>CP125978.1:433511411-434121827 GCA_030063025.1 Avena longiglumis
TAATATCCATAACATTGAGGCTAAGAGATGCAAGGTAGATAGTGATGTACGACTTATTTGTGTACCGTTTATGTCATATTGGTGTAAACGCATGAAGAAACTCCATTCTCGATGGACTTTTGGAGTCTCTTGATTTTGAATCATTTGACACGTGTAGCCGTGCCTCATGGGCAAGATGATCAAAACCCGTTCTCCTAATGATGGAGCGAGCAACGGACATGTTGGAAATCATACATACCGATGTATGCGACCGATGAGTGTTTCACGCGATGGATATCGCTATTTTCTCACTTTGCGATGACTTAAGTAGATATGGGTATATCTATTTAATGAAACATAAATCTGAAACGTTTGAAAAGTTCAAAGAATTTCAGAATGAAGTGGAAAACCATCGTAACAGAAAAATTAAATTTCTACGATCCGATCGTGGAGGTGAATATTTGAGTTATGATTTTCGCACGCATCTTAAAGCAAGCGGAATAGTTTCGCAACTCACGCCACCCGGAACACCACAACGCAATGGTGTGTCTGAACTCCGGAATCGAACTCTATTAGATATGGTGCGATCAATGATGTCTCTTACAGATTTGCCGTTATTATTTTGGGGTTATGCATTAGAAACCGCTGCATTCACTTTAAATAGGGCACCATCTAAATCCGTTGAGACGATACCGTATGAATTGTGGTTTGGTGCTAAACCTAAGTTGTCGTTTCTTAAAGTTTGGGGATGCGAAGCTTACGTCAAGAAGTTGATGCCGGACAAGCTCGAACCCAAAGCGGAGAAATGCGTCTTCATAGGATACCCTAAGGAAACTATTGGGTATACCTTCTATCACAGATCCGAAGGAAAAGTGTTTGTCGCAAAGAACGGATCCTTTCTTGAGAAGGAGTTTCTCTCGAAAGAAGTGAGTGGGAGGAAAGTAGAGCTATACGAGGTTGTTGAACCTTCTCTTGAGTTGGAGAGTAGCGCATCACCTGAAATTGTTCCAGTTCCGTCTGCACCAACAATAGAGGAAGCTAATGACAAGGATCACGAAGCTTCGGACGATGCTACTACTGAACGTCGCAGGTCGACAAGGTCGCGTGCTCCTCCTGAGTGGTACGGCAACCTTGTCTTAACTGTCTTGTTAGTAGACAACAGTGAACCTGCGAACTATGAGGAAGCAAATGATGATCCAGACTCTGAGAAATGGCTAGAGGCCATGAAATCCGAATTGGGATCCATGAGCGAAAACCAAGTATGGAATTTGGTGGACCCTCCTAGAGACGGAAAGGCCGTTGAGTGCAAATGGATTTTCAAGAAGAAAACGGACACGGATGGTAATGTTACTGTCTATAAAGCACGGCTTGTCGCGAAAGGTTTTCGACAAGTTCAAGGTGTTGACTACGATGAGACTTTCTCTCCCGTAGCGATGTTTAAGTCCATTCGGATTTTATTAGCAATTGCTGCGTTTCATGATTATGAAATATGGCAGATGGATGTCAAGACTGCATTCCTCAATGGCAACATTGATGAAGAGTTGTATATGACGCAACCCGAAGGTTTTGACAATCCTAAGGATGCTGATAAAGTGTGCAAAATTCAGCGTTCCATTTATGGACTGAAGCAAGCATCTCGGAGTTGGAACCTTCGTTTTGATCAAGTGATCAAGAGCTTTGGATTTGTTCCAAATTGCTACGAAGCTTGTATCTACAAGAAAGTGAGTGGGAGCTCAGTGACATTCCTAGTACTATATGTGGATGACATATTGATTATTGGAAATGACATTGACATGCTTAACGATGTGAAGAGTTATTTGAACAAATTGTTTTCAATGAAATACCTAGGGGAATCTGCTTATATATTGGGCATCAAAATCTATAGAGATAGACAAATACGCCTGATAGCTTTAAGCCAAAGTACATACCTAGACAAAGTTCTGAAAAGGTTCAGAATGGATAAGGCAAAGAAAGGTTCAGTGCCTATGTTGTCAGGTAAGATATTGAGCAAGGCTCAGTGTCCAGCTACGGTAAACGATAGAGAAGCTATGAGCAAAGTGCCTTATGCCTCGGCCATAGGATCTATCATGTATGCCATGCTATGTACTAGACCGGATGTGTCCAATGCTCTTAGATTGACGAGCGGATACCAAAGTGATCCAGGAGTGGAACACTGGACAACCGTGAAGAACATCCTAAAGTACTTAAATAGGACTAAAGAAATGTTCCTAGTCTATGGAGGTGATGAACAACTCGTCGTAAAAGGTTACATCGATGCTAGTTTCGATACCGACAAGGATGATTCTAAATCTCAGTCAGGATACGTTTATATTTTGAATGGAGGAGCTGTGAGCTGGAGAAGTTGCAAGCAAAGCATGATCGCAGGATCTACAGTATAAGCAGAATACATGGCTGCTGCAGAAGCGTCAAGTGAAGGAGTTTGGATCAAGAACTTAATCACTGAGCTTGGTGTGGTTCCAAGTGCCTTGGACCCACTAGAGATATTGTGTGACAACACTGGCGCCATAACACTGGCTAAGGAACCAAGATATCATCCAAAGACCAAGCATATCAACCGCAAGTTTCATATAATTCGAGATTATATAACAGATGGAGATCTGAAGATTAGCAAAGTACATACGGATCTGAATGTCGCAGATCCGTTGACTAAACCTCTTCCACGAGCAAAACATGATCATCACCTTAGTGCCATGGGTGTTAGATTGTTGCCAGATATAAACTAGATTATTGACTCTAGTGCAAGTGGGAGACTGTTGGAATTATGCCCTAGAGGCAATAATAAAGATGTTATTATTATAATTCTTGTTCATGATAAAGTTTATATTCCATGCTAGAATTGTATTAAGCGGAAACTTTGATACTTGTGTGGTTTATGAACAACACCGTGTCCCTAGTATGCCTCTATGGACTAGCTCATTGATTAATGATGGTTAAGGTTTCCTAACCATGGACATGAGTTGTCGATTAATAATGAGATCATATCATTGGGAGAATGATATGATGGACAAACCCAAATCAAGCAGAGCAATTAGATCGTGTCATCGTGTTCATCTTTACAAGCTTTTGTTATGTCAAATATTGTATTCCTTAGACCATGAGATAATGCAACTCCTGGTATCAAGAAAGCTTTGAGGTCATCAAACGTCATCATATGAGAGGGTGATCATAAAGGTGTCTCTCGGTGATCGAAAAGTACTTGTTGGGTTGTATGTATCGAGATGGGATTTGTCCTCCCAAGTCGAAAAGATATACTTGGGCCCACTCGTGTCGATATCAACACCGCTTGCAAGCACGTGGTTAAGGAGTTAATCACAAAGTGATATCGGATTACGGAACGAGTAAAGTACTTGCTGTGAACGAGATTGAACTAGGTATGCCGATGCCGACGATCGAATCTCGGGCAAGTAAAATATCGCGTGACGAAGGGAATATGCATATGGGATTAATTGAATCCTGGCATCGTGTAACTACCTCGGTGAATTACGCTCCTAGTTACAAGCCTGGATGAGCGGAAATGGTTGAAATAGTACGGTGGGGCCCAAATGCCACTCACAGTGACCTTTTGCCGTCCCAACCATTTCCAAACATCGGGACAAGAACGAGGCGGCGTAATCGCAAAAGCGAGGATCAACTATATACACAAATGAGTATGTATGCAAGCCACCATACAACAGACATCGAGCCATTCCATCTAAAAGAAATAGAAATATTGCAACGCCATACGGCAAGATCCAAATATCCTAGATAGATATAATAGTTTAGGATATCTCCTCATACATCAAACATCGAGTATCGGTGAGCGGCAAAACAAGATCCGATGCGGATGAAGCAAATCGGCATAAGATGCCCCATAAATAAACACATCCCGCCCAGATCTCACGGATCCCGTTCCGGAATCTCTACGAATGATCGTTGCCCACATCGTCCGCCTCCTCCACCCGATCCATCTTGTGATTGTACCTGTTCATCTGAATCAAATAATTTATCGTGAGACCCTAGGGTACTCGAAGTCTTTATGCCTCTAAAGGGACACAACCCTGACGAATTGCAGCAAAAGATAATACCTAGCAATTCTATAGATAGCCAACCATACGCCTAACAAAAGATAGGCGGATGTACGGAATTAATGGCAACAGTTATAACGGTAATAGAGATCCATCCTCCTCCTCGCTTACCAGCGAGGAAGCTTATAGATCAACAACCCTCCCATCCGTTGGCGTTTTATTATCCATTCCATGAATGTTGCACTATTTACTAGTCAGATTTAGTCAAATTTAAAAGCGGTACTTTAGTTATACTTGTCTATGATCGGCGTATCCAAGTCGTCCATAACCGCGGACACGGCTTTGAAGTTTTTACTGCGGTGCACAAATAGCAACACACACTCGATCAACCTCGGAAAAACCAAATCAAAACCCAACGAGGCATTCACGACAAAGTAATCACAGGATTCAGAAATATTTCAGGGGGCACCCCATTAAGCTACCCGCAACGAAGTTAGCTGACTCCGAAACGTGTGGCATCCCGCAAAACCACTACTAGAAAATCGCGTTGAATTTGTGCATTGCATCGTCATCATCATGCATTGTTTGCCCGCATTATTTGCAAAGCCTAGTTTAAATCGTATAAAAACCCCTCGTAGTTTCAAACACAAAAACCCGAGAGCATCGGAGATTTTATTTGCCTAAAAACTATTGTGCAAAGTGTCTTTGTTTTAATTTGAACAGAAGCAAACAAACACAAAAACTAAAACAGCCCAATCCTAAATCCTAGTCCCACCCAATCTATTCCTACCCACCAACCCCAGGCTGCCACCTCACCCTCTCACCCAAAACATACCCACCCTGCCACCTCACCTATCCTCCTCTTTTTTCCCCCCTCTCCCTTTCTTACCTAGTCCCTCTTACCCTCTCTCACGCCACCGGGACCCACTCCCACTTCCTCACCAACCCCCTGCATCGAGCCCCCCACCTCACCCATGCCCCACCCCCACGCCCCACGCTGCTGCAGCTCCACTCCTGCCGTTCTCCCCAGGGACCCCGCCGCCGGTCCTTCCACAGCCAGCCTCCGCTGTCCACCTCACCCCGCCGGCCGTGGTCACCGCTTCGCCCTGCGCCACCGCCTCCTCGAGCCCGGCCGCCTCGCACCCAAGGCGCTGAGCCGCCCCGAGCCGCCACTGGGCCTCCGCCACCCGACCACGCCCATGCCTCGAGCCACCGCGCCCGTCCTCCGTCTCCCGTGCAGCCTCCGGCGCCCGCTCCTCCGCCGCTGCGTCCCGCCAGTCTCGGCGTCTCGGCCGAGCTCCGGCCCGAGCCACCTCGCTGCCAGCGGCTCCCGCTGCCGCTTCTCCGTGACCCCGCCGTCCAGCCTCCTGCCGCGGCGCATCGCCTCCTGCAGCATGGTCCTCGTCGGCCTCCTCCCTGTCCAGAACGGTGTCGCCAAGGCCGCCTTAGTTGCGTGTGAAGACCGAGATGGTATGAACCCGATCTGTTGGAGATGCATCAAGGTGGCCCAGAACGCCCGAGTTCCACAAGTTCTCCATCCGGTAGCCGGCACGCGGTACCCCAAGATCGCCTCCCCCGATTCGAAGCCCTATGCCCGAGGACGCCAAGATCGAGCGCGCCGACAAGCATCCGGTGACGCCAAGACGCCAAGATCTCCTATCGGAACCCCAGGACGCCAAGACCCCGACACGACAAGGACTCCCTTCCGCACCGATGCCGAGAACGGGACGCCAAGGTCGCTTACGGGCAGCGAGCACCGCCTGAACGTCAAGACCACGTTCGAACTCCATGATCTTCCCGGGCGAAGTTCCGAGCTCGCTTCATAGAATCAAGTGCCTCAAGACCGTCCGCTGAAACCCAAGATCATCAACGGCACCCGAGCTTGACACCGGCAACTAAGATGGCCCCACAAGACCGTCGACAAGAAAACCCCGAACCGGAACCCTGAGTTCTCCATCTAGGACGCCAGGGTCGTCGCCATGACCGGCAAGCGCGACAAGATCTACGACCCCCGGAGTCCGAGAACGACCCCGGCAGAACCCTGGACCCCGAGACCGGACCCTGGACCCTATCGAACCCCGAACCCCGGAACCCAAGATCGTCGTGACCCCTCAATGTGTGAACCCCTTTTCCTCGAACCCTATTTTTGACATAATAACTTGTTGCATGTTTAATTGTCATTCCCGCATGCATAGCATTGGTTTGGGGCCTTATGCCGATTCACCTAATAATTAAATATGGGGCCCATATGCGGGCAAATCTAGTCTCATATCGGCCTCATTTAAACTTATGTAGCGAACCGGTATCTTATCTTGCCTTGTTGAAACAACATTTAAATTGCGGGGTAGCTAAACAACTTGAACCATTTAATAATTGTCGGGGCCCCGGTTCCGCTTAATATGACCTAATTGCATCGCACCTTGCCATGCCATGCATCATGCATGCATCATGCCGATCTTCCGTTGTATTAAATATTGCATCCGTGTTTCTTCTAGTGTTTTGCTTCTTCGGATAAGGCCGTTGAGTTGATGTGAGCTCACGCGATCTTCTGGGAAAACCTTCGACAATGTTTTCGTAGCATCTCCCTTTCTACCTATCTTAATTTTATAGTCTTTATTCCCTCCTGTTGGTCTATTGCTATACGTATTTACGATGCTTTAGTTTCCGCAGTGATATTCCGTGCAGCCCTATATTGCCTTGGACACACCCTATTACCTCATTGTTTGGTAGATAGTTGGACTTGCGTGTGTAGTTGCTTGCTCAAGTCTTGATGTGAGTCGTCATATGCGATTCTTGATGTATTGCCGCATGTTGATGTTGGAGATGATTCTAGTTTTACTTATCGTCACTTTACTGTTTAACAACTAAAATTGAATAAGCGAGGCATCGGTGGGTGATAGATAATATTTGCTCGAGCGCCCACTTGTGTCGTAAGACCCCGAGTACTTGATACTGTTCCTTGATTTTGCGCTATCCACATCCGGAGGTATATGGGACCCCCGAGCCGTAGCTTGATTCATTCTTATTTCTTGGGGCCACAAACTAGTTTGAGGTTTTATTACGATCTGTACTTATGCCATGCTTTCTTTGCTTTATTTACGATTGTGCGAGGTGCACTGTCTTCGCTTAGGAAATAATGGCCTGCTTCATGTGTCGACAAGCCCAGCCACACTTTCGGGTTCCCATGCTCACGGACCGTCCCCATAACCTTGAGGCCGTCTCGGAGCTTGCTTACTCTATGCGGATTCTACTCTAAGGGTGGCCCCAAATATTCTGAATCATGATTGTTCACGTGAAAGCCTCGTTGGGTTTTGATTTGGTTTTTCCGAGGTTGATCGGCGTGTGTTGCTATTGGTGCACCCGCCGGTAAAACTTTCTCAAAGCCGTGTCCGGATATGGGCGACTTGGAGCACAAAGATTCGATCAGACAAGCATAACTAAAGTTTATTGCTATTAATTTGACTTATAATGACTAGTAATCAGCTTCACTATAACGGAATGGCTAATTAATACTGCCCACCATTGCTTGTTTGGTTGTCGCTTGCGACAAATGTATCTGACTAGTAAGTATTGCAACTTCAACGAATTGGCTGAATAAAAGTACCAACAACTGCTGGGTTTATGGGTTATCTCATGTTAAATGTATCTGATTAGTAATTGCCGCAACTATAACGGAATGATTACCTAAAAATGCCCACTGCTTATTTTATCAGGATGATTAATTAAACCCGACTAGTAATTGCTGCAACGATAACTGAATAAGTAAAACTGCCAACGGTGTGAGTTCCTCGGTTGACTTCCTCGTTTGGTCTCGAGGGGGAAACACCAGGATGGGTTTGTTTGGTGTTAGCTTCAGATTGGATCCGAATAGGTCATTCTTACCCCCCTCAGATAACCGCCAGTTGTATCGAGTCTCTATAGGTTGTTTAGTGCATGCTGCCGCTGCCGCTTCAGTCCACCATACCTATGTAGGCGAGGACCGCCGAATTCTAGCCTCGCTGCATGGCCTCGATCGACGCTCCTTCTTTTTCCTTTGCCCTTTGTCGGCACCCCTTTTGTTTAAGCGGTTTTGAGATCGGCGCCGTTAGCGGTGGTTACCTTCCGCTTGGCACGGCAGGGTTATGGACGCCATTGGTTATTCTTCAGGGCTCTTAGCCCCATTTGCATCTTGTCCGTAGTCGGACGCTCGATTATTTCAAGGTGATTTGGATCTTGGTACCTTATATCTGTATTCTTGACTCATGGAGTCGCTATTGTATATATATCTGTTCTGTGGGTCCCATCGAGGACTGTTGTGTAATGTTATTACTTCGTTTTACACCCGCACGAAAGTGCCTGGTGGGCACCTTTGAATCGTTTCTATGCGGGTTTGGTGAATTTTGCCCAAACTTGCATAGATCCGATTTTGAGGGTGTTACAGAGTGGTATCAGAGCTCAGCAGTTGCGATACCCCACAAGTCCAGCCTGTAGGATAACCTAGCTAACGGCCGAAGTAGAGTGTCAAAACTATTTTTAAAAAAAAAAAAAAAAAATCGGTTGGATAGTTCTGATTAGGTCTGATTTTACTCCTTACCCCTCTGCTATTCTCCTCTTATCTCGGCGTGTTTTGAATCTGCTCTCTTCTCTCTCTTCGTGTCCAGGATTTCTCGTGGTTGGGTTTTTCGTCGTACCTTCAGGGTTTCGAATTCTCCCTTTTGTAACGGAGGTGCTACGATCATCAAACTGCAACTTGTCTGTTGTACCCTTCATCCAATCTTTTGTCCTTGAGCTCTTTATCCCTGTGTGTTCCTTGCCGGATATCAGTGTCGTTGAAAAACATATGAGAAGGACGAGCTTTGGTGAAGTTGGAGTCGACCTTGAGCATGTGTTGTTCATGCCAATGGAACCACCGCGATACCTAATCAGTGTGACTTTCATACGATTTCCGCTGGCAATACTCCCTTGTTTCCGAACCTCGCTTGTCGAGATCTTCAGTCTAATTCCGAGAGTTGGTTGCTTAATCCGCCTATTCGTGTGCAGAGTAATGGTTTGAGTGCGGGATGGATTAGCTACCCTACCACTGCTCTTATCATCCGCTCTTGTACGTCGAGGCAGTGGATCCAGCAATTTACTCCGTCCACGAAAGATAGGGGTGGCTTTATTGCGATACCTCTACCTTCGACCTTTTGTTCCCGGAGTGTTCTCTCGAGGATCAGGAGCAACGACCTTTGTTGGTGGTGTCGCCGATACCCAGATGAAGAAGGAACCATCGTTAGTGGTGTCGCGAGGATCTACACAAAGCGAGAAGACGGAGAACGCCGACCTTCCTTCCGGTACCATGAGGCGGATCTCGAGGGCGAGATCCATTGTTAGTGGTGTCGAATTGTGGCATCCCGCAAAACCACTACTAGAAAATCGCGTTGAATTTGTGCATTGCATCGTCATCATCATGCATTGTTTGCCCGCATTATTTGCAAAGCCTAGTTTAAATCGTATAAAAACCCCTCGTAGTTTCAAACACAAAAACCCGAGAGCATCGGAGATTTTATTTGCCTAAAAACTATTGTGCAAAGTGTCTTTGTTTTAATTTGAACAGAAGCAAACAAACACAAAAACTAAAACAGCCCAATCCTAAATCCTAGTCCCACCCAATCTATTCCTACCCACCAACCCCAGGCTGCCACCTCACCCTCTCACCCAAAACATACCCACCCCGCCACCTCACCCATCCTCCTTTCCCCTCTCTCTCTTTCACCTAGTCCCTCTTACCCTCTCTCACCGCCACCACCCACTCCCCACTTCCTCACCAACCCCCAGACGAGCCCCACCCTCACCCATGGCCCCACCCCCACGCGTCCCACGCTGCAGCTCCCACTCCTGCCCGTTCTCCCCAGGGACCCCCCGCCGCCGGTCCTCCCCGTAGCCTTCCGCTTTGTCCACCTCACCCGCGGCCGTGGTCACTGCCGCCCTGCGCCACCGCCTCCTCGAGCCCGGCCGCACCACGCCCAGCGCCAGCGCCGCCCGCCCGAGCCCGCCTGGGCCTCCGCCGACCACGCCCATGCCCTCAGCCACCGCGCCCGTCCTCCGTCTCCCGTGCAGCCTCCACGGCGCCCGGCCTCCGCGCTGCGTCCCGCTGTCCCGGCGTCTCGACCAGCATGGCTCCGCGAGCCCTGCCGCCGCTGCCAGCTGGGCCTGCCGCCGTTCTCCGTGACCCGGCCGTCCGAGCCTCCTGTCACGGCCAGCGCGCCTCCTCTGCAGCATGGTCCTCGGCCTCCTCCCCGCCTGTCGCCAAGGCCGCCTTAGTTGCGTGAAGACCGAGATGGTATGAACCCGATCTTGGAGATGCATCAAGGTGGCCCAGAACGCCCGAGTTCCACAAGTTCTCCATCCGGTAGCCGGCACGCGGTACCCCAAGATCGCCTCCCCCGATTCGAAGCCCTATGCGAGGACGCCAAGATCGAGCGCGCCGACAAGCATCCGGTGGCGCAAGACGCCAAGATCTCCTATCGGAACCAGGCGCCAAGACCCCGACACGACAAGGACTCCTTCCGCACCGATGCCGAGAACGGACGCCAAGGTGCCATTACGGCAACGACGAGCACTCCGCCAACGTCGAGACCACATTCCGGAACTCCATGATCTTCCCCCGGAGCCGAAGTTCCGGAGCTCTGCTTCATAGAACGTCAAGTGCCCCGAAGACCGTTCCGCTGAAACCCAAGATCATCAACGGCACCCGAGCTTGACACCGGCAACTAAGATGGCCCCACAAGACCGTCGACAAGAAAACCCCGAACCGGAACCCTGAGTTCTCCATCTAGGACGCCAGGGTCGTCGCCATGACCCGAAGGCCGCGAGCGCGACAAGATCTACGACCCCCGGAGTCCGAGAACGACCCCGGCAGAACCCTGGACCCCGAGACCGGACCCTGGACCCTATCGAACCCCGAACCCCGGAACCCAAGATCGTCGTGACCCCTCAATGTGTGAACCCCTTTTCCTCGAACCCTATTTTTGACATAATAACTTGTTGCATGTGTAATTGTCATTCCCGCATGCATAGCATTGGTTTGGGGCCTTATGCCGATTCACCTAATAATTAAATATGGGGCCCATATGCGGGCAAATCTAGTCTCATATCGGCCTCATTTAAACTTATGTAGCGAACCGGTATCTTATCTTGCCTTGTTGAAACAACATTTAAATTGCGGGGTAGCTAAACAACTTGAACCATTTAATAATTGTCGGGACCCCGGTTCCGCTTAATATGACCTAATTGCATCGCACCTTGCCATGCCATGCATCATGCATGCATCATGCCGATCTTCTGCCGTTGTATTAAATATTGCATCCGGTGTTTCTTCTAGTGTTTTGCTTCTTCGCGGATAAGGCCGTTGAGTTGATGTGAGCTCCGCCCCGATCTTCGGGGAAAACCTTCGACAATGTTTTCAGGCGAGCATCTCCCCTTTTCTACCTATCTTAATTTTATAGTCTTTATTCCCTCCTGTTGGTCTATTGCTATCTGTGTTGCGATGCTTTAGTTTCCGTACCCGTGATATTCCGTGCAGCCCTATATTGCCTTGGACACACCCTATTACCTGTTGTTTGGTAGATAGTTGGACTTGCGTGTCGTAGTTGCTTGCTCAAGTGCTGATGTGAGTCGTCATATGCCACAGTTGCTGATGTATTGCCGCATGTTGATGTTGGAGATGATTCTAGTTTTACTTATCGTCACTTTACTTTCTGTTTAACAACTAAAATTGAATAAGCAGAGGCATCGGTGGGTGATAGATAATATTTGGTTTCGAACGCCCACTTGTGTCCTGAAGACCCCGAGTACTTGATAATTGCCTTGATTTTGCGCTATCCACATCCGGAGGTATATGGGACCCCCGAGCGAGCTTGATTCATTCTTATTTCTTGGGGCCACAAACTAGTTTGAGGTTTTATTACGATCCTGTACTTATGCCATGCTTTCACTGCTTTATTTACGATTGTGCGAGGTGCACTGACTTTATCGCTTAGGAAATAATGGCCCGCTTCATGTGTCGACAAGCCCAGCCACACTTTCGGGTTCCCGTTCACACCGTCCCCATAACCTTGAGGCCGTCTCGAGCTTGCTTACTCCGCTATGGATTCTACTCTAAGGGTGGCCCCAGAAATATTTCAATCGTGATTGTTCATCGTGAAAGCCTCGTTGGGTTTTGATTTGGTTTTTCCGAGGTTGAAGCGTGTGTTGCTATTGGTGCACCCGCGGGTAAAACTTTCAAGCCGTGTGTCCATGGATATGGACGACTTGGAGCACAAGATCTCGATCATGACAAGCATAACTAAAGTTTATTGCTATTAATTTGACTTATAATGACTAGTAATCAGCTTCACTATAACGGAATGGCTAATTAATACCGCCCACCATTGCTTGTTTGGTTGTCGCCATACAAATGTATCGACTAGTAAGTATTGCAACTTCAACGAATTGGTGAATAAAAGTACCAACAACTGCTGGGTTTATGGGTTATCTCATGTTAAATGTATCTGATTAGTAATTGCCGCAACTATAACGGAATGATTACCTAAAAATGCCCACTGCTTATTTTATCAGGATGATTAATTAAACCCGACTAGTAATTGCTGCAACGATAACTGAATAAGTAAAACTGCCAACGGTGTGAGTTCCTCGGTTGACTTCCTCGTTTGGTCTCGAGGGGGAAACACCAGGATGGGTTTGTTTGGTGTTAGCTTCAGATTGGATCCGAATAGGTCTTACCCCTCGTGATAACCGCGGTTGTATCGAGTCTCTATAGGTTGTTTAGTGCATGCTGCCGCCGCTTCATCCACCATACCTATGTAGGCGAGGACCGAATTCTAGCCTCGCTGTAATGGCCTCGATCGACGCTCCTTCTTTTCCTTTGCCCTTTGTCGGCACCCCTTTTGTTTAAGGTTTTGAGATCGACGCTAGCGTGGTTACCTTCCGCTTGGCCGGGCAGGGTTATGGACGCCATTGGTTATTCTTCGGGGCTCTTAGCCCCATTTGCATCTTGTCCGTAGTCGGACGCCGATTATTTCAAGGTGATTTGGATCTTGGTACCTTATATCGTATTCTTGACTCATGGAGTCGCTATTGTATATATATACTGCTCAGGTCCCATCGAGGACTTGTGTAATGTTATTATTGCTTTCCACCCTTGCGAAAGTGCCTGGTGGGCACCTTTGAATCGTTTCTATGCGGGTTTGGTGAATTTTGCCCAAACTTGCATAGATCCGATTTTGAGGGTGTTACAAAACGGACTCAAGGTTTGGGTGGATACAGAACGATCGGGAACCCGAAGTGTGACTGGCTTGTCGATACTGCCAAATCGTGTCCCGATCCTAAGCAAAGACAGCAAGACATCGCACAATTTAAAAGCAAGAAAGCATGGCATAAGTACAGATAGTAAATAAAACCTCAAACTAGTTTGTGGCCCCAAGAAATAAGAATGAATCAAGCTCTGGATCAGGGGGGTCCCATAATCCTCCCGGATGTGGATAGCGAGAATATTCAAGGAACAGGAATCAAGTACTCGGGGTCCTACGGGACACAAGTGAGCATGAAAAACCAAATAGCAGATATTGCTCACCGTGCCACTTTCATTAGTTATCCCATTACTACTCGTGTTAAGTTGTTTAGGTACCTCGTTATCCGTCGACACTCACATACCCTACACATGTGTTCTCGACTGCATGGCTCAAACAACTCCTGTAGTAATGGCTCATGGGATGGAGGAACAAGCTTTGGTGGGGTTTAAAAGTAAAGGCTATGCAATACTTGGGATTCAGTTTAATGCAATCGCGACTCAATGATGCAAGAATAAGATAGAGGCAATATGTACTATATGTATGCAAGCATGTGGTAGTGCTTGCCTGGAAGCTCAGTTGAAGCGAGAGAAGGATCTGGGTAGTGCTCCTGGGTTTCTTGATATATCCCCTGCTCAGCGTCTATTCGAAGAAGAACCAAACAAACAAGGGCCAACATAAATAAAGTGCACAAGCATAGGAATAAAATGGGACAAGCAAACAATCATGCCATGATGAATGATGCACAATTTGCATGGCAATAAAGTAGCATGGCATGGGTGAGATGTGGAATACAAGATTAAAGCCTTTTATTGAGTTTTGGTCACATTTTAACCTCATATTAATTGCTGTATACTTTATATTTATATGATGCATGCTGCAACTCAGAACATGTAATGCGTAAACAGAAAGGTCTCGTCGAGCTAATCATTTTAGACATATCATTTGTCAAATTTGGAGTTATAAAACAAAAGTTATTAATTAATTAAGGGAAAAGGGCATTTTGTTGTAATTTTAGTCAACTTGAAATTTAAAGTGTTCAAAATATATTTTGGATGGCATATTTGAAATCCTCACATTTTTCTGATTTGAAAACATATATTATTTGTAATATTTGGAATTATGAATTTAAATTTATTTTAAAGTCAAAATTAGTCAAATGGAGTCAAAGTCAAAGGTTTGACTAGTTTGAATTAGTTCTGAAAATATTTGACTAAAGATTTGAATTAACATTCAAAAACAAAAAATATTTCATATAGAGTTTGAATTCAAATTCCAAACCATTTGAAAGTTATGAATTAATTCATATTTAAATGTATAAACAATTTGAATTTGAATTTAAAAGCTCTACGGACTTTTGTTACTCACCGGCTTTCTACCCAAGGAGGATGACAGGCGGGCGAGGGCAGAGGGCCACTTGCCACGCCACCGTGTGGCGACACGTGGGCGGTCCGAGTGTAGGGGTTCGTAGCATGGAAAACAAAAATTTTCTATCGCATACAAACAAACAAGCCAAGATCTATCTACTAGATTGTAGCAACGAGTCGATGGAATAACTTACCCTCGAAGATTCCAAAGTGTTTAACGAGAGCGGATTCTCGTGGGTGATGTAGTCGTACACTTCCGATCTCAAGATCGTGGCGATCCTTCCGCCACGCTCCGCAGCCCCGCAATGGTCACACGTTCGATTGACGAAGACCTTCCTCTCCCTTGTTCCAAAGAAAATGGAGGTTGTAGTACTCTCCTCATGATTCCCAAGACAACGGCGGTACCTAAGTAGAGGGAAATCCAGGCTTCGCCTTAAGCCAATGCGAGTATAGTGGAGCTTATGAGAGAGGCTATTAGTGGTCTAGTAATTAGACACACCAATTAGAAGGCTCTAAACCAATTAGAAGGCTCTAAACCGGGCTAAAGCAATTAGAAGCTCTAAACCAAAACGGCTCTAAACCGGAGATCTAGAGGTGAAACTTGTGTGTCTCTAGGAGGAGCCCCGCCTCCTTATATAGGTGGAGGGGCCTTGGCGCCAGGAGGGAGGAGTCCTCCCAACTCGGCCTAGGGCGGCCGGCTGGAGGAGTCCAACTCCTCCTCCAAAGTTGGTTCCAACTCCTCTTGCTTGTTTCACAGCTTGTTTTGGCGTTTGACTTTCAAACTGACATTTGACTTTTCTGCTTTAGGATTCAATTTAATCCTTTATTTGGGACAGCAAGAACACTTAGTACATGATGCAATCATTCCAATAAGTAATGACACATTCATGTACCTCCCCCGAGTGCCGGACAATCCGAACCTTCTAGAACATTCCCGATGAAAACACGAATCATTCCCGAACTCAAACGGACTTTCCTTATATGAATCTTATTCTCCTGACCATTCCGGATCACCTCGTGATATCCCGGATCCCATCCGAGACTCAACAACATTCGGTCTCTTTCTCATAATACCATAACTACTCAAACAACGTCGAATCCTTAAGTGTGTCTCCCTACGGTTCGTGAATTATGCGGACATGATCGAGACACTTCTCCGAACAATAACCAATAGAGGAATCTGGAAATTCATATGGCTCCCACATATTTCTACGATTACTTTGCGATCGAATGAACCACTTACATACGATACCAATTTCCCTTTGTCTCACGATATGTTACTTATCCGAGATTATGATCGTCGGTATCTCTGAATACCTAGTTCAACCTCGTTACCCATAAGTACTCTTTTCTCGTTCCCATGATATGTGATCCCTTGTGACCAAGTCACATGCTTGCAAGCCAATTGGATGACATTCCACCGAGAGGGCCCAGAGTATATCTATCCGTCATGTGGATGGACAAATCCCACTCTTGATCCATGTGTTTCAACCAACACTTTCCGAACACTTAATGCCACCTTTATAGCCACCCGCCACGGTGTGGTGTTTGATGTCATCAAAGCATCCATCCGGTAAAGGTGATATGCATGATCTCATGGTCGAAGGAATTAGGTTACTATGTATCAGAAAGCATATAGCAATTGAACTATTGAAATGACTTGATCTTTATGCTACGCTTATCTATAGGAGTACGTCCACCATATCATTCTCCTAACGATATGATCTTGTTGTTGATAACATCTCAATGTTCATGATAGGGAAACCACAATCATTAATCAACCAACAAGCTAATGAAGTATAGAGGCTATACTAGGGACTTCAAATTAAGTTTACAAATCACACAAGTATCAATGTTTCCTTGTTAATACTATTATAGCATGAATGTAAACATTTATCATAAACACAAAGATATAATAATAACTACATTTATTATTGCCTCTAGGCATATCTCCAACATCTCCCACTTGCACTAGAGTCATCTAATCTAGATTACATGGTAATATACCGAACACCCATGGCAGTTTGGTGTTGGTCATGTTTTGCCCTCGGGAGAGGTTTAGTCAATGGATCCGCCACATTCAGATCTGTGTGTACTTTGCAAATCTTTATATCCCCATCCTGGATATGTTCTCGAATAAGCGTGAAAACGCAGCTTGATATGCTTCACTTCTTGTGTGACCTTGGTTCTTGCGCATTGGCTATGGCCCATGTTATCACGGTAGATAGACATTGGGTCCAAAGCACTTGGAACCACACCCATCAGAATGAACTCTTTCATCCATATAGCTTCTTGTGAAGCCTCCGGAAGCAACCATGTATTCCGATTCGATTGAAGATCTCGCCACAACGCTTTGCTTTGCACTCCTCCGACTAATCTTCTGCACCATTCAAAATAAATACGTATCCGGATTGTGATTTAGAATCATCTGGATCGGTGTTCCAACTAGCATCGGTGTAACCATTAACAACGAGTGTTCATCACCTCCATAAGAAAGAACCATATCCTTAGTTCTTCTCAAGTACTTAAGGATGTTTTGATCATTGTCCAATGACCACTCCTGGATCACTTTGATATCTGCAGGTTAAACTAACGGCATATGCAATGTCGGGTCTAGTACATAGCATGGCATACATTAGAGATCCTATGGGTGAGGCATAGGGAGTCTTACTCATCCTTTCTCTATCTTACGATGTCGGACTTTGAGTTTTACTCAAGGTCGTATTGAGCAACATGGGCAAGAACCCTTTCTTGCTTTCTTCCATTCCAAATCTCTTTAGAACTTTGTCCAAATATGTACTCTGTGACAATGATATTTGGCGTTTTGATCTATCTCTATAAATCTTTATGCCTAATATGTAAGCTGCTTCGCCAAGATCCTTCATTGAAAAACTATTATTCAAATATTCCTTGACACTATTAAGAAGGTCTACATCATTCCCAATCAACAATATGTCATCCACATACAGTATTAAGAATGCTACAGAGCTCCCACTCACTTTCTTGTAAATACAAGCTTCTCCATAAGTTTGTATAAAACCAAAACTTTTGATTACCTTATCAAAATGTTGATTCCAACTTCGGGATGCCTGCTTCAATCCATAGATGGACCATTGAAGTTTGCATACCTTGTTAGCATCTTTAGGATCGACAAAACCTTTGGGTTGCATCATATACAACTCTTCATCAATGTCTCCATTGAGGAATGCTGTTTTGACATCCATCTGCCATATCTCATAATCATAATATGCAGCGATTGCTAACATAATCCTCACAGACTTTAGCTTCGCTACCGGTGAGAAAGTCTCATCGTAGTCAACTCCTTGAATTTGTCGAAACCCTTTTGCGACAAGTCGAGCTTTATAGACAACAACATTACCATCAGCATCTGTTTTCTTCTTGAAAATCCATTTGTTCTCGTGACCTTCGCCATCCCAGTAAGTCCACCAAAGTCCATACTTGGTTTTCGTACATGGATCCAATCTCGATTTCATGGCTTCTTGCCATTTATTGGAATCTGGGCTCATCGCTTCCTCATATGTCTCGGGGTCATCGGTGTTGTCCACCACCATGACATTCATAATGTAATCATACCAATGCAGTGGTACGAGTTCTCGTTGACCTCCGAGGCTCTGTAGCAACTTCAACCGAAGTTTCATGATCATCATCATTAGCTTCCTCTCTTATTGGTGCAGGCACCACAGGAACTTCTTCCGGTGCTGCGCTACTCGCAATTTCGAGAGAAGGTTCGACAACCTCGTCGAGTTCTACTTTCCTTCCAGTCACTTCTTTCGAGAGAAATTCCTTCTCTAGAAAAGATCCATTCTTGGCAACGAATGTTTTGCCTTCGGATCTATGATAGAAGGTATACCCAATAGTTTCCTTCGGGTATCCTATGAAGACGCATTTTTCCGCTTTGGGTTCAAGCTTGTCCGGCTGTAACTTTTTTACATAGGCTTCGCATCCCCAAACTTTAAGGAACGACAATTTAGGTTTCTTCCCAAACCATAATTCATACGGTGTCGTTTCAACGGATTTAGACGGTGCCCTATTTAAAGTGAATGCGGCTGTTTCTAATGCATAACCCCAAAATGATAGCGGTAAATCTGTAAGTGACATCATAGAACGAACCATATCTAAGAGAGTTCGATTACGACGTTCGGACACACCATTCTGTTGTGGTGTTCGGCGGTGTCAATTGTGAAAGTATTCGCACTTCTTTAAATGCTCGCCAAACTCGTAACTTAGATATTCACCTCCACGATCGAGCGTAGAAATTTAATCTTCTTGTTACGTTGATTCTCTACCTCACTTTGAAACTCCTTAAACTTCTCGAAAGTTTCGGACTTATGTTTCATGAAATAGATATACCCATATCTACTCAAGTCATCCATGAAGGTAAGAACATAACGATAACCACACGATGCTACACTCATTGGACCACACACATCGGTATGTATGATTTCCAATAAGTCCGTAGCTCGCTCCATCATACCTGAAAATGGAGTCTTAGTCATTTTACCCATCGACATGCTTCGCATCTTTCAAGTGATTCAAAATCAAGTGATTCAAGAAGTCCATCGAATGGAGTTTCTTCATACGTTTCACTCCGATGTGACCAAGACGACAGTGCCACATATAGGTCGAATTATCGCTTGATTTCAAACGTTTAGCCTCAATGTTGTTGATATGTGTATTTCCACTATCGAGATTCAATAAGAATAGACCATCTATCAATGGTGCATGTGCATAAAACATATTACTCATATAAATAGAACAACCATTATTCTCGGATTTAAACAAGTAACCGTCTCGCAATAAACAAGATCCCGATATAATGTTCATGCTCAACGCAGGCACTAAATAACAATTATTTAAGTATAAAAATAATCCCGATGGTAGATGAAGAGGTAGCGTGCCGACCGCGATCACATCAACCTTTGATCCGTTTCCCACGCGCCGTCACCTCGTTCTTCGCTAGCTTCCGCTTATTCTGCAAAGACTGTTTGAGTTACAAATATGAGCAACCGAACCCGATTATCAAATACCGGGCACTACTACGGTACTAGTGAGATACACATCAATAACATGTATATCGGATATACCTTTCTTCTTGATGTTGCCGTTCTTGGATCCGCCAAGTACTTTGGGCAATTCCGCTTCGAGGACCTTCTCCCTTGCGGTAAAAACACTCGATTACGCTTAGGTCCAGCCTTGGTCTTCTTCACGGCGAGCAACTTTCTTACCACCCTTCTTGAAGTGTCCCTTTTGCTTAGACTTGCCTTTCTTGAATTTGGTGGTCTTATTGACCAACAACACTTGGTGCTCTTTCTTGATCTCCACTTCTGCAGATTTCAACATGGCAAAGAGTTCTGGCAACGTCTTGTTCATGTTCTGCATGTTGTAGTTCATCACAAAGTTCTTGTAACTTGGTGGTAGTGATTGGAGGACACGGTAAATCCCCAAAGCATTAGGAATCACTATACCCAAGCTTTGAAGTTTGTTTGCGTGCCCAGACATCTTAAGCACATGCTCACTGACGGAGCTGCCCTCTTCCATCTTGCAGTTAAAGAACTTTTCAGAAGCCTCATAGCTTTCAATTGTCGCATGAGTCTCAAAAATCAATTTGAGATCCTCGACAATATCATATGGGTCTGACTCTTCAAACCTTTTACAAGCTCCGATTCTAAACCATACAAGATAGCACCTTGAACTATGGAGTCTTGATTCTTAGAAGCGAGGTAAACATTTTAACTTCATCGGAAGCATTGGCTGCAGGGTCACCCAGGTGCATCCAGCACATAGGTCAAATTACCGGTGAGGACAATCCTCAAATTGCGGAACCAATCCATGATTGCTTCCATTGTTTTCAACTTTTCTTTCTCTAGGAACGCATTAAAATTGATGGTAGGGCTGCCATTGATCTACAACATATTTGCAATAGTTTAGACTAAGTTTATGACAAATTGAGTTCAAATTAATAATAAAATTAAACTAGGTGAACTCCCACTCAAAACAATATCCTCACATTGTTTTAGTGATCACACGAACCAAATCCACCATATCAACACCGATCATCACGAGAGTTGACATAGTTTCAATGGCGAACAATCGACATGTTCATCACATCTACTATATGATTCATGCTTTACCTTTCGGTGATCCGTGTTCGAGACCATGTCCATACATGCTAGGCTCGTCAAGATCAAACCTTAGTTTCTGCATGAGCAAATCTGGCTTGCTCACGTTGTATACACTTGGAGAATCTAACACACCCGATCATCACGTGGTGCTTCGAAACAACAAGCTTTAGCAACGGTGCTAACTAAGGGTGAACACTTTATGATTTGAAATTGATGTGCATGAGGGATCATCTTATAATGCTACCGTCGTCTACTAAGCAATACAAGATGCATAAAGGATTAACATCACATGCAATTCAATATATATGTGATATGATATGGCCTTTCTTCTTTGTGCCTCCGATCTCTTTCGTGGTATTGCACGGCAGATGCTACTGGGGGTAGCTTACGTAGAGGGAGCAAGGCGACGTAGGAGAATCCGGGAGCGAGATTGGCACGCGATGTACCCAGGTTCACGTCCCCTCGGTGGAGGATCGCTACGTCCTGCTATCAATCCAGTATATGATCATAGATTGGTTTACAATGGAGCCGCCGGAGGCGGTGGGGGAGACTAGATCTAATATGACGTACCCCTTGGGGGTGCCCTTGGTGGCTTTATATATGCAGCCAGTTAGGGTTTACAAGTGCTTTAGTGGGCTTTCTATTGGAGTCGCCGCCTTGGGCCTCCAGTCGGCGCCAGTCGTCTGGGTCCAGCACGCGCCACTCGCCGTAGATGCGAGTCGACCCTCTGGCTTGGCTTTAGTCGGCTCGATCAGGAGAATCCGCTTCGTGGGTATACCCCGATTGGTATTCCCCCATCAGTAGTCCCCGAGCGCGTTGTCGATTCGACGCGGGCTTGAGGCAGGGCGCGGAGAGTCTTGACGATGGGTCGTGGCGAATCGGCGACGAGCTCCTGAACATAGAAAAGAATCATGAAGCGGGAGGCAGTCGGCGTGAGCGATCTGCGATCATCGATTAGCGAAAGACGTAGGGTGTCGGTGAAGCGCCGATTCTTGGCGATTCTCGAACATGGAGCATGCCGAGTCCCAAGCGCGAGGGCGAGGTCAGTGACCGTAGAGTGCCGAAGTTCCCAAAGCGCGGAGCGGTCGGCGACCGGCGGGCGCCGAGTCCCCAGCCGGCGAGGGGCGGTCAGCGACCGGCAAGCGTCGAGACCCGAGCACGGAGAGCGACTAGGTCGAGCGACCGCGAGCATCGAGGACGAGCAACCGACGGGCCGAGTCCCGAGCACGGAGGCGGCGAGGTCGACCGGCGAGTGCCATTGTCCAGCGCCGAGTCCCAAGCGCGTCACGAGGGCGAGTCATGGCGGCGAGTCCCCGAGCGTGTTGAGTACGCGAGGGATAGTCCGTGGTGACGAATCGAAGAGGGGGAGCCGCGGTCGTGCAACCACGCGTACATGCAGCATGCCTAGGAGTAGTCCCCGAGGCTCGAGTTGGCTTGTAGCGACTCGAGGCTTATATTTTGAAAATAGTAGTGGTTGTTGCGGCGTGGCGAGTGGAGAGGTCGAGCGACCGGCGAGCCTTGGCGAAGTAGTGGCGAGATCGGCGACGGTGGCGTGGCGGCGACCGATTATGCGCCGAGTCCCCGAAAGTGCGGCGGCGAGGTCGATCGACCGACGGGCGCCGAGTCCCCGAGCGTGGAGAGTCCGCGAGGGGAGAGTCCCCAAGCGTGGAGAGTCCATGATGACTGCGAGTGCGCGAGGGAAGAGTCCCCGAGCGCGGCGAGTCCGTGATGATTGCGAGTCCGCGAGGGGAGAGTCCCCGAGTGTGGCGAGTCCGCGATGATTGCGAGTCCGCGAGGGGAGAGGCCCCGAGTGTGGCGAGTCCGCGCTGATTGCGAGTCGCGAGGAGAGTCCCGTGTGGCGAGTCGCGATGATGTTGATTGCGCTGTTTTCTTAGCGAGTCTCGTCTTGGCCGGGGGCCATCGCATGGCGACTCAAAGATGGCTCGACTTGGCGTTCTTCTCGACGATCAGGCTCGGTTGCGAGTCCTCGTCCATGATGCCGCGTGCAAGTCGCCGTCTAAGGTTGAGGAGGACATGGTGCTGTTTGTGTAGCACTACCATTTGTCTTGGCCCGGGAGGCCAGTCGAGCAAGGCGACTCCAATGATGGCTCTCGGTTAGCGTTTTTCGTGGACGATCCGAGGCTCGGTTTGCGAGTCCTCGTCCGCACTACTTTGCCATTGCGAGTCGCTCTTTCAAAGGTTGACAAAGGAGAATAGATTTGTTCCGAGGGAAAGAGACACCCAGTGGTGAGTCCATGCAGCGTGGCAAGCGACCCTCTCTGGCGACTCGGACGATGAAGGTCCCTTAGCAGGTGTGGCGTACACATTTGTCATAGCGGACAGGGTCGCACGACGTTTAGCCGGAAAAAGTCGACGCGGCGGACAGAGGTCGCGCTATGGCGAAAGTCGGCCAGCGGACACGGGTCGACGCCAGGCGGAGGTCGCGCTATGCGAAAGTCGGCAGCGGACATGGAGTCGACGCGGACGGGAGGTCGCGCTTATGGCGAAGTCGGCAGCGGACCGGGTCGGCAGCGGAGGTCGCGCTATGGCGAAGTCGACGCGGACATGGAGTCGACGCGCGGACGGAGGTCGCTATAAGCGAAATCAGCCTGGACACGGGTCGACGCGGCGGACGGAGGTCGCGCTATAAGTCGACCTTGGCGGACACGGGTCGGCGCGACGGAGAATCGCACTATGGCGAAGTCGGCCAGCGGACACGGAGTCGGCGTGGCGGATTCTGCGGACGGAGGTCGCGCTAATGTCGACGCAGCGGACCACGAAGTCGACGCCGGCGGAGGTCGCGCTATCGGGTCGACACGGCGAACACGGAGTCGACGCGCGGACGGAGGTCGCTATGGCGAAGTCGACCTTGGCGGACACGAAGTCGGCGTGGCGGACGGAGGTCGCTATGGGCGAAGTCGACCACGCGGACACGGAGTCGGCGCGACGGAGGTCGCCCATGGCGAAGTCGACGCCGCAGTGAGTCCGCAGGCGATCCCGAGCCTAGCGAGTCCGCGTTTGGCGAGTTCGAAGCATGGCGAGTCGGCGATTGACAAGACCGTGAGGCGAATCATGATGGCGATCCCGCATGACGAAGTAGTCCATGATGGGCGCGTCCCGAGTGTGGTTGTGAAATAGCTTTTCAGATAGGCGGATCAAGTCAAACTCGGCCGACCTGCAGATTTCCTCATCTCAAGGGATTAATTCTCCCGCGTGAGAAACCAGATATAAAGATTAGACTAGTTTTAATAAAATAATTTAGAACAATGAGTGAAAGAGGCTTGATTGAAATAAAAGAACCGTCGATGCACGATTTTGTTGACTTCGTTTGGCATGGTTTGCTTTTGCATGAGCGTGGAGAATTGCTCCATGCTTTGGGGATGAAGCTCTGCAGGACGTCTTGGCCGGAAGATGCATGGGATCCAAATGCAGGTATGTACCGGGATGCCGCCGTGACTTCAAGATTGCCGACCTGATTTTGTCTGATGGTGTAGTTCTCCAAACGGTGCATACATGCAGAGAAATCAACAGACGAGGGGTTAGATCTGATTGTAATAGGTACTACCAGCTAATTCGATCGGAACAAATAATAATGAATATAAAAAGCCTTTAGACCATGACCCCATGCATTGGAAATCCATGATCCATATCAAGTGATTAGGATGTCTGCATTGCAAATCCTTGATCTTAAAATCATGGTCGAGACAGCCGGCCGCCGGCCTCCCGACGCGTCTAGCTGGCTTCAGGTGGAGCGATTGGACACGAGCCGCCGCCACCATGAATAATGAATCGTACCATGGAGTGATTCTCCAATGTGTACCGGGAAACATGTAGAAAAACATCAAATCCAAACAAATCAATTACTAAAATAATCAATGAAAGAAAAATATGAGATTGGATTGGAAAATCTTAGCCACGACAAGCTTTTTATTGATCACACGCATAGGTTGATGACGAATTTGAGGATCTCGCCCGGATTATCACCCTCCAAGCATCGCTTGCCCCACGGTGGGCGCCAACTGTCGTGGTATTGCACGGCAGATGCTACTGGGGGTAGCTTACGTAGAGGGAGCAAGGCGACGTAGGAGAATCCGGGAGCGAGATTGGCACGCGATGTACCCAGGTTCACGTCCCCTCGGTGGAGGATCGCTACGTCCTGCTATCAATCCAATATATGATCATAGATTGGTTTACAATGGAGCCGCCGGAGGCTGTGGGGGAGACTAGATCTAATATGACGCACTTTGGGTGGCCTTGGTGGCTTTATATATGCAGCCATTAGGGTTTACAAGTGCTTTAGTGGGCTTTCTATTGAGTCGCCGCCTTGGGCCTCCAAATGGCGCCGTCTGGGTCCAGCACGCGCCACTCGCCGTATTGGGCGAGTCGACCCGCTCTGGGCTTGGCTTTAGTCGGCTCGATCCAGCTGGCGAATCCTCTTCGTGGGTATACCCCGATTGGTATTCCCCCATCAATCTCCATCTTCAAGCACGAACAAGATCTCCATCATCACCGGCATTGCATCAAGGTCAATGACGCTTCTCCATGGTTGTCGTCCACCGGCTTCAACTATTACAACTACTTTGAATAGACACGCGGGTCTTAACATAAATTAAAGACAACCATATGGCTCCTGCCGGTTGCCGACTTACAATAAGGAACATTGCATACATCAAATATAATCACAATCATGGCCATATCACATCAAACAAAGTTAGACGCCTCTACTTTCTTTGCATATTTTACGTGGTTTGGGGCTTTCAATAAGTGTCGTTCTATCTTACGAACAAGAACCACAACATTGATACTAGCATTGTTGATCACCCGTTGTAAATTGGATCTTAACTATGCTAGGAGAAACAGGCACCCGCAAAGCCACTTATGCAATACAAGTTGCATGTCAAGCGTGGAGCAAGTCTCATGAACGATGTCATGTAAGGTTAGCCCGGGCCGCTTCATCCCAACATACCGCAAGATGCAAAGTACACAAGAAGCAATCGACAATAAAAGCATCAACGCCCACAATGACCATTGTGTTCTACTGCAACGAGATCTACATATAGACACGGCTCGATACCACCGTAGGGGTTCGTAGCATGGAAAACAAAAATTTCTATCGCATACAAACAAACAAGCCAAGATCTATCTACTAGATTGTAGCAACGAGTCGATGGAATAACTTACCCTCAAGATTCCAAAGTGTTTAACGAGAGCGATTCTCGTGGGTGATGTAGTCGCTCTTCCGATCTCAAGATCGTGGACGATCCTTCCGCCACGTTCCGCAGCGCCCGCAGTCGGTCACACGTTCGGTACTCGAAGACCTTCCTCTCCCTTGTTCCAAAGAAAATGGAGGTTGTAGTACTCTCGCGATTCGGCAGACAACGGCGTGGTACCCAAGTAGAGGGAAATCCGCAGGCTTCGCCAAGCCATGGTATGGTGGAGCTTATGAGAGAGGCTATTAGTGGTCTAGTAATTAGACACACCAATTAGAAGGCTCTAAACCAATTAGAAGGCTCTAAACCGCTGGCTAAAGCAATTAGAAGCTCTAAACCAAAACGGCTCTAAACCGGAGATCTAGAGGTGAAACTTGTGTGTCTCTAGGAGGAGCCCTGCCCCTCCTTATATAGGTGGAGGGGCCTTGGCGCGCCAGGGGAGGGAGGGAGTCCCTCCCCAACTCGGCCTAGGGCTGGGCGCCGGCCTGGAGGAGTCCAACTCCTCCAGGTTGGTTCCAACTCCTCTTGCTTGTTTCCCACAGTTTCTTGTTTTGGCAGTTTGACTTTTCTGTTTTAGGATTCAATTTAATCCTTTATTTGGGACAGCAAGAACACTTAGTACATGATGCAATCATTCCAATAAGTAATGACACATTCATGTACCCCTCCCCCCCGGAGTGCCGGACAATCCGGAACCTTCTAGAACATTCCCGATGAAAACACCTAATCATTCCCGAACTCAAACGGGACTTTCCTTATATGAATCTTATTCTCCGGACCATTCCGGATCACCGTGATATCCCGGATCCCATCCGAGACTCAACAACATTCGGTCTCTTTCTCATAATACCATAACTACTCAAACAACGTCAATCCTTAGTGTGTCTCCCTACGGTTCGTGAATTATGCGGACATGATCGAGACACTTATCCGAACAATAACCAATAGAGGAATCTGGAAATTCATATGGCTCCCACATATTTCTCGATTACTTTACATCGAATGAACCACTTACATACGATACCAATTTCCCTTTGTCTCACGATATGTTACTTATCCGAGATTATGATCGCTTGATCTCTGCATACCTAGTTCAACCTCGTTACCCATAAGTACTCTTTTCGTTCCCGTGATATGTGATCCCTTGTGACCAAGTCACATGCTTGCAAGCCAATTGGATGACATTCCACCGAGAGGGCCCAGAGTATATCTATCCGTCATGTGGATGGACAAATCCCACTCTTGATCCATGTGTTTCAACCAACACTTTCCAACACTTAATGCCACCTTTATAGCCACCCGCCACGGTGTGGTGTTTGATGTCATCAAAGCATCCATCCGTAAAGGTGATATGCATGATCTCATGGTCAAGGAATTAGGTTACTATGTATCAGAAAGCATATAGCAATTGAACTATTGAAATGACTTGATCTTTATGCTACGCTTATCTATAGGAGTATGTCCACCATATCATTCTCCTAACGATATGATCTTGTTGTTGATAACATCTCAATGTTCATGATAGGGAAACCACAATCATTAATCAACCAACAAGCTAGTGAAGTATAGAGGCTATACTAGGGACTTCAAATTAAGTTTACAAATCACACAAGTATCAATGTTTCCTTGTTAATACTATTATAGCATGAATGTAAACATTTATCATAAACACAAAGATATAATAATAACTACATTTATTATTGCCTCTAGGGCATATCTCCAACACCAAGGACTGCGGGTTGAGGTGCTAAGAAAGGTAGGGGCCTATTTGCTAAACCTGCTACGAAGAACTCTGCCGAAACTGAATTTTGCACGCGAATTCCGCTAGCTGGCTTGATCTTTGGAAGACGATGGCAAGAAATTCATTGGGAATTTCGTGTCTCCGCAAAAACCAAAGTTGAAGAGGGATATACAGGCTACAAGTTTCGTTTGTGGCATCACGAGGAGGCCTACAGCACTGGGCAGAGCAGCGAATCAGACGTTGTCGCAGCCGGCTTTGCTGTCGGCCAGAGCGCGACGCGCAGCGGTGGCGGCGCACGCGGGGTGCTCGACGGAAGGTGGCGGCGTTCTACGGCGAGAGGAGGATAGGGACCATGTCTGGGGGGTTTGGTTGCTCACCAGGAGTTCAACGGTGTAGGCGAAGGAGCTCGGCCGCGATCTGGCTGGGCTTGCGGCCGGAGCTGGTCCAAGGCCTCACGGGCAAATCGGCAGCTCTGGTGGTGTTCCGTGTGCGTCTAGGAGGAAGCAGGGGAACCCGCTGATGCCCTTGGTCCGCCTCGAGTAGCTCCAGAACACCGGCAGGAGGGATGGGCGAGCTAGGCCAGGTGTTGAGCGCCATGGCGAGGCTTGGAGGTGGGGAGGACTAGAGGGAAGAGGAGAGGGTTAGGGTTCCTCCAGATCTCGATCTGGGATGCCTGGGTGGTTGGGGTGATAAGGGGGAGAGGGGAGAGGGGAGAGGCACATGGGGTGGTGGTGGCTTTGCATAAAGTGAGGAGGAGGGTGATCGGGTAGGCTAGGTTTCTCTCTTGCCTCCTTCTTGTCCTGTAGCTTAGAGAGGGAAGAGAGGGACCCAGGAGGGAGCCTGGGTTGGACCAGGAGAGAGAGGGCAGTGGGTCCAACAAGGTAGAGAGAGAGGGAGAGAGGTGTGGTTAGCTAGGGTTTTGGTTTAGGTTAGGGGTGGCTCGGGTTGGTGAGAGGGAGGTGAGGTGAGAGGAGATGGGTGTAACTAGGGTTGATAGAGAGGGTAAGTGAGAGGTGGTGGTAGGATTTGAAACAAGACCAAACCATGAGGTGACAAAGAGAGAGAGGGATAGGGAGAGGGATTAGGGTTTAGATACTTGCATGCATCTAGCTAGATCATGCAAGGCTAGGTGGAATTGGTGTAGGGTTGTAGCAAGCTCAAACAAAATCAAACAACAAAAGAGAGCACAAGATGGGGATGGAAAAGATTTTACATGGCCATGCATGGCATACACATGTGAGAAGAGCTTGATGGGCACTAGGCAGAAAGAATTAAACCAACAAGGTGAAAGATTTGAGAGAGAAGGGAGAGCTCCAAGTGATATACACCACTCTAAATTCATATAAAAATCCCAAAGGACTAGAATGTGGTGGTGCTTGCATGGCCCATGCAAAAATAATTAATGCCATGCTTATTCTTGTGAAAACAATAATATTAACATGGCATTTATTCTTATGCATTCCCAAAAGTGGAATAAAGCCAAGCAAAAGAATTTAAAGGGAAGTTCCAGATGGAGTAGATGGATATGATCACATTTGATTATAATTGGGACTTGCTAGTGTGTATATTCCACTAGATGTTTAATAATCCCAAAATATCCCAACATGAGCATAATCCATGATAATCCATATGAAAGCTAGGAAAAGGAGCACTACTCATAATGCATGCAAAGGTGGCTCCACATATCAATAATGTGGAAACAACATGATGCATATATGAGGGCATGAGGAAATAGAATTGGATCCATCCCAACCCACATGAGCTAGAGATAAAACGCAATAAAGTGCCAAGCTCATATTTAGTTGGATGGTGGAATTATAAGGTGGTGACAGAGAAAGGTGATGGAGTTGAATAAAAGATATGCCCCCAACTCAACTTGGGCATTTAAACATTATATCAATATCCAAATACAATATCAAGAGGCAAATTCAATTTACAATGCATATGAGAGAAGAACCAAAACAAAAGGGTTTTATATGATGCTCAAATGCAAGGTGGCATGATGACATGAGCATGATATAATGATGATGCAACAATTATATATATGAAGTAGCCATTATATTACTAAACCAAGTAGCATTACAATTATTAGACGATTGGGATGCTACACATCGTGGTTCATCCGATATGATCATCGATGAGTATGTGGGAGTCAATATGGGTTTCCAGACCCCGCTGTTGATTATTGATAGAAGATCATGTCTGCATATTCTCGAACCCGTAGGGTCACACACTTAACGTGTCTCGACGCTAGGATAGAATGGATAATTGGTTTATGAGTTTTTGTTCGAGTCGGATGAGATCCGTGACATCACGAGGTTCCTAATGGTCCAGAATAAGATTCATATAAGGGAAATAAGTTTTTGGAGTTCAATTGTTTCAGATTGTCTCAGATTGCGAAGCTTCTAGAACCTTCCGGAGTGGGACCAACGTGGCCCCACTTTTCGAGGGGGGCGTGTAACACCTCGAATCGCCCTATGCAAGTTTCAGCGCTTCCGCCAAACCCATAGAAACGATTCAAAGGTGCCACCAGCACTTATGCGGTGGAAAAAGTAATAACATTACACAACGGTCCTCGATAGGACCCACAGAACAGATATATATATACAACACGACTCCATGAGTCAAGAATACAGATATAATATACAAAGATCCAAATCACCTTGAAAATGATAGAGCGTCCGACTACGGACAAGATGCAAATTGAGCTAAGAGCCCTGAAGAATAACCAATGGCGTCCATAACCCTGCCCAGGCCAAGCCGGAAGGGTAACCCTGCTAACGACGTCGATCTCAAAACCTGCTTAAACAAAAAGGGGTGCCGACAAAGGGCAAAGGAAAAAGAGAGAGCGGTCAGTACTGAGGCCAGTACACGGCGAGACTAGAATTCGGCGGTCCTCGCCTACATAGGTATGGTGGACTGAGCGGCAGCGCAGCATGCACTAAACAACCTATAGAGACTCGATATAACTGTCGGCTATTAGAGAGGGATAAGAAAGACCTATTCGGAACCAACCTGATGCTACCATCAAACAAACCCATCCTGGTATTTCCCCCTCGAGACCAAACGAGGAAGTCAACCGAGGAACTCACACAGTTGGCGCTTTACTCATTCGTTATAGTTATGCAATTACTAGTCAAATAAAGATGGCATGAGTCATCCTGATATAATAAGCAGTGGGCAGTTTTAGTTAAACATTCCGTTGTAGTTGCAACACTTACTAGTCAGATATACGATTAGCATGAGATATCCCCAAACCCAGCAGTTGTTGGTACTTTTATTTAGCCATTCCGTTGTAGTTGCCATACTTACTAGTCAGATACAATGGTCGCAAGCGACAACCCAAACAAGCAATTGTTGGCAGTTTTATTTAGCCATTCCATTATAGTGAAGCTGATTACTAGTCATTATAAAGTCAAATTTATAGCACTACTTTAGTTATAATTGCCTATGATCGAGATACTGTGCTCCAAGTCGTCCATAACCGCGGACACGGCTTTCAGAAAGTTTTACCCTGCATGGGTGCACAAATAGCAACACACACTCGATCAACCTCGGAAAAACCAAATCAAAACCCAACGAGGCTTTCACGACAATGCAATCACAGGATTCGGAAATATTTCAGGGGGCCACCCCATTGAGTACACCCGCAACAAAGTTAGCTGACTCCGAGACGGACTCAAGGTTTGCGCTGGTCAGAACGATGGGAACCCAAAACTGGGCTTGTCGATACCGCGAAAACACTCCGCTTACCTAAACAGTACAGGTGCTCCTCGCACAATCGTAATAATACAGTAAAGCATGTCATAAGTACAAGAGAGTAAATAAAACCTCAAACTAGTTTGTGGCCCCAAGAAATAAGAATGAATCAAGCTCTGGCTCAGGGGGGTCCCATAATCCTCCCGGATGTGGATAGCGCGAATATTCAAGGAACAGGTATCAAGTACTCGGGGTACTACGTGACACAAGTGGACGGTTAACAACCAAATAACATCTATTGCCCACCTGTGCCTCTGCTTACTTACTTCAATTTTAGTTGTTAAACAGTAATTAAAGTTATGATCATCTCCAACAATAAACATGCGGCAATACTCCAACAACTGTGGTATTGGACGACACGCAACAACACTTGAGCAAGCGACTACGACGCGCATGTCCCACTATCTACCAAACAACAGGTAATAGGAGGTGTCCAAGGCAATATAAGGCTGCAAGGGATATCACGGGTACGAAAACTAGAGCAACGCAACACAGATAGCAAAAGATCAACAGGAGGGAAATAAATACCATAAAAAGTAAGATAGGTAGAAAGGGGGAGATGCTCGCCTGAAAACATTGCCGAAGGTTCATCCGAAGATCGGGTCGACACTCGCATCAACTCATCGGCCTAATCCGTGAAGAAGCAAAACACTAGAAGAAACACCGGATGCACTATTTAATACTACGGCAAAAGATCGGGCATGATGCATGTATGATGTATGGCATGGCAAAGATGCGATGCATTTAGGTCATATTAAGCGGAACCGGGGTCCCGACGTTTATTCAAGTGGTTCAAGTTGTTTAACTACCCCGCAATTTAATTGTTGTCTTAACATGGCAAAAGATAGCACCGGTTCGCTACCCAAATTTAAATGAGGCCAATATAAGGCTAGATTTGCCCGCATATGGGTCCCATATTTAATTATAGGGTGAATCGGCATAAGGCCCCCAAACCACATGACAATATGCATGCATGAACAATTTAATATGCATGAGTTTATATTACAATTTATAAAATAGGGCTCGGAAAGGGGATCACACATGGGGAGTCTCGGCGATCTTGGGGTTCCGAGGGTTCCGGGGTTCGGTCTCAGGGTTCGACGGGAGAATGGCTCGACGAGATCGGATACAAGATGGAGAACTTGGGTCCAAGCGGTCGATCTTGCCGTCACGCAGATCTTGTCGAGTCCGTGTATCGGGACGGTCTTGGCGTGCTATGGTTCGGATTCGGTCTCGGGGGTCAACGAGATCGGCCTTTGGAAACTTCAGACTCCAGGAAGGAGCACTTGGCATTCCGATGGATCGGTCTCCGTGTGGGCGATCTTGGTGTTCAGGGCTTCTCCGTGTTCGTGTCTCGTCCGCGTGGTAGATCTTATCGGTGCCATACAATCATCTAGTGTCGCCTTGGTTTCATCTGGACTGGGCTTTAACTAAATCAGATCTTCTTCGTGGAGGACCTGAGCAGCATAACACTGGATAAGAACCGATCAGATACATCGTCAGGCTCCAAAAGCTAGACAAATAGCCAACCCTGCAATAGCAACAACAATTACCCAATAGCAGTTCAGGCACTTTGGTTGCATCAACGGGGCTGAACTGGGCGCGCGGTGCTGGACAGAGGCGACGCAGGGGCAAGGCTCGCAGCAAGCACGCAAGCGGTAGTGCTGCGGGGTCGCAGAGGGCAGCCGGGGCAACGGCGGAAGCTGTGGCCGGTGGGCTCGCGAGGTGCATCAGTGGCCGGACGGAGGGAACGCAGGGGCGGACGCGGAGCACTAGCATGGTCGCCTGCAGCTAGCCATGCCAGGGCGAACGACACAGAGGAAGGCCAGCAAAGCGGAGGCCGCTGGCCCGATGGTCGGAGGCGGGGATGCGACAGCGGCTGGGGTGCTCGAGGATGTGGGGCGCAGAGGCGAGCGAGGCCGGGCTCGGCCGGAGGACGCGCGCAGGGCGCCGGAGGCGGTTGAGGCCAGGCGGCGAGCTGGCGGCCGAGCTTGAGGGAGGGCGCCGAGGAGGGGCCTCGCGGGCTCGGGGCGAGCTTGGCGGGGAGGAGGCGGACCGCGGGGCGTCCGGCGTGTCGGTGGAGGCGGTGAGGAGGGAAGAGGGGTACAAACTGGAGGGAGGCCGTGAGGCAAGCAGAGAGGCGCGTGGCAGAGAAGCTCGAGGGAGGCCGGCGGCGGGCTTGCGGCGGTGGGTCGAGCCGAAGAGGAAGAAGGGAAGGAGAGGGGAGGCGACGGAGGTTGAGGGAGGAAGAGGGAGACGCGGTTGGTGGGGGGCAGGCCATGCGGGGTGAGCGGGGTGGGTCCAGGGCAGGGGGTCGGGGCCACGGGGGGAGTGGGGCCTGGGGTGGGGCGTGCGTGTGGTGTGTGTGGCCGGGGTGTGTTGGGTCGGTTGGGGTGAGAGAGGGAGTGGGGTGGGGTTGGTGAGGTGGCGGCATAGGATAGGTTAGAGGGGAAGAGAGGGGTGAGGTGGCGACAGACTATTGGGTGGGGTGAGGTGGAGGTAGGGTGGGTAGACTAGGTGTAGGTAGGAAAGATTTGGGGTAGCCAGGATTTTTAACTGGAGGTGGCCAGGATTTTGTACTGGGGGTGGTCGACTGGGTCGGATCGGCCCGTTCGACTGCCCCCTAAAAATAATATAGATTTTTATTTAATTTAAAATAACTTTTGTAATTAGTTTTAGACAAATAAAAGACCCGGAAAATCCCGGCGCTATAATTTGAAATTGAGACGGGGAATATTTAGAAAACCAAACTAGCTTTTAGAAAATAGGTGTCGACAAACAAATGCATGATGACATGATGATGCTCAAACGCAATGTGGCATGATGACATGAGCATGCGGTCATGATGATGCAATGCACAAAAACAACGCGATTTTCTAGTAGTGGTTTTTGCGGGGCGCCACAGTGGGCCTACGAGGGAGTGCCCTGACCGCATTGGGCTAGGGGCACAAGGCCCCATAGGCCCAGCCGGCCAAGCCCTAGGGTAAACCCTAGGGAGAGCTTCTAGAAGGGGGGGGGAAACTTGCCCCCCACTCCTTCCCCTTGGCCGCCGGCCCTAGGCTTGGAGGAGGGGAAAGGGGCAGCCGCCCAACCCTCTATATAAATAGGGATGGGGGTGAACCCTTCCCACACACCTCCTCAAGCCCTAGCCGCCCTGCTGCCCTCCTCTCTCTCCCTCCCGACTACGCGTAGGCGAAGCCCTGCCGCAGAAACTCTCCACCGTTTGCACCACACCGTAGTGTTGTAGATCCAACCTATCTCTCCACCCCACTTGCTGGACCGAGGAAGGAGGAGACGTCGAGGTGACGTACGTGTGCATCTCTCGGAGGCATTGCCACTTGCGGTGTTGGATCGGATCGGATCGCGAGGAGGAGAAGCTAGTACGACTACATCAACCACGTTCCGTTGAACGTTCCGCTGTGAAAATCTTCAAGGGTATGAAGATCTCATCTATCCCCCCTCGTTGTTTGCATCTCCTAGATTAGATCTTGGCTTTCCCGTTCGCATCCGTAGAATTTTTTTGATTTACTATGCTGTGAAACCCTTCATGGCTACCCCAGCCGGCCTGAACCTCGGGGACTACACCTAGTGGACGCGCTCCCACGCACCCAAAAACTCAAGTCAAGGTAGCCAAAAGAGCTTCGCCCCGTCTGGCTACCCCAGCCGGCCTGAACCTCAGGGACTACACCCAGTGGACGGACTCCCGCGCACCCACAAAATCAAGTAAGGACGACAAAAGAGCTCCAACCCGGCCGGCTATCCCAGCCGGCGCGAGCATAAAAGACCACAAATGACGGAGAGATAAACAAAGATAAGCAAAAGGCACTAAGCCATAAAGCGGAGCACAAAGGCTCAAAAGTCGGCGACAGAAGTCAGCCAAAGTGTAGCACATCAAAGTAACAACTTTCACAAATACACCCGGCATCCCGGGGATCAAGAGTCCGAAGCTAATGAAGTAGGAGCAGGGGCTGGATCAACAAGGTGGCACCGGCGTCAGTAGAAGGAGGCTGGCTGCTGGAGGCGACGTCAAGGGGATTCCAAGGCGCCGGGACCCATTGGAACGGCTGTGGCTCTCCGGGGGCGCTAAAGTCACGCTCCAGGTCCACGTAGGTGCCAATCTTCACCCCGCAGGCCCGGAGCGCAGGAGTGCTAGCGCGAAGACCCTCGTAGGTCGTCCCAAGGCGGAAGCCGCGGGTGAGCACGCTCAGGTCGGCACCCGGGTACCACGACTTCACAAGAGAAAGCACCATCTCCACTCTGCCTCGAGCAACCCACTATTTGTGCACGTCCAGCACGTCGATGCCCTTGGACAGAGCCACAACTAGGTTGGCCATGTCGTGCACATCGTCCGCGTATGGCCAGATGTAGTGGAAGAGATCGTTACCAAGGGAGTGCAGGCCATTGCTCTCCTCCGCCACCACCTTGACCAAGTCGAGGGCAGTCAGGTCACGCCCAACCTCCTCCACGGGCAGCTTCTCCATGGCCATCTCGGTCGCCTCAGGATAATGAGCTGCAACCAGGCACAAAGCAGAATAAATGGACAAGATCGAGCAAGTCACGGCACAATGGAAGAAGGAAGCTGAAGAACTTACTGATGACCATCTCCGAGATGTTTTGGAGGTGCTGAGTAAGCTCCTCCTCCCTGCGGCGAAGAACTTGGATTGTCTCCTCCTGTTGGGTGGAGACCATCTCAAAGTTCTTCAGCGCCTCTGCCCGGATGTCAGCCGTGTTCTTGCCCCGCTCCATGCTAACCTCAAGCTGGTGCTTGGCCGGGGCAAGTTTATCGAACTGCGCCTGTCGCGCCTTGTTCGATTCCTCCAGCCGGGCAACCTCAGCTTTGAGGCTTTCCACCTCCCTCTCCTTGTCTTGGATCATGGCTGTAGGAGGATACCTAATGGTCAACAAATAACAGGAAAAGTGAGCCGATCGCCAAGATAGATCTGAAGAAGCAATCTCACGGCCAAGGTCCCGAGTGTCTTCACAGACTCCACAAATGCTTTCTGCAGCAAGAAAGCAAATGAGCAACAGAGAAGCAAACCGGATGGAAGAACAGAAAACGTGGGAAGGGAAACGACTTACCTCCATAAAAACAGACAATTTTTTGGCCTCGCCAAGGCCCTTTTCCATTCCCTCAACCAGGTGGCGAACCTGGCTGAGTGCGACGGGCGCCGAGCTAGAGAGCTGGGCAAGGATCGCACCCGGTGTCGGCGCAGCTGGAGCTGGCCTCGAGCCGGTGATGATAACCTCGTCATCATCGGCAGCTACACCCGAAGGCGCAACCACCACCAACTCCATGCCAGCCGGTTGACCACCATCCGGCTGGCCGCCATCCGCCGCAGCCGCCTGCCGCGCCGCTCCCTCCTCGTCACCTCCGTAATGACCAGGCTGGCGAGCTGCTTGGGCGTCGCTCGCGGGTTCACGCCAGCCGGACGGCGAAGGTCTGGGTCCTGTGCAACCGCAAACAGCTGGCCCAACCGCGAGGATGCAGGTGCATGGTGCAACAGCCCCATGGCCGGCGAGCCCTCAGGCGCCCTGGGCGGAGAGGGCATGACTGACGCAGCCGGGCTGCCCGCAACCGGGCCAGGTGCAGCCGGCACAGGTGCAGCCGGCGACCTCTCCACCTCCTCAACCGGCGGAGGATGCGGAGGAGCAATGACGGCGGCGCCACCATCGCCAAGCGACATGGCCTCGCTGCGCGGACGAAGAATCAAAGGAGGAACTGGCAAAATCGCAGAGCGGCAAGCAAGGGCAAAAGAGATACTAACCCAGCGACGGACGGTGGAGCAACAACCTGACGCCCTCGGCGCGTCTTTTTCGTCTCAATTGGAGCGGGAGCGGCAACAGGTGCCACCCTCTTTCCCTGGGCTCTCGCTGCGGGTTTCTCTCGGGCACCCTCCTCGTCGGTGACATCGACTGCGGCACAAGCAAAGAGTAAAAACCACAACCTCAAAAACAAAGGAGAAAGAAAAAGCTACGATCAGCAAGCTACCATGAGGATCCGAGGGTCCGTCGTCCCCCCGGACGGGAAACCCTTCGGGCTCCGTCTGGGGGTACTTCTTTGGTTTCCTGTCCTCCAAGAAGGACGGAAGCGGGAAGTCACCCATGCCATCCTCGGCTAGCTGTGCCGTGAACAACTAATCAAAAAGGGGGGGGCATAAGGCACCCAAGGAAAGCTAGCAATAATAAGAAGCGAGACGCAAAACAACGAGAGAAAAACTTACCCGAGGCGGCAGGCGGGCGCGATGGTACGGGGGGCAGGAGTATGCCCAGTTGGCCTCGATGCGGAACTTGGAGATCATGGAGACCCAGTTCCGCAGGTCCTGGTTGGGCACATCCTTCCGTGACGTCCTCGTCGGGTCGTTGGTGGTCGAAAGGTGGCACATCTTGTGCGACCGCTTCTGCAGCGGAAGCACGCGACGCACCATCCACGACAAGGTGATGTCCCGGGCGGTGAGCCTCTATGTCTTCACCATCGTCTCCAGCCGGGTGGCCATCCGGTCGAGGTCCGCCACCATGCCCATGCCCTTCGTTGTCCAGCCCTTCTGCATCGAGGGAACGTTGGCAAAGGGTGGAAGGCAGATCCAGTCGATCTCCGTGGCATTGCTCACATAGAAATATGAGCGCTGCCATAGCTTGACGATGTCAGGGAGCTCGAACCGTAGCATCGGCGGGGAGGACCGCGGGTAGACGGCGCAGCAGCCCGTCTGCGTCAGCGAGCCACCCTTGGTGATGTTCTGGGCCTTGAAGTGGAAGAACTTGAGAAAGTTCGCCACCTCGGGCCACACCCCAAGATATGACTCGCAGCAGGCCGCATGATGCGACAGCTGCGCCATGGCGTTGGCGCCCAAGTGATGAAGCTGGAGGTCAAAGAAGAGAAAGAGCTGGAGGAGGAAAGGGCTGATGGGGAGGCCGAAGCCGCGGGCGAAATGCGCGAGGAAGACGATGCGCTCCCCCGATAGAGGGTTCGGCACCCGATCCCCCTCCGACGCAAGCCGGTGCTTCACAAGCATCGATGAGGGAAGAAACCTCCCCCGCCGGTACTTGTTTATGAGCTCGTCGGTCACGAAGGGCCCACACCAGCCGCCATGTTGCTCCGACAGCATCTCGAAAGAGGAGGAGGCCGTGGTGGATGGAAAGAAAGTGGCCGGCGGCGACAAGGAGAGGGCGTGCAAGAGCAAAGAGCGCTGGGGCACGACGGGAAGATGAGCCGGAGGATGGACAAGTGTGGGAACCGATCCCCCTCAGAGCTCTATTTATCCCCACAAGCGGCATCGTCGCCCCTTCGGCTTCTGCGCGACGCGTGGCGTCGCGGAACCACAACCGCACAACGCTTTGGCTCCAGATCCTCTACGCTGTCGTAATTGCCACAGAAGATCCCCGGGCATTAGAAGGAGAGGAGGTGTGCGCACTTGCCCCGAGGAAACACTGCGGCAAGTTTGCGTGCGCAGTTGCCATAAACTAACGCAGCGACGCAGAAGTCAAACTAACGCGACGTGCGCCAGAGCCACAGTCGTGGGTGAAGACATCAACGACGTCATCCCCCCAAACGTTTCATATTCAGCTCTACCAGCCGGTACCTATCTTTGCTGTTTACACCCAGTGGACGGCCATCGAATCCGCAGCCGGAAAGCAAAAGCCGCAGCCGGAGGAAATAAAACAACCCTCTCAGGACAAGAAGGAGCACGGAAGATCTTGCCCACCGGCCAATCCCATACGTGCTCAGGGACTAGTGTCGGGGGGATAACCCCCGGGTGGGGAAATCCAGGCATAAGTAGGCCGGCTCCAGAAGATGCAGGCCGCCTGGACTCCAGGAAAGACAACTCTAGCCGACTGGCAAGCAAGCCCGGCTGGGCTTATAACCTTCCCGGCTGGCCCGTCTAGCCGGTGGCTAGAAGAACCGGCCGGGTGGCCGTTCCCACCCGGCTCACCTCGGATTTGATGGAGAGCATGGAAGGGCTGGCGCTCCATGCGGGGTACGCTTCTAGCTCTCCCTCGTCATCAAGGAAGCTGGCATGCCGTCATGACCAGCGCTACCCGACGAAGATAAAGCAAGATGGTCAGCTAGACTGGCGAAAGCAGTCCGGGTAACCGTTAAAGCAGGGGTGACACCCCAAAGGAAGCCCGGGTGACCGCTAAAGAGAAGGATGACGCTAAAATAAGGGCGGACTGGGTCCTGGCCCACCGGCTAGGCCCTGCAGCCGGCCCTGCCCTGTAAACCCATATCCAAACAGTAAACCCTAGGACCCGGTCTGTAACCGGCCCCCCAGACCAGTATATAAGGGAGGGCAGAGCTAGGGTTCTAGGTAGGCAACAATAGAAGGATAGAAGTGTTAGCATCAAGTTCATCATCTTCCTCTAGCCCTCGATAGTAGCTAAGGAAACAGCTCAAGGAGCATCTGTACTGAGCATCAAGCTCCCATACACAGTTCATCTTGCAGGAGTAGGGGCGTTACCTTGCTAAGAGGGCCCCGAACCTGGGTACGTCCCTGTGTTTGCAGTGCACCGTGCCCAACCCGTTGCGTGAGCCACCGAATGCATCCGTGTGTCCCTTCTTTGCCATCCCTGATGGCTCTGCCGTGTTCCACACCTACGACAAACAGAGGGGAGGAAGCAAGGAATAGGCCTGGTCGCCGGGATCTATGGCTGGTTCTCCGGTTGCCCATGGGGAGGGAGGGGGAGGAGCACGGGTTTTTTCCCGTTTGGTCCCACCGTTCTCCTCAAAAGTTTATCTTCTACGAACCATGACTGGAACTTTACCCATTGTAACTAAAATTTACCAGGTTGCAAACATCATTCAATAGAAATTTAAGGAGTTGTTAGCATAAAACCACCAGTTTGATACTTCAATTCCAAAAATCTATCGGTTTACGTTTTCATAGCAAAAATCTACCACATTTTGAGTCAGTTTTCTCAAATCGCACTAAACTCATTCTGATAGTGAATTGACATGGAAACTGACAAGGCTGGCCCACCTGTAATGCTGACGTGGCGACGAGAGACGACAGTTGTTAACTCCCGGCAGCTGCGGGTAATTTCAAAAAACTACCACTTTTCTGCTCAATATTCGAAAAACTACCACTTTTTAAAAAATATTCTGTTTAATTGCGAACGTCCATAACTTTTGAATACAAATTCAAATAAAAAGTTCTTAGAAATGCTTGAATATTTCAAATACAAACTTAGTTCACTATTTTGCATATTTAAAATATGCAAACAATTAAAATTTCTTCTATTACTAATGGAAACTTTGGAAATTCATAACTTTAAATTTATAACTCCAAATAATATAAATAATATGTCTAAATTTATTAGAAAAATCCAAGTAATCCATTTCTAGCATATATTATACGTGAATCATATATGTTCCTTTAATGTAAGTGGTTTATGTTCGAACGTGAGAATGTGGACGGAGCTTAGGTAAAGGACCTCCCTAAATTTGCCACCTAAACTCCACACAGCGACCTTTTTCTTTTATGGGACCGTCTGTCCAATTCCTCCTTATTTTCTTCTTCTTCTCTTCTGAAAAGATAAATGAAAAAAATATCATTATGAGGAGGGAAGGAGGGGGCACTTTCAGCAAGAGAAAATGTCATGTCTATTTTTGACGATTGACGTTATGAGGAGGGAAGGAGACTCCCTATTATGTCCCTAGATGTGATGTACGAGGGTTATGTGGCAAAAGGGGCATAAAGACCTCAAGTGGTTTTGCCCAAGTTTCGAAACTAGGGAACACATGAATTTAGGGATAGAAATGGAGTTGCTCCTTCCGAATTGTAAACGATGTCTTAAAAAATAGTTTTGCTAATTATCAGACGACTAATTAATACCTAAATCTCAGCCAACTGTTGGACCGTTGGATTGCCTGTGTTTCCTTTTTTCCTATGAGGCTTTCCTAGTTGCGCATAAGTTGCAACTTCGATTTTTCAAGTTTACACATGGTTTGCAACTAAGACAACCTAAACTATTGAATTTTCCTTATAATTCATGATCGCAATGAGAGTTGCAAATAAGTTGCAATTGAAACGCTACTTCCTTGGATCCATATTAGTTGACTTCAATTAGTCTAGATTCGGATATATCTAACACTAAAATATGTCTAGATATATTCGAATCTAGACAAATCCCTAATATGGACAGGAGGGAGTATTTGAATTTGGATAACATCATCTGAGTTAATAGTTAAAATCTTAGTGGATTGAGATATAGTCTTATCCAAAACATGCTAGTTGCTCCGTAAGAGGCCACAGGCCACCGCGGCACCGCCAGGAGCTTCCGTGGACCCTGAAAGATGCATCTGACGATGCACAACATACCTTACCGGAAATTCAGGACAATTGTGCTTGTGTATGGTGTATCCACGACATCTCTAACTGATCCCTAATCGGTAATTGGAGGAGTAAATTTTAGAGAAGTAAAAGTACTCCTCTAAGACCTTGTTTGGATATGTCGTTTATCCAAAACGCGTTTGGTACAATCTCGATTAACCGCCTAACAAACTAAAACCTTGTTGGTTTGCCTTGTTCCCGTAATATGTGGATACACAAAACCGAGATCTCAGAAACCCAGTATTTCGGGGTTTGAGAAAAACTACTATTAGTCGTTTTTGCCAAAACGCGATCGCCAGATACTCAACCGCAACTAACTTTTTATGCCCCGCACTTTCCTGAACAAACTCGTTGGTAGCATCAAGCAGCCCTGCCGCCGGCCGCTGCAGCAGCTCGCTCTTAACCTGCTCGCCGATAGAGTAGCTGGCTCATCTTGGCGGATGATAGTTGGAGCGGCGCCACGAAGGGATCCCCGGCAGTGCTGAATCTTCGTTTCTCGGCTGCATCATGCACACGCCGCCATGTATGCATGTGGTTTCGCGTGTCTTTCTGCTCTAGGCGGATACTTGGTCATGGTGCACATCGTCGCCATCCCCAATGCTGGTGTTGCTCCCAGGTTGCTGTCGTGCATGCAACGATATGTGCGTTGCGGCCGCTGCCAACGCGCTAGTATCTATAGATGTGTAGCTGATGTAGCGAGCGCATTTTCTCGCAACGCACAGAGTTGCCGCTATGGGCACGGCCAATATCACCGGTTGGTTTAAAAACCGGTTTTACACTTAAGGGACTGCCTGGATCTCAGGCGCCCGAGAACTTCTTATGTCTAAGTCGCTGACATCATCCTACTATTTATGCTAATTCTCAGTTGCAACCTAGTTGCAACTTATATAATTTGTACTAATCCTCAGTTGCAACCTAGTTGCAACTCATTAAAATCTCAGTTACAACCTAGTTGCAACTCATGTGGAAGTCCCACTTTGCACGAATCGCGAGGTAAATCCAATGGCGAGAGAGATGACTGAGAACTAATGCGCCTGAGAACTAGCAAATCTGTTTTAGTAATCCAAACATAGTTTTCCGTGAGCTTATTTTTAACTAAAATGTTAGTAAAACTGGTTTTCCTAATAATCGGCTCAAAATTTGTTCTGCCAAAACTGAACGCTAATCCTCGGTATCCAAACAACCACTGAAGGTGGTCAGTACCTAATAACCGAACCCCTGTTTTTAGAGGAGTAAAACTATTTTTTATCATTTGCAATACAAATAAATTGATACAAACACATATATTATCATAGGTTTTGATACCGATTGTCGTGGTATTGCACGACAGATGCTACTGGGCGTAGCTTACGTAGAGAGAGCAAGACGACGTAGGAGAATCCGGGAGCGAGATTGGCACACGATGTACTCAGGTTCACGTCCCCTCGGTGGAGGATCGCTACGTCCTGCTATCAATCCAGTATATGATCATAGATTGGTTTACATGGGAGCTGCCGTAGGCGGAGGGAGACACTAGATCTAATCTATTGTGGAAGAGGATGCAATATGACCTATCCCGTGGGGGTGTCCCTGGTGGCTTTATATATGCAACCAGTTAGAGTTTACAAGTATTTGATGGGCTTTGTATTGAAGTCGCCGTCTTGGGCCTCCAGTCGGTGCCAGTCGTTTGGGTCCAGCATGCGCCAGTCGCCGTATTCGGCGAGTCGACTCGCTCTGGGCTTGGCTTCAGTCGGCTCGATACCAGATGGCGAAACCGCTTCGTGGGTATACCCCATTTGGTATTCCCCCATCAGTAGTCCCCGAGCGCGTTGTCGATTCGACGCGGGCTTGAGGCAGGACGCGGAGAGTCTTGACGATGGGTCGTGGCGAATCGGCGGCGAGCTCCTGAATAGAGAAAAGAACCGTGAAGCGGGAGGCGGTTGGAGTAAGCCAGTCGGTGATGGCTAGTTGGCGATAGACACGGGGTGTCGATGAAGCCACCAGTTACGGCGAGTCCCAGAACGTGGAGCGTGCCGAGCCCCCGAGCGCGGCGAGTGGAGAGTTCAAGCGACCGGCGAGTGACGCTGTCTGTAGCGCGCCGAGTCCTCGAGCATGGAGAGTACGCGAGGGCGAGTCCACGGTGGTGAGTCCCCGAGCGTGTTAAGTACGCGAGGGCGAGTCCGCGGTGGCGAGTTTCCGAGCGTGGAGAGTACGCGAGGGCGAGTCCGCGGTGGCGAGTCCCCGAGCGTGTTGAGTACGCGAGGGCGAGTCCACGGTGGCGAGTCAACGAGGGCAAGCCGCGGTCACGGAACCATGCGTACACGCAGCATGCCTAGGTGTAATCCCCGAGGATCGAGTTGGCTTGTAGAGGCGACTTGAGGCTCTTTAGACATGCATATTCTGAAAATAGTAGTGGTTGCTGCCGAGCATGGCGAGTGGCGAGGTCGAGCGACCGGCGAGCGCCGAGTCCCCGAGCGCGGCGAGTGACGAGGTCGAGCGACCGTCGAGCGTCGAGGCCGAGCGACCGACGGGCGTCGAGTCCCCGAGCGCAGAGAGTGACGAGGTCGAGCGACCGACGAGCGCCGAGTCCCCGAGCGCGGCGAGCGGCGAGGTCGAGCGACCGACGAGTGCCGAATCCCTGATCGCGGAGAGCGGCGAGGTCGAGCGACCGGCGAGCGTCAAGGCCGAGCGATCGACGGGCCTCGAGTCCCCGAGCGCGGAGAGTGACGAGGTCGGCGACAGCGGCGCCGAGTCCCAGCACGGCGGTGAGGCCGGCGACCGACAGCGCCGAGTCCCAGCGGCGGCGAGTCGGCGACGGCGAGTGCCGAATCCCCGAGCACGGCGAGTGGCGAGAAAGACACCGTTTTGCTGAGAAGGAGAAAAAGTTAGAATTGCATTAAGGTGTACTTGCATAATATATTAAATAATTGTAAGACGTGCGAATTGTAGACGTTGAAATAAATACACATTTGTTATGTGGATCGATGGGCAGTATGTAAGGTTTATGCGTGTCTTTTCATAAGTAGGCAGACCTCCAACATCAAACGCTTGTCGGGTAACAGGGACGCGATGCCAGACTGTTGAACCCGGAGACAAGGTCGGTCTTTTGGTACCCAGCCTCACTACTTCGACGGACTCGAATAAACAATAGAAAAAACTAAAACCGATCTTAAATATGATTTTGGAAATTGAACGAAAGAATGAATATGTTTTGGACTTATAGCATGTACGGATATAAAAGAACTTAGCTGTCAAATGCGGACAGAGTCGACCCGGCGGGGGAGTCGCCGAGCATGGCGAGCCGACGTGGACGTGGTGATCCGGCGATGGGAGAGTCGCTGAACATGGTGAGTACGCGGCTATGGCGAGTTCGGGGCGGGCGAGTCCCCGAGCGTGGCGATTCGACGTCAGCGTGGCGAGCCAGCGATGGGCGAGTCCGTGATGACGACTTCATGGCGAGCGAGTTCGCACCGGATGATTATGCGACAGACAAGTCCCTGAATCTAGCGAGTCCGCGTTTAAGCATGTTCGCGTTTAGACAAGTTCCGAAACATGATGAATCCGCGAGGGAAGAATCCCGTGCATGGACTCCGCGAGCGAGGAAAACGCATCACGGCGGCCTATGCTGAGATCGGGCTGATGGAGCATCCATGTTGAAGACCATCTCGTTTCCGTGACCCAATCCAAGTCGCACATGGTACATGTATGCCAAGAGAAATAAAGGATTAGCTGATCTATATCGTAGTCAACATACAGAAATATAATAATGAATATAAAAGGCTTTTAGCCACGGCCGCGCGCGTCTGTATGCGTTCCCTTGATGAAAACTCAATGTGCACGTGAGGAAAATCTGATTTGATTTCTTCACGCTCGATTGAAACGCAACCGCTGAACCACCTGGCCGTGCGTGAGACGCCATGCGCCACCGTACATGCAATCGCGGTTAAACTTTGTTAGACACCAAACGAATTCGCCAAATGCGATCTGGCCACCGGTGACGTACAGGATCCCGTCCGGATTATCATCTCCATGCATCCCTTGCCCCACGGTGGGCGCCAACTGTCGTGGTATTGCACGGCAGATGCTACGGGGGTAGCTTACGTAGAGGGAACAAAACGACGTAGGAGAATCCGGGAGCGAGATTTGCACACGATGTACCCAGGTTCACGTCCCCTCGGTGAAGGATCGCTACGTCCTACTATCAATCCAGTATATGATCATAGATTAGTTTACATGGGAGCCGCCGTAGGCGGAGAGAGAGACTAGATCTAATCTATTGTGGGAGAGGATGCAATATGACCTACCCCGTGGGGGTGCCCCTGGTGGCTTTATATATGCAACCAGTTAGGGTTTACAAGTATTTGGTGGGATTTGTATTGAAGTCGCCGTCTTGGGCCTCCAGTCGGCGCCAGTCGTTTGGGTCCAGCATGCGCGCCGCCGTGATTCGAGTCGACCCGCTCTGGGCTTGGATTCAGTCGGCTCGATACCAGATGGCGAAACCGCTTCGTGGGTATACCCCATTTGGTATTCCCCCATCACCAATACATCCCGATACACCTAAAATACCCGATACACCTAAAATAGACACCGATACAACTCGAGACATAGAGAGTACATACTTCTCCCCATAGATATCGATACAACCCGATAGAAACTGGCACAAATCAAAGTGTTCTTGTTATGCATTAGAACGCATAACAAGAATGCGCCATCTATTTAACATCGATTAAAGCGATCTACCATCTCCGGCTGTATTTTCATTAAAATTGTTATGAATTTTCTCCCAAAAAAGTTACAATGGCGGACAAACACCACTCGATTCGTATATTATGTCATCTACAAGAGTTTGATGTTGCCATGCAAAATACAACTCATTGTCTTCATCCTCGGTACATGTAGAAGTCCTAGTACTTCATTTGTAACAAAAATCAAATAAGCCACGACTTCTTATGCTCCAATTTTACATGACGAAAAAAGAGGAAAAAAATTCACCTTTTCTGTCTTGTGTTGGTTGCGGCCGGCGGTACCGGCGATCCATCTCTAGCAACAACATCGATGGACGCCGACCATGCATCCTCCAACTCCGGCTAGAGGTCCCACGGGCAGACGAAAATCGTCGGCGGCGGCGGGGGAGGTGTCGTGGTATTGCCGACGAGTATGCCATGGAGGGGTCCTCACAGTGCGTGTTTAGAGACGTGGGGTAAGGCGGACGGTTGACGGGTACAAGATAACACAGCTTACCCAGGTTCAGATCCCACGACGGTGGCGGAACCTACTCCTGCTATAAATCACTATAATGGCAATACACCGAGTTATAGGGATCGGTTCGCTGTGCGCGATGTGAGTTAATTGGTCTAGGTTATCTATCCTATAGGCTCCCATAGGTCCGGCTTATATAGTCGCCAGGTCTTAGGGTTACAGGGAAAATCCTAGTCGGACAGGTTACAAAGTCCTACACTGCATATAACTAGTCTAGCGTGTCTTGCACTCCAACGCTCCGGGTATGTCGTTGACTCCTCCGTAGCCTTCCTTTATCCGGCATGGGCCTCCCTTCTGGAATCTGGATCCATCTAACTGGGCCGCCCAGCAGGCCATGGGCCATGCTACCAACTGTGGGCCACCCGTGTTATCCGGATTAGAGACATGTTATGAGGATACTCATATAGCATATCCCTAACAGTAGCCCTCAGAGAACTCCGAGATCTTACGCCGTCTTGCCTCTTTAGTTTGAATGCTCCATCTATGTGAATGTTGACAAATCGTTAAGCAATATCTTGTAGTCCTCCCAAGAACCCTGCAATACTATCCGTCTTCAACTTTGTAAGTCGGAGAAATGTTGAATCTTCCATCGTACTCTTCTCATAGCCGGACTGGATCCGTCCATGCCAGAATATCCAGCTAGAGAAACGTAGACCATAGGTTAGCGACGCCTCGTAACTCACACATGTAGAGAACACAATGATGTCCGTTTTTCTCGCGCGAAGGATACGAACCGTTGGCGGCGGCGGTTGGGAACGTGGAGAAATTTCCACGCACGCGCTGTCCACGCAGTAACTATTCGATCACTCTACACGAAACTTGACGCAGGGGGTGATAAAATTTAACCGTGGTAGATTTTTATCTTTTCACCTCATTCTTCTCCTGCATCATCGTCTTCCTCCTGCGAGAACCTCCTCGAGCTCTCCGCGCGCACACGAGAAACCCTAATTTCTTGCCAATCTCCCAGTCACTTCCCCCTCCACTCCAATGGCTAGCAGTAGCTCCACTCCTTCCATGGCGGTGGCGAACGATGCTGCGGCCAAGCCGGCGAGCGCCGTCCACGAGCCCCCAGAAGGCATGGTGGTGCCACGGTCCGTGGTGGTGTAAACCATCGGCGACGACCATATTCCAGTGGGGTTGGAGCCGCTGGAGGAGGAGGGTGACTCCCATAAGGGAGATTGGCGCGGCTCTGATATCACTGATGGTGATATCAAAGAGCTGCTCGCCGAAGGTTACCTCCTCGTGACGGAGGGGCTCATCTGGTGGGTGGCATCGGCCGGCGAGGTCACTCCTTCTCCCAAGCCGGAGAGAAGGTGTACCTGAAATTGCAACTGGTACGCGGCGTCTCCCTCCCGATTTCCGACTCTTCCTTGTTGTCCTCAACCATTACTGGGTTCAACCTCAGAACCTCTCCCCCAATAGCATCCTAGCGCTTAGCAACTTTGTAGTGCTTTGCGAGGGCTACCTAGGGATTAGGCCTATGTTAGATATGTTTATCTATTTCTTCACCGTCAAGAGGGAAGTCGGGGCTAGCAAGGATGAGCTCAGGAATTGCGGAATAATTAGCTTCAAGATCCGGCCTGGCTGGCAGTTCCCTGACATCGTCGGCCATGAGTCCCGCAAGAACTAGAAACAGACGTACTTCTACGGCCCAGACATCCCTCCAGCTAGCCGAGAAGGAACGTACCCGGACTTTGTCGATGGAGCTGCCGCTGAAGCCCCGACATGAAGATCCCAGGCCACCCTTCCCTCCGACAACGACGCTTCCTGATGGCGCCCAACACTTGTCGTGGAAAGCTTCGTTGGAAACCCCAAGAGCAAGGTATGAAGCAGCACATCAACAAGTTTCCCTCAGTAAGAAAACGAGGTTATCGAACCAGTAGGAGGAAAGAAACGTCACACAGGTGTTGCAAGCAACGCGGAGACCTGCACAACACAAACTCAAGACTTTACCCCAACGAATCAGTGAGGTTGTCAAGCTCACCGGTTTGCTATAACAAAGGATTAAATGTATGGTGTGGAAGGTAATAGTTTGTAGCAAGTAAACAAGTAACAGTGGAAGATGTATCAATGGTAAAGATTGGACCGGGGTCCATAGTTCACTAGAGGTGCTCTCCTTAGAGAAACAACATGGCATGAAGGGTAAACAAATTACATAGGCAATTGGCAGAACTGAGCAAGGCATAACAATGCAATTACTAGTCGAAAGATCCTATGAGATTCGATTGGGAAATACAACAAGATACATAGACCGCCATCCAACTGCATCTATGACTAGAAGTCCACCTTCAGGTTATCATCCAAACCCCTCTAGTATTAAGTTGCAAGCAACAGACAACTACTTTAAGCAAAGTGTGTAAGGTAAACAGTCCACATGTTCCATGAAAAAGAGACCGTTGTTTTCTCCCTAGTAGCAACAACACATCTACAGCCGAAGAGATTATTATCACTTCCCTTGGAAACTAGAGGCATGAACCCACTATCGAGCATAAATGCCCTCTCTTGGAGTCACTAGCAACTACTTGGCCAAGATAGCTACTAACAACGGAGAGCATGCAAGATCACAAACAACATAGACATGATAGAATCATAAAGACAAAACCATTAATCAAACCAACATAATAATCTCAATATCCATCGGATCCCCGCAAACACAACATGCATGATTACAAATAGATTAGATCTTGATCATGAATGGAGCTCACAAGATCTATACATGAAAGCACAAAGGAGGAGATACAACCATCTAGCTACTACATGGACCCATAGTCCAAGGTGGAACTACTCATGCATCATACCGGAGAGAAGGCCTCCGGGATGATCTCCCCTCCGACAGGGTGCCGGCAAGAACTTCAGATTCCCCCGATCTAGGGATGAGGTGGCGGTGGCTACATAAGGTTTCATGGAGATTTGATCGGGTACTTAGGGTTTCTGCATCGGGGGCTTCTTATAGGCGAAGGGGGAGGCCGAGGAGGCGGCCATGGGGTCAAACCCTACCCAGGCGTGGGGCAGGGCCCACCCGCACCTAGGGGGAGTTTGGACGCCCTGGCCCGCTTCTTTGTCTCCCCTCTGGACTTCTTGTTCCCCACAGAAAGTAATTGACTTTGACGTTTGTCCCGTCCAATTCCGAGAATATTTCTTTAGTAACTTTTCTGAAACCAAAAACAACAGAAAACAGGCATCTGGCACTATGGCAACTTGTTAATAGGTTAGTACCAGAAAACATGTAAAAAGTACCTCAAAGTGTAGACAAAGCAAAGAAAATTAGATACTAAACAAGCATGGAGCATCAAATTTTATATATACGTTTCCGACGTATCAAGCATCCCCAAGCTTAACTCCTGCTCGTCCTCGAATAGGTAAGTGATAAAAAAGAATAATTTTTGAGGTGACATGCACCCTCACAATAAAGATCCAACCATTTGCAAGCATTGAAAGCTGGGATCAAATAACTGTAAACATGTGCATGAAAGATGGAGTTCTAACAATAGGACATAGTAACTATGCATGCAACATGACAAGCTACAAACAAAGATCATGAATACCATGCATTGACAAATGTTTTGTTTGTTTCACTTACAGAAAACATATCATAGTGGCAATCAGCTTGTCCCTCATAGAGTAGCAAATAGATGCATAGGACACCTTGAAAGTTCACAAGGGTGAATAGAAACAAATATCACAAGAACAAGTAATATCACAATATGCATCAATCAATAAGCTTTGGAATACTGCACACAGAATGACAACTATGCTCTCCTAATGGTGCCTAAAGGTAGAAGGTGGAGACTCAGTAGTGGTGGAAGAAAAGCCTTTTATAAAGGAAGCAGGGATTTCAAGTTTCAAAAAGAGCTTCCAAAAATTATGGTACTTGTTAGCTTTAAGCCCTCATTGCCCCTATCATAAGCATCTTGAAGTGATTAAGGTTAAAGTGACAAAGATGGAGTATATGCTTGACGAAGTATAAGTTGGCAATCTCAAGTCCATTGAATACGAGGGCCACACCTCATGCTACTCAACTTTGGTCACCTGTAATTTCTTGTCATTGTAAGTATTTGCATATCATTGAGAACCTCCAACGGGGTACCCCTTGCACATGGTACATGAGCTTTCCCATAACCAAAATGACAAGGCAAGCAGACAATGAGCATCTCAGCAATCTTCTTATTTACCATGGGAATATGGTGCTTTTTCTCTCTTTCCTCTTTTCTCAATGTGTCTCTTTTTTAAATGAAGAATGCTTCATAGATGTCACTATGGTGATGGTGCAAGTTTCCACCATGATTAGGCATGGCTTAGGCTAGCGGCCCAGACGTTTCTCTAACACAGGATACAAACTCCATGTACTTACAAGTTTCCTCTTTATTTCACACCGGTGACATCCATAGACAAAAGAGCATGATATCAACTGAGTACAAAGTACAAGTGCAATGTTGAAAACATACCCCGTGACAACACGGTTCTGCTAATTCCAATGTATAAGTGCAAGCATATACAACATAGATGACACGATGGTTCAAGTTTATTAGGGGCAAAGAATATGAAGTGTGCCATCAAGTTTGTGAGGGATTTAATCACTAAGTTTTCACATAACAAAATAGTTTTTAATTGGAAGATAGTTGAAAACAAGAATATACTTGGAATGGTGTAACACACCATGCATATGAGTTTATAGTGGACACTTTGGAATAACTTGGTTTCTTGGTAGTTTGAAGCATGAGTAGAGCTTACTCATACAAGTGGAGGCTAGCAAAAGACTGGGAGCAACCAACTAAGAGAGCAATAATGGCCATAATCATGCAGTGCAACAAAGCATTACTACTAAAAGCAAAGAGTGGTACTACAATTCAAGGACTAAATGATCATAGAGGCTATGGTGACTTGTCATAGTCATAACATGGTGTGATCATGTGCCAAGTCAACCCCAAGCAAAGCATCAAAGGATAATACCATAATACTATGCTTTTGCATGCTAAAACAACGCATAATTTCTTCAAGGCACACTAAGCAATCCCAATTGTTTGGACCAAAGACATGCTACAACAATAATCACTAAGCATAAGGTCAAAACAACACCTAGCATGTCATGCTAAAGTCTAAGTCACATTCAATGCAAGCTCCTCTTGCACTTACAAGCAAGAACTTACTACTCCTTTCCAACACCAAGCAACTTAATTGCAAACAACACAGCGAGAACGGGGGTCCAAACTACTCAAGCAAAATAAACAAACTTAGAAAATAAAACAAAAACTAAGACGATCCAAGAACAACACAACTGTGCATGAAACAATGAAAACAAAGTTTCTAGACAGATCTGAGCTTTTTGTTGATGAAGAAGGGGATGCCTTGCGCATCCCCAATCTTTGACGCTTGTACCTCTTGGATATTTCTTGAGGTGACACCATGGTGGCATCCCCAATATTGAGCTTTTGTCCATTCTTCATCTCATTGCATAATTCTCTCTCTACACCTGAAATTTTTCCTTCATACAAAACTTCACACAATCTTCATTAGCAACATTAGCTTATTGAAAAGATATTAGACCCCTGGCAAAGCTTTGGAACAACAAGGCTTTTCACTAAAAACACAAGATACTGTAGTAACTCCTCAAAAAGCTCAATTCACCTAAAGAGAACTCAAAAAGGAATCAATAAGAAGCAAATGCAAATAATGGAAGAAATCTGTCAAAACAGACCAGCAGGTAGAAACCTATTTTTTCGAACATCTTCTGTTGCTCAAATCAAAAAGTGTTGAACTAACAAAAGTTAGATAACGTACTGGGGGAGTTATTCATAAATGTTCAGCTCAATCTGAGTTACAGAGACTCCTCACGAATTTTTTTGGTGGAGGACAGAAATCTGTTTCGGGACAGCAACTCCCCAAATCTTACTTACCTCTTATTAGAGGTCATACTTGGCACAAAAAGCAAACAAAAAGGATAAGGAGAGGTCATTACTAAATTAATAACTTCCAAGACTCAAGGAAACTCTTGGGTTATGTCCCAACAAGTACTTTTCTTTAATGCCTTTAAGTTAGGCACAAGAAGCAAGAAGAATCAAGTATTTTCAAATGAAGAAGCATTAACATCAAACCTTGCTTTCAAAGGAGGAGCAAAAAGCAACTTCTCTCTCCTCATAGGGAAGTGTTCAATACCTTTCTTGAATGGAAAATGATATTTAATGGTGCCTTCTTTCATATCAATGATGGCACCAACTATTCTAAGAAAAGGTCTTCCCAAAGTGATAGGACAAGAAGCATTGTATTCAACATCCGAAACATATAAATCAACATGGACATAAGCATTGTTAACCATAATGAGAACATCATTAATACTCCCCATGAGTTTCTTCTTAGCATTATCATTGAGTGGGACATCCAAATAACAATCTTCTAAAGGTGGCAAATCAAGCATTTCATAAATCTTCCTAGGAATAATAGAGATACTAGAACCAAGATCACATGAAGCTTTGAGATCAAAGTCATTCACTTGCATATTAATAATGGGTTCCCAACTATCTTCTACTTTCATAGGAATAGAAGCTTTGTGTTTTAGCTTCTCTTCCTTAATTTTCACAAGAGCATCTGTAATATGTTTGGTGAAAGCAACATGCATATCACTAGCTTCAGGACTTCTAGCAAGCTTTTGTAGGAACATAATCACTTCAGAAATATTGCAACCATCAAGATAAAAATCAAACTTAGCATCACTAGTAGTAGGCATAGTAGGAGTAGGAATAGGGACTACTTGAGGTTTAGTGGTGATGGTGCACACACTATTGTTTCTATCAATTTCAGCTTCCCTTTCCCACTTAGCATGAAGTTGAGCTAACAGCCTAGCATTTTCATCAATAGTAACTTGTATGGCATGAGCAGTAGCAAATGTATTTTCCATAGTTTCAGGTTTAGCAGCCATTTTGTTAACCAAGGAAGTTTGAGCTTCAGACAAAGAGGATATATTTTTCTCAAAATTTAAAAGCTTTTCCTCTATAGCCTTATTAAAAGTGGTTTGTTTACTAATAAAGTCTTTGAGCATGACTTCAAGTTCAGAGGGGGCACTTCTAGCATTGTTGTAGGAGTTTCCATAGGAATTTCCATTATTAGGAGGATAAGGCCTATAATTGTTGTTACCACCAAAATTAGTCCTATAGGCATTGTTGTTGAAATTGTTGTTTCTAATGAAGTTCACATCAACTTGCTCTTCTTGAGAAACCAAAGAGGCTAAGGGAACACTATTAGGATCTAGAGGAGCTTTCCCATTAACAAGCATAGCCATAATAACATCAATCTTTTCACTCAAAGAGGAAGTTTCCTCAACAGAATTTACCTTCTTACCATGTGGAGCTCTCTCAACATGCCATTCAGAGTAGTTAACCATCATATTATCAAGGATCCTTGTTTCAATACCCAAAGTGAGGCCCATGAAGGTACCTCCAAAGAATGAATCCAGATTTCTTGAGGAGAAGTTCAAACCTGCATAAAAAGTCTGGATAATCATCCAAGCAGTGAGTCCATGAGTGGGGCAATTCTTAACCAAATATTTCATTCTTTCCCAAGAAGGAGCAACATGTTCACTATCAAGTTGTTGAAATTTCATAATGTCACTTCTCATAGATAGAATCTTAGCAGGAGGATAGTATTTTCCAATAAAAGCATCTTTGCACTTAGTCCAAGAATCAATACTATTTTTAGGCAAGGATAGCAACCATTCTTTAGCTTTCCCTCTCAAGGAGAAAGGGAAAATCTTAAGCTTAATAATATCTCCATCTACATCCTTATATTTTTGCATCTCACAAAGTTCAACAAAGCTATTGAGATGGGCAGCAGGATCATCAGAACTAGCACCAGAAAATTGCTCTCTCATAACAAGATTCAACAAAGAGGCATAATTTCATAAAAGATAACATTAGTAGAAGGTGGAGCAATAGGTGTGCTAATGAAATCATTGTTGTTGGTGCTAGTAAAGTCACACAACTTGGTGTTCTCAGCAGAGTTCATTTTGGCAAAGGTGGGCAAGCCAAGAACAACACCAGCTAGAGCAGGAACTAATTTTTGTGTGTTTTTGAATAAGGTAAGAAAACCAAACTAGACTAATTTTTTTAGGTTTTTTGAAAATAGGCTAACAAAACCAAGCAAAATAAACAAAGCAAACTAAAAACAAAGTAAAGAGAAAGGAAGTGAAAGACTCCCCTAGTGAAGACATCCTTAGCCTCGCCAACTTGGCGCGGAAAATAGCTTGATGGCTACCGCACTTGTCGAACGCAACCGTTGGAAACCCCAAGAGCAAGGTATGAAGTAGCACAGCAGCAAGTTTCCCTCAGTAAGAAACCGAGGTTATCGAACCAGTAGGAGGAAGGAAACATCACACAGGTGTTGCAAGCAACGCGGAGACCTACATAACACAAACTCTAGACTTTACCCCAACGAATCAGTGAGGTTGTAAAGCTCACCAATTTGCTGTAACAAAGGATTAAACGTATGGTGTGGAAGGTAATGGTTTGCAGCAAGTAAACAAGTAACAGTGGAAGATGTATCAATGGTAAAGATTGGACCGGGGTCCATAGTTCACTAGAGGTGCTCTCCTTAGATAAACAACATGGCATGAAGGGTAAACAAATTACAGCAGGGAAATTGACATGAACTGAGCAAGGCATAACAATGCAATTACTAGTCAGAAAGATCCTATGAGATTTGATTGGGCAATACAACAAGATACATAGACCGCCATCCAACTGCATCTATGACTAGAAGTCCACCTTCAGGTTATCATCCGAACCCCCTCCAGTATTAAGTTGCAAGCAACAGACAACTGCTTTAAGAAAAGTGTGTAAGGTAAACAGTCCACATGTTCCATGAACAAGAGACCGTTGTTTTCTCCCTAGTAGCAACAACACATCTACAACCGAAGAGATTATTGTCACTTCCCTTGGAAACTAGAGGCATGAACCCACTATCGAGCATAAATACCCCCTCTTGGAGTCACTAGCAACTACTTGGCCAAGATAGCTACTAGCAATGGAGAGCATGCAAGATCACAAACAACACAGACATGATAGAATCATACAGACAAAACCATTAATCAAACCAACATAATAATCTCAATATCCATCGGATTTCCGCAAACACAACATGCATGATTGCGAATAGATTAGATATTGATCATGAACGGAGCTCACAAGATCTATACATGAAAGCACAAAGGAGGAGATACAACCATCTAGATACTACATGGACCCATAGTTCAAGGTGGAACTACTCACGCATCATACCGGAGAGAAGGCCTCCGGGATGATCTCCCCTTCGGCAGGGTGCCAGGAAAAACTTCAGATCCCTCCGATCTAGGGACGACGGTGGCGGCGGCTACAGAAGGTTTCGTGGAGATTTGATCGGATACTTAGGGTTTCTGCATCGGGAGGCTTCTTATAGGCTAAGGGGGAGGCTGAGGAGGCGGCCAGGGGGGCCAAACCATACCCAGGCACGGGGCAAGACCCACCCGCGTCGAGGGGGGTTTGGCCACCCTGGCCCGCTTCTTTGTCTCCCCTCTGGACTTCTTGTTCCCCACGGAAAATAATTGAATTTAACGTTTGTCACGTCCAATTCCGAGAATATTTTTTACGAACTTTTTTGAAACCAAAAACAGCAGAAAACAGGCAACTGGCACTGTGGCAACTTGTTAATAGGTTAGTACCAAAAAACATGTAAAAAATACCTCAAAGTGTAGACAAAGCAAAGTAGATACTAAATAAGCATGGAGCATCAAAAATTATAGATACGTTTCCGATGTATCACTTCCCGCACCATTAGGCGGATAGAGTGGTTCGTAGATACGGGTCTGACCGGGTTGGATCCAGCCATGTGCTGGTTCGTCAGGCGGATCCAGCCTCTGCAGCACCGCGCCAAGCTGATGCACCAGTATACCAAAGAGAGGAAGGATAGCCTCCGCATCTCCGAGGACAACTTCTCGAGTGACTCCATCAAGCTCCGCCTTAAGGACATCGTCAAGGTGAAGGACAGGAAGCGCGACTTCGCCATCACCTATGACATGTTCATAGAGGGCAAGTGCCCAGAGGTACCTGTTTATTTTCTATGTATGACATTTACTCCAGATTTTTCTGTCAATCCATTACCATCTCATCTGACACTTTGAGATTTCACTTAACAGCTTAAAAGTCTAGAGGAGGACGACATGGCTGTCCAAATCTATGGTACCAAGATGAAGGAAGTCACCGTCATGTCCGACGACGATGTCCCGTTGGTGCGTAAGCGGAAGAACTCCACCTCCAACGCTACCGACGGAGGCAAAAAGACGAATACGGAGAGTGGAGTCTCCAAGAAGTCCACTGCCGCCCTGGAGGCAGATAAAAGAAAGATTACCGGTATCCGTTTTACCAAGGCACCCACCGTTGTGTAAGCTTCTTTCCTTTCGACATTGTCCATCGTTCGTCTTATTCCTGTACTTATACTTTTGCATGTTTCAGGAAGAAGGCCAGTTTAAGTTTGAAGAAGTCCTCCAAAACAATGGGGGCTTCTAAAAATATCAAGGATATGTTGCACCAAGTGTCTCCCGCCATCGCCCCCATCACTCCCATCGTAAATCCTGCTGCCGCACCGACAAGCTCTCCAGCTGAGGTGGCATCTGTCCCTTCCACCATGGAAGTGGATCCAGGTGTCTCCGCGGATCTTGTCCTTGTCGACGAGCTGGCGACACAAGAAAGCACCGCGACCAAAATGGCTGAAGATCCGGCTAAGGATGCCATCACTAGCAGTAAGGCGATGGTGGTAGGTGGAACGTCTGCCGAAGGCGGCGCTTCTGCACCCAGAATATCAACAGAGCTTCCAAAGATTGTCTAACCGAGTCTTACGTCGAGTAGCTTAACCCTGGCTCCTGGTGCAACGCCAACTTCTCTGACTTGCGGCCTTGAGAAGCTTCTCAGGCAAGCGGATATCTTGCGAGGAAATAGCCTTTCCTTCAGCAAGTTATTTGCCGAGATTGCCATCAATCTCAAGATCATCGCACTTGTAAGTTTTACTTGCCTTTTGCATTTCATATGAGTATCCCACTGTAGCCCCCGAGGATTTAGACGGAAAACCATAGGTCTTTGCATCTGAATGCTCTAAGAGTGACTAAGCTAGAAAAAATCTCACTGTAGCCCCCAAGTATGTAGTTTGAATAAATTATTCCGACTAGATACTTTTAGAGTAGCATACGCAGTGTTTGTAATTTTCAATACTGTAGCCCCAAGACTCTAGTTGAAACAAGATTAGTTCCGATTAGATGCTTTAAGGAAATACTAAGCATAATTGCCGAGTTAAAAACTATCACTATAGCCCCCAAGCCTCTAGGTGGATATTTATCCGGCTAGATTCTCCAAGTAGACTAAGTAACTTTGAACTTGTTTCCACAGAATGAGAATGCTCGGAGAGGCGTCGCCAACAAGAAGTTCCACAAGATGCGTGCTGAGCTGGAAGCTGAAAAGGGTAAAACTGCCTTCTTAAAGGAACAAATCACCAAGAGCAAGAGTCTATTTTTCCTTTCAATTTTGCAATAAACTTGGTCTTGTGCCATCACTCTCCAACTACTCATAGTGTGTTGTTATTTCTCCGACTTGCAGAAACCATCGCCAAGGCCAAGGACATTGTCGAGCAATCCAAGCACATTGAGTTGTTGGATAGCGAGAACAAGATCCTTAAGCAGGATAGAACTGACACTCTGAAGATGCACGAGGAATCCATGAAGGCCCTACAGGAGTCCGCCAACACGGAGATGAACCGCGTGAAGGAGGAAATTGCGATCCTCAAGGAGCAGAAGAAAGCTGCCGATGAGCAGAATCAGCGCAACCTTGAGGCTTACAAGATTCTCCGACAAGAGCGGGACTCCATGGCGGAGACACTTCAGCAGGCGGATACAAGCGTCTTTGGTAAACGATCTCCGTCTTGTGTTTCTGTAAGCCAAGTACTCTTAACTTTTATGTTATTGAACTCATGTGCTCCTTTGTTTGTCGGAAATGCAGATCCTATAGGTTTGACCAATTCGCCTCCTCCGCCAAAGGAATGCATGGTTCTCGCCGGCAACTTCATCAACACACCGCCGTCAAGCAGGCCAAGGAGATCGCCAAGCCCCTCAACATCAACATCAAGGCGATGGACTCCGTGATGAAGTACTCGGAGATCTTGCGTCAAGCCCCCAAGCGTATCGTAAGATGGAAACCTTCATGTACCCGGGCTGGTGCAAGAATGTCACTGGAAATGGTCAAGGCCCACTACGAGAACACCGACATTTACACTGTGACCTCGGGTCTTCCCGACATAGAAGATGAAGGCCAGAAGATTGACCACAAGTCTATCTAGGGATTTCTCGCGGGTTTTGACACCAGGGTTGCCGAGTTGGTTGATCACAACATATTCGTGCCTCTTGAGATCATTGACGGCGACCATCCGAACTCCTCTGAGTCCCTCAAGACCACCGACTTTGAAGAGGATGGATCTCCTGCTGCCGACGATGCTGCGTCAAAGTCTCCTGTGCCAGAGGAATGAAAAACACTTTGTAATATTTGTTTCCTCTGGATTGGTGTATGCGGAAAAACTACTGTGTTAACTTAAGGCAGAAAAACAATAGTTGTAATTTCCTTGTACTCAAGTACTAGTTCTAGCATGTAAATATTTTTTAAGCAAGTGCTAGCTTATCCATTACTTTGGTTCTTATGCTTGACCTTTCATGAGTCAGAAGACTCGTAGTCGGAACCATGCGCTCAGGTGACGATGCCCAATGGCATTGTTATAAACATAAGCACAAAATCGTCGACAACAAGTGCCAAAAGTCACTACTCCAGAATCCACATAAAAACAACAAAGAACGTGTAGACCAGAAAACTTAAGCTAACGCCCGTAGGCAGAATTTTCACAAGTGCAAATGCAAAGCTTGCACATAAAGGTTTTATACGATCCAAAAATGAACACTAAAGGAGGTAAAAGACTCAAGAATATGAGTGAACCAGAGAGATTTATTTCATTGATCATATAAGAAGTACAATAGATAAAAAATATGCTAAGTGTAAAAAGGACGTAGTTGTGCTATGTTCCATGGCTGATCAAGCTCCGGGTAGTCATCATCCGGGTCACGTCGCTTACGCTTATGATCTTCGCTGGGTCTATCCTCAAGTTCACGGTTATCAACGAGGTAGTAAGACCCATTGAGCGGTGCCTTGCTTATGATGAACGGTCCTTCCCATGGCGGGGATAATTTGTGTGACTTCTTCTGCTTAAGTCGGAGCACCAAATCCCCCTCTTTAAACGAGCGATGCCGAACACGGTGACTATGGTAGCTGCGTAGCTTCTGCTGGTAGATGGCGGATCTTTGGCATGCCAAAACGCGCTCCTCCTCGAGAAGGTCCACATCTAGCCGTCTGGATTCTTCAGCGTCATCTTCGTCATAGGCGGCAACTCTTGGTGCATCGTGGAGGATGTCGGAAGGCAGGATGGCTTCTGCTCCATATACCATGAAGTAAGGGGTGTAGCCGATGGATCTGTTGGGTGTAGTTCGTAAACTCCACATCACAGATGGCAATTCTTCCGCCCAGGCTCCAGCTGCTTTATGTAGTGGTGCCTCAAGACGTGGCTTGATTCCCTGCAGAATTAATCCATTGGCCCGCTCAACCTGACCGTTGGATTGTGAGTGTGCCACAGATGCAAGGTCTAGTCAGATGCCCTTCTCCCAACAATAAGCCTCCACTTCTCCGAGTGACAAATTGTTGCCGTTATCGGTGATAATGCTATGTGGGAGACCAAATCTCACCACTAGATCCCGGACAAACCTGAGGGCAGTTGCCCCATCAAGCTTTCTAATGGGTTTAGCTTCTATCCATTTAGTGAATTTATCAACTGCTACAAGCAAATGCGTAAACCCACATGGTGCCGTCTGTAATGGTCCCACCATGTCTAGCCCCCAGACTGAAAATGGCCAAGTTATTGGTATTGTACGCAATTCTTCAGCAGGAACATGTGGTTGTCGGGCATAATACTGGCATCCCATGCATGTCTCAACCAGCTTGTCGGCGCTTGCCTTCGCGGTCAGCCAGTAGAATCCTTGCCGGAAGGCTTTGTAGACCAACGATTGAGGAGCGGCGTGATGCCCGCAATCTCCGAGGTGGATCTCATGAAGGATGTCAATACCTTCTTGCTGTGAAACACACTTAAGGTACACACTAGTGGTGCTTCTTTTATAGAGTTGTCCATTGATTATGGTATAGCCCTTTGCTTGACGTACTATTTGCCGACTTTTGACCTCATTGATGGGAAAAGTTCCGTGTACGAGATATTCCATGAACGGTTTTGTCCAAGCCGGAGGGATCTTTTTCACTATGTGAATGAAAGAATCAACTCTATCTGGGTTCTCGAGGTCATGGTGTCCGTAGATGCTCCAAAAAAACGCCAGGCGGAATTCGTTTGCGCCCTGATCCAAGCTTAGACAGTAGATCAGCCACCTCGTTTTGCTCCCTAGGTACATACTTGACTTCGTATCCCAAGAAGCTCTTTGCTATCTCGTCCACTTCGTCTCGATATGCCGCCATCATAGGGTTCCGCGCGTTCTAGGTGCCAGCCACTTGCTAGTCAACCAAGTCGGAATCTCCACAACAAACTATGCGCTTGATGCCAATATCCTTAGCTATGCGTAGTCCGTGAATGAGTGCTTCATATTCCGCCATGTTGTTCGTAGCCTCAAAGTGGATCTGCAGAACGTAGTGTAGCTTCTCCCCAGTTGGTGACTGTAATAGTACACCAGCCCCCGAGCCATTGAGTATATTTGATCCGTCAAAGTGCATCACCCAATATTCTGGCTCTAGCATAGGAGTAGCATCTGGCATCTCTATCCAATCTACAATAAAATCTTCTAAGATCCGTGACTTGATAGCGTCGCATCTCTTGTAGGTGATCTCGAAGGCGGCAAGTTCAATGCCCCACTTCGTGACCCTTCCCGTGGCGTTGTTGTTGTTGATGATGTCGGACAGTGGAGCTTTGCTCACAACTATGATAGGGTGCTCCTAGAAGTAGTGCCTTAGCTTCCGAGAAGCAAGGAACACTCCATAAGCTAGCTTCTGGTAGTGCGGGTAATGCTACTTGGATCCCGTCAAGACCTCGCTTACATACTAAACTGGTCGTTGAACTCCGTACTCATAACCTGGTTCTTTTCGCTCTACGACAACGACGATGCTGATTACCCGATTAGTGGCCGCCATGTAAATTAACATAGGCTCCATAGGCTCGGGTGCTGCAAGGATAGGCGCCGAAGAGAGTATCTCCTTTAGCTGCTTCAATGTTGCATCTGCCTCGTCCGTCCAAGTAAATTTGTTCGCCTTCTTCAACAACTTGTACTGCGGCAGAGCCTTCTCTCCAAGTCGGCTGACGAACCGGCTTACTGCTGCAACACAGGCTATGAGCCGTTGTATGTCCTTTAGGAATGTCGGACGGTTTATGTTTAGGATGGCCTTGATCTTCTCTGGGTCGACCTCAATTCCACGCTGGGAAACAATAAAGCCCAACAATTTGCCGGCTGGAACCCCGAAGACGCACTTCTTAGGGTTAAGCATCATGTTGTATTTCCGAAGATTATCAAAGGTTTCTTTTATGTCGGAGATTAAATCGTTTGACTTTTTAAACATCACCGCTATATCGTCCACATAGACGTGAACGTTCCAACCAATTTAATCGTGGAGGCAATGTTGCATGGTCCGCTGGTACGTAGCACCTACGTTTTTCAGCCCAAAGGTCATCGTGACATAGCAAAACGTGCCGTAAGGTATGGTGAACAAAGTGGCCAATTGGTCCGACTTCGTCATCTTTATCTGGTGGTATCCTAAGTATGCATCAAGAAAACACAAAAGCTCCGAGCCACCGTCGATTCAATGACTTGGTCAATGCGAGGCAAAGCAAATGGATCTTTGGGACATGCTTTGTTCAAGACGGTGTAATCAACGCACATTCTTAATTATTTGGTTCCCTTTTTGGGGACAAGTACATGATTGGCCACCCATCGGGTGTGAAGGACTTCTCGGATAAAACTAGCCTTAAGTAACCTAGCTATCTCCTTGCCTATGGTGCGTCTCTTCTCGTCTCCGAAGCGTCATAGAGGTTGTTTCACCGGTTTGCATTTTGGATCAATATTCAAGCTGTGCTCGGCAAGTTCCCTAGGTACACCTTTCATGTCGGCAGGATGCCAGGAAAAGATGTCCCTATTCTCACGGAGGAACTCGACGAGCGCGCTTTCTTATTTGGGATCCAGGTTCGTCCCAATGGCGGTGGTCTTGGAGGCATCACCTACCACAAGTTCCACCGGCTTGGTTTCGATGGCGGCCTTGAAAGCTGGGGCGGAGTCAGAAATCTGCTTCTTCAACGCCAGCGTCTCCGTGGCATCGACCTTGCTCTGGATCTCCTTGAGTTCTTTGTTGTAGAGGATAGCTTCTACAAAGGCTGCTTCTCCAATCTCGCAGTCCCTTGCCTTGGTAAAACTTCCGGATATGGTGATGACACCGTTTGGTCCGGGTATCTTGAGCTTGTTGTAGATGAAGCATGCCTTGGTCATGAAGGTGTGGAAGATGTCGCGCCCTAAGATGACGTGGTACACTCTCTTGAAGGGGACCACCTCAAAGGTCATGCGTTCTTGGCGGTAATTGTTAACATCACCAAAAGCGTCATGAAGTGTGATACACCCAAGGGACCGAGCCTCCCGGCCAGGAACTACGCCATGAAACACGGTGCTGGTCCGCCTTAGGTTAGCCTCCATCAAGTTTATCTTGTGTAGCGTATCCAGGTACATGATGTTGATGCTGCTTCCACTATCCACCATGCATTTGGTGAACTCGTTGCCGTCAATCAGGGGGTTGATGACCATGGCGTACTGGTTCTCCATAGGGATGAGGTCTGGGTGATCCTTCCTGTCCCAAGTAATTGGAATCTCCGATAAGCGTATGTATTGGGGGACTGGGGGAAGAGTGGACATCAGTATCCTCAGCGAGGTTTTCTGTTGTCGGACAGTTGGGGTGCCAAGGAAAGTGTGGTAGACGGGGGCCTTCTTCTCAAAGGGGTTCTTTCCCTTGCCAGCGCTCTTGGCGGCGTGCTTGGGGTCAACTTCCTCGTCCATGACACTTGAATCCTTGGACTCCTCGTCCTTCTTCTTCCCCTTTCCTTGCCTCGCGGTCTGTTCTTCTGACTTCGCTTTTAGCCGGACTTCGGGTCCTCCTTGAGATCGTTGACGAACTTGCAATGGCGATTGGTGTGAGTGGATTTGTCGTTGGTGTCGAGTTGTATAAGGAACGACATATCACGGTACTCCTCGTATGTCTGGGGAATGTGGAGCGCTGCCGGGGTAGTTTCACTACCGCGCTGTTGCCCATGATCAGCCCCTCGTCCTCGGCCATGCTGTCCGCCATCACCGCGTCCTGCAAATGTCATGGCGACCATGTCGGAGGTTTGTTTTCTTTTGGAGGTCTCTTCCGCTTTGTTCTGTTGTTCCTCCTAGCTTGAGTTGGAACGGACTTTGCCGGCAGGGAGCTGCGAGCATCATCATCGGCAACTGCGAACTCACTGGCCAGCTGGATCATATGGTTGAGATCTAGCTGGTGATTGTCCTGCAAGCGCTTCAGCTTATGTCAAAGCAACGTACCTTTCTCCAACCCATCGATGAAGGCGGCCATGGCGGTCTGAGCGTGCACTCCTGCGCAGGAATTCTTCATATCCAGCCAGCGAGAGAGGTAGGCGCAAGATGACTCTTCTTTCTCTTGCACACACCGCTGTAGATCGCCAACAGTATAGGAACGCTTATACGTGCGCTCTAAGTTCTTGGTGAACGTTTCTTGCATGTCCAACCAGTTGTAGATGGACTTGTCCGGCAAGTCATCGATCCATTGTCGGCCCATGCCCGCCAGCATCAATGGGAGGTACTTGACGGCGACGTTGGGGTTACCCCCGGCGATCTCCACCGCGTTGCCGTAATCTTGCAACCACGTAGCTGGTTTGGTGGTGCCATCATAGGGCTTGATGGTCTTGTCAATCCGGAAACCCTTGGGGTAAGTTGCGGTCCGTATTACAGGTCCAAAGAAACGTGGTCCCAGGTATTGTCCTTCCCGGGCCTCGTGAATCTTGTCTAGGCGTGAACGTGCATCGTATGGCTCCGGGCTTGCTCTTTTCTTCTTGCCGCCAGGGGAAGGGCTGCGTGAACGACGTGGGCCTCCTCAGCCATGGTGGCTGCTAGGGGGCGACGGAGGCGGAGTTGGCGGTGGGTTAGCCTTCTTGTTGCTACCCTCCTGTGATGCCTCACACTTGTCGCGGTTGCTTGTCGGACGCGGAGGGTCATGACGCAACCTACCCTTGTGTCCTTGGTTGCGCTCTCCATCTTGACGGGGTTGCTCTGTGTTGTCGTGGATGATGATGCCACTTTGCCTTGGCAGAGGCATGTCCGTGCGATGGTGATCCTTGGGGTCTTCACGATGTCGGGGAGATCGGGGCGATGGAGATGGGCGACGAGGATGAGCCTTGCCTCCGTGGTCGGAGGATATGGGGATAGCGTCCTTCCTGCTGCGTGCATCCCTCCGTCTTTGTTCTGATGAACCCATCTGGGACCCGACATCATGAGGAGATCGGTCCCTTGGCGGCTTAGGTTGGCTAGACTGGCAATACGCTGGGTCAGACTCGAGACTCTGAGAGGTGGCCTTTTCCTGCTGTTTCACCACCTTGGCCACGAGGTCATAGACCTGCTCCACAGCTGCGGGTGATCTATCCTGCTCCAGAAGGGTCTTGGCGATAGCGAGGTTGAGAATAGGAGTGGCCTGCCCTCGCTGTCAATGTATGGCTTGGGTTGTGGCAGCTTCGAGGGGGCCCATCGTAGGTTTCGTCGTACACCATGATCGTTGATGATGCAAGCTGGAGCTTGCTTAGCCTTCTGCTACTTGAGCAGAGTCTTTTACTCGGCCTCCATTGCTCTAGCTTTCTCTATTGACTTCTGCGCGTCGGCCAGATCTCGATCTAGCTTTGCGCCTTGCTCCGCGATGGCATGCGCTTCCTCCAACAGCTCCTGGCGCTTCTCGTCAAGCTGGACCACGTTCCGTATATGGGCCACGGTCATAGGTTCGACGAGCAAGTTTCCGTACATCACTCTATCAGCTCGAGTGATTTGGGCAGCAGCAGACGTAGATGCCGGAGGCGGCGGGTTTGCGGTGTTGTTGTTACTCGGACCGACGTTGAGTTCCTGCGGCTGCTGCACTGGGTTAGCGGAGGGGGCTTGACCTTTGCGTGATAGTTGTCGGTAGCAACAAGTGGTCCCTTCCCCTTGTCCATCGCTTTAGGCGGAGCTTGTCCGGGTTGATCTTCATCCATCGCGGTCCCAATGGCGACGAACACCTCTCGGGACGTGACAACGTTATTGGCCTGCTCGTCACGTTGAAAATCCTCCTCCATCTCCTGCATAGCAGAGTCTAGCTTCTCTGGGCTAAAATCTATCTCCTCCGAGTCAACGGTGATGCTGGCATAGAGCGCGTCCAGAACAGAGTCGGAGGGTGTCGGGGCTTCCTTGATGATGGGCGGTGGAGGTGCGATAGTAGCGAAGATGACTGGAGGCGGTGGCGGCGGTTGCTGAGGCGGAGGGGCACCGTCAAGGAGCACGAGCGCTGTCTGGGCTGCCTCCTCAGCTTCTGCGTAGTTGTTGACGGTGTTCATCATGCTTTCGAAAGTGAGGCGTCCTGAAGCCTGCTGCCGCCTTAGCGTATGTCGGAGAAGTGTACCTTGGTCCAGTCCTTCCACAAAGTGATACATGGCATCATCATTGGGGTAATGTGCCAGGTCGGCCCGTATACGGAGCCACCTGGCTAGGTAATCGCGGGGGTTTTCACCCTCTCTCTGCACGCAACGCGCCAGATCGAAGATGGTCACCACTCCGACGAACTTGGATTTCTGCTGTCCAGACTCACGGGCGAAGCCGGCGGACTTGCAGAGATCTTCCACCGTTATATCCTGCACAGGGGCGGTTTGGGTAGGCCTTGAATTTTTCCGATCTTTGTCGGCAAACTCCAAAGAGAGATCTGACATCAATCCTTCCGCGAACGTATCCTGCCCATAGGCGGTCCGTGCGGGTCTTGACGTTCCTCCGACTTCCAAGGAACTAGTGCCCGAGTCGGTTTCGCCGATGAAGAGGTGGATGTCCCCGATTGGGATGACCGAGCAGCGGGTGGGGTTCGTCTTCACCGGGATCCAGAACTCGTCAGGAGGGACGATCGGAGCGTTGCCGGAGAAGAGAACACGACCAATGTCTATGGTTTCGATGATTCCCGCGAATAGCTTGGACCTCGCCCGCTGTAGAACCTGAATCGCCTCTTGCCCCACGATGGGCGCCAACTGTCGTGGTATTGCCGACGAGTACGTCATGGAGGGGTCCTCACAGTGCGTGTTTAGAGACGTGGGGTAAGGCAGACGGTTGAAGGGTACGAGGTAACACAACTTACCCAGGTTTAGATCCCACAACGGTGGCGGAATCCTACTCCTGCTATAAATCACTGTAATGGCAATACGCCGAGTTACAAGGATCGATTCGTTGTGCGCGATGTGAGTTAATTGGTCTAGGTTATCTTCCCTAAAGGCTCCTATAGGTCCGGCTTATATAGTCGCCAGGGCCTAGGGTTACAGGGAAAGTTCTAGCCGGACAGGTTACAGAGTCCTACACTACATACAACTAGTCTAGCGTGTCTTGCACTCAAGGCTCCAGGTACGTTGGTGACTCCTTCATAGCTTTCCTTTATCCGGCATGGGCCTTACTTCTGGATCCATCTAACTGGGCCGCCCAGCAGGCCATGGGCCATGCTACCAACTGTGGACCATCCGGGTTATCCGGATTATAGACATGCTATGAGGATACCCATATAGCATATCCCCAACAGGAGGTGGGGGCAACCGTCGGTTGCGCGGGATCTATGGTGGGCTAGGAGGAAGCGGCGAGTCGCTTCGCCACATCGGTGGTGGCCGGCCTCCTGGGAGACAACTCCGAGTTGCCTTGGTCACCAGAGGCCACGCTGGCTCCGGCTTGCGACGAATCGACGCCGAAGCCGATTGAGCAATCGGTCAAGGCGAAAACTAGGTCTTCCCGTCGATTTTGGCGGTGGCGAGAGGCGGCAGAGGGACTGAGAGGTAGGCCGGAGGGCGGTGGAGGGACCGGGGTGGGGGCGGCGAGGTATGGGGGTCGCCGGCGGCGACGCCGATGGGAATGGGTGTGGCGGGTCGGGAGGTTTTTCTCGTATGTGGCCTCGGAGGAGTAAATTTACGAGTCGTCCGTCACTTTTACTCCTCTGATGAGCATAATTTTACTCCTCTAACTATTTAGGAGTTCGGTTAGGTGTATACGACCCACTAGAGATCACCACACTACTGATCCAGGCCGTATTTTTTATCTATTATATACTAAAAGTAATGTAAAGGTGTTTTTCAAGGCACTGGGTTGATCCACATCACCCAAATTATTTGATCCGTCCATCTTAAATATATCTTGCATCGTACTCCTACTTGGTTAGCTACCCGCAAAAAATCTATATGTGACATAGTCCATGTCCAATACGTCTTGGAGAAACAACTCCTCTAAACGAGTCATGCTTGATTTTGGACTACCTCTCAAATAGGACAGTGCTATGCGTCCCCTAGGGATAAAAACTACTGATCTCCGGGTCCTCGTGCTGACACGTGTCCACCCAAATCCCGCTTTTGCTACACTCAGACCCGCTTTTGCTACATATGTCCCGCTTTTGCTACACTGTAGCAAAAAACGGTTTAACACGAAAATAAAAAAAACAGACTAGATCTCGCCGGCGATCGTGTAGCAAAAAAAAGTTTTAATGTAGCAAAACCGACTTCGCCGGAGCCTTTCGCCGGAGACTTTCGCCGGATACCATGTAGCAAAAAAATTGCGCTTTTGTAGCAAAATAAAAAAACGGATGTAGCAAGATGATTATGCTGATGTAGCAAAAGCCTAACTTCGCTGGAGACATCGTCAGAGCAAAAATTGTAGCAAACAAATATGCCATAGAGCTGCATCGCTCGCACATGTAGCGACGCCACAAGTCATATTTGGCAGGTCCGGTCGCCGTGTGTAGCAGGACTGCTCGCTGCAGGTATCATCACCGCTCACCGCAGGTAGCAAGTCCGGATGCCGGAGGTAGCAACTACTATAGTCGTAGGTAGCAACATGAGAAGCCGTATGTAGCAGGTTCGGTCGCCGTGTGTAGCATCACCGCCGACTGTCTGCACATGTCCACAGCAGGCCACAACTTGCAGCAAACGGATGGTGTGCGAGCAGAGCGGCCATGGAGCAGAGGTGCGCATGGGGAGGGAGAGGCAGGGAGAGGGCCGGCAGCAACAACATCGGGCGGGAAGAGGTGCGGCGAAGCGAGCTCCCCGTGTCCAGATGCCATGGAGCGCCGGGAGCTAGAGATCCCCGCGTCCAGATGCCATGGAGTGGGTGGCGGTGGAGATCCCGGCGGCGGCGCGGCGGCCAAAGCTACAGGGGAGGATGGTGGCGCGGCGGCCAGATCTGCAGGGTGGTGCGGCGACCGGAGCTGCACGCGGGCGGATGGGCAACGACGGCGGCTGCAGGTTCCGTGAGGGAGAAAACGAGGAAGAAGAAAAAAGATACGAACATGGCGGGCCCTTCTACATACAGCTGCTAGCAACGACCCGGGGGATTCGGTTCCCCGGGGGAGTAGTATCATTTTCCCTCTCAAATACAGGTTCAATATATTTCCTTAGACTAGCGTTTAGGCCCTAGGCAAATCACGCTGCTACCACCTTGAATAGTAAGTGGACACGGTCCAAAGACATTCAAGGCTATAAATAACTTTTGTGCATGCGTAAAACTTTAAGAAAATATTGAAACGGGCACGGTCCGGAGGCATGCATGTTAGGCTATTAAGTATCAGTTGTTGTATACGCGTACAACAACAAATATAAAAAAGGTACCCAGGATATGTTGCTAACTAAAATTTATAATGCAAAACTATAAAGAAGTTTGAAAATAATACTTAAGCTTTCCTTTCAAGGATGCACTGATATAAGAAAAAATATCTTCCAAATGTCAATGTTAACCAATTGTTCCGTGGATTAAGCATCCGATCCATATGGCCAACTGTTGATTACAAAGTGACTATATGCTTAAATACAAACTATGGCCAAAATAAGACATATACCATTAGAAAATCCCATGTCAAACATAACTATGTCAATCCAATAGGACATCCCATATAGAGGATCCTAATAGATAGATCCTCCTAATTATGTATCACACCTATCAAATCATAATGCAATAGAAAAGATCTATGCGCTAAAATTCTCAAAGAAACATGACATCCGAACATTAATATGGACCCTCTTATTAGTAGCCCACAACCGATAAATCTCCATAACAAGATCACGACGAAGAGGTCATAATAATTGTAAACAAGTAACGATAACGATATCTTGGCACATGGGTTATTATGAGATGCACAATATTTTTCTCTCTAATAACAGGATTTTTTGCAAGAGGGTAAAGTAGATGAGAGTTCTATTATTGAGTTGTGATCCCTAACCTACTAGAAAATTGTAGTTGGATGAAAGATATAGATTGATCGTGAAAGAAGGAGGAACCTTAGTGGCAGATAATTAGACATGTGCATGCACACCGGAGAATCGATCGTATTATCATTAAAAAATAATATCAGTGCAAACATGTTTGTTGATATAAGCATCACCAATTAGATATCTTGGCACACGGATTATTATGAAACATGCAATATTTTTCTCTACAATATCAAGGTTTTTTTTGCGAGAGGGTAAGCTAGATGAGAGTTATACAACTGAGACGATATCCCTAACCTACTAGAAAAATTATACTCAAATGAAAGATATAGTTTTAGGAGTGAAATAAGGAGGAACCTCGGTGGCAGATAATTAGGCATGTGCATTGACACGGGAGAACGATTGTATTAATATTAAAAATAAATATCAATGCAAACATGTTTGTTGATATAAGAAATCACCGATTAGATATAATCGTCCGATCAATAAAACCCAATTTGAAACAAATATTACCATGTAGAATTTGGAAGTGGCAGGGATAAAAAAAACTACGACATGGTACGGATAAATATATGCTAGCTATGAATTTGGTGTATGTGCACGTGAACGGGTATTACAACTACAAATACATCAATATTGTTAATGGAAGTGCAAACCGTAAAAAATAGATACACAAGTTCTTATAAAATACTTAAACTTTCCATTCAAGTGAGTTTTAAAATAACACATCAATAAGAAAAAAGTCTATCCATAATATATTATCACAATTATTGCGGAACAGATGAGATAGTTTCAGCAGGTAACAAATGAGGAGCCTCAGTGGAAGATAATTAGGCATGTGAGTGCACATGGGAGAACAATCATACTATTATTAATTGAAAACAATATCACACAATACATGGTTGTTGAAAGAAGATGTCACCTATAAGATATACCATTTGATCAATAAAATTAGCATCTTAGAATTTAATTTATAGCATCCATCTAAGTTAAAGTGAAAATGTACATCGTGGCTTACATGGTTTATGTAGTAACATCATATAAACACAATGGGATAACTAGCCAACTTTAATTCCATCCAAAAATAAAATGTTGCACAAATACAAGGCATGTCATCATTAGAGTGATAAATTTAAATAGCATAATAATCATTTTTATAAAAAAATATTATTAAAGATGTTACAAGCATAGTATCTTTGTTCATTATAAAACATATCAACATAATAGGAATACATATGATTAACAGTAATTAAAAAGGAAAGAGACCAAATAGTCAAATAGTAAGCCGATGTCCTCGCATTTGCGGGCATTTGCGAGGGTCACCATGCTAGTTTGGATAAAAGGGTTTCCTCCTATATCCACTAACAGAAACCACATGCATGTTCGCTACCGATAGATCAAGCTAGCGTGTATGAAACCGTGCTTCCTGCGTACGTCCTCCCAGCGTGTTCATGGAACGCGCCGTGTGGCATGGATTAGTACTTAAGTCGTCGTCTCTCTCAGGTCAAGGTCGTTTATATAATGAGAGATAATATATATCTACGAGATCTGGACAGGTGTTGCAATTAAGCGATAGAAAACACATCACTCGCTTTCTTGGAACAGTGCGAGCGGTTGTCAGGCGTCTCAGAATTCTTCTAATCCTGGCCACTTGGTCCAGGTAGACATGCCCTCTCTGTCGCTCTCTAAAGAATGGAGAAGAAAGCTACGGATGCACTTGCGTGCACTCCTCGATGCTGCGCTCCTGATAAGTTTGAGTACTTATATGGCAACTGGGTATGAGCTACGACCATTCAAGAAGGGCGATTGCAGTTAATATAAAACTGACTAACCGTACTCTGTGTGTTATACTAAGTACTACTCCGTTCGTTCCGAAATATAAGTCTTTTTAGTACTCCCTTCGTTTAATTTAAACTGGTAGAAAGGCGTACATTTTGGAACGAAGGTAGTACTCCCTTCGTTTAGAAATATAAGATGTTTTAGGCTTACATTTGAACCTATACACTAATCTCCTTTATAAACCTAAAACATCTTATATTTCTAAACGGAAGAGTAGGGTTTGGTGGAACACAGTGCCGCGTTAACTGAATGATTGCTGGAACACATATGCAGGCCGGCCCCAGTTTGAATACTCCACACACAGTTCTACATTTCACGAATTCAGTTCAGCAGCAGGCCGGAGTCTACCGGCGACAGTTTCGTCAAGCCCCAAGCTACCAGTGATCACGCGCGTCATCGCCGTCAAATTAGGTCGCGGCCGCCGTCGAGACGAATATGACGTTTTTCTCCTCCATCGATCAAGAAGAATTCAGTACTAGTACTTGCATGGTTTAACGATCCAAGTCCAAGGTCAAGAACTACATGGTACTCTCTGATCCATATTAATTATCTTTAATTTAGATATATCTATCATAAAATATGTCAGATATATCTAAATTGAAGGTCAACTAATATGAGTCGAGGAAATAGTACATGTTACGTACTAGTGCTAAATAGTGTAGTGTACTGACAACACGGTTTCTTTGCCGAGTCGACTCTTCAGCTAACATGCATGCTGGAAACTCGCTTCTTTCTCTAATCGCATCCTAACTGCTGGCAAACTCCTTTTCATCTCGCACACCGCACTGAGCGACCGCCTCCCTATATATATTGACGCCAGCTTCTATGCTCCCTCCACGGAAAACTAGCTTCTTCTCCAGCTCGCCATTCTCAGTTCCTCCATTAGCCTCAAATTCGAGTCCAACCTCCGGTGTAACAGAGCTCCGATTCCCGACAGCCTCAAGGCATTCCGTGAAGAAACCAAAGCAAGCCGTTCGAGATGACGCAGAAGATAGTGATCAAGCTGGACATGACGTCCGACAGGTGCCGGTCCAAGGCGATGGCGCTGGTGGCGGCCACGGTTGGGGTGAGCTCGGTGGCGCTGGCTGGGGACGGCAGGGACCAGGTGGTTGTTGTCGGCGACGACATCGACTCGGTCAAGCTCACCAGCGCGCTGCGCAGGAAGGTCGGCCACGCGCAGCTCCTGCAGGTCGGCGAAGCCAAGAAGGAAGAAGAGAAGAAGCCTGCCGAAGCAGCCACCGCCGCTGCCGTCGTCGCGAATCCGTGGAACTACTACCGGTACCCTTCGCACGCGGTGCCGGTCTACGAGCTCCCGGCCGGCGCCTATGGTTACCAGCAGTGCCACTCCCGGCCGGACACCTGCTCCATCATGTAGATAGAGCAGCATACCGAGGTTTTTATGGGAGCATGTGAAGTAGCGAAATCACAAGTTACCTTAAGTTTCTTACACGGATGTATTTTCAGTGTAAGAAAATACGCATGTGAAATACATTAATGCTAATTCAGGGCAGATGATGATTAACTTAGAGCTCGGAAAAGTCCTAGGCCATGGATTTGACACGGAGATTCGTGCTGGCAGGTTGCACACTTTTTTTTATCAACACAATGTTTGCAACTGAACCTTTTCCCCTTGCAACTGAAATTAACCATGTCGCTAACGTCATTCCATGGAAATTTAAGATACTCTCTCCGTTTAATAATGTAAGTGGTCTATGTTCTAACGTGAGAATGTGGACGGAGTTTAGGGAAAGAACCTCTCTAAATTTGCCCCCCTAAACCCCAAGCAGCGAGCTTTTTTTCATTTTATTGGACAGTCCATCTAATTCCTCCTTATTTTCTTCTCTTTTGGCAAGACAAAATGAAATAAAAGCAGATACGGGCAGCGGTGATTCCGCCAACAGTTCATGGGAAGCCACAATTTGTTGTGGTGGGCTGGTGGCAAGCTCCATGGGCTCTAGTGAGATCTAGCTGGCCAGTTCTGTCAACCAGTGGGGTGACCGTCAGCAAGAGAAAATGTCATGGCAGTTTTTGACGCTTGAGTTTACGAGGAGGGAAGGAGGCTCCCTATTAATAATTAATACAGGAGGGTAACGAGCCAAAAGAGGCATAGACCTAGGGAACTCGTGAATTTAGGGATAGAATTAGAGTTGCTTCTAAGGTCCTAGAATTTCTGCATTGAATAAGATCTGAACACTAGTAGAAAAGAGGGCAATGACCCAGCCCCCATATTCCCATTAGCTCCGGTTCCATAAAAAACCGAGACCCCCGTAATGGCCTCGTTTCGGTTTGTGCCGCCGTCCACGAGCAATAGCCCCGGTTCGGTAATGGGCAATAGCCCTGGTTCGGGGCAAAAACCGAGGCTAATGCTCGCGCGCGTGACACGCGTCGTTCCGTGGAGCATTAGCACCGGTTTTTGCCCCGAACCGGAGCTATTGCCCCTCCCTGCCTATATATACACCTCCATAGCCCAGTTTTTTTCTGGCTAGATTTGTGAGAGGGGTGGGTGCTAGGAATTTTTGCCGTTGCTATGCACACAAGGTGTTCGGTGAAATGTCCGAGCCACACTTAAGGTGAAAAAAATGGTATCCTTGTCCGAGGTTAGCAACCTTGTCCTTTTCATCTGTAATTGGTTCAAAAATAGTGCACCTGTGCATGTAAGATAGTCATTTGACTATATATTTTTGATGCAGATCAATGCACGGAAGGGATGGATGTACGGCGACCGACGCCATTCCGACTTCATTGCAGGCCTGCAAAAATTTATCGATGTGGCTGAGGATAACAAGGTGGATAATTTTATGCCTTGTCCATGTGTTGACTGTCGGAACGTCAAGGAGTACACCAACTCGAGAACCATTCAATTCCACCTGCTTCGCCAAGGTTTCATGCCCGGATATTATTGTTGGTCCTTGCACGGAGAAAGAGGGGTTACGATGGAAAACAATAAAGCCCAACAATTTGCCGGCTGGAACCCCGAAGACGCACTTCTTAGGGTTAAGCATCATGTTGTATTTCCGAAGATTATCAAAGGTTTCTTTTATGTCGGAGATTAAATCGTTTGACTTTTTAAACATCACCGCTATATCGTCCACATAGACGTGAACGTTCCAACCAATTTAATCGTGGAGGCAATGTTGCATGGTCCGCTGGTACGTAGCACCTACGTTTTTCAGCCCAAAGGTCATCGTGACATAGCAAAACGTGCCGTAAGGTATGGTGAACAAAGTGGCCAATTGGTCCGACTTCGTCATCTTTATCTGGTGGTATCCTAAGTATGCATCAAGAAAACACAAAAGCTCCGAGCCAGCCGTCGATTCAATGACTTGGTCAATGCGAGGCAAAGCAAATGGATCTTTGGGACATGCTTTGTTCAAGACGGTGTAATCAACGCACATTCTTAATTATTTGGTTCCCTTTTTGGGGACAAGTACATGATTGGCCACCCATCGGGTGTGAAGGACTTCTCGGATAAAACTAGCCTTAAGTAACCTAGCTATCTCCTTGCCTATGGTGCGTCTCTTCTCGTCTCCGAAGCGTCATAGAGGTTGTTTCACCGGTTTGCATTTTGGATCAATATTCAAGCTGTGCTCGGCAAGTTCCCTAGGTACACCTTTCATGTCGGCAGGATGCCAGGAAAAGATGTCCCTATTATCACGGAGGAACTCGACGAGCGTGCTTTCCTATTTGGGATCCAGGTTCGTCCCAATGGCGGTGGTCTTGGAGGCATCACCTACCACAAGTTCCACCGGCTTGGTTTCGATGGCGGCCTTGAAAGCTGGGGCGGAGTCAGAAATCTGCTTCTTCAACGCCAGCGTCTCCGTGGCATCGACCTTGCTCTGGATCTCCTTGAGTTCTTTGTTGTAGAGGATAGCTTCTACAAAGGCTGCTTCTCCAATCTCGCAGTCCCTTGCCTTGGTAAAACTTCCGGATATGGTGATGACACCGTTTGGTCCGGGTATCTTGAGCTTGTTGTAGATGAAGCATGCCTTGGTCATGAAGGTGTGGAAGATGTCGCGCCCTAAGATGACGTGGTACACTCTCTTGAAGGGGACCACCTCAAAGGTCATGCGTTCTTGGCGGTAATTGTTAACATCACCAAAAGCGTCATGAAGTGTGATACACCCAAGGGACCGAGCCTCCCGGCCAGGAACTACGCCATGAAACACGGTGCTGGTCCGCCTTAGGTTAGCCTCCATCAAGTTTATCTTGTGTAGCGTATCCAGGTACATGATGTTGATGCTGCTTCCACTATCCACCATGCATTTGGTGAACTCGTTGCCGTCAATCAGGGGGTTGATGACCATGGCGTACTGGTTCTCCATAGGGATGAGGTCTGGGTGATCCTTCCTGTCCCAAGTAATTGGAATCTCCGATAAGCGTATGTATTGGGGGACTGGGGGAAGAGTGGACATCAGTATCCTCAGCGAGGTTTTCTGTTGTCGGACAGTTGGGGTGCCAAGGAAAGTGTGGTAGACGGGGGCCTTCTTCTCAAAGGGGTTCTTTCCCTTGCCAGCGCTCTTGGCGGCGTGCTTGGGGTCAACTTCCTCGTCCATGACACTTGAATCCTTGGACTCCTCGTCCTTCTTCTTCCCCTTTCCTTGCCTCGCGGTCTGTTCTTCTGACTTCGCTTTTAGCCGGACTTCGGGTCCTCCTTGAGATCGTTGACGAACTTGCAATGGCGATTGGTGTGAGTGGATTTGCCGTTGGTGTCGAGGTGTATAAGGAACGGCATATCGTGGTACTCCTTGTATGTCTGGGGAATGTGGAGCGCTGCCGGGGTAGTTTCACTACCGCGCTGTTGCCCATGATCAGCCCCTCGTCCTCGGCCATGCTGTCCGCCATCACCGCGTCCTGCAAATGTCATGGCGACCATGTCGGAGGTTTGTTTTCTTCTGGAGGGCTCTTCCGCTTTGTTCTGTTGTTCCTCCTAGCTTGAGTTGGAACGGACGTTGCCGGCAGGGAGCCGCGAGCATCATCGTCGGCAACTGCGAACTCACTAGCCAGCTGGATCATATGGTTGAGATCTAGCTGGTGATTGTCCTGTAAGCGCTTCAACTTATGTCAGAGCAACGTACCTTTCTCCAACCTATCAATGAAGGCGGCCATGGCGGTCTGAGCGTGCACTCCTGCGCAGGAATTCTTCATATCCAGCCAGCGAGAGAGGTAGGCGCGATATGACTCTTCTTTCTCCTGCACACACCGCTGTAGATCGCCAATAAAGATAGGAACGCTTACGGCGCCTAAGTTCTTGGTGAACGCTTGCATGTCCAACCAGTTGTAGATGGACTTGTCCGCAAGTCATCGATCCATTGTCGCCCATGCCCGCCAAAGATCAATGGGAGGTACTTGGACGGCGACGTTAGTTACCCCGGCGATCTCCACCGCGTTGCCGTAATCTTGCAACCACGTAGCTGGTTTGGTGGTGCCATCATAGGGCTTGATGGTCTTGTCAATCCGGAAACCCTTGGGGTAAGTTGCGGTCCGTATTACAGGTCCAAAGAAACGTGGTCCCAGGTATTGTCCTTCCCGGGCCTCGTGAATCTTGTCTAGGCGTGAACGTGCATCGTATGGCTCCGGGCTTGCTCTTTTCTTCTTGCCGCCAGGGGAAGGGCTGCGTGAACGACGTGGGCCTCCTCAGCCATGGTGGCTGCTAGGGGGCGACGGAGGCGGAGTTGGCGGTGGGTTAGCCTTCTTGTTGCTACCCTCCTGTGATGCCTCACACTTGTCGCGGTTGCTTGTCGGACGCGGAGGGTCATGACGCAACCTACCCTTGTGTCCTTGGTTGCGCTCTCCATCTTGACGGGGTTGCTCTGTGTTGTCGTGGATGATGATGCCACTTTGCCTTGGCAGAGGCATGTCCGTGCGATGGTGATCCTTGGGGTCTTCACGATGTCGGGGAGATCGGGGCGATGGAGATGGGCGACGAGGATGAGCCTTGCCTCCGTGGTCGGAGGATATGGGGATAGCGTCCTTCCTGCTGCGTGCATCCCTCCGTCTTTGTTCTGATGAACCCATCTGGGACCCGACATCATGAGGAGATCGGTCCCTTGGCGGCTTAGGTTGGCTAGACTGGCAATACGCTGGGTCAGACTCGAGACTCTGAGAGGTGGCCTTTTCCTGCTGTTTCACCACCTTGGCCACGAGGTCATAGACCTGCTCCACAGCTGCGGGTGATCTATCCTGCTCCAGAAGGGTCTTGGCGATAGCGAGGTTGAGAATAGGAGTGGCCTGCCCTCGCTGTCAATGTATGGCTTGGGTTGTGGCAGCTTCGAGGGGGCCCATCGTAGGTTTCGTCGTACACCATGATCGTTGATGATGCAAGCTGGAGCTTGCTTAGCCTTCTGCTACTTGAGCAGAGTCTTTTACTCGGCCTCCATTGCTCTAGCTTTCTCTATTGACGTCTGCGCGTCGGTCAGATCTCGATCTAGCTTTGCGCCTTGCTCCGCGATGGCATGCGCTTCCTCCAACAGCTCCTGGCGCTTCTCGTCAAGCTGGACCACGTTCCGTATATGGGCCACGATCATAGGTTCGACGAGCAAGTTTCCGTACATCACTCTATCAGCTCGAGTGATTTGGGCAGCAGCAGACGTAGATGCCGGAGGCGACTGGTTTGCGGTGTTGTTGTTACTCGGACCGACGTTGAGTTCCTGCGGCTGTAGCACTGGGTTAGCGGAGGGGGCTTGACCTTTGCGTGATAGTTGTCGGTAGCAACAAGTGGTCCCTTCCCCTTGTCCATCGCTTTAGGCGGAGCTTGTCCGGGTTGATCTTCATCCATCGCGGTCCCAATGGCGACGAACACCTCTCGGGACGTGACAACGTTATTGGCCTGCTCGTCACGTTGAAAATCCTCCTCCATCTCCTGCATAGCAGAGTCTAGCTTCTCTGGGCTAAAATCTATCTCCTCCGAGTCAACGGTGATGCTGGCATAGAGCGCGTCCAGAACAGAGTCGGAGGGTGTCGGGGCTTCCTTGATGATGGGCGGTGGAGGTGCGATAGTAGCGAAGATGACGGAGGCGGTGGCGGTTCCGAGGCGGAGGGGCACCGTCAAGGAGCACGAGCGCTGTCTGGGCTGCCTCCTCAGCTTCTGCGTAGTTGTTGACGGTATTCACCATGCTTTCGAAAGTGAGGCGTTCTGAAACCTGCTGCCGCCTTAGCGTATGTCGGAGAAGCGTACCATGGTCCAGTCCTTCCACAAAGTGATAGATGGCATCATTATTGGGGTAATGCTCTAGGTCGGCCCGGATACGGAGTCACCTGGCTAGGTAATCGCGGTGGTTTTCACCCTCTCTCTGAAGGCAACGCGCCAGATCGAAGATAGTCACCACGCCGACAAACTTGGATCTCTGTTGTCCAGACGCATGGGCGAAGCCGGCGGACTTGCAGCGATCTTCCACCATTATATCCTGCACAGGGGCGGTTTGGGTGGGCCTTAAATTTTTCCGATCTATGCCGGCAAACTCAGAGGAGAGATCCGACTTCGATCCTTCCACGAACATATCCTACCCGTAGGCTGTCCGTGCGGGTCTTGACGCTCCTCCGACTTCCAGGGAACTAATGCCCGAGTCGGTTTCGCCAATGAAGAGGTGGATGTCCCCGATTGGGATGATCGAGTTGTGGGTGGGGTTCGTCTTCACCGGGATCCAGAACTCCTCGGGAGGGACGACCGTAACGTTGCCGGAGAAGAGAACACGGCCGGTGTCTACGGTTTCATTGATTCCCGCAAAGAGCTTGGACCTCCCCCGTTGTAGAGCCTGAAGCGCCTCTTGCCCCACGGTAGGCGCCAACTGTCATGGTATTTCCGACGAGTACGCCATGGAGGGGTCCTCACATAGCGTGTTTAGAGACGTGGGGTAAGGCAGACGGTTGAAGGGTACGAGGTAACACAACTTACCCAGGTTTAGATCCCACAACGGTGGCGGAATCCTACTCCTGCTATAAATCACTGTAATGGCAATACGCCGAGTTACAAGGATCGATTCGTTGTGCGCGATGTGAGTTAATTGGTCTAGGTTATCTTCCCTAAAGGCTCCTATAGGTCCGGCTTATATAGTCGCCAGGGCCTAGGGTTACAGGGAAAGTTCTAGCCGGACAGGTTACAGAGTCCTACACTACATACAACTAGTCTAGCGTGTCTTGCACTCAAGGCTCCAGGTACGTTGGTGACTCCTTCATAGCTTTCCTTTATCCGGCATGGGCCTTACTTCTGGATCCATCTAACTGGGCCGCCCAGCAGGCCATGGGCCATGCTACCAACTGTGGACCATCCGGGTTATCCGGATTATAGACATGCTATGAGGATACCCATATAGCATATCCCCAACAGGAGGTGGGGGCAACCGTCGGTTGCGCGGGATCTATGGTGGGCTAGGAGGAAGCGGCGAGTCGCTTCGCCACATCGGTGGTGGCCGGCCTCCTGGGAGACAACTCCGAGTTGCCGTGGTCACCAGAGGCCACGCTGGCTCCGGCTTGCGACGAATCGACGCCGACGAAGCCCGATTGGAGCAAATCGGGGCGGGGGCCGGCGAAAACTAGGTCTTCCCGTCGATTTTGGCGGTGGCGAGAGGCGGCAGAGGGACTGAGAGGTAGGCCGGAGGGCGGTGGAGGGACCGGGGTGGGGGCGGCGAGGTATGGGGGTCGCCGGCGGCGACGCCGATGGGAATGGGTGTGGCGGGTCGGGAGGTTTTTCTCGTATGTGGCCTCGGAGGAGTAAATTTACGAGTCGTCCGTCACTTTTACTCCTCTGATGAGCATAATTTTACTCCTCTAACTATTTAGGAGTTCGGTTAGGTGTATACGACCCACTAGAGATCACCACACTACTGATCCAGGCCGTATTTTTTATCTATTATATACTAAAAGTAATGTAAAGGTGTTTTTCAAGGCACTGGGTTGATCCACATCACCCAAATTATTTGATCCGTCCATCTTAAATATATCTTGCATCGTACTCCTACTTGGTTAGCTACCCGCAAAAAAAATCTATATGTGACATAGTCCATGTCCAATACGTCTTGGAGAAACAACTCCTCTAAACGAGTCATGCTTGATTTTGGACTACCTCTCAAATAGGACAGTGCTATGCGTCCCCTAGGGATAAAAACTACTGATCTCCGGGTCCTCGTGCTGACACGTGTCCACCCAAATCCCGCTTTTGCTACACTCAGACCCGCTTTTGCTACATATGTCCCGCTTTTGCTACACTGTAGCAAAAAACGGTTTAACACGAAAATAAAAAAAAACAGACTAGATCTCGCCGGCGATCGTGTAGCAAAAAAAAGTTTTAATGTAGCAAAACCGACCACGAGCCTTCACGGAGACTTTCGCCGATACCATGTAGCAAAAAATTGCGCTTTGTAGCAAAATAAAAAAACGGATGTAGCAAGATGATTATGCTGATGTAGCAAAAGCCTAACTTCGCTGGAGACATCGTCAGAGCAAAAATTGTAGCAAACAAATATGCCATAGAGCTGCATCGCTCGCACATGTAGCGACGCCACAAGTCATATTTGGCAGGTCCGGTCGCCGTGTGTAGCAGGACTGCTCGCTGCAGGTATCATCACCGCTCACCGCAGGTAGCAAGTCCGGATGCCGGAGGTAGCAACTACTATAGTCGTAGGTAGCAACATGAGAAGCCGTATGTAGCAGGTTCGGTCGCCGTGTGTAGCATCACCGCCGGCTGTCTGCACATGTCCACAGCAGGCCACAACTTGCAGCAAACGGATGGTGTGCGAGCAGAGCGGCCATGGAGCAGAGGTGCGCATGGGGAGGGAGAGGCAGGGAGAGGGCCGGCAGCAACAACATCGGGCGGGAAGAGGTGCGGCGAAGCGAGCTCCCCGTGTCCAGATGCCATGGAGCGCCGGGAGCTAGAGATCCCCGCGTCCAGATGCCATGGAGTGGGTGGCGGTGGAGATCCCGGCGGCGGCGCGGCGGCCAAAGCTACAGGGGAGGATGGTGGCGCGGCGGCCAGATCTGCAGGGTGGTGCGGCGACCGGAGCTGCACGCGGGCGGATGGGCAACGACGGCGGCTGCAGGTTCCGTGAGGGAGAAAACGAGGAAGAAGAAAGCAGATACGAACGTGGCGGGCCCTTCTACATACAGCTGCTAGCAACGACCCGGGGGTTCCCCGGGGGAGTAGTATCATTTTCCCTCTCAAATACAGGTTCAATATATTTCCTTAGACTAGCGTTTAGGCCCTAGGCAAATCACGCTACCACCTTGAATAGTAAGTGGACACGGTCCAAAGACATTCAAGGCTATAAATAACTTTGTGCATGCGTAAAACTTTAAGAAAATATTGAAACAGGCACGGTCCGGAGGCATGTTAGGCTATTAAGTATCAGTTGTTGTATACGCGTACAACAACAAATATAAAAAGGTACCCAGGATATGTTGCTAACTAAAATTTATAATGCAAAACTATAAAGAAGTTTGAAAATAATACTTAAGCTTTCCTTTCAAGGATGCACTGATATAAGAAAAAATATCTTCCAAATGTCAATGTTAACCAATTGTTCCGTGGATTAAGCATCCGATCCATATGGCCAACTGTTGATTACAAAGTGACTATATGCTTAAATACAAACTATGGCCAAAATAAGACATATACCATTAGAAAATAGCAAGTCAAAAATAACTATGTCAATACATAAAAACATCCCATATAGAGGATCCTAATAGATAGATCCTCCTAATTATGTATCACACCTATCAAATCATAATGCAATAGAAAAGATCTATGCGCTAAAATTCTCAAAGAAACATGACATCCGAACATTAATATGGACCCTCTTATTAGTAGCCAGCAACCGATAAATCTCCATAACAAGATCACGCATAAGAGGTCATAATAATTGTAAACAAGTAACGATAACGATATCTTGGCACATGGGTTATTATGAGATGCACAATATTTTTTCTCTCTAATAACAGGATTTTTTGCAAGAGGGTAAAGTAGATGAGAGTTCTATTATTGAGTTGTGATCCCTAACCTACTAGAAAATTGTAGTTGGATGAAAGATATAGATTGATCGTGAAAGAAGGAGGAACCTTAGGGTCATATAATTAGACATGTGCATGCACACCGGAGAATCGATCGATTATCATTAAAAATAATATCAGTGCAAACATGTTTGTTGATATAAGCATCACCAATTAGATATCTTGGCACACGGATTATTATGAAACATGCAATATTTTTCTCTACAATATCAAGGTTTTTTTTGCGAGAGGGTAAGCTAGATGAGAGTTATACAACTGAGACGATATCCCTAACCTACTAGAAAAATTATACTCAAATGAAAGATATAGTTTTAGGAGTGAAATAAGGAGGAACCTCGGTGGCAGATAATTAGGCATGTGCATTGACACGGGAGAACGATTGTATTAATATTAAAAAATAAATATCAATGCAAACATGTTTGTTGATAGAAGAAATCACCGATTAGATATAATCGTCCGATCAATAAAACCCAATTTGAAACAAATATTACCATGTAGAATTTGGAAGTGGCAGGGATAAAAAAAACTACGACATGGTACGGATAAATATATGCTAGCTATGAATTTGGTGTATGTGCACGTGAACGGGTATTACAACTACAAATACATCAATATTGTTAATGGAAGTGCAAACCGTAAAAAATAGATACACAAGTTCTTATAAAATACTTAAACTTTCCATTCAAGTGAGTTTTAAAATAACACATCAATAAGAAAAAAGTCTATCCATAATATATTATCACAATTATTGCGGAACAAACGAGATAGTTCCAGCAGGTAACAAATGAGGAGCCTCAGTGGAAGATAATTAGGCATGTGAGTGCACATGGGAGAACAATCATACTATTATTAATTGAAAACAATATCACACAATACATGGTTGTTGAAAGAAGATGTCACCTATAAGATATACCATTTGATCAATAAAATTAGCATCTTAGAATTTAATTTATAGCATCCATCTAAGTTAAAGTGAAAATGTACATCGTGGCTTACATGGTTTATGTAGTAACATCATATAAACACAATGGGATAACTAGCCAACTTTAATTCCATCCAAAAATAAAATGTTGCACAAATACAAGGCATGTCATCATTAGAGTGATAAATTTAAATAGCATAATAATCATTTTTATAAAAAAATATTATTAAAGATGTTACAAGCATAGTATCTTTGTTCATTATAAAACATATCAACATAATAGGAATACATATGATTAACAGTAATTAAAAAGGAAAGAGACCAAATAGTCAAATAGTAAGCCGATGTCCTCGCATTTGCGGGCATTTGCGAGGGTCACCATGCTAGTTTGGATAAAAGGGTTTCCTCCTATATCCACTAACAGAAACCACATGCATGTTCGCTACCGATAGATCAAGCTAGCGTGTATGAAACCGTGCTTCCCGCGTACGTCCTCCCAGCGTGTTCATGGAACGCGCCGTGTGGCATGGATTAGTACTTAAGTCGTCGTCTCTCTCTCAGGTCAAGGTCGTTTATATAATGAGAGATAATATATATCTACGAGATCTGGACAGGTGTTGCAATTAAGCGATAGAAAACACATCACTCGCTTTCTTGGAACAGTGCGAGCGGTTGTCAGGCGTCTCAGAATTCTTCTAATCCTGGCCACTTGGTCCAGGTAGACATGCCCTCTCTGTCGCTCTCTAAAGAATGGAGAAGAAAGCTACGGATGCACTTGCGTGCACTCCTCGATGCTGCGCTCCTGATAAGTTTGAGTACTTATATGGCAACTGGGTATGAGCTACGACCATTCAAGAAGGGCGATTGCAGTTAATATAAAACTGACTAACCGTACTCTGTGTGTTATACTAAGTACTACTCCGTTCGTTCCGAAATATAAGTCTTTTTAGTACTCCCTTCGTTTAATTTAAACTGGTAGAAAGGCGTACATTTTGGAACGAAGGTAGTACTCCCTTCGTTTAGAAATATAAGATGTTTTAACACATTGAACCTATACACTAATCTCCTTTATAAACCTAAAACATCTTATATTTCTAAACGGAGAGAGTAGGGTTTGGTGGAACACAGTGCCGCGTTAACCGAATGATTGCTGGAACACATATGCAGGCCGGCCCCAGTTTGAATACTCCACACACAGTTCTACATTTCACGAATTCAGTTCAGCAGCAGGCCGGAGTCTACCGGCGACAGTTTCGTCAAGCCCCAAGCTACCAGTGATCACGCGCGTCATCGCCGTCAAATTAGGTCGCGGCCGCCGTCGAGACGAATATGACGTTTTTCTCCTCCATCGATCAAGAAGAATTCAGTACTAGTACTTGCATGGTTTAACGATCCAAGTCCAAGGTCAAGAACTACATGGTACTCTCTCTGATCCATATTAATTAACTTTAATTTAGATATATCTATCATAAAAATATGTCTAGATATATCTAAATTGAAGGTCAACTAATATGAGTCGAGGAAATAGTACATGTTACGTACTAGTGCTAAATAGTGTAGTGTACTGACAACACGGTTTCTTTGCCGAGTCGACTCTTCAGCTAACATGCATGCTGGAAACTCGCTTCTTTCTCTAATCGCATCCTAACTGCTGGCAAACTCCTTTTCATCTCGCACACCGCACTGAGCGACCGCCTCCCTATATATATTGACGCCAGCTTCTATGCTCCCTCCACGGAAAACTAGCTTCTTCTCCAGCTCGCCATTCTCAGTTCCTCCATTAGCCTCAAATTCGAGTCCAACCTCCGGTGTAACAGAGCTCCGATTCCCGACAGCCTCAAGGCATTCCGTGAAGAAACCAAAGCAAGCCGTTCGAGATGACGCAGAAGATAGTGATCAAGCTGGACATGACGTCCGACAGGTGCCGGTCCAAGGCGATGGCGCTGGTGGCGGCCACGGTTGGGGTGAGCTCGGTGGCGCTGGCTGGGGACGGCAGGGACCAGGTGGTTGTTGTCGGCGACGACATCGACTCGGTCAAGCTCACCAGCGCGCTGCGCAGGAAGGTCGGCCACGCGCAGCTCCTGCAGGTCGGCGAAGCCAAGAAGGAAGAAGAGAAGAAGCCTGCCGAAGCAGCCACCGCCGCTGCCGTCGTCGCGAATCCGTGGAACTACTACCGGTACCCTTCGCACGCGGTGCCGGTCTACGAGCTCCGGCCGGCGCCTATGGTTACCAGCAGTGCCACTCCCGGCCGGACACCTGCTCCATCATGTAGATAGAGCAGCATACCGAGGTTTTATGGGAGCATGAAGTAGCGAAATCACAAGTTACCTTAAGTTTACACGGATGTATTTTCAGTGTAAGAAAATACGCATGTGAAATACATTAATGCTAATTCAGGGCAGATGATGATTAACTTAGAGCTCGGAAAAGTCCTAGGCCATGGATTTGACACGGAGATTCGTGCTGGCAGGTTGCACACTTTTTTTTATCAACACAATGTTTGCAACTGAACCTTTTCCCCTTGCAACTGAAATTAACCATGTCGCTAACGTCATTCCATGGAAATTTAAGATACTCTCTCCGTTTAATAATGTAAGTGGTCTATGTTCTAACGTGAGAATGTGGACGGAGTTTAGGGAAAGAACCTCTCTAAATTTGCCCCCCTAAACCCCAAGCAGCGAGCTTTTTTTTTCATTTTATTGGACAGTCCATCTAATTCCTCCTTATTTTCTTCTCTTTTGGCAAGACAAAATGAAATAAAAGCAGATACGGGCAGCGGTGATTCCGCCAACAGTTCATGGGAAGCCACAATTTGTTGTGGTGGGCTGGTGGCAAGCTCCATGGGCTCTAGTGAGATCTAGCTGGCCAGTTCTGTCAACCAGTGGGTGACCGTCGGCAAGAGAAAATGTCATGGCAGTTTTTGACGCTTGAGTTTACGAGGAGGGAAGGAGGCTCCCTATTAATAATTAATACAGGAGGGTAACGAGCCAAAAGAGGCATAGACCTAGGGAACTCGTGAATTTAGGGATAGAATTAGAGTTGCTTCTAAGGTCCTAGAATTTCTGCATTGAATAAGATCTGAACACTAGTAGAAAAGAGGGCAATGACCCAGCCCCCATATTCCCATTAGCTCCGGTTCCATAAAAAACCGAGACCCCCGTAATGGCCTCGTTTCGGTTTGTGCCGCCGTCCACGAGCAATAGCCCCGGTTCGGTAATGGGCAATAGCCCTGGTTCGGGGCAAAAACCGAGGCTAATGCTTCGTAGCCGGACACGCGTCGTTCGTGAGCATTAGCACGGTTTTGCCTAACCGGAGCTATTGCCCTCCCGCCTATATATACACCTCCATAGCCCAGTTTTTTACTGCTAGATTTGTGAGAGGGTCGGGTGCTAGGAATTTTTGCCGTTGCTATGCACACAAGGTGTTCGGTGAAATGTCCGAGCCACACTTAAGGTGAAAAAAATGGTATCCTTGTCCGAGGTTAGCAACCTTGTCCTTTTCATCTGTAATTGGTTCAAAAATAGTGCACCTGTGCATGTAAGATAGTCATTTGACTATATATTTTTGATGCAGATCAATGCACGGAAGGGATGGATGTACGGCGACCGACGCCATTCCGACTTCATTGCAGGCCTGCAAAAATTTATCGATGTGGCTGAGGATAACAAGGTGGATAATTTTATGCCTTGTCCATGTGTTGACTGTCGGAACGTCAAGGAGTACACCAACTCGAGAACCATTCAATTCCACCTGCTTCGCCAAGGTTTCATGCCCGGATATTATTGTTGGTCCTTGCACGGAGAAAGAGGGGTTACGATGGAAGACAATAAAGAAGAGGAGGAGGATGACAACTATCATATATTCCATGAAGAAAACGAGGATACTGCAATGGAAGACAATGAAGAAGAAGGAGGTAACAATGAAGAAGAAGGAGGCGGCAACAAAGAAGAACACCGGGCATCAGATGAGCCGTTGATGGTCTTTGGTCATTTCGATGCAAAACAACAATGCGATCGGAAGGGAGGAGCTGAAGTTGGACGCCATGCTAAAGGATCACAAAAAGCTGTTGTATCCAAATTGCGAATATGGAAGCACAAAGCTCGGTACAACACTCGAACTGCTGCAATGAAAGGCTGGGGCTGATTTGTCTGACAAGAGATTTGAGCAGTTACTGAAAATAATGAAGCCAAAGCTTCCAAAGGATAACGAGATGCCCGAGACAACGTTTGAAGCAAAGAAGATTATCTGCCCTCTAGGATTAGATGTGCAGAAGATACATGCATGCATTAATGACCGCATCCTGTACCGCGGTAAGGAGTACGAGAATATGAATAATTGCCCGGTATGCACTGCATCTCGGTACAAGATCGGACAGGATGACCCTGGTGATGTTGAGGGCGATGACGATCCCCCAGGAAGAGGGTTCCTGCTAAGGTTATGTGGTATGATCCTATAATACCATGACTGAAACGTCTGTTTAGAAACAAAGAGCATGCCATATTGTTGCGATGGCACAAAGAAGAGCGTAAGAAAGACAGGTCGAAGTTGAGACACCCCGCCGATGGGTCGCAGTGGAGAAAAATCGAGAGAGAGTACCCGGACTTTGCAGGTGACGCGAGAAACTTATGGTTTGGTCTAAGTACAGACGGCATGGATCCTTTTGGGGAGCAGAGCTGCAGTCACAGCACCTGGCCCGTGACTCTATGTATCTACAACCTTTCACCTTGGTTGTGCATGAAGCGATAGTTCATTATGATGCCAGTGCTCATCCAAGGACCTAAGCAACCCGGCAACGATATTGATGTGTATCTAAGGCCATTAGTCGATGAACTTTTGCATTGGGGTCAACGGTGTATGCTGTGGGATGAGCATAAACAATGGGAATTTTACCTACGAGCGTTGTTGTTCGTAACCATCAATGATTGGCCAGCTCTTAGTAACATTTCAGGACAATCAAACAAGGGATACAATGCATGCACACACTATTTAGATAATACTAAAGATATATATTTGGAGAAATATAAGATGGTTGTGTACCTGGGGTGTCGTCAATTTCTTCCGGCCAATCATCAAGTGAGAAAGAAAGGCAAGCATTTCAACGGTGAGGCAGATCACCGGAAGAAGCCTAAGCTCCCTAAAGGTGCTGATGTATTTGGTATGGTGAGGGACCTGGAAGTAATCTTAAAAAAGGGTCCTGGCGGTCAATCTGTTCCGAAAGACAACGTTACCGGAAACGCGGCCATGTGGAAGAAGAAATTAATATTTTGAGAGCTACCCTATTGGGAATTCCTAAAGGTCCGGTCTTCAATCGACGTGATGCACGTGACGAAGAATCTTTGCGTGAACCTGATAGGCTTCACTGGCGTATAGGAAGTCAAAAGACACACCAGAAGCACGGGAGGACCAGCAACGTATAAAAGACCCATACAACAAGCATAGTGATAAAGGGCGTCAATACTTAAGCAGCTATTCTCTTACGAAAGCAGAGAAGGAAATCTTTTTTGAATGTCTGAGCAGTATCAAGGTCCCGACTGGCTTCTCGTCAAATATAAAGGGAATAATAAATATGGCAGAGAAAAAAGTTCAGAACCTGAAGTCTCATGAATACCACGTGATTATGACGCGGTTGCTTCCGGTTGCATTGAGGGGGCTTCTACCGGAAAATGTTCGAGTACCCATTGTGAAGCTATGTGCATTCGTCAATGCAATATCTCATAATGTAATCGATCGAGAAAATGCAGAAGGCTACAGAGGATGTGGTCCAATGTCTTATGGGTTTTGAGTTGGTGTTTCCCCGTCCTTCTTCAATATTATGACACATCTCCTGGTTCACCTAGTCGACGAGATTTCCATTCTCGGTCATGTATTTCTACACAATATGTTCTCCTTCGAGAGGTTCATGGGAGTCATAAAGAAATATGTTCGTAACCGTTCTAGACAAGAAGGAAGCATCTTCAAGGGTTATGGAACAGAGGAGGTCATTGGGTTCTGCGTTGACTTTGTTCCTGGCCTTAAGACGCTTGGTGTTCCTGAATCGCGGCATGAGGGGAGGCTAAGTGGAAAAGGCACGCTAGGAAAGAAAGCAGTGATATGTAGGGACGGGCGTTCTTTCACTCAAGCACACTACATAGTTCTACGAAATTCCACCTTAAAGTGGCTCCGTATCGAGGAACACATGAATGTTGTATGCGCTCCAAGTTCCCGGGAATCTTGACTCTGGATCAAGAAAAGCACATGGAGACTTTCGGTTGGTTGTGAGCACGTCTCCTGAATGACAACACTGTTGGAGGTCAGCTCTACTTGTTGGCTGCGTCACCATCTTCGACTGTATTGACTTTCCAAGGGTACGAGATAAATGGGAATATATTTTACACGATCGGCCAAGATAAAAAGAGCACCAACCAAAACAGTGGCGTCCGATTTGATGCAATAGGCAAGAATGGGAAAAAGGACACATACTATGGTTACATAGAGGAGATATGGGAAGTTGACTATGGACCTACTTTTAAGGTCCCTCTGTTTCGGTGCAGCTGGCTCAACATGAATGGGGTAAAGGTAGACCAACTGTGCGGAATGACAACCGTGGATCTCAAGAATCTTGGTTACAGAGACGAGTCATTCGTCCTAGCCAACGATGTGGCTTAGGTTTTGCCTACCCAACGATGTGGCTCAGGTTTTCTATGTGAAAGACATGTCCTCCAGACCAAAACAAAGAAAAAATAAGCAAACGAATACATCGAATTTGATGAGCCCAAAGCGTCACATAGTTCTTTCGGAGAAAAGAAACATCGTGGGAATCGAGACAAAACGGACATGTCGTGATTATGATAAGTTTGATGAAATTCCGCCCTTCATCATGAAAACTGACCCAAGCATCCCATTAAATAATGAAGATGCTCCATGGTTACGGCCTAAGAAGCGATCATAGGCAAGGGATTGACATACGCGAAGAAGGATTCATGACTTTCATGTAAAACTTATGTGTGCCCTCATGTATTAAAACTTATGTGAAGTTTTCAGTCTTCCAAGTTTAATATTTTTCCTTGTAACTTTGACACATAATATGACACCACGTGAAGATTTCACATTATTTCGATCATTTTTGAATTATTTATGCCCGTTCCAGATACACCGGTTGGGAAATTGTCCAACTAAGGTTTCACATTTAATTTGGTGGTTGCTTCACAGAACATGGGTCATTTTTAAATTTTTAATGCCCGTTCAGAAACTTCCTCCTGCAATAATTGTTAGTAAGAATAGTTATTTTAGAAAACAGAGAATGGCTTTGGATTATTTATTCAAATTTGAAGACTTTTCATGTTGCAAGTGTTTTCAAATTCAAAAATATGGAGTACATATTTGTTAATGCATTTTTAACTGAAAAAGACATATGAAAATATGGAATACAAATTTTTGAAATTCAAAATAAATTTGCTGTGAAAAATACATATGTAATAATGCTCCTAAATCTAGACAAAAGGCGGGAACCTCCAGAAAATTCAATCTTTTTTTTTATTAGCGATAACAAAATCCAAAAGGACAACGGTGCAAAGAAATGTTGAGGAACCAAATATGTATGATGTTTATTCGACGGAGAGGCGAGAGGGTGGAGAATTCAGGCCGCGTTAAGGTTGTGAGTTTACGCTTGTTCTAAAGGAGCACCATATTTACGAGCACAATACACTTTTTCTCCTCTGAAGAAGACAGGCGCTGCGATGATTGGGTCTGCACAAGTCCGGACGGAAATCATGGTGCCATGCCGCAATGAGTGGTCCGTGCGGGTCGCATGAGTGTTTTGCTGAGCATTATAGGATTTCTCTACATGCTGTCAATATAGAGAATCTTTTCAATATGACCCACAGCAGAAGAGGTTCATACCAAACGTAAGATATGCCTCCCAAATAATTTATGCAACAACTGACAGATGACAAAATAGCAACTTGATGCGGGATCTAAATTATTTAGACAAGAAGAAGCCAACAGAGCCAATTTTTGAAAGAAATGTAAAACAATACTGTTGAAGCTCATCATACTATCAGAAATATGAGTAAAGTGGAGGCAAAAGAAAATAGTAACCCATAAAATAACGATGAAATAATTGATAGAATAAATCAATGCTCGAAAGTGTATTATTAAAGGAAAAAGAATATGATCAAACATATATTTAAAACATGGTATTCATGATTTAAACATATAAATGATTGAATAGATAAACTTTGCGAGGTCTGAAACAAAAATAGAAGCAATTCAAAAATGCGAATATGTATATGTACATGATCCGTAAGAAAATATCAACATTGCAATAGAAACGAGAGATATGTATGAGATGGTGTAATATTAGGTTATTTGTAAGATGTACAAATTATGCGAGATTGTTGTCATTATAATGTAATTATAGTTGTTCCTTCATTGTTGTATGGTATTAATTATGCCATCCAATTTAAAGTGAAACACAAATTAAAAAAGCCCAAAAATAAATAAATGAAAATAGCAGAAACGGATCCGCCGCTGACACAAAATGGGTCATTTCCGCCAGGTTAGGAACAACAGCCCCGTGCCTATTAAAACCGGGACCTTTGTTCCGCTAAGCCCTCGCCGGCCAAATGCACACGGGAGCACCATTAGCCGTGTTCGGGGGCAGAACTGCCAGTAACAGCCCCGCCTCGCCAGTCTTCAACCGTAACTCGCTAATGTCCATACGACCCGGCTATAGTAGGCCCTTTCCACCAAAGGAACAATGACTTGTTTAAATGTTTAGCAATTAAAACTGGAGCAGCATCACGTACTGCTTCTTTGATTCCAAAGAAATTTCTACCAGCCGGACGAACTATCATTCTTTCTATTTGTAACGCAGGTCGTAAAAACGTTTTGCTAATTCTCGTTACCAGTTGGGCACCAAGTTTCGTATCAATTTTGAATCGTTGGATGTATGTGTTCCGTTGCACTATGAGTTTTCTAGTTGCACATATATTGTAACTGCCACTTTGAAGTTACATGCTTTGCAACTAATAAACCTAAACTACTCCCTTCAATCTATATTACTTGACTATTTGAATGAATTTAGAAACTATTTAGTATATAGCTTATCTAAATTTTAACAACCAAATCAACGAGGAGCATTAATCGCCTTCTTGATCGTGGATTGCACGAGCTGCAAACACGACTATGCGCTTGAAATGTTACTTGAATTTGGGGTGACATCACCCGGATCAATTTAGTTAAAATCTCGACCGAGATTTAGTCATGTCTAGAAGGAAAGGCATGATTTGATCTAATACCTTTAACATGAGAGATGCTCAGAAGACAAGTTAGAGGCCATGGCCTCATGGCATCTGCTAATACGAGCCTTCATGGACTGGGAAGATGCATGAGTCAAATGTTGCTTGGAAAGTTTCGGATCCCCGGAACCTCTCCTCAAATTGGCAGTTTGGATCGGTTCAGATTCATACCAATGATCTCCTTTCACGGTTCATCCTGCTTTTTGCTACAACTAGTCCTGGCTTTGCTATAACTTAGTCTCTATTTTTATATATGTAGGCAAAAAACTGTTCAACATGTAAAATAGAACAGATAGACTCAGACTTCACGGGAGAGTTCTACGGAACCTCACAGGACTCCTTTCTAGCAAAAATTTATGCTAATGTAGCATATCCGATCTCGCCGGAGACTCGATTGAGACTTCCACGGTAGACCTTTATCGGAGACCGTGGTAGCAAAACTTTATGGCATTATAGCAAAACCCAATAAAAACGAGATGTAGCAAAAAAAAAAAAAAAAATCATATTGTAGTAAATTCGACCCTTATCTGGACACCTCGGCCTGGGAGATCTCGGCCGAGACATAGTAGCAAAACACAAAGATACACTTGTAGCACCGCCGCCCATCCGGACGTGAGCAAAACTCGGGGACACCGTAGGTAGCGCAATGCTGTGGTGGCGAGGTAGCACAACCATCGCCGAGATGTAGCAAACATGACGCTATTTGTAGCACTCCTTCCACCGCCAACACAGACGTAGGCACGCCAACGACACCATGTACGGTACGATGTAGCAAAGACCGGTGATCTTCGTAGGCAACCCCGATGCCCTTGGATAGCAACATATCACTGCGACGGGCCGAGCAACTTCGCGCCGAGAGAGCTGGCCATGGAGGGGAAGGATACGCCATGACCTCCTCAACGCTCGCAACACACATTACGGCGACGATGACCATCCGGGCGACGTGGAAGGCGGCGGTGCTCTTGTGCTAAAGAGAGTAGGAAGTGTGGTGCTACGACGGGCGAAGCGCCTGGTTGTGGCAACTATCTCCTCGGCCAGCGGGCAAGCAGGAAGGAGGTAGGGGAAGGAGCCGCTTCCACTGGCAGCGCCACGCTGTAGAAAGGTGGAGAAAGGGTGTGGGCGGTGAGCTGCTCCTGGGCCAACGACATCGCAACATGGTGGAGGCAAGGGAGGAGGCGCCCCGGACGGCAAGCAAGTGTGTCTCGCTAAAGAGAGTGAGGAAGCAAAGCGAGCTATTTAGACGGGCGAAAGGCCCATCGTGGCAACCATCTCTCGCCGCTGGAAGGCGCCAAGCAGCAGGAAGGTGAGGGAAGGAGTCGCTCCGCCACAGCCGCCGGGCCACAAGAGGAGGTGGGCGGTGAGCCGCCTGTGCCAACGACGCGCCGTGGCTGTGTGAGGCGGGAAGCGAGGAGGCGCCTGCCGCCGCATGCATGCGCGAAGGAGCGGGAAGGAGGCGCCCTGGCCCGGCCAAGTAGTCTATGAGACTACGGTGTCGAGAGTCCGAGTCCAAAGAAGAGATAAGGAATTAAAGAAGATGCGTCTGCAGGGTCCATGCCACTTGCGGCCGACGCTGCTAGTGATCCGGGATCGATTAGTCCGATACTGGGACTAGTATCGCTTAAGATGCATCCGATCATCTGCCGATGCACAACATATATGGCGAAAGTTCCTAACACTCACTCCATAAAATGTACTCCCTCCAACCCATATTAGTTGACTCAAATTTGTCTAGATTTAGATGAATCTAGACACTATTTTGTATATAGGTTCATCCAAATTTAAAAAATCCAAATCAAGTAATATAGGTCACACTACACGAAAGAACTGGTTGCCGACGGTCGAAAGCCGGTTTCTATGCCGACGGCCAAATGTCGGGCTGGCCAGAGCTACCTTTTCACAAATCGCCAGTGATTAGCCCGGCGCCAGAGATGGTCAACTGGCGAGGGTGATGGTGCACACAACAGCGAGGGTAGCCATCGTATGAGCGTACGCCGTCGGGCTTCAAGATAAGCTGTAGGGTCGCAGGCAGACTATGGGCCCCTCGCATAGGTACAGCCTTTCTGCAGCCTTGCCGACAGTTTAGACACGGGCGATTGAACAGACAAATATGCTGACAAAGCGTGGTGTCATATGCTACCGCTTCAAGACAGCTCTTTGAAAATTTTTGTTTGGTCTGTGCCGACGGCTTAGCCGTCGGCGTAGGCCTCCAGATTTTTTTCCTTTTATCTCATTATTTTTTGAAAAATCATAACTAAATCATTCTAATTCAGAAAAATACAAATAATATATTAAAATTTGCAGAAAAACAAGGCCTATATATCTACACTCAAATATTACACATTTATAAAAAAAATAAGTAAAACATAAAACATTATATATAGTTTAAAACGGGCATTATAAATTCGAAAACGATCCAAACAACATGAAACCTTCGCATGGTGTCATATTATGTGACATAGTTAGAAGGAAAAATATCAAACTTGGTATATTAATTATGTCTCAAATAAACCTTCACAAAATGACCTATCTCGCTCGAGGTTTCTTGGCTGGTCAAACACCAATGTTATGGCTAGAATAAAGGCATAGTTTGTGATAATGTGTCCATATTGTGCATAAGTGTGCATCTTGGGATGGCGAACAATGTTTCAGGAGGAAGTTTTCCTTTTCGTCGCACCAAAAAGCCGTTTTCCATTTTTCGAGTGCAAAAAACGGACGGTCTTGTGAAGCAACCACCAAATGACTAATTCAAAATACTATCATCACATTTTTAAAAAATACTAGACCACCTTACATGAATAAAATAATAACAGGGGATCTCAAACTTTTCCGTCTATCCCTGGTGAAAAAGACAAATTCTCGAATCTACAGGAATGGCCGATATGAACTATGTACATGATCGGATGCTCATGATTTTTATAAAATCATTTTTTAGGTTCAAAATATGTTGTGTCATCATAGATCCACTTAAAGTTTAGAGTCTCACTCGAATTAATAATATTCATGCCCGCCTTCTCGACAAAGTTTAACGATAGTTAAAACGGCAAAAATATAAATTCAAAACGACCCAACAACATGAAACCTTCATGGTGTCATATTATGACATAGTTAAAAGGAAAATATCAAACTTGGTATATTGATTATGTCTCAAAAACCTTCACAAATGACCTAGCTCGTCGACGCTTGGCTTTCAAAATAAAATGACCAATGTTATGGGTAGAATGGAAGCCATCGCTTATGATAATGTGTCCATATTGTGCATAAGTGTGCATGATGGATGGCTTAACAATGTTTCGTGGAGGAAGTTTTCCTTTTCGTCGTTAAAAAAAGTTTTCCATTTTTCGAGGTGGCAAAATGGACGTTTTGTGAAGCAACCACCAAATGGCTAATTCAAAATACTACAACAAATTTTTAAAAATACTAGACCACCTTACATGGATAATATAATAGGGATATCAAACATTTCCTTCTATCCCCGATGAAAAGACAAATTGCGTCTTATCGAAGTGGGTCGAATATGGACTACAAAAGTTACATGATCGGATGCTCATGATTTTTACAAAATCATTTCAGGTTCAAATATGTTGTTACATCATAGATCCACTTCAAATTTAGCGAGTCTCACCATGAAGCTAAGAATCTTCATGCCCGCCTCTTCGACAAAGTTTAACGATAGTTTAAAACGGGCATTATAAATTTAAACGATCCAAATAACATGAAACCTTCATGGTTTCATATTATATGACATATTTAGAAGGAAAATATCAAACTTGGTATATTGATTATGTCTCAAAAACCTTCACAAATGACCTATCTCTGCTCGAGGTTTCTTGGCTTTCGTGTCAAATAACCAATGTTATGGCTAGAATGAAGGCATAGTTTATGATAATGCGTTAATATTGTGCATAAGTGCATCAATGGGATGGAGAACAATGTTTCAGAGGAAGTTTTCCTTTCGTCGCACCAAAAGCCGCTTTCCATTTTTCGAGTGCAAAAAGGACGGTTTTGTGAAGCAACCACCAAATGGCTAATTCAAAATACTACCGCCACATTTTTCAAAAATACTAGACCATCTTCATGGATAATATAATAACAGGGGGATATCAAACATCTCGCCTATCCCGATGAAAAGATAAATTCCCGCCAATCGGCAGGAAGTATCGATATGAACTACAAGACATGATCGGATGCTCATGATTTTTACAAAATCATTTTCAGGTTTAAAATATGTTGTTTCATCATAGATCCACTTCAAGTTTAGCGAGTCTCACCGAGCTAAGAATCTTCATGCCCGCCCTTCGACAAAGTTTAACGATAGTTTAAAACGGGCATTATAAATTCAAAAACGATCCAAACAACATGAAACCTTCGCGTGGTGTTATATTATGTGACAGAGTTAGAAGGAAAAATATCAAACTTGGTATATTGATTATGTCTCAAAAAAATCTTCACAAAATGACCTATCTCATTCGAGGTTTCTTGGCTTTCAGGTCAAATGACCAATGCTATGGCTAGAATGAAGGCATAGTTTGTGATAATGTGTCCATATTGTGCATAAGTGTGCATCATGGGATGACGAACAATATTTTAGAGGAAGTTTTTCTTTTCACGCATCAAAAAGCCGCTTCCATTTTTTCGAGTGTAAAAAACGAACGGTTTTGTGAAGCAACCACCAAATGGCTAATCTAAAATACTCACCGCCACATTTTTCAAAAAATACTAGACCACCTTACATGGATAATGTAATAACAGGGGGATCTCAAACATTTTCGCTCATCCCTAGTGAAACGACAAATTCCCGCTAAATCGGAGGAAATGAGTCGATATGAACTACAGTACATGATAGAATGCTCATGATTTTTATAAAAATCATTTTAGTGTTCAAAATATGTTGTTTCATCATAGATCCACTTCAAGTTTAGCGAGTCTCACTCGAGCTAAGAATCTTTATGTATGTCGCTTTAAACTAACAAATGAAATTATGATAAGAATCATGATAGTTTGTGATAAGTTGATATTGATATCATATTTGGATTCCTCTCATTTTGTAATCAATTTAGACATATTATTTGTTGAATTACGATTTACATATTTAAAGATATTAATTATTCCATATTGAATAAAAATACAAAAATCTTTATATTTTTATTTGAATTCAATAATTTTTACTTATTCATTGTTGTTAATACTTAAATAATTGCTTATAATTTAAAAAATACAACCATATGACATGATGATATAAGAGTTAATAGGAATGATATCATAGTATTGCCAACAATGTGTAAATTGTTTTATGGAAGATATTCGAACGAACGAGAAAGTTAAGCTGCATATAAAAAGTGAGAAAAAGGATGGGCTTTCCAAAGAATTTTGACTAAGACTGCAATTTAATCAATTATTAACTATAAATAGTGTTAAAATAGTTAAATCAAGAGATTAAGGAGTCAAACAATTCAAAGATTAAAAAACTAAAAAATTAATTTTAAAAAAATTGCTGGACGGCCGTTGATCGACACACGGACCCACCGGAAGACGCCATGAGGGAGGGCTACCGATCACACGGAGCTGTGCCGACGAGGACGACGCCGACGCCACCGTGACAGCCTGGCGCCGACGGCACTTAAATACTGCTGCCGACGGGCAAATTAGCCGCCATTGGCCTAGTAAATCTTTCCTATAGCGTCGGAGGAAGTAAAATTCTATGACCAAATAGATCACCACTACTGATCAGGTTTCCTACCTAAAAATCACATGTTCGCTACCGATCAAGCGTGTACGAAACCGTGCTTTCCGCGTCCTCCCAGTGTGTTCATCGAAGACGCCGTGCACGTGGCATATGGATCGGTACTCAGTGTTTTGAAGCGATAGAAACAAGTGGAGAGAGAAGAAAGCTACGGATGCACCTGCGAGCTCCTTTGCTCCTGGATGCTGCCTTGCTTGCATGTGCACACCAAACTGCCACTGATAAGTTTGAGTACTTATATTGCAACTGGTATTAGCTACTACGACGCCCGTTCAAGGAGGCCATGGCAGTTAATATACAACTGAAAAGTCTGTGTATCAGCTGACACCCTAATTTTGAACGAAAATTTACACTAGAATTTGAGAAATAAACTAGAAGCGGGACTTCCGTGAAATCCCACCTCCCACCTGACACCCTAGTATCATATGTATCAGCTGCCTTCGGCGTACCTAGATTGTAATTCAGCTCGACGGATGGACTCGCCACTCATGGACATGACCGTACGGTATAAGGTAATTCAGGTCAGCACAGGATTGTTGCTTCCTTAGTCACTACTGACTTGTTGCTAGTACTACTAGCTAGTGTAGTGTACTGACAACACGGTTTCTTTGCCGAGTCGTCTCTTCAGCTAACATGCTGGAACCTCGCTTTTCTCTAATCGCATCCTAACTACTCTCCTGGCATCCTAACTACTACTGGCAAACTCCTTTTCATCTCGCACACCGCACTGAGCTAACACGGTTTCTTTGCCGAGTCGACTCTTCAGCTAACATGCATGCTGGAAACTCGCTTCTTTCTCTAATCGCATCCTAACTGCTGGCAAACTCCTTTTCATCTCGCACACCGCACTGAGCGACCGCCTCCCTATATATATTGACGCCAGCTTCTATGCTCCCTCCACGGAAAACTAGCTTCTTCTCCAGCTCGCCATTCTCAGTTCCTCCATTAGCCTCAAATTCGAGTCCAACCTCCGGTGTAACAGAGCTCCGATTCCCGACAGCCTCAAGGCATTCCGTGAAGAAACCAAAGCAAGCCGTTCGAGATGACGCAGAAGATAGTGATCAAGCTGGACATGACGTCCGACAGGTGCCGGTCCAAGGCGATGGCGCTGGTGGCGGCCACGGTTGGGGTGAGCTCGGTGGCGCTGGCTGGGGACGGCAGGGACCAGGTGGTTGTTGTCGGCGACGACATCGACTCGGTCAAGCTCACCAGCGCGCTGCGCAGGAAGGTCGGCCACGCGCAGCTCCTGCAGGTCGGCGAAACCAAGAAGGAAGAAGAGAAGAAGCCTGCCGAAGCAGCCACCGCCGCTGCCGTCGTCGCGAATCCGTGGAACTACTACCAGTACCCTTCGCACGCGGTGCCGGTCTACGGGCTCCCGGCCGGCGCCTATGGTTACCAGCAGTGCCACTCCGGCCGGGCACCTGCTCCATCATGTAGATAGAGCAGCATACCGAGTTTTTATGGAGCATGTGTAGCGAAATCACAAGTTACCTTAAGTTTCTTACACGGATGTATTTTCAGTGTAAGAAAATACGCATGTGAAGTACATTAATGCTAATTCATGGCAGATGATGATTAACTTAGATCTCGGAAAAGTCCTGGGCCATGGATTTGACAAGGAGATTCATGCTGGCCGGTTGCAAACTTTTTTTTAGCAACACAATGTTTGCCTTTTCACCTTGCAACTGAAATTAACCATGTCGCTAACGTCATCTATATATCTATTATATACTAAAAGCATTATAAGGATGTTTTTCAAGGCAGCTGGTTGATCCACATCATTTAAATTATTACGATAGTTAGATCTAAAATAAATGACTTAGATTTACCCAAAAAAGTTAACTTTTACGTAACCGGTCCAACACAATTTATGTTCAGAATGTCACGTCTCATAGAGTCATGAGTCGTAGTTGGACTCTGGAATCAAGCAATCAGCTGGCTTCCCGGCTGGATTGTGGTAGTTATATAAAAAAAACTGACTTAAGACGCCTGTGCTTCCGTACGCCCTTTCCTAAACACATGCATTTTTTTTAACAAAAGATCCTGTGTGGTCCTCTAACATTGATATCGAACGTGTCTTCTAATTATTATAACACATAGGGGAGAGCATATATTGGTTCTTTTTAGCACTGTGATACACTTGGACTTCTCCAAAAGTATTACATTAGGACATTTTCAAACCGATCACACATACATACGAGGGCAAGCACATGCTATACTATAAACTCAAATTGGTATACACGTATATGGCTGATAATAGGAAATAAGTCGACGATGGACTATATTACTTTCTACTTGCTTCATTTGAAATTATAAGATATTTAAGTTTTTCTGAAACACATATATTTAGACGTCTTTTAGTGTGTAGATCCGAAACAAAATAAGTGAATCTACACGCTAAAAATGGGTCTAGATGCTTGTGTTTTAGAAAAAACTAAAACATCTTATATTTTGGAAAGGGGGCGGAGTAGATTACAAGTGTTTCCTAAAATGTTCCTTCAAATGTGCATGCACCTTTTATTTTGTTAACAATCTAACTTATTAACCTATTAAAATATTTGATAGATAAAAATCGAAATGATGGCGAACAAAAGATTCCTAATAAAATTAGATTTTGTCATGGTTCCTCGAAATCGGTGATTCTCCTAGCATCCTATATCCTTCCATTTCATCAGTCAAGAAAACACACAAAATTAATTCTCCAAAGATTAGACTAATGTTGTGAGTTTCCAAATCAGTTAGAAACACCAACCTAAAAGGAGACATTAAGATCTTCGAGAGCACAATGATTATTGCAACATCTCTCACAAAGGCAATAGGGTGAAGCTTACTGATAGATAAAAAAATAAAACAACGGCAAACAAAAGATATCCCCACTAAAAATTAATGATCCGTGCCCTTCGAAATCGGCTATCATTCCAAAAATCCTATATTCTTCCATTTCACTGGTGATGAATACATAAATCAAATCTTCAAAGTTTAGACTAACCTTGTGAGTCTTAGAACACCTAGGGACACCTACCTAGAAATATGACCATAGGATGTTTGAGCGCAAATGTCCATAGCCACATCGCTCACAAAGACATATAGCTAGAAGGGTACACATGCATTTGTGTTGGACTTTTACCATACATTTAGCCTAAAAGTTTGTGTGTTCCTCTCCGATTTTTTACCGTACAATTAGCCTACCTGAAAGTTAGTGTGTCCCTATCGCATATAATTAGTACATATTTGTAGAGTACATTTGTCCAAAATCCTACATAGGCCACCAGTAGTGGAATAGTACAGCCAAATTAATTCTGGTCCAGCTCCGTTCTAGAAAGGCATGCTACCAAATTATTTTTCATCCCTGAACTAATGAAGAAAAATAAAAGCACATAATAATGATCCATTCGAATCAATGATCGAAAACTGCGGTTGACATGTTAGTATAGTAAATTCATGAGAAATTATTCTTTATGTTACGAGAAATTCGAGGTTGCATAGTGATGTGATTGCATACAACATATGCATGTGGCTTAGGTTATAGATAAAGGGTAGGAATTAAATCAAAACACCACTCTTCTATGTTACAAAATGGTGACATGCCTTTTTTTTGAAATATCGCAATTAATGTTAGTGAAAAATAAAAATTATAAATCTTTTTCGAATAGGTATTATTTTAGTTAATATAAAAGGTTTGGTGTTCATAAAACCATGTAATTTAGAATGCGATACTTTAAGCATCTCTCAACCAAAAATTAATTTCATTAACATGTACAATATGCTAAGATGATGCCTCGCATTTTGAAGGCCCCTTGCTAGTTCCATGGAAATTTAAGATACTCTCTCCGTTTAATGTAAGTGGTATATGTTCTAACGTGAGAATATGGGAGTTTAGGAAAGAACCTCTTTAAATTTGCCCCTAGACCCCAAGCAGCGAGCTTTTTCATTTTATTGGACAGTCCATCTAATTCCTCCTTATTTTCTTCTCTCTTGGCAAGACAAAATGAAATAAAAGATGCGGGCGGCGGTGATTCCGCCAACAGTTCATGGGAAGCTCCAATTTGTTGTGGTGGCAAGCTCCATGGGCTCTAGTGAGATCTAGCTGGCCAGTTCTGTCAACCGGTGGGGTGACCGTCAGCAAGAGAAAATGTCATGGCGGTTTTTGACGCTTGAGTTTATGAGGAGGGAAGGAGGCTCCCTATTAATAATTAATATAGGAGGGTAACGAGCCAAAAGCGGCATAGACCTAGGGAACTCGTGAATTTAGGGATAGAATTAGAGTTGCTTCTAAGGTCCTAGAATTTCTGCAATGAATAAGATCTGAACACTAGTAGAAAGAGGGCAATGGCCCAGCCCTCATATTCCCATTAGCTCCGGTTCCATAAAAAACCGAGACAAATGCCCCGTAATGGCCTCGTTTCGGTTTGCGCCGCCATCCAGGAGCAATAGCCTCAGTCGGTTATGGGCAATAGCCCTGGTTCGGGGCAAAAACCGGGGTTAATGCTCGCGCGCGTGACACGTGTTGTTCCGTGGAGCATTAGCATCGTTTTTTTCCCCGAACCGGAGCTATTGCCCCTCCCTGCCAATATATACACCTCCATAGCCCAGTTTTTTTCTGGGTAGATTTGTGAGAGGGGTGGGTGCTAGGAATTTTTGCCGTTGCTATGCACACAAGGTGTTCGGTGAAATGTCCGAGCCACACTTAAGTTGAAAAAAATGGTATCCTTGTCCGAGGTTAGCAACCTTGTCCTTTTCATCTGTAATTGATTCAAAAATAGTGCACACTGTGTAAGATAGTCATTTGACTATATATTTATGATGCAGATCAATGCATGGAAGGGATGGATGGACAGCGACCGACGCGATTCCGACTTCATTGGAGGCCTGCAAAAATTTATCGATGTGGCTGAGGATAACAAGGTGGATAATTTTATGCCTTATCCATGTGTTGACTGTCGGAACGTCAAGGAGTACACCAACTCGAGAACCATTCAATTCCACCTGCTTCGCCAAGGTTTCATGCCCGGATATTATTGTTGGTCCTTGCACGGAGAAAAAGGGGTTACGATGGAAGACAATGAAGAAGAGGAGGATGATGACAACTATCGTATGTTCCATGAAGAAAACGAGGATACTGCAATGGAATACAATGAAGAAGAAGGAGGTAACAATGAAGAAGAAGGAGGCGGCAATGAAGAAGAACACCGGGCATCAGATGAGCCCGTTGATGGTCTTGGTCGGGTCATTTCTGATGCAAAACAACAATGCGATACAGAAAGGGAGGAGCTGAAGTTGGACGCCATGCTAAAGGATCACAAAAAGCCGTTGTATCCAAATTGCAAAGATGGCAGCACAAAGCTCAGTACAACACTCGAACTACTGCAATGGAAGGCTGGGGATGATTTGTCTGACAAGAGATTTGAGCAGTTACTGAAAATAATGAAGCCAAAGCTTCCAAAGGATAACGAGCTGCCCGAGACAACGTATGAAGCAAAGAAGACTATGTGCCCTCTAGGATTAGATGTGCAGAAGATACATGCATGCATTAATGATCGCATCCCTCATGATAAGGAGTACGAGAATATGGATAAATGCCCGGTATGCCGCATCTCGATACAAGATTGGACAGATGACCTGGTGATGTTGAGGCGATGGCGATACCCCGTGAAGAGGGTTCCTGCTAAGGTTATGTGGTATGCTCCTATAATACCACGGCTGAAACGTCTGCTCATTGAAACAAAGAGCATGCAGTTGTTGCGATGGCACAAAGAAGAGCATAAGAAAAGCGAATTGAGTTGAGACACCCCATGGATGGGTAGATGGAGAAAAATCGAGAGACTACCGGACTTTGCGGTGTGCGAGAAACTTATGGTTTGGTCTAGTACAGACGGCATGAATCCTTTTGGGGAGCGAGAATGCTTGATCCTGACCCGTGACTCTATGTATCTACAACCTTTCACCTTGGTTATGCATGAAGCGGAAGTTCATTATGATGCGGTGCTCACCCAAGGACCTAAGCAACCCGAACGACATTGATGAGTACCTAAGGCCATTAGTCGATGAACTTTTGCGCTTGTGGGCGAACCAGGTGTACGTGTGTGATATGAGCATAAACAGGGAATTTGACCTCTGGCGTTGTTGTTCGTAACCATCAATGATTGGCCAGCTCTTAGTAACATTTTAGGACAATCAAACAAGGGATACAATGCATGCACACCTGTTTAGATAATACTAAAGGTATATATTTGGAAAATATAAGAAGGTTGTGTACACATTGTCGTCAATTTCTTCCACCAATCATCAAGTGAGAAAGAAAGGCAAGCATTTCAACGGTGAGGCGATCACGAAGAAGCCTAAGCTCCCTAAAGGTGCTGATGTATTTGGTATGATGAGGGACACTGAAGTAATCTTTGGAAAGGGTCTGGCGGTCAATATGTTCGAAGACAACGTTCTAGGACGCAGCCATGTGGAAGAAGAAATTAATATTTTGGGAGCTACACTATTGGGAATTCCTAGAGGTTCGGTCTTCAATCGACGTGATGCACGTGTGAAGAATCTTTGCGTGAACTCGCTAGGCTTCACGGCGTGTATGGGAAGTCAAAATACACACGAGAAGCAGGAGGACCAAAGCGTATGAAAGACTCATACAACAAGCATAGTGATAAAGGCGTCAATATTTAAGCAGCTATGCTCTTAAGAAAGCGAGAAGGAAATCTTTTTGAATGTCCGAGCGTTATCAAGGTCCCGGCTTCTCGTCAAATATAAAGGGAATAATAAATATGGCAGAGAAAAAATTTCAGAACCTGAAGTCTCATGACTGCCACGTGATTATGACGCGGTTGCTTCCGGTTGCATTAAGGGGGCTTCTACCGGAAAATGTTCGCGTACCCATTGTGAAGCTATGTGCATTCCTTAATGCAATATCTCATAAGGTAATCGATCAAGAAAGTCTGGAAATGCTATAGAGGTATGTGGTCCAATGCCTTGTCAGTTTTGAGTTGGTGTTCCCCCGTCCTTCTTCAATATTATGACGCATCTCCTGGTTCACCTAGTCGACAAGATTTCCATTCTCGGTCATGTATTTCTACACAATATGTTCCCCTTCGAGAGGTTCGTGGGAGTCTTAAAGAAATATGTTCGTAACCGTGCTAGACCAGAAGGAAGCATATCCAAGGGTTATGGAACAGAGGATGTCATTGGGTTCTGCATTGACTTTGTTCCTGGCCTTAAGCCGCTTGGTGTTCCTGAATCGCGGCATGAGGGGAGGCTAAGTGGAAAAGGCACGCTAGGAAAGAAAGCAGTGATATGTAGGGACGGGCGTTCTTTCACTCAAGCACACTACACAGTTCTAAGAAATTCCACCTTCGTGGCTCCGTATATCAAGGAACACAGGAATGTTGTATGCTCCAAGTTCCCGGGGAATGCTGACTCCTGGATCGAAGAAAAACACATGGAGACTTTCGGAAGTTGGTTGCCGACGTCTCTGAATGACAACACCGTTGGAGATCAACTCTACTTGTTAGCTGCGTCACCATCTTCGTTGTATTGACTTTCCAAGTACGAGATAAATGGGAATATATTTTACACGATCGGCCAAGATAAAAAGAGCACCAACCAAAGCAGTGGTGTCCGCTTTGATGCAATAGGCGAGAATGGGAAAAGGACACATACTATTGTTACATAGAGGAGATATGGGAACTTGACTATGGACCTACTTTTAAGGTCCCTCTGTTTGCACTTGTGGGTCAAAATGAATGGGGTAAAGGTAGACCAACTATGCGGAATGACAACAAGGATCTCAAGAATCTTGGTTACTGAGAGCAGCCATTCGTCCTAGCCAACGATGTGGCTCAGGTTTTCTATGTGAAAGACATGTCCTCCGCATCAAACAAAGAAAAAATAAGCAACGAATACATCATACGATGAGCTCAGCGTCACATAGTTCTTTCGGGAAAAGAAACATCGTGGGAATCGAGGACAAGACAGACATGTCAGCAGATTATGATAAGTTTGATGAAATTCCGCCCTTCACCATGAAAACTGACCCAAGCATCCCGTTGAATAATGAAGATGCTCCATGGTTACGGCCTAAGAAGCGATCATAGGCAAGGGATTGACATACGCGAAGAAGGATTCATGACTTTCATGTAAAACTTATGTGTGCCCTCATGTATTAAAACTTATGTGATGTTTTCAATCTTCCAAGTGTAATATTTTTCCTTGTAACTTTGACACATAATATGACACCACGTGAAGGTTTCACATTATTTCGATCATTTTTGAATTATTTATGCCCGTTCCAGATACACCGGTTGGGAAATTGTCCAAGTAAGGTTTCACATTTAATTTGGTGGTTGCTTCACAGAACATGGGTCATTTTTAAATTTTTAATGCCCTTTCAGAAACTTCCTCCTGCAACAATTGTTAGTAAGAATAGTTATTTTAGAAAACAGAAAATGGCTTTGGATTATTTATTCAAATTTGAAGACTTTTCATGTTGAAAGTGTTTTCAAATTCAAAAATATGGAATACATATTTGTTAATGCATTTTTAATTGAAAAATACATATGAAAATATGGAATACAGATTTTTGTGTTGGAAGTATGCCCTAGAGGCAATAATAAAGATGTTATTATTATAATTCTTGTTCATGATAAAGTTTATATTCCATGCTAGAATTGTATTAAGCGGAAACTTTAATACTTGTGTGGTTTGTGAACAACACTGTGTCCCTAGTACGCCTCTATGGACTAGCTCATTGATTAATGATGGTTAAGGTTTCCTAACCATAGACATGAATTGTCGATTAATAATGGGATCATACCATTGGGAGAATGATATGACGGACAGACCCAAATTAAGCAGAGCAAGTAGATCGTGTCATCGTGTTCATCTTTGCAAAGCTTTTCGATGTCAAATATTGTATTCCTTAGATCATGAGATAATGCAAATCCACAGTATCGGAGAAAGCTTTGAGGTCATCAAACATCATCCTATGAGAGGGTGATCATAAAGGTGTCTCTCGGTGATCGGAAAGTACATTGGGTTATATGTATCGAGATGGGATTTGTCCTCCCAAGTCGGAGAGATATACTTGGGCCCACTCGGTGTCGATATCAACAACGCTTGCAAGCACGTGGTTAAGGAGTTAATCACAAAGTGATATCGGATTACGGAACGAGTAAAGTACTTGCCGTGAACGAGATTGAACTAGGTATCGATACCGGCGATCGAATCTCGGGCAAGTAAAATATCGCGTGTGAAGGGAATATATATATGGGATTGATTGAATCCGGCATCATGGTTCATCCGATATGATCATCGATGAGTATGTGGAGTCAATATGGGTTTCCGGACCCATTGATTATTGATAGAAGATCATGTCTGCATATTCTCGAACCCGAAGGGTCACACACTTAACGTGTCTCGATGCTAGGATAGATTGGATAATTGGTTTATGAGTTTTTGTTCGGAGTCTCGGATGAGATCCAGGACGTCACGAGAGGTTCCGGAATGGTCCGGAGAATAAGATTCATATAAGGCAAAGCAGATTTTGGAGTTCGGAATTGTTTCGGGTTGTTCGGTATTATACCGAAAGCTTCTAGAACCTTCCGGAGTGGGACCAACGTGGACCCACTTGTCGGGAGGGGGCGTGGGCCTACGGGGGAGTGCCCTGGCCGCATTGGTCCACAAGGCCCTATAGGCCCAGTCGGCCAAGCCTAGGGGAAAACCCTAGGGGAGCTTCTAGAAGGGGGAAAACTTGCCCCCCACTCCTTCCTCCTTGGCCGCCGGCCCTAGGGCTTGGGGGAGAGGAAAGGGCCAGCCGCCCACCCCTCTATATAAAGAGGTGCAGGGGCACCCTCCCACACCTCCTCCTCAAGCCCCTAGCCCTGCTGCCCTCTCTCTCTCCTCCCTCCATTGTAGCGTGGCGAAGCCTGCCGCAGAAACTCTCCACCGCTTGCACCACGCCGTCATGTTTTAGATCCAACCTATCTCTCCACCCCACTTGCTGGACCGAGGAAGGAGGAGACGTCAAGGTTTTGCACGTGTGCATCTCTCGGAGGCATCGCCACTTGCGGTGTTGGATCGGATCGGATCGCGAGGAGGAGAAGCAAGTACGACTACATCAACCACGTTCGTTGAACGTTCCGCTGTGCGAATCTTCAAGGGTATGAAGATCTCATCTATCCCCCCTCGTTGTTTGCATCTCCTAGATTAGATCTTGGCTTTCCCGTTCGCATCCATAGAATTTTTTTGATTTACTATGCTGCGAAACCCTTTAGTGGTATCAGAGCTAGATCTATGCGTAGATGTGTTTCACGAGTAGAACGCAACATGCTTGTTGCGGGAGTTGATGTTTCTCTGTTGCAAGCCTCTTGTTTGTGTACTTCTTATGACGCGGGATAGTGAGATCGAAGCGGTCCAGGACAACTTTACGCGACCTCGTTCGCGAGAATGGCTCCGCACTTGACGTGTGGCTTGTTCCACACATGCGGCTGGTGGATGCCAGTTTCTCTCACTATAGTTGTCATGGGATTTACACCGGAGTTTGGCAACCATAATATCACCGTTGTGGCTTTCCGTAGGTAAGAATCGTTCTTAGCTTGTTACTCCCATAAGCCACGTAAAACATGCAACAACAAAGTAGAGGCGTCTAACTTGTTTTTGCAGGGAGTGTTTTCTGTGATATGGTATGGCCCAAGATGTGATGTGTATGTTGTATGCAATGATCATGTTTTGTAATGTTTCACGACTTGCATGTCGATGAGTACACAACCGGAAGGAGCCATATGGTTGTCTTTATAATTGTGTATGACCTGTGTCAACTTCTTATCGCCATGTAATAGCTTTACTTTATCGCTAAGTAGTTAGCAATAGTTGTAGTTGCTATTCGTGATGGAGGCAATCATGGTGGAGTGATGGAGATCATCTTGTACGCACAAGATGGAGATCATTGCGCGAAGATTGGCTATAACATGTCACATGAAGTTATATGCATGTGATGTTTATCCTTTATGTATCTTATTATGCTTAGATCGCGACGGTAGCATTATAAGATGATTCCTCACTTAAAGATCAAGATAAAACTGTGTTCTCCCCATGTATGCACCGTTGCGAAAGTTCGTCGTGTTCAAGCATCACGTGATGATCGGGTGCTATAAACTCTATGTTCACATACAACGGGTGCAAGCCAGTTTTGCACACGCGGAAATACTTGGGTTTGACTTGACGAGCCTAGCATGTACAGACATGGCCTCGGAACACAAGAACCGAAAGGTTAAGCATGAGTCATATGAATGATACGATAGACACTTTGTTGTCCACCATTGAAACCACATCTCTTCTCGTGAAGATCGGATTAGGTGTGGTGAATTTGGATCATGTTCACTAAACAACTTGAGGGATGTTGAATTTAGTGGGAGTTAATCTAGTAATTTGATTAAGTTGAACTAGTTATCATGAACATAGTCTAAATTGTAATTGCAAATTTTGTAGATCAAATGGCTAAGTCCAACTTCAACTTCAACGTTTTTGCTGAGAAAGAAAAGCTTAAGAACAATGGGTCTAACTTCACCAACCGGTCGTTCAATCGAGAATCATTCTCTCTAGCGGACAAAAGGACTATGTCCTTGAGAAAGCGCTAGGTGACGCCCCTGCTGTAGATGCTCGGCTGATGAGAAAGCTGTTTATCAGTCGCGCAAAGATGATTATGGTGTGATTAAGAGCACCATGTTGTTTGCTATGGAATCGGACCTTCAAAATCGTTTTGAAGATTTCCCCGGGCCCTTTGAGATCCTTGAGGAACTGAAAACTATGTTTCAGACTCAGGCCCGTTCTGAGAGATATGAGATCTCTGAGAAATTCTTTAACTGCAAGATGGAGGAAGGGAGTTCCGTTAGTGAGCACGCCATAAAGATGTCGGTCTACACTCAACGCCTTGAGCAACTGGACTGCAAGATTCCAGAGGAGCTCAAGATTGACAGGGTTCTGCAATCACTCCCTCCTAACTACAAAGGTTTTGTAGTTACTCATAATCAGATTGGTTCCACTGATACGATCACCGAGCTCTTCGCTAAGCTGAAAGCTGCGCAGGTGGACATCAAGAAGGATAATCATGTGTTGATGGTCAACAAGCCCCCCAGCTTTAAGAAAGGTAAGGGTGCAAAGAAGCCCTTCAAGAAAGGCGGCGGCAAGCGCGTTGCCCCTGCTGAGAAGAAGCTCAAGTCTGGACCTAAGACGGACACTGAGTGCTTCTATTGCAAGGAAAAGGGTCCTTTGGAAGCGCATGATCCAAGTACTTAGCGGACAAGAAGGTCGGCACCATCAAAGGTATATTTGATATACATGTTATTGATGTTTTCCTTACTAGCCCTCATTGTAGTGCCTGAGTATTTGATACCGGTTCAGTTGCTAATATTTGTAACTCGAAACAGGAGCTACGGAATAGACGGCGGCTAGCGAGGGATGAGGTGACGATGCGCGTTGGCAACGGATCAAGAGTTGATGTGATGGCCGTCAGCACGCTCTCCTTAGTTTTACCTTCGGGATTAGTTTTAAACCTCAATAAATGTTATTATGTGCCTGCGTTGAGCATGAACATCATATATGGATCGTGTTTATTGCAAGACGGTTATTCATTTCAATCTGAGAATAATGGTTGTTCTATTTATATGAGTAACATCTTTTATGATCATGCACCTGTTGTGAATGGTTTATTTCTTCTGAATCTCGAAAGGGATGAAACACACATCCATAACATTGAGGCTAAGAGATGCAAAGTAGATAGTGATAATTCTACTTATTTGTGGCACTGTCGTCTAGGTCATATTGGTGTAAAACGCATGAAGAAACTCCATTCTGGACTTTTGGAGTCTCTTGATTTTGAATCATTTGACACATGCGAACCATGCCTCATGGGCAAGATGATCAAAACCCCGTTCTCCGGAATGATGGAGCGAGCAACGGACTTGTTGGAAATCATACATTCCGATGTATGCGGACCAATGAGTGTTTCGACGCGCGGTTGTTATCGCTACTTTCTCACTTTTACCGATGACTTAAGTAGATATGGGTATATCTATTTGATGAAACATAAATCTGAAACATTTGAAAAGTTCAAGGAATTTCAGAATGAAGTGGAGAACCATCGTAACAGAAAAATTTAAGTTTCTACGATCCGATCATGGAGGTGAATATTTGAGTTATGATTTTCTCACGCATCTTAAAGAAAGCGAAATCGTTTCGCAACTCACGCCACCCGGAACACCATAGTGCAATGGTGTGTCTGAACGCCGGAATCGAACCTTATTGGATATGGTGCGATCAATGATGTCTCTTACAGATTTTCCGTTATCATTTTGGGGTTATGCATTAGAAACCGCTGCATTCACTTTAAATAGGGCACCATCTAAATCCGTTGAGACGACACCGTATGAACTGTGGTTTGGTGCTAAACCTAAGTTGTCGTTTCTTAAAGTTTGGGGATGCGAAGCTTACGTCAAGAAGTTGATGCCGGACAAGCGCGAACCCAAAGCGGATAAATGTGTCTTCATAGGATACCCTAAGGAAACTATTGGGTATAACTTCTATCACAGATCCGAAGGCAAAGTGTTTGTCGCAAAGAACGGATCCTTTCTTGAGAAGGAGTTTTTCTCGAAAGAAGTTAGTGGGAGGAAAGTAGAGCTAGACGAGGTTGTTGAACATTCTCTTGAGTTGGAGAGTAGCGCAGCACCTGAAATTGTTCCAGTGCCGTCTGCACCGACAATAGAGGAAGCAAATGACAAGGATCATGAAGCTTCGGACGATGCTACTACTGAATGTCGCAGGTCGACAAGGTCACGTGCCCCTCCTGAGTGGTACGGCAACCCTGTCTTAACTGTCTTGTTAGTAGACGACAGTGAACCTGCGAACTATGAGGAAGCGATGATGAGCCCAGACTTTGAGAAATGGCTAGAGGCTATGAAATCCGAATTAGGATCCATGAGCGAAAACCAAGTATGGACTTTGGTGGACCCTCCTAGCGACCGAAAGGCCGTTGAGTGCAAATGGACCTTCAATAAGAAAACAGACGCGGATGGTAATGTTATTGTCTATAAAGCTCGACTTGTCGCGAAAGGTTTTCGACAAGTTCAAGGTGTTGACTACGATGAGACTTTCTCTCCCGTAGCGATGTTTAAGTCCATTCGAATTTTATTAGCAATTGCTGCGTTTCATGATTATGAAATATGGCAGATGGATGTCAAGACTGCGTTCCTCAATGGCAACATTGATGAAGAGTTGTATATGATGCAACCCGAAGGTTTTTTCGATCCTAAGGATGCTGATAAAGTGTGCAAACTTCAGCGTTCCATTTATGGACTGAAGCAAGCATCTCGGAGTTGGAACCTTCGTTTAGATCAAGTGATCAAGAGCTTTGGATTTGTTCCAAATTGCTACGAAGCTTGTATCTACAAGAAAGTGAGTGGAAGCTCAGTGACATTTCTGGTACTATATGTGGATGACATATTGATTATTGGAAATGACATTGACATGCTTAACGATGTGAAGAGTTATTTGAACAAATGTTTTTCCATGAAAGACCTAGGGGAAGCTTCTTATATATTGGGCATAAAAAACTATAGAGATAGACAAAGACGCCTAATAGCTTTAAGCCAAAGTACATACCTAGACAAAGTTTTGAAAAGGTTCAGAATGGATAAAGCAAAGAAAGGTCCAGTGCCTATGTTGTCAGGTAAGATATTGAGCAAGGATCAGTGTCCAGCTACGGTAAATGATAGAGAAGCTATGAGAAAAGTGCCTTATGCCTCGGCCATAGGTTCTATCATGTATGCCATGCTGTGTACTAGACCGGATGTGTCCAATGCTCTTAGTTTGACGAGCAGGTACCAAAGTGATCCAGGAGTGGAACACTAGACAGCCGTGGAGAACATCCTAAAGTACTTCAATAGGACTAAAGAAATGTTCTTGGTCTATGGAGGTGATGAACAGCGTCAGAAGGGTTACGTCGATGCTAGTTTCGACACCGACAAGGATGATTCTAAATCTCAGACAGGATACGTTTATATTTTGAATGGAGGAGATGTGAGCTGGAGAAGCTGCTAGCAAAGCGTGATCGCGGGATCTACAGTAGAAGCGGAATACATGGCTACTGCAGAAGCGTCAAGTGAAGGAGTTTGGATCAGGAACTTCATCACTGAGCTTGGTGTGGTTCCAAGTGCCTTGGACCCACTGGAGATATTGTGCGACAACAATGGCGCCATAGCACTGGCTAAGGAACCAAGATATCATCCAAAGACCAAGCATATCAACCGCAAGTTTCATATAATCCGAGATTATATAACAGATGGAGATCTGAAGATTAGCAAAGTACATACAGATCTGAATGTCGCAGATCCATTGACTAAACCTCTTCCACGAGCAAAACATGATCGACCTTAGTGCCATGGGTGTTAGATTGTTGCCAGATGTAAACTAGATTATTGACTCTAGTGCAAGTGGGAGACTATTGGAATTATGCCCTAGAGGAAATAATAAAGATGTTATTATTATAATTATTGTTCATGATAAAGTTTATATTCCATGCTAGAATTGTATTAAGCGGAAACTTTAATACTTGTGTGGTTTGTGAACAACACCGTGTCCCTAGTACGCCTCTATGGACTAGCTCATTGATTAATGATGGTTAAGGTTTCCTAACCATAGACATGAGTTGTCGATTAATAATGGGATCATACTATTGGGAGAATGATATGATGGACAGACCCAAATTAAGCAGAGCAATTAGATCGTGTCATCGTGTTCATCTTTGCGAAGCTTTTCTTATGTCAAATATTGTATTCCTTAGACCATGAGATAATGCAACTCCCTGGTATCGGAAGAAAGCTTTGAGGTCATCAAACGTCATCCTATGAGAGGGTGATCATAAAGGTGTCTCTCAGGTGATCGGAAAGTACATTGGGTATGTATCGAGATGGGATTTGTCCTCCCAAGTCGAAGAGATATACTTTGGCCCACTCGTGTCGATATCAACACCGCTTGCAAGCACGTGGTTAAGGAGTTAATCACTAAGTGATATCGGATTACGGAACGAGTAAAGTACTTGCTGTGAACGAGATTGAACTAGGTATGCCGATACCGACGATCGAATCTCGGGCAAGTAAAATATCGCGTGACGAAGGGAATATATATATATGGGATTGATTGAATCCTGGCATCGTGGTTCATCCGATATGATCATCGATGAGTATGTGGGATTCAATATGGGTTTCCAGACCCCGCTGTTGATTATTGATAGAAGATTATGTCTGCATATTCTCGAACCCGAAGGGTCACACACTTAACGTGTCTCGACGCTAGGATAGATTGGATAATTGGTTTATGAGTTTTTGTTCGGAGTCTCGGATGAGATCCAGGACGTCACGAGAGGTTCCGAAATGGTCCGGAGAATAAGATTCATATAAGGCAAAGGAGATTTTGGAGTTCGGAATTGTTTCGGGTTGTTCGGTATTGTACCGGAAGCTTCTAGAACCTTACGGAGTGGGACCAACGTGGACCCACTTGTCGGGAGGGGGCGTAGGCCTACGGGGGAGTGCCCTGGCCGCATTGGGCCAGGGGCACAAGGCCCCATAGGACCAGCCGGCCAAGCCTAGGGGAAAATCCTAGGGGAGCTTCTAGAAGGGGGGAAACTTGCCCCCCACTCCTTCCTCCTTGGCCGCCGGCCCTAGGGCTTGGGGGAGGGGCAAGGGCCAGCCGCCCACCCTCTATATAAAGATGGCTGGGGGCGCACCCTCCCCACACCTCCTCCTCAAGCCCTAGCCGCCCTGCTGCCCTCCTCTCTCTCTCCCTCCCGATCAGCGTGGCGGCCTGCCGCAGAAACTCTCCACCGCTTGCACAACAGCGTCGTGTTGTAGATCCAACCTATCTCCCCACCCCACTTTCTGGACCGAGGAAGGAGGAGACGTCGAGGTGCTGCACGTGTGCATCTCTCGGAGGCATCGCCACTTGCGATGTTGGATCAGATCAGATCGCGAGGAGGAGAAGCAAGTACGACTACATCAACCACGTTCGTTGAACGTTCCGCTGTGCGAATCTTTAAGGGTATGAAGATCTCATCTATCCCTCCCTCGTTGTTTGCATCTCCTAGATTAGATCTTGGCTTTCCTGTTCGCATCCGTAGAAATATTTTGATTTACTATGCTGCGAAACCCTTTATTTTGAAATTCAAAATAAATTTGCTGTGAAAAATACATATGTAATAATGCTCCTAAATCTAGAAAAAAGGCGGGAACCTCCAGAAAACTCAATCTTTTTTCGAAAAAGGCTTATTAGCCCCGGTTCGGCCCAACAACCGGGGCTAATAGCCCATGATGCGCGCCAGCCGAAAATTTCTGGGCCAATAGCCACGGGCCGGGCGTTGACCCGGGGCTAATAGGGCAATAGCCCCGGTTCTTGGGAGGAACCGGGGCCGATGATCCTCCTAATTTAGATCGGCGCCGCCCTCCTTCCTCCCCATTCACGCACGCGAGGAGAAGCAGAGCGCCGTCAGGCTGCACAACTCCGCCGCCCGCGTCGGCTCTCCTCGCTATTGCCGCCATGTCCTCCCCGCCGGCCGCGCCTCCACGCTTGTTCCGCCGCCGGCCCGCGCCTCCCAAGAAGCGCCGCCGGTCTCCGCTCCACGAGCGCAAGGTGAGCCGCCGGTCTCATCTCCTCTTTCTCTTGCAGACGAGCCTGCACGCGGCATGCCTATGCCGCCGCCGTGCACGAGCCCGAGCCGCCGCCGTGCACGAGCCTGAGCCGCCGCCGTCGTGCGCGCGTGCACGAGCCTGTGCCGCCGTTCCCTGCTTTGCCTTCGTGCGCCGCCCGCCGCCGTGCGCATGCATCGCTCGCCGCCGTGCCGATTTGCTGCGTGGGAGGCGGAGGGGGTGCTATCGGAGATGCACGTCCGCGACGGAGGTAGCGTCGGGGGCGTGCTTGGTGGCGGAGCACGGGGCCGTATGACTATGAGGGGCAGCAGCAAGAGGTTCATATCACCGAAACGTAAGATATCGCCCCTCCCAAAAGTACCCCATGCAAATATAGATTTCAGTATCCCCCGACCTGGGGAGATGACAAACGAGCAACTTGATGCGGCCTCAGAAGTTGGTTATCAAAAGTGGAAGATTGACATAGCTAACAAGAAGAAGCCAACAGAGCCAATTTTTCCGCGCACCGAAGAAGATGTAGCACATGCAATAGCCCAGGTGAAGCTCATGGCCGTGTACCCGCCGCCGCTACCAGAAGACTATGACCGCTTTATTCGCAAGTCGGCTGAGGCAAAAGAACAACGGTTGCAGAGTATCAGCTCTAGTGGAAAATCAAGCGAGAAATCAGTTGCCCAGCTCGGAGAACAGAAAAATCAATCGTGCCTCCCGCTAAAAGTGTATTCCGATGCCGAGGTGTGGTCGAGGAGAGCTACGGCCGAGCAGAGGTATGATCCGGAAACTGATCCGGAGTTAGTAGAGTTGTACGGAGAAGCGGCAGCGGATCAAGGCATGTCTATTCGTAGGTACTTAAACCATATAAATGAATTCGCTGACATAGCATACAAGTATCGGCACGGGCACCCTCTCGTCAAACCTGAGTTAGTCAAGTAGCTACCAATAAAAATGCGAAGATTGCATATCTGGTACATGTGACAATCTGCTGCTAACGAAAACTGGATCAACATTGCACATAGAAACGAGCGTTATGGGCATGGAGATGACGTGGTAATGATTGAATTTGATGAGTTATTTCAGTTATACCAACAAGACGCCCTCGACAAATCTATCATGAGTGCCTATTGTTTATAAATATTATTAATTTATGTAATTAAGTCTTTCTAGCTCAGCTATCATTCATTGCATGTATAATCTTACTCATCACTATATTTAGTTTGCAGAATGAAGATTCTCCAATGCAAAATAGGACAACTCTATGACATTGGGTTCATTGACCCAAATATCATTTATCAAAATGTTCTCCACTTGAGACCCGAGGTGACAGAGAACAACTTGGTACAAGCGTTAAGGTTTCACGAGACCAAAAGGGAAATACTATTTCCTTACAACTACGAGTGAGTGCTACTGTCTTGTACACATTATATTTTGCTTACCTGATGTTAGATGTATAATTTACTCGTTATGCGTGCGCAGATTTCACTATATCCTGCTAATCATTAAGCCCGACGATGGAATAGTAAAAGTCATGGACTCGAAACGCAAAGACCTCAATGAGTGGGCGGACATGCAAGCATGCATCCAGAGGTAATTTCGATCATTATGTCACTATATTGGCACTATTTCCTCGCTGATAGCAAGTGATCAATATAGAACTCCGTTATTCATCTTCTTTGCCGGGCAGGGCTTGGAAACGGTTTACCACCAAGGCTGTTGGCGTTTGGAAGCCAGAGCTTACATTTCAACAACTTAATGTAAGTAGTACTAGCTAGATTCGCGCATCTCTCTGATTCTAGTTTCAATATCATGCTTGAATATTATTTTGATTTAACTATATATGTTCTTGTAAAGTGCTTGAGCAGGAATCCGGGAATAACTTATGTGGCTACTATGTATGCAAGTTCGTTCCCCAGACGACCAAATATACTGCCGCAAAGAGGGACTTAAAAAAATTGGAGTACGATAAACAATATTCATAACTTTAGTTTATTACCATCAATTGTATTCATTTTCATTAATTCATATATATTGACCCCTACTTTAAATTATATTAGGTCGAACGGTTGCGGGACGGTCTTCTAATATAAGAACGCATACGAGCAATTCAAGAGGAAATTGTCGGATTCATAGATGCCAGGTCCTAGATCCGAATGTAGAATACTATTCCCCGCCGATAGATATACGAGTGTGATATGTTTTGTAATGTGCATGTAATGACTCGTGGTGCGTACATTTTGTAATATGTTCGACAACGCACATTGGATGAGATGGTGTAATATATTCGCGACGATGATGTGCACTATATAGTTGTTCCTTCATTGTTGTATGTAGTATTAATTATGCCATCCAATTTAGCGCAAAACACAAATTAAAAAATGCCCAAAATAAATAAATGAAAAATAGCAGGAAACGGATCCTGCCGCGACACAAAAATGGGTCATTTTCCTGCCGTGGCAGGGGAACAATAGCCCCGGTGCCTATTAAAAACCGGGACCTTTGTCTGCTAAGCCCCCTCGCTCGCCAGCCGCACACGTGGAGCACCATTAGCCGTGGTTCGGGGCAGAACCGGGGCTAGCAATAGCCCCGCCTGGCTAGCCCCGGGTCCAGAACCGGGGCTAATGTCCCATACGACCCGGGGCTATAGGCCTCTTTTCCACCAGTGGAACAATGACTTCTGTTTAAAATGTTTAGGCAATTAAAACTGGATATGCGATCACGTGTACTAGTTTCGTTGATTCCAAAGAAATTTCCCACGGCTCGGACGAACCATTCCTTTCCGATTTGTAACGAGGTCGTAAAACGGTTTTGCTAATTCTCGGTTGCCTAGTTAATAACTAAGTTTCAGACGACTCTTAGACCGTTGGATTGCATGTGTTCCGTGTTGCACTATGAGTTTTTTCTAGTTGCACATATATTGCAACTGCCACTTTTGAAGTTACATGTGCTTTGCAACTAACAAAGCCTAAACTACTCCCTTCGACCCATATTACTTGACTATTTGAATGAATTTAGAAACTATTTAGTATATAGGTTTATCTAAATTTTGACAAATCCAAATCAATCGGAGGGAGTATTGAATTTGCCTCTTGATTCGTGATTGCACGAGAGTTGCAAATACGATTGCAGTTGAAATGCTACTTGAATTTGGATGACATCACCCGGACTTAAATTTAGTTAAAATCTCAGCCGACTGAGATTTAGTCATGTCTAGAAGGAAAGGCATGATTTGATCTACTACTCGAACATGAGAGATGCTCTGTAAGACAGTAAGAGGCCATGGCCCCCGCGGCACTGCCACGAGCGCCCGTGGACCTGAAAGATGCATGGACAGTGCTTGGAAAGTTTCCATCCCTGAGTCCCCAGCCGTCGGATCGGTTCAGATCTACAGTCGGATCTCCTTTCAGTCGGTCCATCCCGTTTTTGCTACAACTAGTCCCGTTTTGCTATAACTAGTCTCATTTTTGCTATATGTAGCAAAAAACTGTTCAACACAGAAAATAGAACAGATAGACTAGACTTCGCCGGAGAGTTCGCCGGAAACCTCGTTGGTGACCTTGTAGCAAAAATTTATGCTAATGTAGCATATCCGATCTCGCCGGAGACTCGCCGGAGACTTCCGCCGGTAGACCTCATCGGAGACCGTGTAGCAAAAACTTTATGGCATTATAGCAAACCCACAAAACGTATGTAGAAAAAAGAATCATATTGTAGTAAATTCGACCTCATCGGACACCTCGTCGGAGATCTCGCCGGAGACATAGTAGCAAAACACAAAGATACACTTGTAGCACCGCCGCCCATCCGGACATAGCAAACCTCGACACCGTAGGTAGCAGCGGTGGTGGCAGTAGGTATCACAACCATCGGCCGTATGTAGCAAAACATGACGCTACTTGTAGCACCACCGCCGCTGCACGTAGCACGCCAACGACACCATGTACGACGTATGTAGCAGCACTGGTGATCTTCGGTAGCAACCCCGATGCCCTTGGATAGCAACACCGCCGCACGGCTGAGCAACTTCGCCGTAGAGAGGCCATGGAGGGAAGGCGCCATGACCTCCTCAACGTCGGCACACACAACACGGACCATCCGCGACGGGAAGGCGGCGGGTGCCTGCTAAAGAGAGTAGGAAGCAGGGAGCTATGACGGCGAGCGCCTCCGTCGTGGCAACTATCTCCGGCCAGCGGCGGCGCGCAGCAAGGAGGTAGGGGGAAGGAGCTGCTCCGCCGGCAGCGCCGCGTAGCAGGGAGGTGGGCAGGAGCTGCTCCGGCCAACGACGCGCAACAGGGAGGCGGGGGAGGAGGCGCTCTGGACGGCGGCGGGTGTCTGCTAAAGAGAGGAGGAAGCAGCGAGCTACGACGGCGAGCGCCTCCATCGTGGCAACTATCTCCGGCCAGTGAAGGCGCGCAGCAGGAAGGTGGAGGGAAGGAGCTGCTCCGGCCAGCAGCGCCGCGCAGCAGGGAGGTGGGCAGGAGCTGCTCAGGCCAACGACGCGCGACAGGGAGGCGGGGGAGGAGGCGCTCTGGCCGGCGGCGGGCAGCAAGGAGCGGGGAAGGAGGCGCTCCGGCCGCTGCGAGTCTATGAGACGGCGGTGTCGAGAGTCTGAGTCCGAAAGAAGAGATAAGGAATTGGAAGAAGATGCGTCCGTGTGGGTCCATGCCACTTGCGGCCGGACGTTGCTAGCGATCCGGGGGATCGATTAGTCTGATCCCAGGGGACTAGTATCGTTTTCTAAGATGCATCTGATCATCTGCCGATGCACAACATATATGGCGAAAGTTCCTAACACTCACTCCATAAAATGTACTCCCTCCAACCCATATTAGTTGACTCAAATTTGTCTAGATTTAGATGAATCTAGACACTATTTTGTATATAGGTTCATCCAAATTTAAAAAATCCAAATCAAGTAATATAGGTCACACTACACGAAAGAACTAAGTTGCTGACGGCCGGCCGGCTACGCCGACGGCCAAATGTCGTGGCCGTCGGCGTAGCTACCTTTTCTGGCCAGCTGACTAGCCTGGCCGTCGGCGTAGAGATGGCCGTCGGCGTAGGTGATGGTGTCGAGGGTAGCCATCGGTAAGCGTGGGTCGGCATAGCATGAGGGTTGTCGACGGTGGCCCTCGGCATAGGTACAGCCCTCGATGTAGCCCTAGTTTAGACACCATGATTGAAGCGGCGTTAGGCGGACGAGCTATCCCGGCCGTCGGCAGCTCTTTGAAAATTTTGTTTAGTGCATGCTTAGCCGTCGGCGTAGGCCTCCAGATTTTTTTCCTTTTATCTCATTATTTTTTGAAAAATCATAACTAAATCATTCTAATTCAGAAAAATATAAATAATATATTAAAATTTGCAGAAAAACAAGGCCTATCTATCTACACTCAAATATTACACATTTATAAAAAAATAAGTAAAACATAAAACATTATATATAGTTTAAAACGGGCATTATCAATTGGAAAACGATCCAAACAACATGAAACCTTCGCGTGGTGTCATATTATGTGACATAGTTAGAAGGAAAAATATCAAACTTGGTATATTAATTATGTCTCAAAAAAACCTTCACAAAATGACCTATCTCGTGCGAGGTTTCTTGGCTTTCGGGTCAAATGACCAATGTTATGGCTAGAATAAAGGCATAGTTTGTGATAATGTGTCCATATTGTGCATAAGTCTGCATCTTGGTATGGCGAACAATGTTTCAGGAGGAAGTTTTCCTTTTATCGCACCAAAAGCCGTTTCCATTTTTCGAGTGCAAAAGCAGACGGTTTTGTGAAGCAACCACCAAATGACTAATTCAAAGTACTATCGTCACATTTTTAAAAAATACTAGACCACCTTACATGAATAATATAATAACAGGGGATCTCAAACATTTCCGCCTATCCCTGGTGAAAAAGCCAAATTCCTGCCGAATCGGTGAAGTGGTCGAATATGAACTACATGTGTACATGATCGGATGCTCATGATTTTTTACAAAAATCATTTTTAGGTTCAAAATATGTTGTGTCATCATATATCCACTTAAAGTTTAGCGAGTCTCAGCCCCGAGCTAATAATATTCATGCCCGCCCTTCGACAAAGTTTAACGATAGTTTAAAACGGGCATTATAAATTCAAAAAACGACCCCAACAACATGAAACCTTCGCGTGGTGTCATATTATGTGACATAGTTAAAAGGAAAAATATCAAACTTGGTATATTGATTATGTCTCAAAAAAACCTTCACAAAATGACCTAGCTCGTTCGAGGTTTCTTGGCTTTCAGGTCAAATGGCCAATGTTATGGGTAGAATGAAGCCATCGTTTATGATAATGTGTCCATATTGTGCATAAGTGTGCATGATGGGATGGCGAATAATGTTTCAGGAGGAAGTTTTCCTTTTCGTCGCACCAAAAATCCGTTTTCCATTTTTCGAGTGCAAAAAACGGACGGTTTTGTGAAGCAACCACCAAATGGCTAATTCAAAATACTACCGTCAAATTTTTAAAAAATACTAGACCACCTTACATGGATAATATAATAATAGGGGGATATCAAACATTTCCTTCTATCCCTGATGAAAAAGACAAATTCGTGCCGAATCGGCAGGAAGTGGGTCAGATATGGACTACAGGCACATGATCGGATGCTCATGATTTTTTACAAAAATCATTTCAGGTTCAAAATATGTTGTTACATCATAGATCCACTTCAAATTTAGCGAGTCTCAGCCGCGAGCTAAGAATCTTCATGCCCGCCCTTCGACAAAGTTTAACGATAGTTTAAAACGGGCATTATAAATTCAGAAACCATCCAAACAACATGAAACCTTCGCGTGGTGTCATATTATATGACATAGTTAGAAGGAAAAATATCAAACTTGGTATATTGATTATGTCTCAAAAAAACCTTCACAAAATGACCTATCTCGTTCGAGGTTTCTTGGCTTTCGGTCAAATAACCAATGTTATGGCTAGAATGAAGGCATAGTTTATGATAATGCGTTAATATTGTGCATAAGTGTGCATCATGGGATGGAGAACAATGTTTCAGAGGAAGTTTTCCTTTTAAATGCACCAAAAGCCGTTTTCCATTTTTGAGTGCAAAAGGACGGTTTTGTGAAGCAACCACCAAATGGCTAATTCAAAATACTACCGTCACATTTTTCAAAAATACTAGACCATCTTACATGGATAATATAATAACAGGGGGATATCAAACATTTCCGTCTATCCCTGATGAAAAAGACAAATTCCTGCCGAATCGGCAGGAAGTGGGTCAGATATGAACTACAGCACATGATCGGATGCTCATGATTTTTTACGAAAATCATTTTCAGGTTTAAAATATGTTGTTTCATCATAGATCCACTTCAAGTTTAGCGAGTCTCAGCCTCGAGCTAAGAATCTTCATGCCCGCCCTTCGACAAAGTTAAACGATAGTTTAAAACGGGCATTATAAATTCAAAAACGATCCAAACAACATGAAACCTTCGCGTGGTGTCATATTATGTGACAGAGTTAGAAGGAAAAATATCAAACTTGGTATATTGATTATGTCCCAAAAAAATCTTCACAAAATGACCTATCTCGTTCGAGGTTTCTTGGCTTTCAGGTCAAATGACCAATGCTATGGCTAGAATGAAGGCATAGTTTGTGATAATGTGTCCATATTGTGCATAAGTGTGCATCATGGTATGACGAACAATATTTCAGGAGGAAGTTTTTCTTTTCGTCGCACCAAAAAGACGTTTTCCATTTTTCGAGTGCAAAAAACGGACGGTTTTGTGAAGCAACCACCAAATGGCTAATTCAAAATACTACCGTCACATTTTTCAAAAATACTAGACCACCTTACATGGATAATGTAATAACAGGGGGATCTCAAACATTTTCGTCTATCCCTAGTGAAAACGACAAATTCCTGCCAAATCGGTAGGAAGTGAGTCAGATATGAACTACAGGTACATGATAGAATGCTCATGATTTTTTATAAAAATCATTTTTAGGTTCAAAATATGTTGTTTCATCATAGATCCACTTCAAGTTTAGCGAGTCTCAGCCCCGAGCTAAGAATCTTTATGCATGTCGTTTTAAACGGACAAATGAAATTATGATAAGAATCACGGCATAGTTTGTGATAAGTTGATATTGATATCATATTTGGATTCCTCTCATTTTTGTAATCAATTTAGACATATTATTTGTTGAATTATGATTTACATATTTAAAGATATTAATTATTCCATATTGAATAAAAAATACAAAAAAAAATCTTTATATTTTTATTTGAATTCAATAATATTTTTACTTATTCATTGTTGTTTACTTAAATAATTGCTTATAATTTAAAAAAATACAACCATGTGACATGTTGATATAAGAGTTAATAGGAATGATATCATAGTATTGACAACAATGTGTAAATTGCTTTGCGGGAAGATATTCTGAACGAACGAGAAAGTTAAGCGTGCTATAGGTGGAGTAGTGCTAGGATGGATTTCCGAACAGGAACTTTGACTAAGACTGCAATTTAATCAATTATTAACTATAAATAGTGTTAAAATGGTTAAATCAAGAGATTAAGGAGTCAAACAATTCAAAGATTAAAAAACGAAAAAAAAAATAATTAAAAAAATAATAAAAAAAATTGCTGGACTGCCGTTGACTGACACACGGGACCCACCGGAAGACGCTATGCCGAGGGGGGAGGGCTATGCCGACGGCCACAGAGTTGTGCCGACGAGGACGTACGCCGACGGCCACCGTGGACACAGCCTGTGCCGACGGCAATTTAGCGCTGTGCCGACGGCAGCCGGCCGTTGGCCTAGTAAATCTTTCCTATAGTGTCGGAGGAAGTAAAATTCTATGACCAAATAGATCACCACTACTGATCAGGTTTCCCCCTACCTAAAAATCACATGTTCGCTACCGATCAAGCGTGTACGAAACCGTGCTTTCCGCGTCCTCCCAGTGTGTTCATCGAAGACGCCGTGCACGTGGCATATGTGTTTTGAAGGACCTAAACAATGGAGAAGAAAGCTACGGATGCACCTACGAGCGCTCCTGGATGCTGCCTTAAGCTTGCATGTGCACACCAAACTGCCACTGATAAGTTTGAGTACTTATATTGCAACTGGTATTAGCTACTACGACGCCCGTTCAAGGAGGCCATGGCAGTTAATATACAACTGAAAAGTCTGTGTATCAGCTGACACCCTAATTTTTGAACGAAAATTTACACTAGAATTTGAGAAATAAACTAGAAGCGGGACTTCCGTGAAATCCCACCTCCCACCTGACACCCTAGTATCATATGTATCAGCTGCCTTCGGCGTACCTAGATTGTAATTCAGCTCGACGGATGGACTCGCCACTCATGGACATGACCGTACGGTATAAGGTAATTCAGGTCAGCACGGGATTGTTGCTTCCTTAGTCACTACTGACTTGTTGCTAGTACTACTAGCTAGTGTAGTGTACTGACAACACGGTTTCTTTGCCGAGTCGTCTCTTCAGCTAACATGCTGGAACCTCGCTTTTCTCTAATCGCATCCTAACTACTCTCCTGGCATCCTAACTACTACTGGCAAACTCCTTTTCATCTCGCACACCGCACTGAGCTAACACGGTTTCTTTGCCGAGTCGACTCTTCAGCTAACATGCATGCTGGAAACTCGCTTCTTTCTCTAATCGCATCCTAACTGCTGGCAAACTCCTTTTCATCTCGCACACCGCACTGAGCGACCGCCTCCCTATATATATTGACGCCAGCTTCTATGCTCCCTCCACGGAAAACTAGCTTCTTCTCCAGCTCGCCATTCTCAGTTCCTCCATTAGCCTCAAATTCGAGTCCAACCTCCGGTGTAACAGAGCTCCGATTCCCGACAGCCTCAAGGCATTCCGTGAAGAAACCAAAGCAAGCCGTTCGAGATGACGCAGAAGATAGTGATCAAGCTGGACATGACGTCCGACAGGTGCCGGTCCAAGGCGATGGCGCTGGTGGCGGCCACGGTTGGGGTGAGCTCGGTGGCGCTGGCTGGGGACGGCAGGGACCAGGTGGTTGTTGTCGGCGACGACATCGACTCAAGCTCACCAGCGCGCTGCGCAGGAAGGTCGGCCACGCGCAGCTCCTGCAGGTCGGCGAAACCAAGAAGGAAGAAGAGAAGAAGCCTGCCGAAGCAGCCACCGCCGCTGCCGTCGTCGCGAATCCGTGGAACTACTACCAGTACCCTTCGCACGCGGTGCCGGTCTACGAGCTCCCGGCCGGCGCCTATGGTTACCAGCAGTGCCACTCCCGGCCGGGCACCTGCTCCATCATGTAGATAGAGCAGCATACCGAGTTTTTTATGGGAGCATGTGAAGTAGCGAAATCACAAGTTACCTTAAGTTTCTTACACGGATGTATTTTCAGTGTAAGAAAATACGCATGTGAAGTACATTAATGCTAATTCATGGCAGATGATGATTAACTTAGATCTCGGAAAAGTCCTGGGCCATGGATTTGACAAGGAGATTCATGCTGGCCGGTTGCAAACTTTTTTTTAGCAACACAATGTTTGCCTTTTCACCTTGCAACTGAAATTAACCATGTCGCTAACGTCATCTATATATCTATTATATACTAAAAGCATTATAAGGATGTTTTTCGAGGCAGCTGGTTGATCCACATCATTTAAATTATCACGATAGTTAGATCTAAAATAAATGACTTAGATTTATCTAAAAAAGTTAACTTTTACGTAACCGGTCCAACACAATTTATGTTCAGAATGTCACGTCTCATAGAGTCATGAGTCGTAGTTGGACTCTGGAATCAAGCAATCAGCTGGCTTCCCGGCTGGATTGTGGTAGTTATATAAAAAAAGCTGACTTAATACGCCTGTGCTTCCGTACGCCCTTTCCTAAACACATGCATTTTTTTAACAAAAGATCCTGTGTGGTCCTCTAACATTGATATCGAACGTGTCTTCTAATTATTATAACACATAGGGGAGAGCATATATTGGTTCTTTTTAGCACTGTGATACACTTGGACTTCTCCAAAAGTATTACATTAGGACATTTTCAAACCGATCACACATACATACGAGGGCAAGCACATGCTATACTATAAACTCAAATTGGTATACACGTATATGGCTGATAATAGGAAATAAGTCGACGATGGACTATATTACTTTCTACTTGCTTCATTTGAAATTATAAGATATTTAAGTTTTTCTGAAACACATATATTTAGACGTCTTTTAGTGTGTAGATCCGAAACAAAATAAGTGAATCTACACGCTAAAAATGGGTCTAGATGCTTGTGTTTTAGAAAAAACTAAAACATCTTATATTTTGGAAAGGGGGCGGAGTAGATTACAAGTGTTTCCTAAAATGTTCCCTTCAAATGTGCATGCACCTTTTATTTTGTTAACAATCTAACTTATTAACCTATTAAAAATATTTGATAGATAAAAAATCGAAATGATGGCGAACAAAAAGATTCCTAATAAAAATTAGAGTTTTGTCATGGTTCCTCGAAATCGGCGATTCTCCTAGCATCCTATATCCTTCCATTTCATCAGTCAAGAAAACACACAAAATTAATTCTCCAAAGATTAGACTAATGTTGTGAGTTTCCAAATCAGTTAGAAACACCAACCTAAAAAGGAGACATTAAGATCTTCGAGAGAACAATGATTATTGCAACATCTCTCACAAAGGCAATCGGGTGAAGCTTACTGATAGATAAAAAAATAAAACAACGGCAAACAAAAGATATCCCCACTAAAAATTAATGATCCGTGCCCTTCGAAATCGGCTATCATTCCAAAAAATCCTATATTCTTCCATTTCACTGGTGATGAATACATACGAAATCAAATCTTCAAAGTTTAGACTAACCTTGTGAGTCTTAGAACACCTAGGGACACCTACCTAGAAATATGACCATAGGATGTTTGAGCGCAAATGTCCATAGCCACATCGCTCACAAAGACATATAGCTAGAAGGGTACACATGCATTTGTGTTGGACTTTTACCATACATTTAGCCTAAAAGTTTGTGTGTTCCTCTCCGATTTTTTACCGTACAATTAGCCTACCTGAAAGTTAGTGTGTCCCTATCGCATATAATTAGTACATATTTGTAGAGTACATTTGTCCAAAATCCTACATAGGCCACCAGTAGTGGAATAGTACAGCCAAATTAATTCTGGTCCAGCTCCGTTCTAGAAAGGCATGCTACCAAATTATTTTTCATCCCTGAACTAATGAAGAAAAATAAAAGCACATAATAATTATCCATTCGAATCAATGATCGAAAACTGCGGTTGACATGTTAGTATAGTAAATTCATGAGAAATTATTCTTTATGTTACGAGAAATCCGAGGTTGCATAGTGATGTGATTGCATACAACATATGCATGTGGCTTAGGTTATAGATAAAGGGTAGGAATTAAATCAAAACACCACTCTTCTATGTTACAAAATGGTGACATGCCGTTTTTTTTGAAATATCGCAATTAATGTTAGTGAAAAATAAAAATTATAAATCTTTTTCGAATAGGTATTATTTTAGTTAATATAAAAGGTTTGGTGTTCATAAAACCATGTAATTTAGAATGCGATACTTTAAGCATCTCTCAACCAAAAATTAATTTCATTAACATGTACAATATGCTAAGATGATGCCCTCGCATTTTCGAAGGCCCCCTTGCTAGTTCCATGGAAATTTAAGATACTCTCTCCGTTTAATGTAAGTGGTATATGTTCTAACGTGAGAATATGGACGGAGTTTAGGGAAAGAACCTCTTTAAATTTGCCCCCTAGACCCCAAGCAGCGAGCTTTTTTCATTTTATTGGACAGTCCATCTAATTCCTCCTTATTTTCTTCTCTCTTGGCAAGACAAAATGAAATAAAAGATGCGGGCGGCGGTGATTCCGCCAACAGTTCATGGGAAGCTCCAATTTGTTGTGGTGGCAAGCTCCATGGGCTCTAGTGAGATCTAGCTGGCCAGTTCTGTCAACCGGTGGGGTGACCGTCAGCAAGAGAAAATGTCATGGCGGTTTTTGACGCTTGAGTTTATGAGGAGGGAAGGAGGCTCCCTATTAATAATTAATATAGGAGGGTAACGAGCCAAAAGAGGCATAGACCTAGGGAACTCGTGAATTTAGGGATAGAATTAGAGTTGCTTCTAAGGTCCTAGAATTTCTGCATTGAATAAGATCTGAACACTAGTAGAAAGAGGGCAATGGCCCAGCCCTCATATTCCCATTAGCTCCGGTTCCATAAAAAACCGAGACAAATGCCCCGTAATGGCCTCGTTTCGGTTTGCGCCGCCATCCAGGAGCAATAGCCTCAGTCGGTTATGGGCAATAGCCCTGGTTCGGGGCAAAAACCGGGGTTAATGCTCGCGCGCGTGACACGTGTTGTTCCGTGGAGCATTAGCACCGTTTTTTCCCCCGAACCGGAGCTATTGCCCCTCCCTGCCTATATATACACCTCCATAGCCCAGTTTTTTCTGGCTAGATTTGTGAGAGGGGTGGGTGCTAGGAATTTTTGCCGTTGCTATGCACACAAGGTGTTCGGTGAAATGTCCGAGCCACACTTAAGTTGAAAAAAAATGGTATCCTTGTCCGAGGTTAGCAACCTTGTCCTTTTCATCTGTAATTGATTCAAAAATAGTGCACCTGTGCCTGTAAGATAGTCATTTGACTATATATTTATGATGCAGATCAATGCACGGAAGGGATGGATGGACGGCGACCGACGCAATTCCGACTTCATTGGAGTCCTGCAAAAATTTATCGATGTGGCTGAGGATAACAAGGTGGATAATTTTATGCCTTATCCATGTGTTGACTGTCGGAACGTCAAGGAGTACACCAACTCGAGAACCATTCAATTCCACCTGCTTCGCCAAGGTTTCATGCCCGGATATTATTGTTGGTCCTTGCACGGAGAAAAAGGGGTTACGATGCAAGACAATGAAGAAGAGGAGGATGATGACAACTATCGTATATTCCATGAAGAAAACGAGGATACTGCAATGGAATACAATGAAGAAGAAGGAGGTAACAATGAAGAAGAAGGAGGCGGCAATGAAGAAGAAAACCGGGCATCAGATGAGCCCGTTGATGGTCTTGGTCGGGTCATTTCTGATGCAAAACAACAATGCGATACAGAAAGGGATGAGCTGAAGTTGGACGCCATGCTAAAGGATCACAAAAAGCCGTTGTATCCAAATTGCAAAGATGGCAGCACAAAGCTCGGTACAACACTCGAACTGCTGCAATGGAAGGCTGGGGCTGATTTGTCTGACAAGAGATTTGAGCAGTTACTGAAAATAATGAAGCCAAAGCTTCCAAAGGATAACGAGCTGCCCGAGACAACGTATGAAGCAAAGAAGACTATGTGCCCTCTAGGATTAGATGTGCAGAAGATACATGCATGCATTAATGACTGCATCCTGTACCGCGGTAAGGAGTACGAGAATATGGATAAATGCCCGGTATGCACTGCATCTCGATACAAGATTGGACAGGATGACCCTGGTGATGTTGAGGGCGATGACGATCCCCCCAGGAAGAGGGTTCCTGCTAAGGTTATGTGGTATGCTCCTATAATACCACGGCTGAAACGTCTGTTCAGAAACAAAGAGCATGCCAGATTGTTGCGATGGCACAAAGAAGAGCATAAGAAAGACGGGTCGAAGTTGAGACACCCCGCCGATGGGTCGCAATGGAGAAAAATCGAGAGAGACTACCCGGACTTTGCGGTGTGCGAGAAACTTATGGTTTGGTCTAATCTGACGGCATGAATCCTTTTGGGGAGCGAATGCGATCCAGACACTGACCGTGACTCTATGTATCTACAACCTTTCACCTTGGTTATGCATGAAGCGGAAGTTCATTATGATGCCAGTGCTCACCCAAGGACCTAAGCAACCCGGCAACGACATTGATGAGTACCTAAGGCCATTAGTCGATGAACTTTTGCAGTTGTGGGCCGAACCAGGTGTACGTGTGTGATTTGAGCATAAACAGGGAATTTGACCTCTGACGTTGTTGTTCGTAACCATCAATGATTGGCCAGCTCTTAGTAACATTTTAGGACAATCAAACAAGGGATACAATGCATGCACACACTGTTTAGATAATACTAAAGGTATATATTTGGAAAAATATAAGAAGGTTGTGTACCTGGGGTGTCGTCAATTTCTTCCGACCAATCATCAAGTGAGAAAGAAAGGCAAGCATTCCAACGGTGAGGCAGATCACCGGAAGAAGCCTAAGCTCCCTAAAGGTGCTGATGTATTTGGTATGATGAGGGACCTGGAAGTAATCTTTGGAAAGGGTCCTGGCGGTCAATCATTCGAAGCCAACGTTACCGGACACGCAGCCATGTGGAAGAAGAAATTAATATTTTGGGAGCTACCCTATTGGGAATTCCTAGAGGTTCGGTCTTCAATCGACGTGATGCACGTGACGAAGAATCTTTGCGTGAACCTGCTAGGCTTCCTGGACGTGTATGGGAAGTCAAAATACACACCAGAAGCACGGGAGGACCAGCAACGTATGAAAGACTCATACAACAAGCATAGTGATAAAGGGCGTCAATATTTAAGCAGCTATGCTCTTAAGAAAGCAGAGAAGGAAATCTTTTTTGAATGTCTGAGCAGTATCAAGGTCCCGGCTGGCTTCTCGTCAAATATAAAGGGAATAATAAATATGGCAGAGAAAAAATTTCAGAACCTGAAGTCTCATGACTGCCACGTGATTATGACGCGGTTGCTTCCGGTTGCATTAAGGGGGCTTCTACCGGAAAATGTTCGCGTACCCATTGTGAAGCTATGTGCATTCCTTAATGCAATATCTCATAAGGTAATCGATCAAGAAAGTCTGGAAATGCTATAGAGGTATGTGGTCCAATGCCTTGTCAGTTTTGAGTTGGTGTTCCCCCGTCCTTCTTCAATATTATGACGCATCTCCTGGTTCACCTAGTCGACAAGATTTCCATTCTCGGTCATGTATTTCTACACAATATGTTCCCCTTCGAGAGGTTCGTGGGAGTCTTAAAGAAATATGTTCGTAACCGTGCTAGACCAGAAGGAAGCATATCCAAGGGTTATGGAACAGAGGATGTCATTGGGTTCTGCATTGACTTTGTTCCTGGCCTTAAGCCGCTTGGTGTTCTGAATCGGCATGAGGGGAGGCTAAGTGGAAAAGGCACGCTAGGAAAGAAAGCGTTGATATGTAGGACGGGCGTTCTTTCACTCAAGCACACTACAGTTCTAAGAAATTCCACCTTCGTGGCTCGTATATCAAGGAACACAGGAATGTTGTATGCTCCAAGTTCCCGGGAATGCCGACTCTGGATCAAGAAAACACATGGAGACTTTCGGAAGTTGGTTGCCAGACGTCTCTGAATGACAACACTGTTGGAGATCAACTCTACTTGTTAGCTGCGTCACCATCTTCGATGTATTGACTTTCCAAGGGTGCAGATAAATGGGAATATATTTTACACGATCGGCCAAGATAAAAGAGCACCAACCAAAACAGTGGTGTCCGCTTTGATGCAATAAGCGAGAATGGGAAAAAGGACACATACTATTGTTACATAGAGGAGATATGGGAACTTGACTATGGACCTACTTTTAAGGTCCCTCCGTTTGATGCATTTGGGTCAAAATGAATGGGGTAAAGGTAGACCAACCGCGGAATGACAAGTGGATCTCAAGAATCTTGGTTCTGAGACGAGCCATTCGTCCTAGCCAACGATGTGGCTCAGGTTTTCTATGTGAAAGACATGTCCTCCGCATCAAACAAAGAAAAAATAAGCAAGCGAATACATCATACGATGAGCTCAGCGTCACATAGTTCTTCGGGGAAAAGAAACATCGTGGGAATCGAGGACAAGACATATGTCGTGATTATGATAAGTTTGATGAAATTCGCCTTCACCATGAAAACGACCCAAGCAACCCGTTGAAGAATGAAGATGCGCCATGGTTACGGCCTAAGAAGCGATCATAGGCAAGGGATTGACATACGCGAAGAAGGATTCATGACTTTCATGTAAAACTTATGTGTGCCCTCATGTATTAAAACTTATGTGATGTTTTCAATCTTCCAAGTGTAATATTTTTCCTTGTAACTTTGACACATAATATGACACCACGTGAAGGTTTCACATTATTTCGATCATTTTTGAATTATTTATGCCCGTTCCAGATACACCGGTTGGGAAATTGTCCAAGTAAGGTTTCACATTTAATTTGGTGGTTGCTTCACAGAATATGGGTCATTTTTAAATTTTTAATGCCCTTTCAGAAACTTCCTCCTGCAACAATTGTTAGTAAGAATAGTTATTTTAGAAAACAGAAAATGGCTTTGGATTATTTATTCAAATTTGAAGACTTTTCATGTTGAAAGTGTTTTAAAATTCAAAAATATGGAATACATATTTGTTAATGCATTTTTAATTGAAAAATACATATGAAAATATGGAATACAGATTTTTGTGTTGGAAGTATGCCCTAGAGGCAATAATAAAGATGTTATTATTATAATTTTTGTTCATGATAAAGTTTATATTCCATGCTAGAATTGTATTAAGCGGAAACTTTAATACTTGTGTGGTTTGTGAACAACACTGTGTCCCTAGTACGCCTCTATGGACTAGCTCATTGATTAATGATGGTTAAGGTTTCCTAACCATAGACATGAATTGTCGATTAATAATGGGATCATACCATTGGGAGAATGATATGACGGACAGACCCAAATTAAGCAGAGCAAGTAGATCGTGTCATCGTGTTCATCTTTGCAAAGCTTTTCTGATGTCAAATATTGTATTCCTTAGATCATGAGATAATGCAAATCCCTGGTATCAGAAGAAAGCTTTGAGGTCATCAAACATCATCCTATGAGAGGGTGATCATAAAGGTGTCTCTCAGGTGATCGGAAAGTACCTGTTGGGTTATATGTATCGAGATGGGATTTGTCCCTCCCAAGTCGGAGAGATATACTTCGGGCCCACTCGGTAATCGATATCAACAACGCTTGCAAGCACGTGGTTAAGGAGTTAATCACAAAGTGATATCGGATTACGGAACGAGTAAAGTACTTGCTGTGAACGAGATTGAACTAGGTATGCCGATACCGACGATCGAATCTCGGGCAAGTAAAATATCGCGTGACGAAGGGAATATATATATGGGATTGATTGAATCCTGGCATCATGGTTCATCCGATATGATCATCGATGAGTATGTGGGAGTCAATATGGGTTTCCAGACCCCGCTGTTGATTATTGATAGAAGATCATGTCTGCATATTCTCGAACCCGAAGGGTCACACACTTAACGTGTCTCGATGCTAGGATAGATTGGATAATTGGTTTATGAGTTTTTGTTCGGAGTCTCGGATGAGATCCAGGACGTCACGAGAGGTTCCGGAATGGTCCGGAGAATAAGATTCATATAAGGCAAAGCAGATTTTGGAGTTCGGAATTGTTTCGGGTTGTTGATTATACCGAAGCTTCTAGAACCTTCCGAGTGGGACCAACGTGGACCCACTTGTCGGGAGGGCTCACGGGAGTGCCTGCGCATTGGTCCACAAGGCCCCATAGGCCCATCGGCCAAGCCTAGGGAAAACCCTAGGAGCTTCTAGAAGAAACTTGCCCCCACTCCTCCTTGGCCGCCGGCCCTAGGGCTTGGGGGAGAGGAAAGGGCCAGCCGCCCACCCCTCTATATAAAGAGGTCTGGGGGCGCACCCTCCCCACACCTCCTCCTCAAGCCCTAGCCGCCCTGCTGCCCTCCTCTCTCTCTCCCTCCCGACTGCGCGTAGGCGAAGCCCTGCCGCAGAAACTCTCCACCGCTTGCACCACGCCGTCATGTTTTAGATCCAACCTATCTCTCCACCCCACTTGCTGGACCGAGGAAGGAGGAGACGTCAAGGTTTTGCACGTGTGCATCTCTCGGAGGCATCGCCACTTGCGGTGTTGGATCGGATCGGATCGCGAGGAGGAGAAGCAAGTACGACTACATCAACCACGTTCGTTGAACGTTCCGCTGTGCGAATCTTCAAGGGTATGAAGATCTCATCTATCCCCCCTCGTTGTTTGCATCTCCTAGATTAGATCTTGGCTTTCCCGTTCGCATCCATAGAATTTTTTTGATTTACTATGCTGCGAAACCCTTTAGTGGTATCGAGCTAGTTCTATGCGTAGATGTGTTTCACGAGTAGAACGCAACATGCTTGCGGGAGTTGATGTTTCTGTTGCAAGCCTCTTGTTTGTGTACTTCTTATGACGCGGATAGTGAGATCGGCGGTCCAGACAACTTTACGCGACCTCGTCAGAATGGCTCCACACTTGACGTGTGGCTTGTTCCACACATGCGGCTGGTGGATGCCAGTTTCTCTCACTATAGTTGTCATGGGATTTACACCGGAGTTTGGCAACCATAATATCACCGTTGTGGCTTTCCGTAGGTAAGAATCGTTCTTAGCTTGTTACTCCCATAAGCCACGTAAAACATGCAACAACAAAGTAGAGGCGTCTAACTTGTTTTTGCAGGGAGTGTTTTCTGTGATATGGTATGGCCCAAGATGTGATGTGTATGTTGTATGCAATGATCATGTTTTGTAATGTTTCACGACTTGCATGTCGATGAGTACACAACCGGAAGGAACCATATGGTTGTCTTTATAATTGTGTATGACCTGTGTGTCAACTTCTTATACGCCATGTAATAGCTTTACTTTATCGCTAAGTAGTTAGCAATAGTTGTAGTTGCTATTCGTGATGGAGGCAATCATGGTGGAGTGATGGAGATCATGCTGGCACGCACAATATGGAGATCATTGCGCGAAGATTGGCTATAACATGTCACATGAAGTTATATGCATGTGATGTTTATCCTTTATGTATCTTATTATGCTTAGATCGCGACGGTAGCATTATAAGATGATTCCTCACTTAAAGATCAAGATAAAACTGTGTTCTCCCCATGTATGCACCGTTGCGAAAGTTCGTTGTGTTCAAGCATCACGTGATGATCGGGTGCTATAAACTCTATGTCCACATACAACGGGTGCAAGCCAGTTTTGCACACGCGGAAATACTTGGGTTTGACTTGACGAGCCTAGCATGTCTGCATGGCCTCGGAACACAAGAACCGAAAGGTTAAGCATGAGTCATATGAATGATCGATAGACACTTTGTTGTCCACCATTGAAACCACATCTCTTCTCGTGAAGATCGGATTAGGTGTGGTGAATTTGGATCATGTTCACTAAACAACTTGAGGGATGTTGAATTTAGTGGGAGTTAATCTAGTAATTTGATTAAGTTGAACTAGTTATCATGAACATAGTCTAAATTGTAATTGCAAATTTTGTAGATCAAATGGCTAAGTCCAACTTCAACTTCAACGTTTTTGCTGAGAAAGAAAAGCTTAAGAACAATGGGTCTAACTTCACCAACTGGTTCCGCAATCTGAGAATCATTCTCTCTAGCGGACAAAAGGACTATGTCCTTGAGAAAGCGCTAGGTGACGCCTAGTAGATGCTACCGGTGATGAGAAAGATGTTTATCGATCAAGAAAGATGATTATGGTGTGATTAAGAGCACCATGTTGTTTGCTATGGAATCGGACCTTCAAAATCGTTTTGAAGATTTCCCCGGGCCCTTTGAGATCCTTGAGGAACCAGTATGTTTCGACTCAGCCCGCTCGAGAGATATGAGATCTCTGAGAAATTCTTTAACTGCAAGATGGAGGAAGGGAGTTCCGTTAGTGAGCACGCCATAAAGATGTCGGTCTACACTCAACGCCTTGAGCAACTGGACTGCAAGATTCCAGAGGAGCTCAAGATTGACAGGGTTCTGCAATCACTCCCTCCTAGCTACAAAGGTTTTGTAGTTACTCATAATCGATTGGTTCCATCGACACGATCACCGAGCTCTTCGCTAAGTCGAAAGCTGCGCAGTGGACATCAAGAAGGATAATCATGTGTTGATGGTCAACAAGCCCCCAGACTTTAAGAAAGGGTGCAAAGAAGCCCTTCAAGAAAGGCGCGGCAAGCTGTTCTCGCTGAGAAGAAGCTCAAGTCTGGACCTAAGACGGACACTGAGTGCTTCTATTGCAAGGAAAAGGGTCACTGGAAGCGCAACAGTCCGAAGTACTTAGCGGACAAGAAGGCTGGCACCATCAAAGGTATATTTGATATACATGTTATTGATGTTTTCCTTACTAGCCCTCATTGTAGTGCCTGAGTATTTGATACTGGTTCAGTTGCTAATATTTGTAACTCGAAACAGGAGCTACGGAATAGACGGCGGCTAGCGAGGGATGAGGTGACGATGCGCGTTGGCAACGGATCAAGAGTTGATGTGATGGCCGTCAGCACGCTCTCCTTAGTTTTACCTTCGGGATTAGTTTTAAACCTCAATAAATGTTATTATGTGCCTGCGTTGAGCATGAACATCATACATGGATCGTGTTTATTGCAAGACGGTTATTCATTTCAATCTGAGAATAATGGTTGTTCTATTTATATGAGTAACATCTTTTATGATCATGCACCTGTTGTGAATGGTTTATTTCTTCTGAATCTCGAAAGGGATGAAACACACATCCATAACATTGAGGCTAAGAGATGCAAAGTAGATAGTGATAATTCTACTTATTTGTGGCATCGTCTAGGTCATATTGGTGTAAAACGCATGAAGAAACTCCATTCTGGACTTTTGGACTCTCTTGATTTTGAATCATTTGACACATGCGAACCATGCCTCATGGGCAAGATGATCAAAACCCCGTTCTCCGGAATGATGGAGCGAGCAACGGACTTGTTGGAAATCATACATTCCGATGTATGCGGACCAATGAGTGTTTCGACGCGCGGTTGTTATCGCTACTTTCTCACTTTTACCGATGACTTAAGTAGATATGGGTATATCTATTTGATGAAACATAAATCTGAAACATTTGAAAAGTTCAAGGAATTTCAGAATGAAGTGGAGAACCATCGTAACAGAAAAATTTAAGTTTCTACGATCCGATCGTGGAGGTGAATATTTGAGTTATGATTTTCTCACGCATCTTAAAGAAAGCGAAATCGTTTCGCAACTCACGCCACCCGGAACACCACAGTCCAATGGTGTGTACGAGCCGAATCGAACCTTATTGGATATGGTGCGATCAATGATGTCTCTTACAGATTTTCCGTTATCATTTTGGGGTTATGCATTAGAAACCGCTGCATTCACTTTAAATAGGGCACCATCTAAATCCGTTGAGACGACACCGTATGAACTGTGGTTTGGTGCTAAACCTAAGTTGTCGTTTCTTAAAGTTTGGGGATGCGAAGCTTCGTCGAAGTTGATGCGGACAAGCGCGAACCCAAAGCGGATAAATGTGTCTTCATAGGATACCCTAAGGAAACTATTGGGTATAACTTCTATCACGAATCCGAAGGCAAAGTGTTTATGCAAGAACGGATCCTTTCTTGAGAAGGAGTTTTTCTCGAAAGAAGTTAGTGGGAGGAAAGTAGAGCTAGACGAGGTTGTTGAACATTCTCTTGAGTTGGAGAGTAGCGCAGCACCTGAAATTGTTCCAGTGCCGTCTGCACCGACAATAGAGGAAGCAAATGACAAGGATCATGAAGCTTCGGACGATGCTACTACTGAATGTCGTAGGTCGACAAGGTCACGTGCCCTCCTGAGTGGTACGGCAACCCTGTCTTAACTGTCTTGTTAGTAGACGACAGTGAACCTGCGAACTATGAGGAAGCGATGATGAGCCCAGACTTTGAGAAATGGCTAGAGGCTATGAAATCCGAATTAGGATTCATGAGCGAAAACCAAGTATGGACTTTGGTGGACCCTCCTAGCGACCTAAAGGCCGTTGAGTGCAAATGGACCTTCAATAAGAAAACAGACGCGGATGGTAATGTTACTGTCTATAAAGCTCGACTTGTCGCGAAAGGTTTTCGACAAGTTCAAGGTGTTGACTACGATGAGACTTTCTCTCCCGTAGCGATGTTTAAGTCCATTCAAATTTTATTAGCAATTGCTGCGTTTCATGATTATGAAATATGGCAGATGGATGTCAAGACTGCGTTCCTCAATGGCAACATTGATGAAGAGTTGTATATGATGCAACCCGAAGGTTTTTTCGATCCTAAGGATGCTGATAAAGTGTGCAAACTTCAGCGTTCCATTTATGGACTGAAGCAAGCATCTCGGAGTTGGAACCTTCGTTTTGATCAAGTGATCAAGAGCTTTGGATTTGTTCCAAATTGCTACGAAGCTTGTATCTACAAGAAAGTGAGTGGAAGCTCAGTGACATTTCTGGTACTATATGTGGATGACATATTGATTATTGGAAATGACATTGACATGCTTAACGATGTGAAGAGTTATTTGAACAAATGTTTTTCCATGAAAGACCTAGGGGAAGCTGCTTATATATTGGGCATAAAAAACTATAGAGATAGACAAAGACGCCTGATAGCTTTAAGCCAAAGTACATACCTAGACAAAGTTTTGAAAAGGTTCAGAATGGATAAAGCAAAGAAAGGTCCAGTGCATATGTTGTCAGGTAAGATATTGAGCAAGGATCAGTGTCCAGCTATGGTAAATGATAGAGAAGCTATGAGAAAAGTGCCTTATGCCTCGGCCATAGGTTCTATCATGTATGCCATGCTGTGTACTAGACCGGATGTGTCCAATGCTCTTAGTTTGACGAGCAGGTACCAAAGTGATCCAGGAGTGGAACACTAGACAGCCGTGGAGAACATCCTAAAGTACTTCAATAGGACTAAAGAAATGTTCTTGGTCTATGGAGGTGATGAACAGCTCGTCGTAAAGGGTTACGTCGATGCTAGTTTCGACACCGACAAGGATGATTCTAAATCTCAGACAGGATACGTTTATATTTTGAATGGAGGAGATGTGAGCTGGAGAAGCTGCTAGCAAAGCGTGATCGCGGGATCTACAGTAGAAGCGGAATACATGGCTACTGCAGAAGCGTCAAGTGAAGGAGTTTGGATCAGGAACTTCATCACTGAGCTTGGTGTGGTTCCAAGTGCCTTGGACCCACTGGAGATATTGTGCGACAACAATGGCGCCATAGCACTGGCTAAGGAACCAAGATATCATCCAAAGACCAAGCATATCAACCGCAAGTTTCATATAATCCGAGATTATATAACAGATGGAGATCTGAAGATTAGCAAAGTACATACAGATCTGAATGTCGCAGATCCATTGACTAAACCTCTTCCACGAGCAAAACATGATCAGCACCTTAGTGCCATGGGTGTTAGATTGTTGCCAGATGTAAACTAGATTATTGACTCTAGTGCAAGTGGGAGACTATTGGAATTATGCCCTAGAGGCAATAATAAAGATGTTATTATTATAATTCTTGTTCATGATAAAGTTTATATTCCATGCTAGAATTGTATTAAGCGGAAACTTTAATACTTGTGTGGTTTGTGAACAACACCGTGTCCCTAGTACGCCTCTATGGACTAGCTCATTGATTAATGATGGTTAAGGTTTCCTAACCATAGACATGAGTTGTCGATTAATAATGGGATCATACTATTGGGAGAATGATATGATGGACAGACCCAAATTAAGCAGAGCAATTAGATCGTGTCATCGTGTTCATCTTTGCGAAGCTTTTCTTATGTCAAATATTGTATTCCTTAGACCATGAGATACTGCAACTCCACAGTATCGGAAGAAAGCTTTGAGGTCATCAAAGCGTCATCCTATGAGAGGGTGATCATAAAGGTGTCTCTCGGTGATCGGAAAGTACATTGGGTTGTATGTATCGAGATGGGATTTGTCCTCCCAAGTCGAAGAGATATACTTGGGCCCACTCGTGTCGATATCAACACCGCTTGCAAGCACGTGGTTAAGGAGTTAATCACAAAGTGATATCGGATTACGGAGCAGTAAAGTACTTTACGTGAGCGAGATTGAACTAGGTATGCCGATACCGACGATCGAATCTCGGGCAAGTAAAATATCGCGTGTGAAGGGAATATATATATGGGATTGATTGAATCACGGCATCGTGGTTCATCCGATATGATCATCGATGAGTATGTGGATTCAATATGGGTTTCAGACCCATTGTTGATTATTGATAGAAGATTATATGCGCATATTCTCGAACCGAAGGTCACACATAACGTGTCTCGGCGCTAGGATAGATTGGATAATTGGTTTATGAGTTTTTGTTGAGTCTCGGATGAGATCCGGGACGTCACGAGAGGTTCGAAATGGTCCGAGAATAAGATTCATATAAGGCAAAGGAGATTTTGGAGTTGAATTGTTTGGTTGTTCGGTATTGTCTGGAAGCTTCTAGAACCTTCCGAGTGGGACCAACGTGGCCCCACTTGTCGGGAGGGCGTGAGCCTCACGGGAGTGCTGGCGCATTGGGCCAGGGCACAAGGCCCCATAGGCCCCGGCCAAGCCTAGGGAAAATCCTAGGGAGCTTCTAGAAGGAAACTTGCCCCACTCCTTCCTCCTTGGCCGCTGCCCTAGGGCTTGGGGAGGGGCAAGGGCCAGCCCACCCTCTATATAAAGATGGCTGGCACCCTCCCACACCTCCTCCTCAAGCCCTAGCGCCCTGCTGCCTCCTCTCTCTCCCTCCCGTGCGCGTGGTAAGCCTCCGCGAAACTCTCCACCGCTTGCTGGCAGCGTCGTGTTGTAGATCCAACCTATCTCCCCACCCCACTTTCTGGACCGAGGAAGGAGGAGACGTCGATGTGCTGCACGTGTGCATCTCTCGGAGGCATCGCCACTTGCGATGTTGGATCAGATCAGATCGCGAGGAGGAGAAGCAAGTACGACTACATCAACCACGTTCGTTGAACGTTCATTGTCTTGAATCTTTAAGGGTATGAAGATCTCATCTATCCCTCCCTCGTTGTTTGCATCTCCTAGATTAGATCTTGGCTTTCCTGTTCACATCCGTAGAAATATTTTGATTTACTATGCTGCGAAACCCTTTATTTTGAAATTCAAAATAAATTTGCTGTTAAAAATACATATGTAAGAATGCTCCTAAATCTAGAAAAAAGGCGGGAACCTCCAGAAAACTCAATCTTTTTGAAAAAACATTAGCCGGTTCGCCCAACAACCGGGCTAATAGCCCATGATGCGCCTTGTACCGAAAATTTCTGGGCCAATAGCCACGGGCCGGGCGTTGACCCGGGGCTAATAGGGCAATAGCCCCGGTTCTTGGGAGGAACCGGGGCCGATGATCCTCCTAATTTAGATCGGCGCCGCCCTCCTTCCTCCCCATTCACGCACGCGAGGAGAAGCAGAGCGCCGTCAGGCTGCACAACTCCGCCGCCGGCCCGCGCCTCCGCGTGCCTCCCTGTCATTGCCGCCATGTCCTCCCCGCCGGCCGCGCCTCCACGCTTGTTCCGCCGCCGGCCCGCGCCTCCCAAGAAGCGCCGCCGGTCTCCGCTCCACGAGCGCAAGGTGAGCCGCCGGTCTCCTCTCCTCTTTCTCCTCTTGCGTGCACGAGCCCGTGCACGCGTGCACAAGCCTATGCCGCCGCCGTGCACGAGCCCGAGCCGCCGCCGCGCTCCGCCGCCGTGCACGAGCCTGAGCCGCCGCCGTCGTGCGCTCGTGCACGGGCCTGTGCCGCCGTTCCCTGCTTTGCCTTCGTGCGCCGCCCGCCGCCGTGCGCATGCATCTCTCGCCGCCGTGCCGATTTGCTGCGTGGGAGGCGGAGGGGGTGCTGTCGGAGATGCACGTCCGCGAGGTGTGGTCGAGGAGAGCTACGGCCGAGCAGAGGTATGATCCGGAAACTGATCCGGAGTTAGTAGAGTTGTACGGAGAAGCGGCAGCGGATCAAGGCATGTCTATTCGTAGGTACTTAAACCATATAAATGAATTCGCTGACATAGCATACAAGTATCGGCACGGGCACCCTCTCGTCAAACCTGAGTTAGTCAATTAGCTACCAATAAAAATGCGAAGATTGCATATCTGGTACATGTGACAATCTGCTAACGAAATCGGATCAACATTGCACATAGAAACGAGCGTTATGGGCATGGAGATGACGTGGTAATGATTGAATTTGATGAGTTATTTCAGTTATACCAACAAGACGCCCTCGACAAATCTATCATGAGTGCCTATTGTTTATAAATATTATTAATTTATGTAATTAAGTCTTTCTAGCTCAGCTATCATTCATTGCATGTATAATCTTACTCATCACTATATTTAGTTTGCAGAATGAAGATTCTCCAATGCAAAATAGGACAACTCTATGACATTGGGTTCATTGACCCAAATATCATTTATCAAAATGTTCTCCACTTGAGACCCGAGGTGACAGAGAACAACTTGGTACAAGCGTTAAGGTTTCACGAGACCAAAAGGGAAATACTATTTCCTTACAACTACGAGTGAGTGCTACTGTCTTGTACACATTATATTTTGCTTACGATGTTAGATGTATAATTTACTCGTTATGCGTGCAGATTTCACTATATCCTGCTAATCATTAAGCCCGACGATGGAATAGTAAAAGTCATGGACTCGAAACGCAAAGACCTCAATGAGTGGGCGGACATGCAAGCATGCATCCAGAGGTAATTTCGATCATTATGTCACTATATTGGCACTATTTCCTCGCTGATAGCAAGTGATCAATATAGAACTCCGTTATTCATCTTCTTTGCGGGCAGGGCTTGGAAACGGTTTACCACCAAGGCTGTTGGCGTTTGGCGTTGAGCTTACATTTCAACAACTTAATGTAAGTAGTACTAGCTAGATTCGCGCATCTCTCTGATTCTAGTTTCAATATCATGCTTGAATATTATTTTGATTGAACTATATATGTTCTTGTAAAGTGCTTGAGCAGGAATCTGGGAATAACTTATGTGGCTACTATGTATGCAAGTTCGTTCCCCAGACGACCAAATATACTGCCGCAAAGAGGGACTTAAAAAATTGGAGTATGATAAACAATATTCATAACTTTAGTTTATTACCATCAATTGTATTCATTTTCATTAATTCATATATATTGACCCCTACTTTAAATTATATTAGGTCGAATGGTTTCGGGACGGTCTTCTAATATAAGAACGCATACGAGCAATTCAAGAGGAAATTGTCGGATTCATAGATGCCAGGTCCTAGATCCGAATGTAGAATACTATTCCCCGCCGATAGATATACGAGTGTGAAATGTTTTGTAATGTGCATGTAATGACTCCTGGTGCGTACATTTTGTAATATGTTCGACAACGCACATTGGATGAGATGGTGTAATATATTCGCGACGATGATGTGCACTATATAGTTGTTCCTTCATTGTTGTATGTAGTATTAATTATGCCATCCAATTTAGCGCAAAACACAAATTAAAAAATGCCCAAAATAAATAAATGAAAAATAGTAGGAAACGGATCCTGCCGCGACACAAAAATGGGTCATTTTCCTGCCGTGGCAGGGGAACAATAGCCCCGGTGCCTATTAAAAACCGGGACCTTTGTCTGCTAAGCCCCTCGCTCGCCAGCCGTACACGTGGAGCACTATTAGCCGTGGTTCGGGGCAGAACCGGGGCTAGCAATAGCCCCGCCTGGCTAGCCCCGGGTCCAGAACCGGGGCTAATGTCCCATACGACCCGGGGCTATAGGCCTCTTTTCCACCAGTGGAACAATGACTTCTGTTTAAAATGTTTAGGCAATTAAAACTGGATATGCGATCACGTGTACTAGTTTCGTTGATTCCAAAGAAATTTCCCACGGCTCGGACGAACCATTCCTTTCCGATTTGTAACGAGGTCGTAAAACGGTTTTGCTAATTCTCGGTTGCCTAGTTAATAACTAAGTTTCAGACGACTCTTAGACCGTTGGATTGCATGTGTTCCGTGTTGCACTATGAGTTTTTTCTAGTTGCACATATATTGCAACTGCCACTTTTGAAGTTACATGTGCTTTGCAACTAACAAAGCCTAAACTACTCCCTTCGACCCATATTACTTGACTATTTGAATGAATTTAGAAACTATTTAGTATATAGGTTTATCTAAATTTTGACAAATCCAAATCAATCGGAGGGAGTATTGAATTTGCCTCTTGATTCGTGATTGCACGAGAGTTGCAAATACGATTGCAGTTGAAATGCTACTTGAATTTGGATGACATCACCCGGACTTAAATTTAGTTAAAATCTCAGCCGACTGAGATTTAGTCATGTCTAGAAGGAAAGGCATGATTTGATCTACTACTCGAACATGAGAGATGCTCTGTAAGACAGTAAGAGGCCATGGCCCCCGCGGCACTGCCACGAGCGCCCGTGGACCTGAAAGATGCATGGACAGTGCTTGGAAAGTTTCCATCCCTTAGTCCCCAGCCGTCGGATCGGTTCAGATCTACAGTCGGATCTCCTTTCAGTCGGTCCATCCCGCTTTTGCTACAACTAGTCCCGTTTTGCTATAACTAGTCTCATTTTTGCTATATGTAGCAAAAAACTGTTCAACACAGAAAATAGAACAGATAGACTAGACTTCGCCGGAGAGTTCGCCGGAAACCTCGTTGGTGACCTTGTAGCAAAAATTTATGCTAATGTAGCATATCCGATCTCGCCGGAGACTCGACGGAGACTTCCGCCGGTAGACCTCATCGGAGACCGTGTAGCAAAAACTTTATGGCATTATAGCAAACCCACAAAACGTATGTAGCAAAAAAAATCATATTGTAGTAAATTCGACCTCATCGGACACCTCGTCGGAGATCTCGCCGGAGACATAGTAGCAAAACACAAAGATACACTTGTAGCACCTGCCGCACATCCGGACGTAGCAAACCTCGACACCGTAGGTAGCAGGGGTGGTGGCAGTAGGTAGCACAACCATCGGCCGTATGTAGCAAAACATGACGCTACTTGTAGCACCACCGCCGCTGCACGTAGCACGCCAACGACACCATGTACGACGTATGTAGCAGCACTGGTGATCTTGATGCAACCCGATGCCCTTGGATAGCAACACCGCCGCACGGCTGAGCAACTTCGCCGTAGAGAGGCCATGGAGGGAAGGCGCCATGACCTCCTCAACGTCGGCACACACAGCACGGACCATCCGCGACGGGAAGGCGGCGGGTGCCTGCTAAAGAGAGTAGGAAGCAGGGAGCTACGACGGCGAGCGCCTCCGTCGTGGCAACTATCTCCGGCCAGCGGCGGCGCGCAGCAAGGAGGTAGGGGGAAGGAGCTGCTCCGCCGGCAGCGCCGCGTAGCAGGGAGGTGGGCAGGAGCTGCTCCGGCCAACGACGCGCAACAGGGAGGCGGGGGAGGAGGCGCTCTGGCCGGCGGCGGGTGTCTGCTAAAGAGAGGAGGAAGCAGCGAGCTACGACGGCGAGCGCCTCCATCGTGGCAACTATCTCCGGCCAGTGAAGGCGCGCAGCAGGAAGGTGGAGGGAAGGAGCTGCTCCGGCCAGCAGCGCCGCGCAGCAGGGAGGTGGGCAGGAGCTGCTCAGGCCAACGACGCGCGACAGGGAGGCGGGGGAGGAGGCGCTCTGGCCGGCGGCGGGCAGCAAGGAGCGGGGAAGGAGGCGCTCCGGCCGCTGCGAGTCTATGAGACGGCGGTGTCGAGAGTCTGAGTCCGAAAGAAGAGATAAGGAATTGGAAGAAGATGCGTCCGTGTGGGTCCATGCCACTTGCGGCCGGACGTTGCTAGCGATCCGGGGGATCGATTAGTCTGATCCCAGGGGACTAGTATCGTTTTCTAAGATGCATCTGATCATCTGCCGATGCACAACATATATGGCGAAAGTTCCTAACACTCACTCCATAAAATGTACTCCCTCCAACCCATATTAGTTGACTCAAATTTGTCTAGATTATGAATCTAGACACTATTTTGTATATAGGTTCATCCAAATTTAAAAAATCCAAATCAAGTAATATAGGTCACACTACACGAAAGAACTAAGTTGCCGACGGCCGGCCGGCTACGCCGACGGCCAAATGTCGTGGCCGTCGGCGTAGCTACCTTTTCTGGCCAGCTGACTAGCCTGGCCGTCGGCGTAGAGATGGCCGTCGGCGTAGGTGATGGTGCCGAGGGTAGCCATCGGCGTAGCGTGGCCGTCGGCATAGTACAGAGGGCTGTGCAGACGGTGGCCCTCGGCATAGGTACAGCCCTCGGTGTAGCCCTAGTTTAGACACGGCGATTGAAACGGCGTTAGGCAGACAGGCTATGCCGGCCGTCGGCACAGCTCTTTGAAAATTTTTGTTTGATGCGGCCGACGGCCAGCGCTTGCCAGAGGCCTCGATTTTTTCCTTTTATCTCATTATTTTTTGAAAAATCATAACTAAATCATTCTAATTCAGAAAAATATAAATAATATATTAAAATTTGCAGAAAAACAAGGCCTATCTATCTACACTCAAATATTACACATTTATAAAAAAATAAGTAAAACATAAAACATTATATATAGTTTAAAACGGGCATTATCAATTCGAAAACGATCCAAACAACATGAAACCTTCGCGTGGTGTCATATTATGTGACATAGTTAGAAGGAAAAATATCAAACTTGGTATATTAATTATGTCTCAAAAAAACCTTCACAAAATGACCTATCTCGTGCGAGGTTTCTTGGCTTTCGGGTCAAATGACCAATGTTATGGCTAGAATAAAGGCATAGTTTGTGATAATGTGTCCATATTGTGCATAAGTGTGCATCTTGGTATGGCGAACAATGTTTCAGGAGGAAGTTTTCCTTTTCGTCGCACCAAAAAGCCGTTTTCCATTTTTCGAGTGCAAAAAACGGACGGTTTTGTGAAGCAACCACCAAATGACTAATTCAAAATACTATCGTCACATTTTTAAAAAATACTAGACCACCTTACATGAATAATATAATAACAGGGGATCTCAAACATTTCCGTCTATCCCTGGTGAAAAAGACAAATTCCTGCCGAATCGGCAGGAAGTGGGTCAGATATGAACTACAGGTACATGATCGGATGCTCATGATTTTTTACAAAAATCATTTTTAGGTTCAAAATATGTTGTGTCATCATAGATCCACTTAAAGTTTAGCGAGTCTCAGCCCCGAGCTAATAATATTCATGCCCGCCCTTCGACAAAGTTTAACGATAGTTTAAAACGGGCATTATAAATTCAAAAAACGACCCCAACAACATGAAACCTTCGCGTGGTGTCATATTATGTGACATAGTTAAAAGGAAAAATATCAAACTTGGTATATTGATTATGTCTCAAAAAAAACCTTCACAAAATGACCTAGCTCGTTCGAGGTTTCTTGGCTTTCAGGTCAAATGGCCAATGTTATGGGTAGAATGAAGCCATCGTTTATGATAATGTGTCCATATTGTGCATAAGTGTGCATGATGGGATGGCGAATAATGTTTCAGGAGGAAGTTTTCCTTTTCGTCGCACCAAAAAGCCGTTTTCCATTTTTCGAGTGCAAAAAACGGACGGTTTTGTGAAGCAACCACCAAATGGCTAATTCAAAATACTACCGTCAAATTTTTAAAAAATACTAGACCACCTTACATGGATAATATAATAACAGGGGGATATCCAACATTTCCTTCTATCCCTGATGAAAAAGACAAATTCGTGCCGAATCGGCAGGAAGTGGGTCAGATATGGACTACAGGCACATGATCGGATGCTCATGATTTTTTACAAAAATCATTTCAGGTTCAAAATATGTTGTTACATCATAGATCCACTTCAAATTTAGCGAGTCTCAGCCGCGAGCTAAGAATCTTCATGCCCGCCCTTCGACAAAGTTTAACGATAGTTTAAAACGGGCATTATAAATTCAGAAACGATCCAAACAACATGAAACCTTCGCGTGGTGTCATATTATATGACATAGTTAGAAGGAAAAATATCAAACTTGGTATATTGATTATGTCTCAAAAAAACCTTCACAAAATGACCTATCTCGTTCGAGGTTTCTTGGCTTTCAGGTCAAATAACCAATGTTATGGCTAGAATGAAGGCATAGTTTATGATAATGCGTTAATATTGTGCATAAGTGTGCATCATGGGATGGAGAACAATGTTTCAGGAGGAAGTTTTCCTTTTCGTCGCACCAAAAAGCCGTTTTCCATTTTTCGAGTGCAAAAAACGGACGGTTTTGTGAAGCAACCACCAAATGGCTAATTCAAAATACTACCGTCACATTTTTCAAAAATACTAGACCATCTTACATGGATAATATAATAACAGGGGGATATCAAACATTTCCGTCTATCCCTGATGAAAAAGACAAATTCACAATCGACCGGGGAAGTGGGTCAGATATGAACTACAACACATGATCGGATGCTCATGATTTTTTACGAAAATCATTTTCAGGTTTAAAATATGTTGTTTCATCATAGATCCACTTCAAGTTTAGCGAGTCTCAGCCTCGAGCTAAGAATCTTTATGCATGTCGTTTTAAACGGACAAATGAAATTATGATAAGAATCACGGCATAGTTTGTGATAAGTTGATATTGATATCATATTTGGATTCCTCTCATTTTTGTAATCAATTTAGACATATTATTTGTTGAATTACGATTTACATATTTAAAGATATTAATTATTCCATATTGAATAAAAAATACAAAAAAAAAATCTTTATATTTTTATTTGAATTCAATAATATTTTTACTTATTCATTGTTGTTTACTTAAATAATTGCTTATAATTTAAAAAAAATACAACCATGTGACATGATGATATAAGAGTTAATAGGAATGATATCATAGTATTGACAACAATGTGTAAATTGCTTTGTGGGAAGATATTCTGAACGAACGAGAAAGTTAAGCGTGCTATAGGTGGAGTAGTGCTAGGATGGGTTTCCGAACAGGAACTTTGACTAAGACTGCAATTTAATCAATTATTAACTATAAATAGTGTTAAAATGGTTAAATCAAAAGATTAAGGAGTCAAACAATTCAAAGATTAAAAAACGAAAAAAAAATTAATTAAAAAAAAATAAAAAAAATTGCTGGACGGCCGTTGACTGACGCACGGGACCCACCGGAAGACGCTATGCCGAGGGGGGAGGGCTATGCCGACGGCCACAGAGCTGTGCCGACGAGGACGTACGCCGACGGCCACCGTGGACACAGCCTGTGCCGACGGCAATTTGTGTCGCCGGCAGCCGGCCGTTGGCCTAGTAAATCTTTCCTATAGTGTCGGAGGAAGTAAAATTCTTTGACCAAATAGATCACCACTACTGATCAGGTTTCCCCCTACCTAAAAATCACATGTTCGCTACCGATCAAGCGTGTACGAAACCGTGCTTTCCGCGTCCTCCCAGTGTGTTCATCGAAGACGCCGTGCACGTGGCATATGGATCGGTACTCAAGTCGTCCCTCTCGCAGGTCATGGTCGTTTATATAATCCGAGATACTACTCTGCGAGGTCTGGACCGGTGTTGCAATTAAGCGATAGAAAACACATCAGTCGCTTTCTTTGCTCAGTGTGAGAGAGGTTGTCGCGCGTCAGAATTCTAATCCTTACCACTTGGTGCGAGCTCCCCTTTACGTGGTTTGAAGGACCTAAACAATGGAGAAGAAAGCTACGGATGCACCTACGAGCGCTCCTGGATGCTGCCTTAAGCTTGCATGTGCACACCAAACTGCCACTGATAAGTTTGAGTACTTATATTGCAACTGGTATTAGCTACTACGACGCCCGTTCAAGGAGGCCATGGCAGTTAATATACAACTGAAAAGTCTGTGTATCAGCTGACACCCTAATTTTTGAACGAAAATTTACACTAGAATTTGAGAAATAAACTAGAAGCGGGACTTCCGTGAAATCCCACCTCCCACCTGACACCCTAGTATCATATGTATCAGCTGCCTTCGGCGTACCTAGATTGTAATTCAGCTCGACGGATGGACTCGCCACTCATGGACATGACCGTACGGTATAAGGTAATTCAGGTCAGCACGGGATTGTTGCTTCCTTAGTCACTACTGACTTGTTGCTAGTACTACTAGCTAGTGTAGTGTACTGACAACACGGTTTCTTTGCCGAGTCGTCTCTTCAGCTAACATGCTGGAACCTCGCTTTTCTCTAATCGCATCCTAACTACTCTCCTGGCAAACTCCTTTTCATCTCGCACACCGTTCTGAGCGACCACCTCCCTATATATATTGACGCCAGCTTCTATGCTCCCTTCACGGCAAACTAGCTTCTTCTCCAGCTCGCCATTCTCAGTTCCTCCATTAGCCTCAAATTCGAGTCCAACCTAACCTTCCGTGTAACGGAGCCCCGAATCCCGACAGCCTCAAGGCATTCCGTGAAGAAACCAAAGAAAGCCGTGCGAGATGACGCAAAAGATCGTGATCAAGATGTTAGTTGCAGTCTTGCCTCGCTAGGATCTATACTGAATGGATCTAGTAGATCAGAGAGAGAGAGAGAGAGAGAGATAGGGTACTACCTGCGCCCTGGCTCGACAAGCACGAGCCAGAGGGGATGCCGGAGCTCGTGTCGGAGCTGGAGCCGCCGTCGTTAGCCATGGGGAAAAGGGGCGACGGCGTGAGCGTTGGTGGTAGATAGTGGTGGCGGCGGAGCTTCCCGTCGGCCTAGCGTGAACCCAAATCGGTTGGTGTGTAGGTGGGGGGCTACGACGCACGGTGAACCTCGTACCGTGTGCGTCCGCCCCCCCACCTCTTTATATACGCGCTGGCGACAGGGGCCACCAACCATGGATAGGGTTGGGCGCCCCCGATTAGGGGCCCGAACGTGGGAGAGATCTATCTAACATTCTCCCCCTAGATCTCGACTTTACTTTTAACTTTGTACTTTACTTATTTCATCACAGAACGATACATAGAGCATGTTTCATCGTCTCAGCTCAATTGCCGATAGAATCAGACAGCCACTATATACCTTCATGTTTTGAAACAAATCCTGTTACTTTTGGGCCTCTGTAATCTAGGAATCATAGGCTTCCCATTAAACCCATGCCGGCTATGTGTTCCTTGAACACATTGGGTGGTAAGCCTTTCGTTAGAGGATCCGCAAGCATATCCTTTGTCCTTATATGCTCGAGTCTTATAGTTTGATCCTGGACTTTGTCCTTCACAACATAATATTTTATATCTATAGACTTTGTAGCATTACTCGACTTGTTGTTGTGAGCATAGAATACTACGGGCTCGTTGTCACAGTACATCTTTAGTGGCCTGCTGATGCAGTCAACCACTTTCAAGTCGGGCAAAAATTTCTTTAACCATAACGCCTGTCCCATGGCCTCATAACATGCTATAAATTCTGCATACATCGTAGATGATGCAACTATCGACCGTTTGACGCTTCTCCACGAAATAGCACCTCCTGCGAGAGTAAAGACATACCCTGTCGTGGACTTTCGGTTGTCTTTATCTCCCGCAAAATCCGCATCTGAATACCCTTTTATCTCTAGGGAATCAGATCTTCTATATGTTAGCATGAAGCATTTTGTGCCTTGCACATAACGCAATGCTTTCTTTACCATCTTTCAGTGCTCTATGCCTGGATTCTCTTGATATCTACCGAGTACCCCGGTGATAAATGCTAAGTCAGGGCGAGTGCATACTTGTGCATACTGTAAGCTTCCAACAGCCGAAGCATATGGTATTGACTTCATTTGATCGATCTCATATTGATTCTTTGGACATTGGGATTTTCCAAAACTGTCGTCCTTGACTATGGGAGCAGGTGTTGCATTACTCGCATGCATATTGTATTTCTTTAAAATCTTTTCAAAATACGCTTTCTGCGACAGTCCTAACACTCCATTATTTCTATCTCGGTGAATTTCTATGCCCAAAACATAAGAATTCACCAAGGTCTTTCATGTCAAAATTTGATGACAAGAATTTCTTTGTCTCTAGTAGTAGACTAACATCACTGCTGGCAAGCAGAATGTCATCCACGTACAGAATTAGGAAAATATATTTCCCACTTTTGAACTTTGCATAAATGCAGTTGTCCTCAACATTTTCCTTAAAACCAAATCTTTTAATGGTATCATTAAACTTTAAATAGCACTGCCTAGAGGCTTGCTTTAACCCATAAATGGATTTCTTTAGGCGGCATCCCATATGTTCCTTCCCCTCCATTAAAAAACCCTTGGGTTGTTTCATGTAAACATTTTCTTCTAAATCTCCATTTAGAAATGTCGTCTTAACATCCATTTGATGTAACTCTAAATCAAAATGTGCAACTAGTGCCATTATGATTCTAAAGGAGTCCTTACATGAGACCGGAGAAAAAGTCTCATTGTAATCTACGCCTTCTCTTTGCGTAAAGCCTTTTGCCACAAGTCTAGCTTTGTACTTTTCTACATTCCCATTGGAGTCATACTTTGTTTTGTAGACCCATTTGCATCCTACTATTTTGGCTCCTTTAGGAATTTCCTCTAAGTCCCAAACATTGTTGGAACTCATTGATTTCATTTCATCTTCCATTGCCTCCACCCACTTGGCTGAGTGAGGGCTACTCATGGCTTCTTCATATGAGGTAGGATCGCCCTCCATATGAACTACATTGCAGACTTTGTAAATTTCTTTGGAAATGGCTGGTCTTCGTTCTCTTTTAGACCTTCTGAGTTTATCAGACTCTTGCTCATTTCTTGCCTCGGGTTCAGGCACATTTACAGTAGGTGACTGTTCTGGCTCCCTTTTGTGCTCAACAGTGGGTTCAGGTGGCTCCTGATGGATAGGTTCCGAACTTTCGCCCATTATTGTCACGTGTGGAGTCACAACAGGTGCCGGCACCACAACCTCAGGGGTTGTAGATGGTGGCACAACAGGTAGCGAGAAAAATGGCTCCTGAGTCATCGGATTGGGTGCATGCACCCTCTTCTCCTCAAGATCAATTTCTCTAGCTACCGTGCTCCCCCTCATCAATTCGTCCTCCAAGAGACTGCATGTCTCGTTTCTACAAACTTTGTGTATCTGTCGGGACAGTAGAAACGATAGCCTTTTGACTTATCTGGATAGCCAATAAAGTGGCAAGATACTGTTTTGGGGTCTCACTTTGCAATGTTTGGATTGAAAACTTTTGCCTCAGCTAGGCTCCCACAGACCCTCAAGTGGTGCAGAGAGGGGACTCTGTCTGTCCACAATTCATACGGTGTTTTGGGCACCAACTTACTTGGTACTCTGTTGAGAATGTGAATGGCGGTTTTAAGTGCCTCCATCCACAATCCCAATGGGAGGGTAGAATAGCTCATCATGTTGCGCACCATATCCATAAGGGTACGGTTACGCCTTTCAGCTACTCCGTTTTGCTGAAGTTCGCCCGGCATAGAATACTGGGCGACTATTCCATTTTCCTGCAGGAACCTTGCAAAGGGTCCTGGTACTTGACCATATGGAGTATGCCGACCGTAGTACTCCCCCTACGATCGGACCGAACTATCTTAATTCTTTTGTCATGCTGATTTTCTACTTCAGCTTTGAAAATTTTAAATTTATCCAATGCTTCAGATCTTTCTTTAATTGGATAAATATAACCATATCGGGAGTGATCATTCGTGAATGTTATGAATGAATCATATCCATCCACACCTAGCCAGACGCCGCTTATCTCTGTCGGCCAGCTGCGCGTTGCATGACCCGTGCCGACCACGACCACCGCGACCGCCAGGCTGGCCTGGGCCATCGCGCGCCGGCCAGAGCCGCTCAATCCTGGCTGCTCGCTCGCCCTACCATAGATCTAACGGTCGCGCGCGCACCTCAGAGGTATAAAGCCTGCCCGGGCCGCAACCTCCCGAAACCCTAGTCATTTTCCCCCACGCGTCCACCCCGCGTCTTCTCCATGGGCGCGCGTCCACCCACGCCCCGCTCCTCTCTGCGGCAGTGGCGCGGCGCCCGTGCTAGCAAGGCGGCGGCGGCATGACAGCGAGCCCTCCTCGGTGGCGCATAATGGCCGAGGTGGTGGCCTCTCTGGCGAGCCCCTCCCTCTCTGGCGGCCTGCTGCCCGCAGCCCGGTGGGGACTGAGGCGAGGCGGCCCCCTCCCTCTCCCACCTCTGGCTCGCAGCCTCCCTTTTCCCCAAACCTTCTGTCCACCTTCCCCCACCCCTCGAGCAATGAGGGAGATAGGAGAGTCGGTGACTGGCGGTGGAGCCGCGGCCTCCTTCTGCCCCCCTTAGCGAGGGTGCGTCCACCCGAGGGTGAGCGCACGCCCGTCAAGCGACGCAGTGGTGGTGCCACCTTGCCGGTGCACGACGGCGACCGGTGGAGATTTGGTTTGGGTTTTCTCTTAGGATTTTCGGGGCTTTTCTTTGCGGGATCTGGGATTGCATGCGGGATCTGGGGTTGCTAGTTGGGATTTGGGGATTTTCTTTTCTTTTCTTTGCCCCCGAAGGGGTGATTCTTCTTCTAGATGTCTCCCAAAAGGGATGCCCATCTAGATCGAGAGGAATGGCGTGGCCATAGGGCAGACGCTCTTTGGATCTAGGGTCTCTGCTTTTGCTTTGATTTCTTTCTACCAAAAAAAATAAAAGGACTAGCAACTAAGATTGCTCTGATACCATTGTTAGTTGCAGTCTTGCCTCGGTAGGATCTATAATGAATGGATCTAGTAGATCAGAGAGAGAGATAGGGTACTACCTACGCCCTGGATCGACAAGCACAAGCCAGAGGGGATGCCGGAGCTCGTGCCGTAGCTGGAGCCGCCGTCGTTAGCCATGGGGAAAAGGGGCGACGGCGTGAGCGTGGGTGGTAGAGAGTGGTGGCGGCGGAGCTTCCCGTCGGCCTAGCGCGAACCCTAATCGGTGGGTGTGTAGGTGGGCTGCACGGTGAACCTCGTCGCGTGTCGCCCCCACCTCTCTTTATATACGCTGACAGGGGCCCACCAACCATGGATAGGGTTGGGCGCTCCCGATTAGGGCGCGATGAGGGACTCCGTTCGGGCCGTTGGGCCCGAACGTGGGAGAGATCTATCTAACACAAGCTGGATATGACGTCTGAGAGGTGCCGGTCCAAGGCGATGGCGCTGGTGGCGGCGATCGTAGGGGTGAGCTCGGTGGCGCTGGCCGGCGACGGCAAGGACGAGGTGGTGGTCGTCGGCGACGGCATCGACTCCGTCAAGCTCACCACGGTGCTGCGGAAGAAGGTCGGCCACGCGCAGCTCCTGCAGGTCGGCGAAGCCAAGGAGGAGAAGAAGCCATCCGGCGATGACGCGTCGAAAGTACACGTACCAGCCGTGTAACTAATACCGCAGACTTTCGCGCGGTGCCGGACTACGAGCACCCCGGGCGCCTCGGTTACCGGCGTTACTCCCGTGCACCTGCTCCATAATGTAGAGATAATAAAGATATCGAGTTTTTTAAGGGAGCATACGAAGGAGCGAGATCAGTCAATCACAAGTTACCTCAACTTTCTTACAAAGATCTATTTTCAATGTACATTAAAGCTAATTCACGGCCAGATGAAAATTAACTTAGAACTCGGTCCAAAAGTCTAAACCAAGGCGACGGAAACCGCTCTCGTGTCTCTCGCTCCCCGGAGAGAGACGAGACGCCGTCTCCCCCTCTGGCTACCCCTGCCGCCTCCAGCTTCCTCCATCTTTCGCCGCCACCGGCTTGGGTCGCACGGCAAAGACACAGTGGTGCCGCCATCGGACTGTCCCTCGCCTCAACTCCCTCGGCGGTGCACTTTGAAGGCCTGTTCGAACGGCCAGTGGCCTAAGCGGCGTCTCCGACCTCGGGCAGGCGCCATGGATTGAGCCCGCCGACTCCGTCCCTGGCTCGGATCTGGGCATCTCGAGCCTAGGTGGGCTTGGACAGGCCGGTGTGCTGCCTCTACAGTGTTCTCTATAGGTGACGGCGGCGGCAAGCTAGAGTGGAGGATGTGGCGCTGCAGCCACCCATTGCAGCAGCGAAGGCTAGGGCTTTATGATCCTGTCTAGGCCGGTTGGGCCCTCCTGGGTCTGGTGTGCCCCGGCTGTCCTGTCCGGTTGATGACCACCTCTCGGCGGTGGAGGTGAATTCCTCCCACGCGCTGCGGGGCTGCTCACTCCTATGTTGTCGTGTTCCCTCGCTGATCGGGCCACGTGTCACTGTCCATGTGATATTTTCTGCACTGTGCATCTCCGCATTTATGGAGTTAGGCACACTTACCTAGGCAAGTTTAAGGAGAGCATTTGGACCCGGGAGCCAAAACTCCCCTAGACTAGAGTTTTAATACAATCTAGTCTCCATATTTATGAAGCGCGGTTTTAATATACTCTTGCTTCCAATCATCGAGTCGTGACAGTGATACTTCTTGCTCCGGGCCCCAAGCTATGCTCTCCCCAATTTTTTCCACCCAATTCTTCACCGATTTCTCTTTCAAGCTCTGAATGTCTTGGGGATCAATCTCAGCACAATCAACATTCCATTTGACAATTATATCTCTCTCAATCACTTGCATGCTACCATCAACTAACTTGGCCCTTGATGGAAAAAAATCGACAGTAATTTCGAAGGTTCGCGCAATGTTTTTTCAAATGGTGGGGCACTGTAAGCTAGCGGAAGCTGAAAATGAAAATAAGATGCAGAAGGGAGATGGGATATGGGTATTACCGATTAGAAGTAGGGGAAGTTCTCTCTCGCAGCTCCATTCCCCCCGTTGAGCCCGCTCTGGAGCTCAATGTAGGATTCAAATGGGGCAGTCAGATCTAAATCGATAGGGAGGAGGACGGGATTAGGGTTCATAATGCCACTCACCTCGTTTGCCGTGGAAAGCAAGCTCCGCCACCTCATAATGCCACTCATGGACATGACCGTACGGTATATGAGTGTACTGACAATACGGTTTCTTTGCCGAGTCGTCTCTTCAGCTAACATGCTGGAACCTCGCTTTCTCTAATCGCATCCTAACTACTCCTGGCAAACTCCTTTTCATCTCGCGCTGAGCGGCCAGCTCCCTATATATATTGACGCCAGGTTCTATGCTCCCACCACCGCAAACTTGCTTCTACTTGCTTGCTAGTATTCTCTCAGTTCCTCCACGCATTAGCCTGAAACTCGAGTCCAATCTGCAGTGTCAAGAGAGAGCCTCGAATCCCGATAACCTCAAGTCATTCTTCCGTCAAGAAACCAAAAGCCAGCCAGGATGACGCGGAAGATCGTGATCAAGCTGGACATGGCGTCCGACAGGTTGCGGTCCAAGGCGATGGCGCTGGTGGCAGCGACCGTAGGGGTGAGCTCGGTGGCGCTGGCCGGATACGGCAGGGACCAGGTGGTGGTGGTCGGCGACGGCATCGACTCCGTCAGGCTCACCAGCGCTGCGCGCAAGAAGGTCGGCCACGCGCAGCTCCTGCAGGTCGGCGAAGCGAAGAAGGAGGAGAAGAAGCCCGCCGAAGCAGCCACCGCCGCTGCCGTCGTCGAGTACGCGAACCCGTGGAACTGCTACCAGTATCCTTCGCACGCGGTGCCGGTCTACGAGCACCCCGCCGGCACCTACGGTTACCGGCAGTGCCACTCCCGGCCGGACATATGCTCCATAATGTAGAGATACAATAGCATACCGAGTTTTTTGTGGGAGCATGTGAAGAAGCGAAATCATAAGTTAGTTACCGCAACTTTCTTACACAGACATATTTTCAGCGTACATTAATGCTAATTAAGGGCCAGATGATAATCAGAAATTGGTCAACTTGAGAGCATGGATTTGACACAGAGTTTCGTGCTGGCTGTTGTCAAACTTGCCACCACCCTGCGACAACGTGGACCGGCCGTAACCTCTTCACGACTGCCACTCACATTCAGCTTGGCAACGGAGTATCGCGTGTTTTTGGAATGACGTCTGGTCCGAGGATGGCATCAGGACGGTTGCCCAAGCGCTACAGCACCTGACGTGGATACTTGACTTTGCCCTAACCAGCTCACTGCTCAGCACTTGACAGAATTTGTTCCTTTTTGGCACTCATTTTGCTTCAGCCCGAAACTCCAGACTCCATCTTCTATAAGCTTACGGCTAGCGGGGTCTACACGAATGCTTCGGCTTACCGTGCGCAATTTACTGGATCGAAATGCGGGGACCAGTACTCCAATCACCCAGGTTTCTCTACCAAAGGCCTTAGATCGGTGGCCATGCTAATCTGTTGGGAATTATGGAAGGAGCGAAATACAAGAGTTTTTAACAACAAATCTTCTATGCCAAATGTGCTGAGATTGCTAAAATCAAGAAAGAAGGTCGTGACTGGATTGCTGCCGGTGCTTCTCACCTTGCCCAGATTATCCCTTAGTGTCACGCTTTTTCTCGGGTTCTCGCCCGGGTTAAGCGTCGTGACCTTGTTGTGATGTAACCTTTCTGTTTGGCCTAGGCCACCCTTTTCTCCTACAACATAAATGGAAATGGTAGAGCTCCTGCCTTATTTCAAAAAGAATGTTTACTACCTAACAATGCCTTGTACGGTCGATAAATTACTAACTAACAATTCTCTAATTTGTCGACAGAGAAACCATACTTGTCAAAAGTTCAGGACGATTGTGCTAGCTAGTAGTGTATGGTGTACCTAACACACGCACTTCATATAATGTATAAATGTACGAACCATTAGTGATCACCAGTACCTATCAAGGCCGTAATTTTTTGGGTTTTGAATTGAATAAAAAAGGTGGTTTCCCCCTATCTCCATTAACAGGACCACAGGTTCACTACCGATCGATCAAGCACGCACGTACGAAACATTCCCGCGTACGTCCTCCCATCGTGTTCATCAAACGCGCCGTGTGGCATATGGATTGGTGCTCAAGTCATCCCTCTCAGGTCAAGGTCTTTTATATAATCTCATATACGTACGTACTACTCGGCCAGATCTGGATCGGTTGCAATTAAGTGATAGAAAACACATCACTCGCTTTCTTTGCATCTTCGCTCTGGATCGGTTGCAATTAAGCGAGCAGTTGCCACTTGGTGTAGGTAGGCATTCTCTCTCTCTCTTTATGTACGTGGTTTGAAGAATGTAAAGAATGGAGAAGAAAGCTACACAGATGCACCTGCGTGGGCTCCTCGATGCTGCCTTGCATATGCATTACTAATATAAACCGCCACAACACACTGATAAGGTTGAGTACTTATATCGCAGCTGGTAGACCGTTCAAGCTAGGAGGCGATGTTAGTTAGTAAATATAAAACTGAAAAAACCATACTGAATGCTGGTGCTCTGATGCTGGGTGCGACCTTTGCCCAGCGCTCGAGTCAATCCACCACATCGCCCTACACGGCAAAACTTCGACCTAGGTCTGGGAAAAGCTGAATGTAGCTGAAACTGCAGCTACTTCGAATACAATTGCACAGTTTGTCACCAAGATTCAAGCCTTGACCGGCGATAGTACTTGGCCGACCTGCTTCGCAGCTTGCTTACTGGAATTGTGGAAGGTGCGAAATGACAGGATTTTCAATGGACGAAGCATGGCCACTGCAACAATCTTAATGCGAATCAGAGAAACACTCGGGCTTTGGACGTGCGGATCACCAAAGGAAGAACAGAGAATAATGGCATGGGCACAGAAGCTGTCCTAAAAAGTGCAACAATACTATCTTGCTAGACTAACACATGTGCTCTGTTGTTGGTTCTTCTCCTTACTTTTCTCTTCTTCTTCGTTCTCTTTTTTCTCTTTCTCTTTTTTTCCTTTTTTGCCAACCTTCCTCGGCCGAGGCCGGATGTAAATCCATATTGTAAGTGACTCTGTCACACATAAGGTAGAGAATACTCTGCCTTCAGTAATATTCAAAAAAAAAAATACTGAATGGTTGCTGGAACACAGTGCCGCGTTAACTGATCAACAGCTCGCCAGGGAGCTTGACGGATGGAAACAACGCTCATGTGGACAAATACGTGTGTGTGTGAGATGCTAGCAGGGTAGAGTGTACGTGTGTACGTTTATAGGCTGAATGCATGTGGTGTTATGAGCGTCTAAAATTATACTCCCTTTATTCTAAATTAGGACATATATAGTTTTTGTTAAAATTAAAACTTTTAAAATTTGATCAACTATATATAAAAAGAAATATTTACGATACAAAATGCACGTTATATAAAAATATATTTCATTAAGATTCCATCAATACTATTTTGATATCATAAATATTGACACTTTTTTATATAGTTAGTAAATTTTAAAAAGTTTGACTTTAACAAAAACTACATGTATCCTAATTTGAAATAGAGGGAGTACTGTATTTTAAAAAAAAACGTGTGTAAACCTAAGTAATTCAGCTAACCAGCAGGCCGGAGTCTCACGTCGTCGTCCATGAACGCAATAATCGTCGACAGTTTTGTCATGCCCCTACCACACGGCCTGCTGACCAGTGACCGCGTATGTCCCCTTCACTTTACATCGCCGCCGCCGTCGAAACCGAGTCTGCTCCCGGGTCTGGCCTGCGTTTTCCAACCCTACCTACACATTAATTAGGACAACAGACGTTTTTGTCACCGATCAAGATATCGAATAAGAAAAATTTCAGTGCTACTTCCTCCATTTAAAAATATAAGATGTTTTAAGTTAGTAAAGTTAATGTATTTAAACATCTTTTAGTGTTTAGCTTCATTTAAACCTACACACTAAAAAATGTCTAGATAGTTTTTTTATAAACCTAAAACATTTTATATTTTTAAACGGAGAGAATGCTTGGCTTAACGATCCAAGACTCCAAGGTCAGGAACTCGATTGATTGCTTGGTCACACTCACACATGTATACTACTTGTGTAGTGTACTTGCTGCCAACACGGTTTCTTTGCCGAGTCGTGTCTTCAGCTAGCTAACATGGAACCTCGCTTTCTCTAATCGCATCCTAACTACTCCCGGAAACTCGCTTTTCCTCTCGCACTCAGCTGTGGCAGTTTCGGAGTACGCGCACTGATCGAGTGACCACCTACCTATATATATATATATCGACACCAGGTTCTATGCTCCCTCAACGGAAATTTAGCTTCTTCTAGCTTCTCAGTTCCTGCATTAGCCTGAAATTTGAATCCAACCTCCTCTGTCACAGAACCCCGATTCCCCGAATCCTCCATATAGCCTAGAGGCGTTCCAGCGATGCCGCCCCAGAAGATAGTGATCAAGCTGGACATGACGTCCGACAGGTGCCGGTCCAAGGCGATGGCGCTGGTGGCGGCGACCGTAGGGGTGAGCTCCGTGGCGCTGGCCGGGGACGGCAGGAACCAGGTGGTGGTCGTCGGTGACGGCATCGACTCCGTCAGGCTCACCACCACGCTGCGCAAGAAAGTCGGCCACGCGCAGCTCATACAAGTCGGCGAAGTCAAGAAGGAGGAGAAGAAGCCCGCCGAAGCCACCGCCGCCGCCTCATCCGTCGAGTACACATACCACCCGTGGCAGTACTACCAGTACCCTTCGCACGCGGTGCCGGTCTACGAGCACCCCGCTGCCGCCTACGGTTACCGGCAGTGCCACTCCCGGCCGGGCACCTGCTCTATAATGTAGATAGAGCTTACGGGTTTTTCTAAGCAGCATATTTATACGAAAAGCTTGCGCGCGTATAGAGTTAGTTTTTGTGTATTAATTCCTTTGGTTTTCCCATCGATCGGGGTTTAGCTTCAGAGGATCAATTCCAAATATATGCCAAACGTGGGATCTGTGTAGTGTTGGTTGGCGTCCACGCTTCGTGATTATATTAATAATCGAGATGGATCCTAATTTGGTCGCTCTGGTTCTAACCAGGCAAAGCAGTCAGCATTCATGCTCTAGAGACCAAAGGATGATAAGGAGATCAAGAACAGACGAGAGGCGACGACCTGGTTTCCCAAAACCCAAAATCACTACAGGAATCGAGCAATTTGCCAACGACTAGAAGCTACGCCGACGACTTTGTCCTGGGAGTCCTGTAGTGAATAGTGGTTGCTAAAAATGGCAGATGACTCGTCCAACCGAAAAGGAAAAGCTATCCCCTCTCTGGTCATGCTAGTCTTTCGAGAGATTTCGACTAGAGTAGTCTTCCAAAACTGCACGCGCCAAAATTTCGTCATACTAGAAAAAAAAATCAAAAAGGACACGTGGTTGTGGCCAGGAGAGTAGGCTATTTTGTAATTTTTCTTCATTTTGCATTTTCGTGTTAATTCTTTTTTACATTTGCATTCGTTGTGACAATTCTTTCTTAATTAATAAATTATCAGGGCAAAGTTTTTCCTCTCTTTTAAAAACTGATGATGATGTAGGAAATGGATGGTTGGTGGGTCGCTCAGGCAAAGTAAATCTGATTGCGAAAAGGGCGCTCTCATCCGGTTCGGCGGGGTGTCGTGTGCCCTTACTTCCTCTAGTTTTTTGGAGCAAAAGTCTAACAACACAAGGTTTAGATTGTAGTTAATTATTTCCTTTGAAATTAAGGACTTCGTTCTCGCCCCCCCCCCCCCCCCGGCGTTCGGCCATTGCACCGGTGCATGTAAGGAGAGGATATTTTTCTCTCATCCCATGTAGCAAGACTTGTTTGTTCAGTTTTGGTGTCATGGTGGGGCGCTTAGAGAGTGATGGCGGTGTAGTTGGTAAGTGCATTTTGCCTCATATTTTATTAAGTGTTTTGCATAAGTAGGTGTAGGATTTATATTATTGTACCTCTCACACCTATGTTGCTAATTTTACCAGGATCCCAAAAACAAAGAGGGCAAAAATTAAACTAAGAAAATTGTTCATTTTTGACACAAACATGTCGATTGGAGCAGTAAATGCCTTTCATACAAAGAGTCATGCACCTGATAGTCAAGCGAGAGGCGAAATCGTGCAACCAAAGTTTGAGGGGCTTTAACGATCGTTGTACGGCCGCACCCGCCCATTCTACATCGTTGTACCATGTGTAAGAGGCTTCGCCTCATCAAATAGTTTCACATTGTGTGATCGGATCAGATAATAGATGAACAAAAGAAGTCACAACACCCAAAACATTACATGAAACCTCACCTCCAGAATGGGTATGGAGGGAGAATAAGTAGGAGGGCAGCCATCTCTATCATAGCTTGATTCTTGGAGGCCATGACATCGGTCTCAATTGTCATCACCATCATCTACATCTTTAATTTATTCATCCATCTTGTTGTAGTTCAAAACCCTAGTAAGAATTTACATGTATATTATTTTAATCATTCATTGGCAATTCATAGTATTATTATGATGATTTCTTGTGCTCCATGTCTGGGTAGTTTTATTAGTTCTTTGGAAGATGGAGAAACCCTAGTACCACCAAAAAATTTATGCAAGGGTATATTCAACTTTAATAATACAAAGTGTGGTAATATAACATCGACCGCATAGTATTTGCATCCTAGACATGAAGAATATTGTTGCTAGTGCGAGACAAAGGTTAGTGAGCATAGGGGTGACATAAGTTGTGCTTTCCTTTGCTGACCATTAGTAAGGAATCATGGAGATCCAAGTTCTTCACAACCACGAGGTGACCCTTAATTGCTTGTGTATTCCAATGGAAACCTATGTGGAGGTTTTTTGTGCACATTCATATCGATGACGTCGGTAAAGGTTTCTAAAATCCATTGAAGCTTTGTCTAGAGAAGTCCATTCAAACCAGTACAACCAAAGATCGAGAGCACAAACAAACTTCTCTAATGATCTAAGGCATGAAGGATAACTCCCTATTCTTACATGGAAGAAATGAGGTGGTGGGGCATCCCTGCCATAAGGGGGTGAGTAGAGAGATTTTGAGTGGGTTTTTTCACCAAATTTATAAAGTAAGGCACATGATAAGCTTAAGGATCCGTCAACCGTGTGTCACGTACTCATAAGACACGTCCTCCACTCATCTCTTACCCATGTATCTCTCTCACATCAATGTATTTTCTTGTGCACGCCCGCAAACCTTCACAAGGCTATGTCTCGTCTTTCACCGACCAATATAGAACCTCGTTGTCATATGTTGTCGCCGATGTAGATCTTCTATGCAAGCAGCCACCGTTGCTGCTCCTTTATCGTGCAAGGTGTCCAACTATTGCTCCTCCTTAGCTCGCTATCTGCCTCCTCCTTCGGGACACTACTGCTAGTGCGCCAGCCTCCGTGCCAAGCGATGACTGGATAAGGGCCCCATGCCATGGATGTCTATGGAGGGAGCTCCAATCCCTAGATGTTTACGCGCTCTGAGCCCATGGAAGATAGGGGACCGAGAGGGATGTGTTAGTTGTCGCCAATCCGTCAACAACGAGGCGCTTGCGAGTCCGATTTTTAGCTGACAAGATTTGAGGATGGCGTGGAGGTCAGGTTTTGGGGGATATTATAGATGTTGCAAAAGGTTTTTCTTAAAAGGACAAAATACTATCATTTTTTTTGTTTAAGCACGGGCGTACGCTATGGAGGGATTTCTCCGAGGTTGTATATGTGTATCTGTAAATTTGGATATGTCATGCACATGTGTTGTATGAGTGGTTGCATAAGTTGTAACTGTAGCAAACGAAGACACATGCATGTTTTAACCTTTTTCTATAATCTAAGGGAGATTTGTTGCACAATTTGTTGTTTTTAACTACATTTGTGTGTTGAAATGTTACAACATTTTCGATACGCTTCGCAAGTTTTTAGCCCTTCATGAAAAATGTTTTAAAACAATGTTGCATTTCAAAATAGAAATGAGACTGTCACTAGTGGAAACGAGGACTTTGGTTGAGGTTGGAAATGGGCTTTAACATCGATTCTTCTACGAACTGGTGTTAAAGGGGGCGCCCGTACCAGCGTTGTCCATAGAGCAAAAAGGAGCACCCCCTTTAACACCGGTTCGAGCCACGAACCGGTGTTACAGGCCCTGCACTCGAACCGGTGTTAAAGGCCCTGCACCAATGGCCCACGCAGCCCCCCTTTAACACTGGTTCATGGCTTGAACCGGTGTTAAAGGGGTGCGCCTATATAACAGACCGCAGCCCACACCCCTCTCTCTCATTTTTTTATTCTCTCATTTTGGAGCTTAGCAAGAGGGTGAGAGGTGTGCTAGTTTGTGTTTTTTCCTATGCACAAGAGGTGTTCGGTGAAATGCCCGAGAGCTCGAATTAAGTTTTCTCATTGCTCTTTCCTTCTCGGTCGAAGTTGGCAACTTTATCCTTTCATGTGTCATTGATGTACTGTATAAGTGGTCATCTCCCTGTTAATTTTTGATATAGTACTCTATAATGCAGATGAACCGGCAATGGATGTACGGTGACCGATGCACTTCCGAGTACATTACGGGCCTCCAAAATTTCATCGTTGTGCCTAATGCAAACCATGGTCACAATAGTTTTATATGATGTCCGTGTGTTCACTGTCATAACAAGAAAGACTACTCAAATACCAAAACCATTCACACCCACCTGCTTCGATCCGGTTTCATGCCCAGCTATAATTGTTGGACCAAGCACGGAGAAAAAGGGGTTGTGATGGAAGACAACGAAGAAGAAGAGGATGATGACAACTATCATAATATATATCATGAATACGATGATACTGCAACGGGGGTAGATAATGAAGATCAAGAGGCAGCAAATGGGCCCGCTGATGACGATCTTGGTCGGGCCATTACTGATGCAAAGGAAGAATGTGAAACTGAAAAGGAGAAGGAGAAGCTGGAGAAGATGTTAAAGGATCACAAAACATTGTTGTACCCAACTTGCGAAGATGGCCACAAAAAGCTAGGTACCACATCGGATTTGCTGCAATAGAAGGCAGAGAACGGTGTGACTGATAGCGCATTTTCAAAGTTGTTGGTAAAAATGAAGAATCTGCTTCTAAGAAATAATGAATTGACCGACAATACATACCAAGCAAAGAAGGTTGTCTGCCCTCTAGGATTAGACGTGGAGAAGATACATGCCTGCATTAATGACTGCATCCTCTACCGCGGCGAGAAGTACGAGAATTTGGATGCATGCTCGGTATGCACTGCACTGCGGTATAAGATCAGACGAGACGATCCTGGCGATGTTGAGGGCGAGGCCCCTAGGAAGAAGGCTCCTGTCAAGGTTATGTGGTATGATCCTATAATACCACGGTTAAAACGTCTCTTCAGAAATAAAGAGCATGCCAAGTTGTTGCGATGGCACATGGAAGACCGTAAGAAAGACGCGATATTGAGACACCCCGCTGATGGGTCACAGTGGAGAAAAGTCGAGCGACAGTACCCGGACTTCGCACGTGACGTAAGGAACTTAAGGTTTGGTCTAAGTACAGATGGCATGAAGCCTTTTGGTGAGCATAGCTGCAGTCATAGCACCTGGCCTGTGACTCTATGTATCTATAACCTTCCTCCTTGGTTGTGCATGAAGAGGAAGTTCATTATGATGTCAGTGCTCATCCAAGGCCCGAGGCAACCCGGCAACAACATTGATGTGTACCTAAGGCCATTAGTTTAAGAACTTCTACAGCTGTGGGCCAAACCAGGTGTATGTATGTGGGATGGGCACAAAGGGGAGCCATTTGCTCTACGAGCGTTGCTTTTCGTAACCATCAATGATTGGCCTACTCTTAGTAACATTTCAGGGCAGACAAACACAGGATTCAAAGCATGCACGCACTGTTTAGATGAGACTGGAAGTGTATATTTGGATAAATGTAAGAAGGTTGTGTACCTAGGGTATCGTTGATTTCTTCCGAACCTGCATCCCGTAAGAAAGAAAGGCAAGCATTTCAAACGTCTAGCAGAACCCCGGAGGAAGCCCGTCCTCCGTACCGATGAGGAGGTATTTGGTATGGTCAAGGACCTAGAAGTAATCTTTGGAAAAGGTCCTGGCAGTCTATCTGTTCCGAATGACGATGTCGGACACGCGCCCATGTGGAAGAAGCAATCTATATTTTGGGACCTACCCTATTGGAAAGTCCTAGTGTTGGAGATATGCCCTAGAGGCAATAATAAATGTAGTTATTATTATATCTTTGTTTTTATGATAAATGTTTACATTCATGCTATAATAGTATTAACAAGAAACATTAATACTTGTGTGATTTGTAAACTAAATTAGAGTCCCTAGTAAAGCCTCTTCTTAATACTAGCTTGTTGATTAATAGATGATCATGGTTTCTTGATCATGAACATTTGAGATGTTGTTAATAACAAGATCATATCATTAGGAGAATGGTATGGTGGACATACTCCTATAGATAAGCGTAGCATAAAGATCAAGTCATTTAATATATTTCATTTGCTATAAGCTTTCTGATACATAGTAACCTAATTCCTTAGACCATGAGATCATGCTAATCACCATCACCGGAAGGATGCTTTGATGACATCAAACACCACACCGTAACTGGGTGGCTATAAAGGTGGCATTGAGTGTTCGGAAAGTATGTGTTGAGGCACATGGATCAAGAGTGGGATTTGTCCATCCATATGACGGATAGATATACTCTGGGCCCTCTCGGTGGAGTGTCATCCAATTAGCTTGCAAGCATGTGACTAGCTCACAAGGGATCACATATCACGGGAACGAGAAAAGAGTACTTATCGGTAACGAGGTTGAACTAGGTATGCAGAGATACCGACGATCAAAACCTCGGATAAGTAAACTATCGTGAGACAAAGGGAAATTGGTATCGTTTGTAAGTGGTTCATTCAATCGCAAATTAATCGTAGAAATATGTGGGAGCCATATGAATTTCCAGATTCCTCTATTGGTTATTGTTCGGAGAAGTGTCTCGATCATGTCCGCATAATTCACGAACCGTAGGGAGACACACTTAAGGATTCGATGTTGTTGAGTAGTTATGGAATGATGAGTAAGAGACCGAATGTTGTTCGAAGTCTCGGATGGGATCCGGGATATCACGAGGAGATCTAGAATGGTCCTGAGAATAAGATTCATATAAGGAAAGTCTTGTTTCAGAGTTGGGGAATGATTCCGGTGTTTTCATCGGGAATATTCTAGAAGGGTCCGGAAGGTCCGGCACTCCAGAGGGGAAGGGTACATGAATGTGTCATAACAATGTGGAATGGTTGCATCATGTACTAGGTATCATGGCTGGGCAAAATAAAGGGAGAAATCAAATCCTAGTTTGAAAAGTCAAACACCAATTTGAAAAGTCAAACGACAATTTTGCTTGGTGAAGGGAGAGTAGGAAACCTACTTGGGGAGGAGTTCCTCTCCCTCCACCCGCCGGCCAAGGAGGACGACTTGGGGGAGGACTCCCTCCCCTTGGTCGGCGCCCTCCCACCTATAAAAGGAGGGGCAGGGGTGCCCCTCTTCCCTACACCTCAAACCCTAGCTCATGCGCGCCTACACCTCCAAGTGCAGCCGCCGCCTAGGGTTTCCCCTCCAACTCGGTGACTTGGGGCTTCCCAAGCCCTAGCTGCCGGCCAAGATCCGCCCCTTGGTGCCTCTAAACCCTAGATCGCCAAGGCCTCTCTCATAGTCCACCATACTCGCTCCGGCTTAAGGCGAAGCCCTGCGAGATCTCTCCTCTACTTCCGGTCGTCTTCTTGGGAATCGCGAGAGAGTGCTACAACCTCCGTCACCTTTGGAACAAGGGAGAGGAAGGTCTTCATCGAGTACCAAACGTGTGACCGATTACGGAAGCGCTTAACGCAATACCTTGGAAGGATCGTCTACACGATCTTGAGATCGGCAAGAGTACAACTACATCACCCACGAGAATCTGCTCTCGTTAAACACTTTGGAATCTTCGAGGGTGAGTTCCTCTATCGACTCGTTGCTACAATCTAGTAGATAGATCTTGGCTTGTTTGTTTGTATGCGGTAGAAATTTTTTGTTTTCCATGCTACGAACCCCTATAGTGGTATCAGAGCCGTGTCTATATGTAGATCTGTTGCACGAGTAGAACACAATGGTCATTGTGGGCGGTGGTGCTTTTATTATCAATTGCTTCTTGTGTACTTTGCATCTTGCGGTATGATGGGATGAAGCGGCCCGGGCTAACCTTACATGACATCGTTCATGAGACTTGCTCCACACTCAACATGCAACTTTTATTGCATAAGTAGCTTTGCAGGTGTATGTCTCTCCCATTATAGTATAGATCCAATTTACAATGGGCACTTGATAGTTTAAACATCAATGTTGTGGTTCTTGTTCCTAAGTTAGATCGACACTTATTGAAAGCCCCAAACCACGTAAAATATGCAAAGAAAATTAGAGGCATCTAACTTTGTTTTGCAGGGGTGTGCTGTGATATGGCCATGATTGTGATTATATTTGATGTATACAATGTTCCTTTTTGTAAGTTGGCAACCGACAGGAGCCATATGGTTGTCTTTAAATTCTGTTAAGACCTGCGTGTCTTTTCAAAGTAGTTGTAATAGTTGAAGCTGGTGGACGACAACCATGAAGCGGTGCCATTGACCTTGACGCCATACCGGTGATGATGGAGATCATATTCGTGCTTGAAGATGGAGATCGGAAGCACAAAAAGAAAGGCCATATCATATCACATATTATGAATTGCATGTGATGTTAATCCTTTATGCATCTTGTATTCCTTAGTTAACGACGGTAGCATTATAAGATGATCCCTCATGCACATTAATTTCAAGTTTTAAAGTGTTCATCCTTAGTAAGCACCGTTGCTAAAGCTTGTTGTTTCGAAGCACCACGTGATGATCGGGTGTGTTAGATTCTGCAAGTGTATACAACGTGAGCAAGCCAAATTTGCTCATGCGGAAGCTAAGGTTTGATCTTGATGAGCCTAGCATATACAGACATGGTCTCGGAACACGGATTACCGAAAGGTAAAGCATGAATCATATAGTTGATATGATGAACATGTCGATTGTTCGCCATTGAAGCTACATCAACTCTCATGATGATCGGTTTTGATGTAGTGGATTTGGTTTGTGTGATCACTAAAACATTGTGAGGGATATTGTTTTGAGTGGGAGTTCACCTAGATTAATTTAACTATTAATTAGAACTCAATTTGTCATAAACTTAGTCTAAACTTTTGCAAATATGTTGTAGATCAATGGCGGCCCCTACCATCAATTTTAATGCGTTTCTAGATAAACAAAAGTTGAAAAACAATGGAAGCAACTTCGCGGATTGGTTCCGCAATTTGAGGATTGTCCTCAATGCTGGTAATTTGACCTATGTCTTTGGATGCACCATTGGTGACCCACCTGCAGCTGATGCTACCGATGAAGTAAAGAATGTTTACCTCGCACGGAAGAATCAATACTCCACAGTTCAGTGTGCTATCGTGTATGGTTTGGAATCGGAGCTTCAGAAAAGGTTTGATAACCATGACCCACATGATATTGTTCGTGAACTCAAATTGATATTTGAGACTCACGCGGCAGTTGAGAGTTATGAGGCTTCTGAAAAGTTCTTTAACTGCAAGATGGAAGAGGTCAGCTCCATTAGTGAGCATGTGCTTAAGATGTCTGGGCACGCAAACAAACTCCAAAGTTTGGGTATAATGATTCCTAATGCTTTGGGGATTTACTGTGTCCTCCAATCACTGCCACCAAGTTACAAGAACTTTGTGATGAACTACAATATGCAAAGCATGAACAAGCAGTTGCCAGAACTCTTCTCCATGTTGAAATCTGCAGAAGTGGAGATCAAGAAAGAGCACCAAGTGTTGATGGTCAATAAGACCACCAAATTCAAGAAATGCAAGTCTAAGCAAAAGGGAAACTTCAAGAAGGGCGGTAAGAAAGTTGCCGCACCGGCGAAGAAGACCAAAGCTGGACCTAAGACCGATACTGAATGCTTTTACTGCAAGGGAGAGGGTCACTGGAAGCGGAATTGCCCAAAGTACTTGGAATATTTGAAGAACGACAACATCAAGAAGAAAGGTATATCCGATATACATGTTATTGATGTGTATCTCACTAGTACTCGTAGTAGTGCACAGGTATTTGATCTTTGGTTTGCTCATATTTGTAACTCGAAACAGGTGTTGCAGAATACACGGAAGCTAGCGAAGAACGAGGTGACGATGCGCGTAGAAAATGGATCAAAGGTCGATGTGATCGCGGTCGGCACGCTACCTCTTCATCTACCAGCGGGATTAGTTTTATACTTAAATAATTGTTATTTGGTGCCTGCGTTGAGCATGAACATTATATCTGGATCATTTTTGTTGCGAGACAGTTGCTTGTTTAAGTCCGAGAATAATGGTTGTTCGATTTATATGAGTAATATGTTTTATACACATACACCTTTGATAGATGGTCTATTCTTATTGAATCTCGATAGTGGAAATACACATATTAATAACATTGAAGCTAAACGTTTGAAATTGAGCGATAACTCGACCTATATGTGGCACTGTCGTCTTGGTCATATTGGAGTGAAGAGTATGAAGAAACTTAATTCCGATGGACTTCTTGAATCACTTGATTTCGAATCACTTGAAAGATGTGAAGCATGTTTGATGGGTAAAATGACTAAGACTCCATTTTCTGGTATGATGGAGCGAGCTACGGACTTATTGGAAATCATACATACCGATGTGTGTGGTCCAATATGTGTAGCATCGCGCGGTGGTTATCGTTATGTTCTTACCTTCACGGATGACTTGATTAGATATGGGTATATCTATTTCATGAAACATAAGTCCGAAACTTTTGAGAAGTTTAAGGAATTTCAAAGTGAGGTAGAGAATCAACGTAACAAGAAGATTAAATTTCTACGTTCTGATCATGGAGGTGAATATCTAAGTTACGAGTTTGGCGAGCATTTGAAGAAATGCGGAATACTTTCACAATTGACACCGCCGGGAACACCACAGTGTAATGGTGTGTCCGAACATCGTAATCAAACTCTCTTAGATATGGTTCGTTCTATGATGTCACTTACAGATTTACCGCTATAATTTTGGGGTTATGCATTAGAAACAGTCGCATTCACTTTAAATAGGGCACCATCTAAATCCGTTGAAACGACACCGTCTGAATTATGGTTTGGGAAGAAACCTAAATTGTCGTTCCTTAAAGTTTGGGGTTGCGAAGCCTATGTAAAGAAGTTACAACCGGACAAGCTTGAACCCAAAGCAGAAAAATGCGTCTTCATAGGATACCCGAAGGAAACTATTGGGTATACCTTCTATCATAGATCCGAAGGCAAAATCTTTGTTGCTAAGAATGGATCCTTTCTAGAGAAAGAATTTCTCTCGAAAGAAGTGACGGGAAGGAAAGTAGAACTCGACGAGGTTGTTGAACCTTCTCTCGAACTTGCGAGTAGCGCAGCACCGGAAATTGTTCCTGTGGCGCCTACACTAATAAGAGAGGAAGCTAATGATGATGATCATGAAACTTCGGTTAAAGTTCCTACAGAACCTCGCAGGTCAACGAGAACTCGTACCACTCCTGATTGGTATGATCCCGTTATGAGTGTCATGTTGGTGGACAACACCGATGACCCTGCGACATATGAGGAAGCGATGATGAGCCTAGATTCCAATAAATGGCAAGATGCCATGAAATCCAAAATTGGATCCATGTACGAAAACCAAGTATGGACTTTGGTGGACTTCTGGATGGCGGAAGGTCACGAGAAAAATGGATTTTCAAGAAGAAAACAGATGTTGATGGTAATGTTACTGTCTATAAAGCTCGACTTGTCGCAAAAGGGTTTCGACAAATTCAAGGAGTTGACTACGATGAGACTTTCTCACCAGTAGCGAAGCTAAAGTCTGTGAGGATTATGTTAGCAATCGCTGCATATTATGATTATGAAATATGGCAGATGGATGTCAAAACAGCATTCCTCAATGGAGACATTGATGAAGAGTTGTATATGATGCAACCCAAAGGTTTTGTCGATCCTAAAGATGCTAACAAGGTATGCAAACTTCAACGGTCCATATATGGGTTGAAGCAAGCATCCCGAAGTTGGAATCAACGTTTTGATAAGGTAATCAAAAGTTTTGGTTTTATACAAACTTATGGAGAAGCTTGTATTTGCAAGAAAGTGAGTGGGAGCTCTGTAGCATTCTTAATACTATATGTAGATGACATATTGTCGATTGGGAATGATGTAGACCTTCTTAATAGTGTCAAGGAATATTTGAATAATAGTTTTTCAATGAAAGATCTTGGCGAAGCAGCTTACATATTAGGCATAAAGATTTATAGAGATATATCAAGACGCCTAATATCATTGTCACAAAGTACATATTTGGACAAAGTTCTAAAGAGGTTTGGAATGGAAGATAGCAAGAAAGGATTCTTGCCCATGTTGCCCAATACGACCTTGAGTAAAACTCAAAGTCCAAAGAACTAGTAAGATAGAGAAGGATGAGTAAGACTCCCTATGCCTCAGCCATAGGATCTCTAATGTATGCCATGCTATGTACTAGACCCGACGTTGCATATGCTGTTAGTTTGACTAGCAGATATCAAAGTGATCCAGGAGTGGATCATTGGACAACGGTCAAAAACATCCTTAAGTACTTGAGAAGAACTAAGGATATGGTTCTTTATTATGGAGGTGATGAACAGCTCGTTTCTAATGGTTACACCGATGCTAGTTGGAACACCGATCCGGATGATTCTAAATCTCAATCTGGATACGTATTTACTTTGAATGGTGCAGCAGTTAGCTGGAGGAGTGCAAAGCAAAGCGTTGTGGCGAGAACTTCAACTGAATCGGAATACATAGCTGCTTCGGAGGCTTCACAAGAAGCGATATGGATGAAGGAGTTCATTATAGAGCTCGGTGTGGTTCCAAGTGCGTTGGACCCAATGTCTATCTACTATGATAACATGGGCGCCATAGCCAATGCGCAAGAACCAAGGTCACACAAGAAGCTGAAGCACATCAAGCTACATTTTCACGCTATTCGAGAACATGTCCAAGATGGTGACATAAAGATTTGCAAAGTACACACAGATCTGAATGTGGCGGATCCATTGACTAAACCTCTCCCGAGGGCAAAACATGACCAACACCAAATTGTCATGGGTGTTCGGTATATTACCATGTAATCTAGATTAGTTGACTCTAGTGCAAGTGGGAGACTGTTGGAGATATGCCCTAGAGGCAATAATAAATGTAGTTATTATTATATCTTTGTGTTTATGATAAATGTTTACATTCATGCTATAATAGTATTAACAAGAAACATTAATACTTGTGTGATTTGTAAACTAAATTAGAGTCCCTAGTAAAGCCTCTTCTTAATACTAGTTTGTTGATTAATAGATGATCATGGTTTCTTGATCATGAACATTTGATATGTTGTTAATAACAATATCATATCATTAGGAGAATGGTATGGTGGACATACTCCTATAGATAAGCGTAGCATAAAGATCAAGTCATTTAATATAGTTCATTTGCTATAAGCTTTCTGATACATAGTAACCTAATTCCTTAGACCATGAGATCATGCTAATCACCATCACTGGAAGGATGCTTTGATGACATCAAACACCACACCGTAATTGGGTGGCTATAAAGGTGGCATTGAGTGTTCGGAAAGTATGTGTTGAGGCACATGGATCAAGAGTGGTATTTGTCCATCCATATGACAGATAGATATACTCTGGTCCCTCTCGGTGGAATGTCATCCAATTAGCTTGCAATCATGTGACTGGCTCACAAGGGATCACATATCACGGGAACGAGAAAAGAGTACTTATCGGTAACGAGGTTGAACTAGGTATGCAGAGATACCGACGATCAAAACCTCGGATAAGTAAACTATCGTGAGACAAAGGGAAATTGGTATCGTATGTAAGTGGTTCATTCGATCGCAAATTAATCATAGAAATATGTGGTAGCCATATGAATTTCCAGATTCCTCTATTGGTTATTGTTCGGAGAAGTGTCTCGATCATGTCCGCATAATTCACGAACCGTAGGGAGACACACTTAAGGATTCGATGTTTTTGAGTAGTTATGGAATGATGAGTAAGAGACCGAATGTTGTTCGGAGTCTCGGATGGGATCCGGGGTATCACGAGGAGATCCAGAATGGTCCGGAGAATAAGGTTCATATAAGGAAAGTCATGTTTCGGAGTTGGGGAATCATTCCGGTGTTTTCATCGGGAATATTCTAGAAGGGTCCGGAAAGTTCGGCACTCCGGAGGGGAAGGGTACATGAATGTGTCATAACAATGTGGAATGGTTGCATCATGTACTAGGTATCATGGCTGTAGGGTTCGCAGCATAGAAAACAAAATTTTTCCTACGAAGTGAACTATATACCAAGATCTATCTACTAGATACAAACAACGGGCGGATGTATATCCGTAGAGAACATACCCTTGAAGACCGATAAAGCTTAACGAGTTCAACTCATGGTTGATGTAGACGATCTCTTGCCGATCTCAAGATCGAGAGGAAGTCCTAGCGCCGCAAATCAGCAGCGCATCCATGCTCGCACACACGTTCGAGGCAGCGAGCAACCTCCGCCTCCTCGCTCCAGCAATGCAGTGGAAGCACAACTCTTTCTTGCCGAATAGCCACCGGGAACATGTATCTCGCTAGTCCGAGACCATGGGGGATAAATTCTAGAGGGGGAGAGAAATCCTTCACGAGGAGGTGTGAGAGACAAGTGAGGAGGGGGGCTCCTTTTATAGGAGGAGGGGACCCCAAGGGGTGGCGCATGTGGGATGCCCTTGCCCTCCCTCTTCATGTGGGTGGACACTCCACTCACAAATCTCCTTTAAATTCCCTCCACTCAAAAGTCCACTCAAATTCCCATTAAATTTCCACCAAATTTAATGCAAACTCTCATTAAATAAAACTCTTTTATTTTATTCAGAATTTTGTCAATTACTTTAATGACAAACATTCACAAATAACCCCTTGCTAGAATTCTACTTCACATGCATAACCACTTTATGCAATTTCACCCGAAAACCTGTTTCGGTATCTAGTGAAATAAATTCCTGCGCTTGTTCATTCTTTCGGCATGAAACATTTGCTCCAATTGGATGTCGGTGTCTCTTAAGTGTGTCACCCTATGGTTCGTAAATAATGCGGACATGATCGAGACCCCTCTCGGATCAATAATCAGAAGCGGGATCTGGAGACCCATACTGACTCCCACACATTCAACGATGATTTTCTTTTGATCGTCGGAACCTTTTACGCTAGTATCTTAATCCCTTTGTTTCACGATATATTACATGTCCGAGATTCGATCATCGGTATCTCCATACCTAGTTTGATCTCGTTACCGACATGCACTCTATTCTCGTTCCTGTGATATAACATTCTAGTGATCAAATCACTTGCTTGCAATCTAATCAATGTGATATCACCGAGAGGGCCCAGAGTATATCTATCCGTCATCGGGATGATCAAATTCCACTCTCGATCCATGAGCCTCAACATAACACTTTATTAGTTCTGAATCCATCTTTATAATCACCATGTTACAGTGTGACGTTTGATGTTATCAAGAAACTCTTCCGGTGTTAGTGATTGACATGATCTCATGGTCTAAGGATTAGGATCACTTCGTAAGTTGTTATGGCAATATAAACTCAATGACTTTGATTGTAATGCTATACTTCGGATGAATGTTCATCACACCATTACACTAATGTTGTGATCCCGTTAACAACATCCAATGTCCATGATCGTGAAACCTTGATCATCTTGTTAATCAACGAGCTAGTTTATGAGAGAGGCATAACTAGGAACTTTCTGCTTGTTTATTAAACACACATGTATTAACGCTTCCGTATCAATACAATTATAACATGCAAAATAAACATCTATCATATACTTGGAATACACATAATAAACACTTTATTATTGCCTCTCGTGGCATATTCCTTCAGTCTCCCACTTGCACTAGAGACAATAATCTAGTTACATAGTGATAAATCTAACACCCATTGAGTTCGGTGTTGATCATGTTTTGCTCTAGGAGAGTTTTAGTCAACGGATCTTCTACATTGAGATCCGTATGTTTACAAATCTTTATATCTCCATCCTTGACATGCTCATGGATGTAGTGAAACCGGCTCTTAATATGCTTGGAATGCTTGTGAGACCTTGGCTCTTTGGCATTGGCAATGGCACCATTGTTGTCACAATAGATCACCATTGGGACCAACGCGTTTGCCACCACTCCTAGTTCGGATATGAACTCCTTCATCCAAAGCGCTTCTCGAAATGCTCAAGCAACATATTTGGCCTCCATTGTTGATCCCGCTACCACGGGTTGTTTGGAGCTCCTCCAACTAACCGCTCGCCATTCATGAGAAATACGATCCGGATTGAGACTTAGAGTCATCCGGATCGGTGTCAAAGCTAGCGTCGACATAACACTTAGCGACGAGCTCTTCTTCACCTCCAGATACAAGAAACATATCCTTAGTTCTTCGTAAGTACTTAAGGATATTCTTGACCGCTATCCAAAGGTTCAACTCGGATCCGATTGGTACCTACTAGTCAAACTAATAGCATGTGCCACATCCGGCTTGTACATAGTATGGCATACATTATAGAGCCTATGGTGAAGCATAGGGACTTTGTCCATTATCTCTCTTTCTTCCGCCGGACTTTGAGTCTTACTCAATGTCTTGCCTTGCAACATAGGTAAGAACCCTTCTTACTTCCGTCCATTTTAAACTTCTTTAAAATCTTATCAAGGTATGTACTTTATGATAGCCCTATTAGGCGCCTAGATCTATCTCTATAGATCTTTATGCCTAATATGTATGCCTTCACCTAGGTCCTTCATTGAAAATTTGCTTTTAGATAACTTTTAACACTGCTTAAAAGATCTATATCATTCCGATCAATAATATTTCATCCACATATAATATCGAAATGCCACATTGCTCCCCTCACTTTCTTGTAAATACAAGCTTCTCCATAAGTTTGGACAAATCCAAACTCTTTGATCACCTCATCAAAGCGGAGATTCCAACCGTGATCCTTGCTTCAATCCATAGATGGATCGTGAAGCTTGCACACCTTGTTAGCATCCTTAGGATCGACAAAACCCTTTGGTTGTATCATATACAACTCTTCTTCAATATTACCATTGAGAAACGCGGTTTTGACATCCATCTGCCATATCTCATAATCGAAATATGCAACAATTGCTAACATAATCCTAACTGACTTTAGCATCGCTACGGGAGAAAGTCTCATCGTAGTCAACTCCTTGAATTTGTCGAAACCCCTTTGCGACAAGTCGAGCTTTATAGACGGTCACATTACCATCGACATCAGTTTTCCTTTTGAAAATCCATTTGTTCTCCACGGCCTTTTGGTGAGGTATTCCACCAAGTTCCAAACTTGATTTTCATACATGGATTCCATCTCGGTTCATGGCTTCTAACCATTTGTTGGAATCCGGGCTCATCATCGCTTCTTCATACGCCGGGTCATCATTTTCATCAACCATGAAATTCATGACAGGATTTCCGTGACTCGGGGCTACAGCGTCTGTTTGACCTGCGAGGTTCGGTAGTACTCTCTTCGGAGTTTCATGATCATTATCATTAGTTCCCTCTTCAATAGGTGGAGCCAACTCGGAACAACTTCCGTACCGCTACCGCCATACTTTGAAGAGAAGGTTCCACAACCTCTTGAGTTCTACCTTCCGAGCTACTCACACCTTTCGCGAGAAACTCTTTCTCTAGAAAGGATCCATTCTTAACAACAAAAACCTTGCCCTCGGATGTGATAGAAGGAATACCCAATAGTTTCTTTAGGGTATCCTATGAAGACGCATTTTTCGCTTTGGGTTCGAGTTTATCCGGTTGAAGTTTCTTCACATAAACATCGCATCCCCAAACTTTAAGAAATGACACTTAGGTTTGTTTCCAAACCACAATTCATCTGGTGTCTTTTCAGCGGTTTAGATGGTGCCCGATTTAAAGTGAATGCAGCGATTTCTAGTGCATAACCCCAAAATGACAACGGCAAGTCCGTCGGAGACATCATAGATCGAACCATATCTAATAAAGTATGATTCTGACGTTCAGCACACCATTTCTTTGTGGTGTTCGGCGGTGTGAGTTGTGAAACAATTCCACACTCTTTCATGTGAGTGCTAAACTCGTAACTTAGATACTCACCTCCACGGTCGGACCGTAGAAATTTGATCTTTCTATTACGATGATTTTCCACTTCATTCTGAAATTCCTTGAACTTTTCAAAGGTTTTAGACTTGTGTTTCATCAAGTAGATATAACCGTATCTACTCAAATCATCCGTGAAAGTAACAAAATAACGATATCCACCTCGCGCCGACACACTCATTGGACCACATACATCAGAATGTATGATTTCCAATAAATCTGTCGCCCGTTCCATTGAACCGGAAAACGGCGTTCTAGTCATCTTGCCCATAAGTCATGGATCACATGTATCAAATGATTCATAATCAAGTGATTCCAAAAGTCCATCCGAATGGAGCTTCTTCATGTGTTTAACTCCAATATGACCTAGACGGCAGTGCCACATATATGCGGATATATCATCATTAAGTTTAATCCTTTTAGCATCAACATTATGAATATGTGTAACATTATCATCGAGATCTAATAGAAATAAACCATTCATCATCAGTGCATGACCATAAAAGATTTCATTCATATAAATGGAACAACCATTGTTCTCGGATTTAAATGAATAACCACTTCGCATCAAACACGATCCAGATACAATGTTCATGCTCGGTCGAGCACGGATAACATTTATTCAAGTTTATAACTAATCCCGGCGGCAAGTGGAGGCGGCGTTCCGGCGATCACATCAACGCTTGATCTATTGCCGACACGCATCTTGACCTCACCTTGCTAGCGGTCGCTTGTTCCATGACCCACGATTCGAGTTACAAATATTAGCAATTGAACCGGTATCAAATACCCAGGTGCTACTGCGATCACTAGTCAAGTACACATCAATAACATGTATATCATATATACCTTTGTTTTCCTTGCCGGCCTTCTTGTCTGCCAGATACTTGGGGAAGTTGCGCTTCAGTGGATCCTTACAATAGTAGCACTTTCGGAATCGAGACTTAGGTCCAACTCGAGGTTTCTTTTCGGTGACAACGAGCTTGCCGCCTTACTTCCCTTCTGTTTTCCCTTCTTGTCTTTCTTGAAACCAGTGTTCCTATTGATCATCAACACTTGATGTTCCTTTTGATCTCCACTTCAGGTTTAAGCATTGTGAGCTCGGGGAGACTTCTTCATGCCTTGCATATTATAGTTCATCACGAAGCTCTTATAGCTAGGTGGCGGACTACGAGAACACGATGGCTGCCTAAGTCAATGGAATCGATATTCCCAAGGACACAAGCTTATCGGCGTAACGACATCTTGAGTACATGCTCACTAACGGAGATGTGCTCTTCCATCATGCAACTAAAGAACTTTTACGAGCGTTGTAGCTCTCTACTGACATGTGTGTCGAAAATCATTTTCAACTCACCCATTGTATCAAATGCATTGCCGTTTTTGAAACGCTTTCGAAGTTCCGGCTCTAGCCCATACAATATGCCGCAATGAACTAAGTTGTGGTCCTCCTGACGAGTCTGATAGACATTCTTCTCCTCGTCAGGGGCATCATCAAAAGGTGGGGGGCCTAACGGAGCTTCTAGCACATATTGCTTTTGTGCAACAGAGAGGAGAATCCTCAAATTCATGGCCCATTCAGTAAAGTTGCTACCGTTTGTTGCTAGTTTCTCCTTCTCCATGAACACATTGAAATTAAAAGCAGGTGGTGCCATCTACAACAGAATTTGTAAAGTTTAGACTAAGTGTATGATAGATCGAGTTCAACTAATCTATATTACGAATGAACTCCCACTCAAAAGCGACATCCCTCGTGCCCTTTTGGTGATTACATGAACCAAATCCACTACACCAAGTCCGATCATCACGTGAGTCGGTATAGCTTCAAAGGCGAGCATCAAATGGGCATCATATCAACTATATGACTCATGCTTAACCTTTCGGTCCGTGTTCCGAGGCCATGTGCATACATGCTAGGCTCGCCAAGTTAGAACCTTAGTATTCGCGTGTAAGCTGTTTTACACCGAAATATGGTCGTGGATCCAAGAACACCCGATCATCACGTGATGTCTTGGGCGGCGAAAACATAATCGGTGCATACTAAAGGAAGAACACATTGTTATCTTGATATTTAAATGAGGGATCATCTTATTATGCTAACAAAGCGCTAAACAAGCAATATAAGATGCTATCAAACATCATATGTTTATTAGTGAAATGATATGGTTCCAGATGATCTCTATCATGTGCATCGTGGTATGATCACTATCATACCTATATGTAAATCCAAGGTCTATGGATTTTACGCTATGTGTGTTGTAAGAGTATCATCTCATACTTCTACTTACAACACTACCATATCATAACACTAGCCCAGAACAATCTAAACTAGGCGCCTCTAATTTATCCATTGCAAGTTTTACGTGGCTTAGGGCTTTCGAGATAGAACCGTTCTTACCTACGAACATGAACCTAGCGAGGATAATCAAATTGTTGACAACTCGCTTGCAAAATAGATATTGACTATAGTAGGAGATAGACACCGCTAGCCACTTATGCAAACTAGTTGCATGTCAAGCGTGGAACAGGTCTCATGTGCGAGGACATGTAAAGTTTGTCCGGCCGCTTCATCCCACTATGCCACCAATATCCAAAATTACAACAAAGGAGCAACAACATGATCATCATCGCCCACATATTCATATGTGTACTACCGTGTAAAGTATCTACGCATAGATCCGGCTCGATACCCTTTGTAGGGTTCGCGACATAGAAAAAAAAATTTTCCTCTGAAGTGAACTATATACCAAGATCTATCTACTAGATACAAACAACGGGCGGATGTATATCCGTAGAGAACATACCCTTGAAGACCGACAAAGCTTAACGAGTTCAACTCGTGGTTGATGTAGACGATCTCTTGCGATCTCAAGATCGAGAGGAAGTCCTAGCGCCGCAAATCAGCAGCGCATCCGTGCTCGCACACACGTTCGAGGCACCGAGCAACCTCCGCCTCCTCGCTCCAGCGATGCAGCGGAAGCACAACTCTTTCTTGCCGAATAGCCACCGGGAACATGTATCTCGCTAGTGCGAGACCATGGGGGATAAATTCTAGAGGAGGAGAGAGATCCTTCACGAGGAGGTGTGAGAGACAAGTGAGGAGGGGGGCTCCTTTTATAGGAGGAGGGGGGACCCCAAGGGGGTGGCCGACGCATGGGGGCTGCCCCCTTGACCTCCCCTCTTCATGTGGGTGGACACTCCACTCACAAATCTCCTTTAAATTCCCTCCACTCAAAAGTCCACTCAAATTCCCATTAAATTTCCACCAAATTTAATGCAAACTCTCATTAAATAAAACCCTTTTATTTTATTCAGAATTTTGTCAATTACTTTAATGACAAACATTCACAAATAACCCCTTGCTAGAATTCTATTTCACATGCATAACCACTTTATGCAATTTCACGAAAACTTTGTTTTATCTAGTGAAATAAATTCTGCTTGTTCATTCTTTCGGCATGAAACATTTGCTCCAATTGGATGTCGGTGTATCTTAAGTGTGTCACCCTACGGTTCGTGAATAATGTGGACATGATCGAGATCCCTCTCGGATCAATATTCAGAAGCGGGATCTGGAGACCCATACTGACTCCCACACATTCAACGATGACTTTCTTGTGATCGTCGGAACCTTTTACGCTAGTATCTTAATCCCTTTGTTTCACGATATATTACATGTCCGAGATTCGATCATCGGTATCTCCATACCTAGTTTGATCTCGTTACCGACATGCACTCTTTTCTCGTTCCTGTGATATAACATTCTAGTGATCAAATCACTTGCTTGCAAGCTAATCAATGTGATATCACCGAGAGGGCCCAAAGTATATCTATCTGTCATCGGGATGAACATATTCCACTCTCGATCCATGAGCCTCAACATAACACTTTATTAGTTCTGAATCCATCTTTATAATCACCCTGTTACGGTGTGACGTTTGATGTTATCAAGAAACTCTTCCGGTGTTAGTGATTGACATGATCTCATGGTCTAAGGATTAGGATCACTTCGTAAGTTGTTATAGCAATATAAACTCAATGACTTTGATCGTAATGCTATACTTCGGATGAATGTTCATCACACCATTACACTAATGTTGTGATACCGTTATTAACAACATCCAATGTCCATGATCAGGAAACCTTGATCATCTTGTTAATCAACGAGCTAGTTTATGAGAGAGGCATAACTAGGAACTTTCTATTTGTTTATTAAACACACATGTATTAACGTTTTCGTATCAATACAATTATAGCATGCAAAATAAACATCTATCATATACTTTGAATACACATAATAAACACTTTATTATTGCCTCTCAGGGCATATTCCCTTCAATGGCTGGGCAAAATAAAGGGAGAAATCAAATCCTAGTTTGAAAAGTCAAACGCCAATTTGAAAAGTCAAACGGCAGTTTTGCTTGGTAGAGGGAGAGTAGGAAACCTACTTGGGGAGGAGTTCCTCTCCCTCCACCCGCCGGCCAAGGAGGCCGACTTGGGGGAGGACTCTCTCCCCTTGGCCAGCGCCCTCCCACCTATAAAAGGAGGGGCAGGGGTGCCCCTGTTCCCTACACCTCAAACCCTAGCTCCTGCGCGCCTACACCTCCAAGTGCAGCCGCCGCCTAGGGTTTCCCCTCCAACTCGGCGACTTGGGGCTTCCCAAGCCCTAGCCGCCGGCCAAGCTCCGCCCCTTGGTGCCTCTAAACCCTAGATCACCAAGGCCTCTCTCATAGTCCACCATACTCGCTCCGGGTTAAGGCAAAGCCCTGAGATCTCCTCTACTCCGGTCACGCCGTCAGGTCGCCGGAATCGCGAGGAGAGTGCTACAACCTCCGCCGCTTTGGAACAAGGAGATGAAGGTCTTCATCGAGTACCGAACGATGTGACCGATCGGAAGCGCCGAATTAGCGCATGGGAAGGATCGTCTACACGATCTTGAGATCGGCAAGAGTACGACTACATCACCCACAAGAATCTGCTCTCGTTAAACACTTTGGAATCTTCGAGGGTGATTTCCTCTATCGACTCGTTGCTACAATCTAGTAGATAGATCTTGGCTTGTTTGTTTGTATGTGGTAGAAATTTTTTGTTTTCCATGCTACGAACCCCTACACCTAGAAGTATGCTCTTCAATCGACGTGATGCACGTGACGAAGAATGTTTCCGTGAACCTGCTAGGGTTCCTAGGAGTGTATGGAAAGACAAAAGATACATCGAAAGCACGGCAGGACCAGCAACGTATGAAAGACCCTGAAGAGCCTATGCATCCTGAGAGCGAGAAGGGTAAACGATGCCACTTAACTCCTGCCAGCTACGCTCTTACCAAAGAAGAGAAGGAAATATTTTTTGAATGCCTGAGCAGTACCAAGGTCCCGTCTGGCTTCTCATCGAATATAAAGGGAATAATAAATATGGCAGAGAAAAAATTCCAAAACCTGAAGTCTCATGACTGCCACGTGATTATGACGCAATTGTTTTCGATTGCATTGAGGGGGCTTCTACCTGAAAATGTTCGAGTACCCATTGTGAAGCTATGTGCATTCCTCAATGCAATATCTCAGAAGGTAATCGATCCAGAAAGCCTACCAGGTTACGTATGATGTGGCCCAATGTCTTGTCAGCTTTGAGTTGGTGTTCCCACCATCCTTCTTCAATATTATGACGCATCTCCTGGTTCACCTAGTAGAAGAGATTGACATTCTCGGTCGTGTATTTCTACACAATATGTTCCCCTTTGATAGGTACATGGGAGTCTTAAAGAAATATGTTCATAACCATGCTAGGCCAGAAGGAAGCATCTCCAAGGGCTATGTAACAGAGGAGGTCCTTGAGTTATGTGTTGATATTATTCCTGACCTTAAGGCGATTGGTGTTCCAGAATCACGACATGAGGGGAGACTGCGTGGAAAAGGAACCCTAGGATGTAAAGCAATGATATGTAGGGACGGGCATTCTCTCAGTCAAGCACACTACATAGTTTTACAAAGATCTATCTTGGTTGCCCCGTATATCAATGAACACAAGAATTTTATACGCCTCAAACACCCGGGACAGTCTGATGAATGGATTATAAGTGAACACATGGCAAGTTTTGGCGGCTGGCTGCAAAGACTTCTCACGAATAACACCACTGTTGGAGATCAGTTGTACTTGTTGGCCAGGACACCATCTTCGACTATATGTACTTTCCAAGGGTTCGAGATAAATAGGAATACATTTTACACGATAGGCCAAGATAAAAAAGAGCACCAACCAAAACAGTGTTGTCCGCTTCGATGCAGCAGAAGACAATGGGAAAAAGACCACGTATTATGGGTTCATTGAGGAGATATGAGAACTTGACTATGGACCTAATTTTAAGGTCCCCTTGTTTCGGTGCAAATGGGTCAAGCTAACAGGAGGAGGGGTTGAGGTAGACAAGAAGTACGAACCGGATGACACAGATAGAACATGCACTTGTGGCGCTGCAGGCGCAAGTGAATGCACAAAAGAGCCAGCAAGCTACCGACCCATCTCAGGGCACAAAGAGCCTGCATTGGAAGCTGCCGGCGGCCCAGACTCTGTGCGGAAAAGCAGCGTGGCTTCCACAGAGAACGTGTAGCCCATGCTTGAAATGGCGGGTCCTCGATACCCCGTGGATGAGATCACGGAGAGAAAACACGCTGAGCTGCATGTGAGATTAATGGGCTTATCCATTAAGGTGGCGGTCGGCTATGCCTTACCTCCTGTAGCTGGTGGAACTTACCATTGCCGACCGATTCCAGATGGCTATGCTATTGTCGGGATGGATGAGGTTATGAAGGAATATGAGGAAGCACAGCTTGACCATGCTACAGGTGAAGGTAAAACTCAACTCAAATTTGCAATAAAAACAACCATTCTTTGGAAGAAGGAACACATCATGCTTCCAAATTGGAGGCCACTTGCACCCTCGCTGTCTCTGCAGCATCAGCAGTCTGAGCCGCTTCAGCCGTCTCCAAGTCATCAGAATACTCCCCTGTCGTCTCCGGTGCTTTAGCCATCTCTGATGCGCCAGCCATATCCTATGCGTCAGCCATCTTCGGCGCGCCAGCCATCTCCTGAGCGTCAGCCATCTTCGACGCTTCAGTTATCTCCTCAGCGTAAGCGGAAGAGCACTGCCACAAAGAACATCACTAGCACTGCCACGAACAAATCCGCAGGAAACCGTACGCCAAAGAATTCAAGAAACTACGTCCCGTAGCCTTCCGCCAAGCCATTGCCGATATGATCGTGGAATCGCAGCAACGAGGAGACCAATAGGATCTCGGAAGAAGAGGTCAAGAAATTCTTTGCACCTAGACGGGCCGAGCCAAAGGAGAAATTAGATCCGGCGGTGGTGGAGAAGTTTTACAATAATCTTTTGAAACCTGAAACCCCGCTTGTGCCAGACTACGAGCGCCAGATTATGAAGGGGGATGCAAGGCGGAGGGAGTCTGAAAGTAGCAGTCGTGCGGCACCCCAGAAAATAGTTCCCATGCTCGGAGAGCAGGAAAACCAATCATGCGCCCCGCTCCAAGTGTTCGACACATGGATAGCTCCTGCTGTAAATGATTACGAGGCACGGCTACAAAGAAAGGCCAATGAGATGGGAATGACTTACATTGCATACTTGAACATCATGGGGGACAACTTGCCCAAAGGCGATGTCAACCCCATACATCCATGGAAGTATGGGAAGAATCTCTTCAAGAAAGAGGAACTCAAGAATCTACCAACAAAGATGCGAAGATTGCACAAGTGATACCTTGATTTCTGCAAGACGAGAAAGGAAGAATGGATCACGGCGCATATAAGAGATGAGATTTTCTTGTGCGGAGACGACAAGATCGCCTTCAATATTCAGGACTTGCATTTTCTATTCAATCAGAAGGAACTCGACAAAGCTGCCATCAGCCTTTATTGTGTGTAAGTACTATTTCTGTAATTTCTATCTCATCTCATTCAATTTATTAATTGCATGTATATATATGCTCACCATATATGTATATACTATTATGCAGGAAAAAGGTTCTGGAATGCATGAAAGGAGGCCCTTTTGACATTGGGTTCGTTGACCCAAATAGAGTTTAGGGAAGAAGTGGTAAAACACAGACCCGGGCAAATAGAAGATTTTTCGCTAAGGTCTTTACTGAGACAACAAACCAAAAGGGAAATACTATTGCCTTACAACTTCTCGTGAGTACTGTTACTCTCTCTTATACACATTCTGTTTCGTCTTACTCGATGTTAAGTGTAACTGATGATGAGTTATGCTTGCGTAGGTTCCACTTTATTCTGCTAATCATTCAAGTTGACTCAGGAAAAGTCCTTGTCTTGGACTCGTTACGAAAAGACCAAGAGATATGGGCAGACTTTAAAGAGATGCTCCAGAGGTAATTTTAATCATATTATCGCACTAGATCGGCAACTTTCGTGACAACAAGTAATTAATTACTCCTTTATCCATTTTCTTTGCCGGACAGGGTTCAGAAAAGGTTCACGGGCAGGGCCGTGGGTGAATGATCAGAAGAACTAAATTTGTAGACCAAAATATAAGTAATACTAGCTAGCTAGGTCTGCGTATCTCTTTGATTCTGCTTCCAATTCTATTATATCATGCTTCATTGATTATTATTTTGATTGAACTCTCTTTTCTCGTAAAGTGCGTGCATCAGGGAGCCGACAATAACTTATGTGGATATTATGTTTGCGAGTTTATTCGCAACACGATATGTGCGACGGGCCAAGCCGCACTAGAACAACTTAGAGTAAGTAAATAAAATACACAATATTATTTTATTACCATCAATTGTGTTGAGTTTTATTCTTATATATATTGACCCCATTCTTCATATATATTTAGATCGAACGGATGCGGGACCAACTCCTACCATTTGACCGCATACGAGTCATTCAAGAGGAATTGGTGGGGTTCATACTTGATAAGGTCGTCACGCCTAGCGGAGAACTCTTTATATATCCACCAAAATGAACGTATACGAAGATGTTATATTGTATATATGCTTCAACGTGTTTGTCTTATACTTGATGTTTCAACGTGTACGGAGAATACCACAATGATGATGTTTGTGTATAATAATAGTTGCTTAATTATTCATGTACTCTTATGTACCGACGATGTATGTGTATACCTCTTCCGATCGATTCCCCCTCCCCCCTTCCCGTCCCCGCCGCGCCGCAGAAATACGCACATAACCGTTTTCCTGCCGCGGCAGAGAACATTATGAACCGGTGTTAAAGGGGAGCTGAGCGCTGCGACGGCCCCACGTGCGTCACCCTTTAACGACGGTTTGGATAAAAATCACTGTTAAAGGGAGGAGGGGGTCTCTAACACCGAACGCCCAACAGCGGTTCTAGGCTGGTCGGAACCGGTGTTAGATCCCGATGTATGCAATAGGGCGTTATCCAATTCTTCTAATCGGACCGATCTATTGTTTGTCTTGGTTCAGACGCCACCACGGCACTGCCACAGGCTCCCTTTGTCCTGGAAGAATAACCGGCCGTGTGAGTATCTGACGACGTACGCAAAATGTACTAGTGGGAAGTTTGTGATGGATGTGGCCGTGTACGGTGTACCTAACACGCACCTCTTAAAAGAAAATCTGTACGACCCAGTAGGAGGTTACTATTGCCAATCAAGCGCGTAAGAAACCGTGCTTCCCCTGTCCCTGTCCTGGTCGTCTCTCTCAGGTCAAGGTCTCTTTATTTAATCCGAGAAACTCCGCCAGATCTGCATCGATTCCATTTAATTTAGATGGAGCCTATAAAACAATGAACACTCGCTTTCGCTTAGAATTCTGATCGTACTTGTGCAGGTAGCTAGGGTTTGAAGAAATAAAAGAATGGAGAAGTAGTACTACTCTCCTTTACTTTGCTACAGGTATGCACATGCCTTTGCTCCTCGATGCTTACCTTGCATACCAAACGGCAACTGATAACGGGTCAATGAGGCGATAGGGTAGCAGTTATTAGAAAACTTAAGCGAGTGATATATATAGGGTTGAATTCAGTTCAAAAGAGATTCAGCCTAGTGCGCTGAGCTGGAACACACGGTTACGCGTTACCTGAATGATTGCTCACCAAACATTTTTGAGTTTCGGAAGCGGTACCTAGCACTAGCAGCGCATGAAATGTAACTGTGTGTCAAGCATAAACCCGGCAGTCAATCTTGTGTTGCGTTACTGTTCTGGTCATTGCTCTGAATGATCGCTATCAGGACGCAGTCACCAGTAACTCGGCCATCAGTTTGTGCAGTGCAGTGCTCATGACAGTATATGTATATATATGCAGATGCTGATTTCCGTTTTCCAGCAGGCCTGACAGAGCACTTTACAAGCTGAACGGTTCACCAATGCAAGGAGCTCGACGGACAGGTATAGCTAGGAAGGTGTACGTGTGAGGTAGTTCAGCGAAGCAGCGGGGGTCTTGGCACGCACGTCCGTCGTGGTCCATGACCGCGACACAACCGGCCAAGACAGTTTCGTCGTCAGTTTAACCAAAAACATCGGCGTCGCCTTGAAGACGAGTAGTACGACCGAAGTGCGTGAGCGGATGTTTTTGCTCTTCCAAGCCGTATAATAGAATGAGGAAGAATCTTATACTACTACTTGGCTTGGCTCAACAACCGAAGACTCCAATTGCAGGAACGCGATTGCTTGGTCACTCAATCCTAAGTTGGGCACTGGCTGACCTGCTGTGGTGTACCGCCAACACGGTTTCCTTCTTGCCGAGTCCCCCTCTCTTCAGCTGACTGACGAACGACCAGAGAGCCAGGTCCCAGGTCATAAACAAAACAAATCCCCATCCTTCCAAGAAAACAATTCCCGATCTCTCACAATCAGGTGTGGCAGTTCCGGAGTACGCGCATACCGAATGACAACTGACAAGCAGTCAAGCACCCTATATATACCGACCCCTGCAGGTTCTCTGCTCCATCCACAGCAAACTTGCTTCTTCTACCTTAGCTGCTACCTTCGCTTCCTCTGCTACCCTGAAACCTGATCTCAACCAAACCCCACCCAGCCGGCCGCGATGAAGCAAAAGATCGTGATCAGGGTGGGCATGGCGTGCGACAAGTGCCGGTCCAAGGCGATGGCGCTGGTGGCGGCCACGGTCGGGGTGGACTCCGTGGCGCTGGCCGGAGATTCCAAGGACCAGGTGGTGGTGGTCGGCGACGGCATCGACTCCGTCAGGCTCACCACGGCGCTGCGCAAGAAGGTCGGCCACGCGCAGCTCCTGCAGGTCGGTGAAGTCAAGAAGGACGAGGAGAAGAAGAAGCCCGCCGAACACACAGCCGCCGCCGCTGCCGTTGTCGAGTACGCGTACCCGTGGCACTACTACCAGTACCCGGCCGCCGCCGCCTATGGTTACCAGCAGTATAACTCCTGCTGGATGTAGTCACGTCATACTGATTTTCGTATTCAGAAGGTCATGTACAATTCTTGAGTATTCATTTTGTTCTCCCATCGGGCGTTTAGTTTAGCTTCGTTAGGATTGCAAATGCCAAAAGTGGGATATGTACGTGCTGTGCTGGTTGGTGTAGAAGCTTCGTGATTATAGTTGATTAATTGATCGATTCATTTGCCGCTCAATTGAGTAGTGCTACAACTACAACTCATTTCCCGGCAAAACAGTCAGCATGGAGGCCCGAACCCAAGGATGATACTCCAGTGAGATTAAGAAACGGACGAGACGCAACGACCCGGGTTTTCCAAGCCAAAGTCACCATGCGAGCTACTTGGAAACTGATGATGATCACGGTGTAAATGGATGATTATTTGGATCTTCTGATGGTGGGACGATCACGCGAAACATCGGTGACTGAGAAAGGGTCGTTCTCATCAAGGTTCCCGCTGCTTGTTGCCAGGTTTCCCAGCTTGCCCTTGTTCTTTCTTGCCTGAATGTCAAATAATACAAATTTAGATTCTAATTCACGGTATCATATTTTCGATTTTTTTACAAATGTATCCCTCTGCACATTGTAATGGCTAGAAATACCCCTCACTGAACGCAATTGACAAATCTACCCTGGCGGAAAGCAAGAAAAGTGACACGTGTCACTTTCCGCCGCAGCAGCTGGCGGAGCGTACATTCCGGGTGCCATCCGCCATTGCCACAGGCGGAAACTAGCAGCCCAGTCAAGACGTGCAATTAACTCCCTGCTATTAACGCGTGCATGATATTTGCGATTTTAAGTCATTAACTTCCTCCTGTAATCGTTGAAGGGTTTCGCGGCATAGTAAATCAAAATTTTCTACGGATGCGAACAGAGGGAAAGCCAAGATCTAATCTAGGAGATGCAATCAACGAGAGAGATTGGATTAGATCTTCATACCCTTGAAGATTCAAGACAATGAACGTTCGTTAACGCGTGGGTGATGTAGTCGTGCTCGCCTCCTCGCGATCCGATCCGATCTAGCACCACAAGTGGCGGTGCCTCCGTGAGATGCACACGCAAAGACCTCGGCCTCCTCCTTCCTCGGACCAGCAGGTATGGTGGAGAGATAGATTGGATCTACAACACGACGGCGTGGTGTATATGGTGGAGAATTTCTGCAGCAGGGCTTCGCCTACAAACAGTCGGGAGAGAGAGAGGAAAGCTAGCAAGGAGGCTAGGGTTTGGAGGAGAGGTGTGTGGGGGGAGGGGGCGCACCACCCCTCTATATATAGAGGGGCCAGCCCTGCCCTCCTCCAAGCCTATCTCTAGTTTAAACAATTTAAACTCTCCTTATCTAGAAATCCTATCTCTAGTTTAAACGATTTAAACTCTCCCTTATCTAGAAATCCTATCTCTAGTTTAAACGAGTTTAAACTTATCTAGATCGGCTGGGCCCTATGGGCCTTGTGCCCTGGCCCAATGCGCCAGGACACTCCCTCATAGGCCCATGCCCTCCCGGAAGGTGGGGCCACGTTGGTCCCTTCCGAAGGTTCTAGAAGCTTCCTACAATACCGATTAACCCGGAATAATTCGAACTCCAAAACTAATTGCCTTATATGAATCTTATTCTCCGGACCATTCCGAACCTCTCGTGATATCCCGGATCCCATCCGAGACTCGAACAAAAATTCATAAACCAATTATCCAATCTATCCTAGCGTCGAGATACGTTAAGTGTGTGACCCTGCGGGTTCGAGAATATGCAGACATGATCTTCTATCAATAATCAACAGCGGGGTCTGGGCACCCATATTGACTCCCACACATTCATCGATGATCATATCGAATGAACCACGATGCCAGGATTCAATCAATCCCATATATATATTCCCTTCGTCTCGCGATATTTTACTTGCTCGAGATTCGATCGTCGGTATCGTCATACCTAGTTCAATCTCGTTCACAGCAAGTACTTTACTCGTTCCGTAATCCGATATCACTTTGTTTTTTTTGAACAGACCGATATCACTTTGTGATTAACTCCTTAACCACATGCTTGCAAGCGGTGTTGACATCGATTACCGAGTGGGCCCGAAGTATATCTCTCCGACTTGGGAGGGACAAATTCCATCTCGATACATACAACCCAACATATACTTTCCGATCACTTGAGAGACACCTTTATGATCACCCTCTCATAGGATGACGTTTGATGACCTCAAAGCTTTCTTCCGATACCAGGAAGTTGCATTATCTCATGGTCTAAGGAATACAATATTTGACATAGGAAAAGCTTCGCAAAGACGAACACGATGACACGATCTAATTGCTCTGCTTTGTTTGGGTCTATCCACCATATCATTCTCCCAATGATATGATCTCATTATCAATTGACAACTCATGTCTATGGTTAGGAAACCTTAACCATCATTGATCAATGAGCTAGTCCATAGAGGCGTACTAGGGACACGGTGTTGTTCACAAACCACACAAGTATTAAAGTTTCCGCTTAATACAATTCTAGCATGGAACATAAACTTTATCATGAACAAGAATTATAATAATAACATCTTTATTATTGTCTCTAGGGCATAATTCCAACAGTCTCCCACTTGAACTAGAGTCAATAATCTAGTTTACATCTGGCAACAATCTCACACCCATGGCACTGAGGTGTTGATCATGTCTTACACGTGGAAGAGGTTTAGTCAGTGGATCTGCGACATTCAGATCCGTATGTACTTTGCTAATCTTCAGATCTCCATCTGCTATATAATCTCGGATTATATGAAACTTGCGGTTGATATGCTTGGTCTTTGGATGATATCTTGGTTCCTTAGCGAGTGCTATGGCGCCAAATGTTGTCACACAATATCTCCAAAGTGGGTCCAATGCACTTGGAACCACGCCAAGCTCGATGATGAAGTTTCGATCCAAACTCCTTCACTTGACGCTCTCAGCAGCCATGTATTCGCTTCTCAGTAGATCCCGCGATCACGCTTTGCTTGCGGCTTCTCCGACTCACTCCTCCATTCAAAATATAAACGTATCCTGTCTAAGATTTAGAATCATCCTTGTCGGTGTCGAAACTAGCATCGACGTAACCTTTTACAAGTCTCATCACCCCATAGACTAAGAACATTTCTTTAGTTCTATTTAGGTACTTTAGGATGTTCTTCACGGCTGTCCAAAGGTTCCACTGGATCACTTTGATACCTGCTCGTCAAACTAAGAGCATTGGACACATCCGGTCTAGTACACAGCATGGCATACATGATGGAACCTATGGCCGAGGCATAAGGCACTTTGCTCATAGCTTCCCTATCATTTATCATAGATGGACACTGAGCCTTGCTCAATATCTTACCTGACAACATAGGCACTGAACCTTTCTTTGCCTTATCCATTCTCGAACCTTTTCGAACTTTGTCTAGGTATGTACTCGCTTAAAGCTATCAGGCGTCTTTGTCTATCTCTATAGATTTTGATGCCCAATATATAAGCAGCTTCACCTAGGTCTTTCATTGAAAAACACTTGTTCAAATAACTCTTCACATCGTTAAGCATGTTGATGTCATTTCCGATAATCAATATGTCATCCACATACAGTACCAGAAACGTCACCGAGCTCCCACTCACTTTGTTGTAGATACAAGCTTCATAGCAATTTGGAACAAATCCAAAACTCTTGATCACTTGATCAAAACGAAGGTTCCAACTCCAAGATGCTTGCTTCAGTCCATAAATGGAACGCTGAAGTTTGCATACTTTACTAGCATCCTTAGGATCGACAAAACCTTCGGGTTGCATCATATACAACTCTTCATCAATGTTCCCATTGAGGAAAGCAGTCTTGACATCCATCTGCCATATTTCATAATCATGAAACGCAGCAATTGCTAATAAAATCCGAATGGACTTAAACATCGCTACGGGAGAGAAAGTCTCATCGTAGTCAACACCTTGAACTTGTCGAAAACCTTTTGCGACAAGCCGTACTTTATAGACGGTAACATTACCATCCGCGTCCGTTTTCTTCTTGAATATCCATTGCACTCAACGGCCTTTCGGTCGCTAGGAGGATCCACCAAAGTCCATACTTGGTTTTCGCTCATGGATCCCAATTTGGATTTCATGGCTTCCAGCCATTTCTCAGAGTCTGGGCTCATCATCGCTTCCTCATAGTTCGTAGGTTCACTGTCTTCTACTAACAAGACAACAAGACAGGTTGCCGTACCACTCAGAGGGGCACGCGACCTTGTCGACTGCGACGCTCAAGATGCGAGATCGTCCAAGCTTCATGATCCTTGTCATTAGCTTCCTCTATTGTTGGTGCAAAGTGCATGGAACAATTTCAGGTGCTGCGCTACTCTCCAATTCAAGAGAAGGTTCAATAACCTCGTCAAGCTCTACTTTCCTCCCACTCACTTCTTTCGAGAGAAACTCCTTCTCAAGAAAGGAACCGTTCTTTGCGACAAACACTTTTCCTTCGGTTCTGTGATAGAAGGTATACCCAATAGTTTCCTTAGGGTATCCTATGAAGACGCATTTCTCCACTTTGGGTTCGAGCTTGTCCGGCATAAACTTCTTGACGTAAGCTTCACATCCCCAAACTTTAAGAAACGACAACTTAGGTTTAGCACCAAACCACAGTTCATACGGTGTCGTCTCAACGGATTTAGATGGAGCCCTATTTAAAGTGAATGCAGCGGTTTCTAATGCATATCCCCAAAATGATAACGGCAAATCAGTAAGAGACATCATTGATCGGACCATATCTAATAGGGTTCGATTCCTGCTCGACACACCATTGCGTTGTGGTGTTCCGTGGCGTGAGTTGTGAAACGATTCCACTTGCTTTAAGATGCGTGAGAAAATCATAACTCAAATATTCGCCCCACGATCGGATCGTAGAAACTTAATCTTTCATTACGATGGTTCTCCACTTCATTCAAATTCCTTGAACTTTTCAAATGTTTCAGATTTATGTTTCATTAAATAGATATACCCATATCTACTTAAGTCATCGGTAAAAGTGAGAAAATAGCGATATCCACCGTCGAAACACTCATCGGTCCGCATACATCGGTATGTATGATTTCCAACAAGTCCGTTGCTCGCTCCATCATACCGAGAACGGGTTTTGATCATCTTGCCCATGAGGCATGGTTCGCATGTGTCAAATGATTCAAGATCAAGAGACTCCAAAAGTCCATCCGAATGGAGTTTCTTCATGCGCTTTACACCAATATGACCTAGACGATTACCACAAATAAGTAGTATTATCACTATCTACTTTGCATCTCTTAGCCTCAATGTTATGGATGTGTGTTTCACCCCTTCGAGATTTAGAAGAAATAAACCATTCACAAGAGGTGCATGACCATAAAAGATGTTACTCATATAAATAGAACAACCATTATTCTCCGATTTAAATGAATAACCGTCTTGCAATAAACACGATCCGAAATAATGTTCATGCTCAACGCAGTACATAATAACACTTATTAAGGTTTAAAACTAATCCTCAAGGTAAAACTAATGAGAGCGTGCCGGCACCATCACATCAACTCTTGATCCGTTGCCAACGCGCATCGTCACCTCATCCTCGCAAGCCGTCTATTCCGTAGCTCCTGCTTCGAGTTACAAATATTAGCAACCGAACCGTATAAAATACCGGGCACTACAACGAGGGCTAGTAAGGAAAACATCAATAACATGTATATCAAATATACCTTTGATGGTGCCAACCTTCTTGTCGACTAAGTACTGGACAGTTATGCTTCCGGTGACCCTTGTCCTTGCAATAGAAGCACTCGGTGTCCGTCTTAGGACCGACTTGAGCTTCTTCTCAGCAGGAGCATTAAACTTGCCGCCCTTCTTGAAGGGCTTCTTTGCTCCTTACCTTTCTTCAAGGAGGGCTTGTTGACCATCAACACATGATTATCCTTCTTGATGTCCACCTCCGCAACCTTGACTGCGAAGAGCTCGATGATCGTGTCGGTGGAGCCAATCGATTATGAGTCACTACAAAACTTTTGTAGCTGGGAGGAGTGATTGCGAGAACCTGTCAATCTTGAGCTCCTCTGGAATCGTGCATTCCGGTTGCTCAAAGCGTTGAGTGTAGCCCGACATCTTTATGGCGTGCTCACTAACGAAACTCCCTTCCTCCATCTTGCGATTAAAGAACTTCTCGGAGATCTCATATCTCTCGAGCGGGCTGAGTCCAAACATGGTTTTCGGCTCCTCGAGAATCTCAAAGGGCAGGATACTCTTCAAAAGCGATTTTGAAGCTCGGTTCCATAGCAAACAACATGGTGCTCTTAATCACACCATAATCATCTTTCTTGCGACTAATAGACAGCTTTCTCATCGGTAGCCTGATTGCGTGGGGTCACCTAACGCTTTCCCAAGGACATAGTCCTTTTGTCATGACAGAATGATTCTTAGATTGCGGAACCAATTGGTGAAGTTAGATCCATTGTTTCTAAGCTTTTCCTTCTCAGCAAAAACGTTGAAGTTGAAGTTGGACTTGGCCATGTGATCTATAGTATTGGCAAGTACAATTTAGACTATGTTCATGATAAATAGTTCAACTTAATCAAATTACTAGATGAACTCCCACTAAATTCAACATCCCTCAAGTTGTTTAGTGAACACGATCCAAATTCACCACACCTAATCCGATCATCACGAGAAGAGATGTGGTTTCAATGGTGGACAACAAAGTGTCGATCATATCATTCATATGACTCATGCTTAACCTTCGGTTCTTGTGTTCGAGGCCATGTACGCATGCTAGGCTCGTCAAGCTAGACCCAAGTATTTCTGCGTGTAAAAGCGGCTTGCACCCGTTGTATGTGGCGTAGAGTCTATAGCACCCGATCATCACGTGATGCTTGGACACGACGAACTTTCGCGGTGCATACTTGGGGAGAACACAGTTTTATCTTGATCTTTAAGTGAGGAATCATCTTATAATGCTACCGTCGCGATCTAAGCATAATAAGATACATAAAGGGATAAACATCACATGCATATAACTTTATGTGACATGGTATAGCCAATCCTCGCAATGATCTCCATCTTGTGCGTTCGGCATGATCTCCATCACTCCACCATGATTGCCTCCACCACGAATAGCAACTACAACTATTGCTAACTACTTAGCGATAAAGTAAAGCTATTACATGGCATATAAGAAGTTGACTCGAGGTCATACACAATTATAAAGACAACCATATGGCTCTGCGGTTGTGTACTCATCGACATGCAAGTCGTGAAACATTACAAAACATGATGATCGCATACAATATACACATCACATCTTGGGCCATACCATATCACGAGAAAACACTCCTGCAAAAACAAGTTAGACGCCTCTACTTTGTTGTTGCATGTTTCGTGGCTTATGGGAGTAGATGCTAAGAACGATTCTTACCTACGGAAGCCACAACGGTGATATTATGGTTGCCAAACTCGGTGTTAATCCCATGACAACTATAGTGAGAGCGACATCCACCGGCCGCATGTGTGGTACAAGCCACACGTCAAGTGCGAGCCGGTCTCATGACGGCGTCGCGTAAGGTTGGCTGGACCGCTTCAATCTCACTATCCCGTCATAAGAAGAACACAAACAAGAGGCTTGCAGCAGAATACATCAACGCCGCAACAACCATGTTGCGTTCTACTCGTGAAACACATCTACGCATAGATCTAGCTCGATACCACTTTGAAGGGTTTGGCGGCATAGTAAATCAAAATTTTCTACGGATGCGAGCGGAGGAAAGCCAAGATCTAATCTAGGAGATGCAATCAACGAGAGATTGGATTAGATCTTCATACCCTTGAAGATTCAAGCAATGAGCGTTAAATCGAACGTGGGTGATGTAGTCGTGCTACTTCTCCTCCTCGCGATCCGATCCGATCTAGCACCACAAGTGGCGGTCCCTCCGTGAGATGCACACGTGCAGCACCTCGGCGTCTCCTCCTTCCTCGGACCAGCGGTATGGTGGAGATAGATTGGATCTACAACACGGCGTGGTGTATATGGTGGAGAATTTCTGCGGGGCTTCGCCTACAAGCGATCGGGAGGGAGAGGAAAGCTAGCAAGGCGGCTAGGGTTTGGAGGAGAGGTGTGTGTGGGGGAGGCGCACCCTCTATATATAGAGGGGGCGTCCAGCTGCCCTCCTCCAAGCCTATCTCTAGTTTAAACAATTTAAACTCTCCCTTATCTAGAAATCCTATCTCTAGTTTAAACGATTTAAACTCTCCCTTATCTAGAAATCCTATCTCTAGTTTAAACGAGTTTAAACTTATCTAGGATCGGCTGGGCCCTATGGGGCCTTGTGCCCCTGGACCAATGCGGCCAGGACACTCCCTCATAGGCCCATGCCCCCTCCCGGAAGGTGGGGCCACGTTGGTCCCCTTCCGGAAGGTTCTAGAAGCTTCCGGTACAATACCGATTAACCCGGAACAATTCCGAACTCCAAAAACTGCATTGCCTTATATGAATCTTATTCTCCGGACCATTCCGAACCTCGTGATATCCGGATCCCATCCGAGACTCCGAACAAAATTTCAAAAACCTACTATCCAACCTATCCTAGCGTCGAGATACGTTAAGTGTGTGACCCCGCGGGTTCGAGAATATGCAGACATGATCTTCTATCAATAATCAACAGTGAGTGCAGGCACCCATATTGACTCCCACACATTCATCGATGATCATATCGAATGAACCACGATGCCAGGATTCAATCAATCCCATATATATATTCCCTTCGTCTCGCGATATTTTACTTGCTCGAGATTCGATCGTCGGTATCGTCATACCTAGTTCAATCTCGTTCACAGCAAGTACTTTACTCGTTCCGTAATCCGATATCACTTTGTGATTAACTCCTTAACCACATGCTTGCAAGCGGTGTTAACATCGATTACCGAGTGGGCCCGAAGTATATCTCTCCGACTTGGGAGGGACAAATTCCATCTCGATACATACAACCCAACATATACTTTCCGATCACTTGAGAGACACCTTTATGATCACCCTCTCATAGGATGACGTTTGATGACCTCAAAGCTTTCTTCCGATACCAGGAAGTTGCATTATCTCATGGTCTAAGGAATACAATATTTGACATAGGAAAAGCTTCGCAAAGACGAACACGATGACACGATCTAATTGCTCTGCTTTGTTTGGGTCTATCCACCATATCATTCTCCCAATGATATGATCTCATTATCAATTGACAACTCATGTCTATGGTTAGGAAACCTTAACCATCATTGATCAATGAGCTAGTCCATAGAGGCGTACTAGGGACACGGTGTTGTTCACAAACCACACAAGTATTAAAGTTTCCGCTTAATACAATTCTAGCATGGAACATAAACTTTATCATGAACAAGAATTATAATAATAACATCTTTATTATTGCCTCTAGGGCATAATTCCAACAATCGTGCGTGTGATAATTATCCCGTCAAATGATAATATAAAGAGATTAACGTCCTCTTCTCTCCATTCATGTTAGAAAGAAGTCCACATAACCCCCCTATCTATTAGGTTTAGGGCGCTAACCCCCCTATGTTTAAACAAGACCACTTAACCCCCCTAACTATCCAAAACCAGACATATAACCCCCCGACACCAATGGCTGTTTTTTGGTGCTGTTTTGGCCATGGTGGACTCTGGTTTAATCCACGTTGGACTCTGGTCTGGTGCCTCGTGATCGTAGGCCGTCTCTGAATGTAAAGTAGTGTAGTTGACTGCTTGATCGGAGTGTCTCAACTAAATTAAAAATGTTTGAACTATAGTCAGATTATGTATTTTGTGGGCTCCTAGTCATTGGCCTTCTGGCTTTCCATCGTGCTTATGCCTGCTAGCTCTGTACGGCTGGGGTGCTAGACCCCTTTATTCTAAAGAAAGTTCAGTGTATCGACAACTAGTTTCAGTTCTCAAACTGTATCAAACAAATGTAGTTTGGGTTTTAAAGAGCGTCTAATTTGAAAGTCAATAGAATCGCTAGTAAAATGCAGGTTCAAAAGCCCCCGTGCTTCTTTCAGAAGGAAAGAGAAACAGACTTTGCGCATGCTCCCGAAGTTGTGCTGCACTTGCTCTGCCTGCAGTTGTTGTTCTCAACATGCACCGGTACCACATGCCGAAGATGGTGGACAGTATTAAGGAAGACTTCCAGTAAGTTCAAATTTCAAACTATGTTGTGAGAAGACTTATAGGAATAACAGGGGTTGTTAGCTTCTCGCATTATCATGTACACATCTGAATGTGCAAAAGTATGACCTCAAACATTTTGGGTTTCAAGAGAGCATAGTCTATTGTTTCGGTTAGCCTGCTCAAAAATTGTGCAGCTCAAGAATGATCTATGAGTTTATACTGAACCATTATGTTCCTGATTTTCTCTGCCTATGAACTTCAGCCTTGGCACAAAATCGCCCAAGACAAAGTGATGAACAATCTCATTTAGGTGGACCAGACTTGATTGACAGAGATGAGTCAAAATCACATCCCGGCTCATCCTGCTAGCTAGTATCCTGAATGTGAAATTGACTGTTTGATCAGACTGAAAATAGTTTATGATCATAAACAGAAGGCTAGCTACGGCTACGGGAGTTAGTTTCCAGGTCGCTATAGAGCGCCATCTGACTGACACGTCTGTCTCTCACGCCTCCAACTTTTCCTAGCAAGAGTGCGGAGCGTCACGAACTGCTTAAACCTACGATCACCAGGCACCAGAGTCCAACGTGGCTTAAACCAGAGTCCACCATGGCCAAAACAGCCCCCAAAACAGCCATTAGCGTCTGAGGGGGTTATATACCTGGTTTTGGATAGTTAGGGGGTTAAGTGGCCCTGTTTAAACATGGGGGGTTAGCATACTAAATCCAATAGACAGGGGGTTATGTGGACTTCTTTCTTCATGTTATGCATGCTAGATAGGACTGCTACGTTTTCTTTCATCCCAACTACTATTGCTAGCTAGGAGTAACTGACAATAACCATCGAAGGAGAGAGTCAAAAGTCAAATGCATGCAGTAGGACAGATAAACATGGCACTAAACACATGATCGGTCTGCTTTCACCTTTAAACCAGATGGTCCCACCATATTCCGCCACCAAACCGGGCGGGATGTCCTTTCCGCCACCAAACCGGGCGGAACGTGTGCTCCGCCAATCCCTGTGGCGGGACGAGCCACGTATCACTTAGTTAACACTCCGCCAGGATACATTTGCCAATTTTATTTGGATGAGGGTATTTGTAGCCATTGCAATGTGCAGAGGGCTACATTTGTAAAAAAATCCATATTTTCTACTTCCTCCGTCCTAAAATAGATGTCTTAAATTTGTTAAAATTTGAATGAATCTAGACACTATTTAGTATATAGATTCATCCAAAATTTTAAAACCCAAGAACATCTATTTTTGGACGGAGTGAGTACTATTTTATAAAGACCTCAGTTGTTACAAAGTTCCTGACAAGGATATCTCGAATCACACCATTAGACTTCTTATAGGCAGTAGTATCCCCTTTCCCAAAAAAGTTCTTACATTTCTAAAGAATGCATTCTTAATTTCTTATGCCTCCATCGCTAGGAAAAATATATGGACAATAAAGAAAAAAAAAAGAGGCGACTTCATCATCCCGCAACTTGTCATTTCTCGCTCTGCCATGCCACCTTCATCTTCTTTCCCTCACTGCTACTTGGATTTTATCCATGATTATTTTTTACAAATCAGATTTCAACACGATTTCAGCTTTTTTTTTAACTTTCAGGTCAAACATTTCAACTTTCTGGTAGTGTGGTTCCGACAACCATATTCATAAATTTTCAAACATAAATAAAAAACATAAAATCAGCCAAACTAGGGTTTACTGTGAAGTAAATCTCTTTGCAGTGACAACTCACATCACTCTGGTGGTGCATTAGTTTGTAGGCCAAGTGTTGGCGGCAAGTGAGGCCAATGACAAGCGTATGGGAGGCATCGAAGATTGTGTGAGGTTGAAACTGAGGAACTTTGGAGAAAAAATGTTGAGGGTAAAATAACTTAAAGGAGGCAAATGAACACGAAGAACAATACTTTATGCAACCTACGCTTTTTTCTAGAACATCTTTTTTATTCCTAACTCCCGCTCAATATTGGAGGAAGCACAATAAGTCTCCACCGCTCGTATCGTCCATGATTGGGAGCCTCTTGTGCCTCGTGTTCGTCCATCGTGTTTCTTATTTCCAAGGGCGAGTGTGAACTCATCATTCTCTCTATCGGAAATGAAGTCCCCATCTTTAACAGCCTTTACTGTTTTTCTTATCCTCTCGATTGGCAAGGGGTCTTCTTTATGTCATATGTTATATATACACCTCCCTTCCGAGTCCAACGTGCCCCCATGTCTGTAAAACCAATTCCTTGCACGTTCTACCCAATTGTCTGTCTCTAGGGTGATCTTTATAGCACGCAGTTCATTCTCAAGTTTCTCCCACTTAGGAATGCCAGCCCTGTAGCCACCTTGCCCCATAGTATGGTGATACTTCTTGTTAGCAGCATTCAGCTTATTCGTTGCAGACATTTTCTTAGCTTTTTCTGATGTCTTGTATTCCACAAACTCAGCCCAGAATGGTTTTATCTTCTCAAACTGAATATTCTTGAAATCGGGAGTCTTCTCTTTCACGACATAGTCAAGGTGCAATCTTTTCTTCCAGTTGGTGAAACACTGGGCCATCTTCTTTAAAGCCCACTCCCTGACCTTAGCCTACATGGCTCTCTCATGTTTTAAGGCGTTCTCAACTGGATCCTCCGTGTTTGGATCCAGCTCTATCTTCGGTAGTTTGAAATTAACCATGAGCCTCTTCCACAGTAAATCTTTGGCGTGGTTAGGGACAAATAAACATGTTCCCTCTTCATCCGCATTAGCAGGCCTATTCCAATTTCTAATGGTGATCGGGATTAAGTCCCTAACGATTACTCCGCATTGTGCCACAAATTTGTTTGCGACAACTTCGGGAGCCGTCTTCAGCGACATCTTCAATCCTGAACCTCTCATGGTCTTGCAACTTTTTGGTTGGGCCTCGTCTGCTCTTTTCAATAGATTCCTTCGATCCGGAGGGCTAAAAGAAGAAATATCGTCGTTACTATTTCTATATAGATAGCAGATGATTAATTAATGAATTGATTATATTAAATGCACCTCGCCGGAGCGGTCGTCTTCTCGATTACACAAGGCATCACCTTCTCCCTCGCGGAAGGCAACACCTTCAACCTCAAACAAGTCGTCTATTCCGGTAAAAAGAGGATCACCCTCACCGGAGTTGTTCAGAAACGTTGATACGTCTAAATTTTCTTCCCCACAGATCACACCTTGGATCAACTCTTCCTTTTCTTCGTCTCTGACGTGTGGGTCCATATTTTCTGCATAGGTGGAAAAACGAATAAGTCAAAGCGGCTAAAGGAGAAAGTTAGGTACGGTGTCGAGAGATATAAACCCTAATTCAGAGAAACCCTAATATATTTCTAAGATAGGGTTTTTAAGATAGGGCCGAAGACTAATAATACCAAACTAATTAATAAACGTAATAATACCTAACTAATAATAAACCTAATAATCCAAACACCGAAAATAAAGGGAAACCCTAAAGCATCGATGCAATGATCAAGAAAGTATGATGATATGACAAGTTAAATTGTATTGAAAAGTAACCCTAAAGCACGCTCGACATATTAAACGGGGTTCCGAGGGGAGCAAACCCTAACTCGGTGAGGCTTGGAGCGCCTGCGAGGAGCACGTGGAGGCGCGACATCGGGGCAGCGCGTGGAGTCCGGCAGCAAGGCGTGGAGTCCGACGGCAAGCGGCAATGAGGCGAAAAAATAGTATGTACAAAATATGATAATATACATATACATATACAAAATACAAATACAAAATATGATAATTTATAAAAAATATGGTCACTTCGCATGCAATTTCATGGGAAGATTTACGCGCGACCGAGCCAGACCGAGCTTTCCTACGTCGAACACAATGGTTTTGACCGCGCGACCCCTTCGCCCATGTCTCGCCCACGCGTGAGCGAACAGGGAAACTCCCATCGCCGCCGCCTCCTCCCCCCTCTCCTCACCTTCCCCTCGTCGCTGCGCTGTCAGGGCGGGCCACCGGGCCTTGCCTGTGCGTTGCCGGCACCGGCGGTGGCGGCTTGGTACTGTAGATGTGGTGCATATCTACAGTAAACGTTGGCCCTTTTTCCAAGACAATTCGGTGTCTTACCCTTTCACGATTCCACCGTCTATCCGATGTTTCTCGGCGCTTGGCGCTTAACGAATCCAGCAAACAGAGCTTACCTCTCTTGCCACAATACACCCGCCACAGCGTCCTGACGCCTCCATGTCTCACGGAACGCCACCGACATCCCCTTTTCCCGAGCCGCCGACCGCCGTCTAAGACTAGGACTAGTCGGGAAAAATATTATAGTATTTTCCACGTCCACAATCTGAACATCACAATCCGATTGCACAACATACCCAACGTGATGCACATGAAGAACTTTGCGTAAGCCATCTATATTAATAGCAAAAAATACCAAAGCATCCATTATCAAATGCATTATCCAACAAATTGTGAAAAATTACATAATTATTAGAATAACTATTAGACATAATTACGACAAGCAAACTAGCAAAATTCTTTCAACACAACAATATCACTCACATATATTGCAAATTCTTTCAACACAACAATATCAATCTACATTACAAACACCAATCAATCTACATTACAAACACCAATCAACCTAATACTACAAATTTGCGGAAATTTGGGGGAGAGAGAGAGGGAAGGGCGCGCGGGAGACATACCCGAGGAAGGGTACAGGAAGAGGCCGGAGGAGGTGCGGCCGGAGGAGCAGTACCGGCCGGCCGAGGTGGGGGCAGAGAAAATGCGGCCGACCAAAGGTTGGGAAGGAGGTGGATGAGGTGCGGTGGCCGGTGTTAGAGCGGCTGGATGACGGAGCCCGGCGACGGACCACGGAGGAGGAGGTGTGTCGGTGGGACGGGCGCGCGGGAGGAGGAGGAGCCGCTACGGAGGCGGAGGCGGGCGAGGCGGAGGCAGGCGGAGGCGCTGAGCAGCGGCGTCAAGGCCGATGAAATGAGAAGCGAGAAGAGTGAGATGGAGAAGAAAAGAGAAGTTATAAAGGGAGGGAGTATACGTCCCGGTTGGTGGCTCCAACCGGGACTAAAGGGGCATACGTCCCGGTTGGGGTTGGAGCCACCAACCGGGACGTATACTCCAATTTTCAGAATATAAGAAGGTCTTTAGTCCCGGTTGGTGGCTCCAACCGGGACATATTCCCCTATTTTCAAATTTTTTCAGGTATTTTTTCTCTGTTCCCGTCTTATTTTTTATTTTGGGGTTTAAATTTATATTGTTTTTTAAATGATAATTAATTTGGAATTTAGAAAAACTTTAAACATAAAAAGTGTTTGGATTTGAATAAATAATTCAAAACCATTTTCTATTTAAAAAAATAATTAATGTGACCATTTAAAATATGAACCATTTACAATTAAAAATGAATTAACTTATATTTTTTTAATATCAATTTGGAATTTAGAAAAACTTTAAACATAAAAAGTGTATGGATTTGAATAAATAATCCAAAACCATTTTCTATTTTTAAAAAATAATTAATGTAACCATTTAAAATTAAAAATGAATTAACTTATATTTTTTAATATCAATTTGGAATTTAGAAAAACTTTAAACATAAAATGTGTATGGATTTGAATAAATAATCCAAAACCATTTTCTATTTTTAGAAAATAATTAATGTAACCATTTAAAATGAATTAACTTATATTTTTTGAATATTAATTTGGAATTTAGAAAAACTTTAAACATAAAAAGTGTTTGGGCGGAAAGAAAATTTGATTAGGATAGAACTGGAATTAAAGTACATAACACAACTAACACAAAGTTACATAGAAGAACTGAAAATTAAGATACATGGCCAGATTAAGCCACAATCTGCCGAACTTGTTTTGCAATGTTGGAATAATTCACCATGCTCTGCCACACCTGTAATACTCGCCATCGTAGTCGTACTACTTGCCATGCCGCTATCGTCATGCAGGTCGCCAGTTGAACCTTGAAGGTTGAGTACAGTGGGCTGGACTTGAGGGTAGCGCAGGCGCTAGAGTCGGCGGCCGGGTCGAGGCCATGACGCTCTGGAGAGTCGGCCGCGCCACCACACCGACGGCCGCCTTGTTGAAGTTCGAGGAGGTGGGCCCTCCTCCTCGTGCTGGCGAGTGCCCTCTCACGCCGATCCACGGAGAAGGCTTCCCAAGTCGGAAATAGTCGGGATGCCATCCGGGATTCTCCGCTGCTCCGGCGTGAGCTCGGTAGTAGTGGTTCGTGATGGCCATCCGACGTGCCACACCTAGAGGGACAGAGGAACTGCACGCCTCAAAGATCCAGCCAACGGGGACACAGAGCCCGGGCAGGGGTAGTTCGAGGCGCAAAGCGCCTCCGCCTCCCTGGGAGTTAGTGCTACGGTGGAAGCCATGGGAAAGAGTGATGAGGTTGCAGATATGAGTCTAGAGATGTGCAATGACAATGGAGGCCAACCCTACATTTATATATATATAGTGAAGAACTGGCGGGAAGAACTGGAGGGAAGAACTGGCGGGAAAAAATGGCGGGAAGAAAAATGTCGTGTCGACATTATGTCGTGCGGTGTGTACCGTGTCCCGGATGGTGTCACCAACCGGGACTAAAGATGAACCTTTAGTCCCGGTTGGAGACACCAACCGGGACAAAACACGAGTAGCACTAATAATAGGGGTGAGTGTCGGAAAATGGAAAAGGGATTTTCCGTGCGACAAAAAGGAAAACTTCCTCCTGCAACATTGTTCTCCATACCAATGCCCACACACATGCATAATATGGGCACAACATCACAAACTATGCCGTGATTCAGCACATAACGTCGGTCATTTGGACCGAAAGCCATGAAACCTTGAACATGATAGGTCATTTTGTGAAGGTTTTTTCGAAACATGATCAATATACCAAGTATGGTATTTTTCCTTTCAACTATGTAACATAATATGTCACCACGCGAAGGATTTTCATTGTTCGGATTTTTTTTGAATTTATTATGCCCGTTTTGAATTTTCTGAATTTTTAACTATGGTCGAACCGGTGTGCATGAAGATATGGGACGAGCATCGTTAGAACTTGCATTGGATCTCTGAAGAAACCACATATTGCGAGTCTAAAAATGATTTTTTCAAAAAATCACGGGCGATAGATCATGTACCTGTAGTATAAACCGGACACACTTCCTACTGATTCGGTAGACATTTGTCCTTTTTACCCGGGATGGACGAAAAGGTTTGAGATGTCCCTGTTGGGAGATAGTCCATGTAATGTGGTCTAGTATTTTAGGAAAACGACCCGTTTTTTGCGCTCGGAAAATGGAAAATGGCTTTTCCGTGTGACAAAAAAGAAAACTTCCTCCTGCAACATTGTTCTCCATACCAATGTCCACACACATGCATAATATGGGCACAACATCACAAACTATGCCGTGATTCAGCACATAACATCGGTCATTTGGATCAAAAGCCATGAAACCTCGAACATGATAGGTCATTTTGTGAAGGTTTTTTCGAAACATGATCAATATACCAAGTCTGGTATTTTTCCTTTCAACTATGTCACATAATATGACACCACGCGAAGGATTTTCATTGTTCGGATTTTTTTTTGAATTTCTTATGCCCGTTTTGAATTTTTTGAATTTCTAACTATGGTCGAACCGGCGTGCATGAAGATAGGGGACGATCATCGTTAGAACTTGCATTGGATCTCTGAAAAAACTACATATTGCAAGTCTAAAAATGATTTTTTCAAAAAATCTCGGGCGATAGATCATGTACCTGTAGTATAAACCGGACCCACTTACTACCGATTCGGCATATATTTGTCCTTTTTACCCGGGATGGACGAAAAGGTTTGAGATGTCCCGGTTGGAAGATAGTCCATGTAAGGTGGTCTAGTATTTTAGAAAAATGGTACGGTAGCATTCTGAAACAGCATATTTGTGGTTACTTGACAAAACGACCCGTTTTTTGCGCTCGGAAAATGGAAAAGGGCTTTTCCATGCGACAAAAAGGAAAACTTCCTCCTGCAACATTGTTCTACAACCAATGTCCACACACATGCATAATATGGGCACAACATCACAAACTATGTCGTGATTCAGCACATAACGTCGGTCATTTGGACCGAAAGCCATGAAACCTCGAACATGATAGGTCATTTTGTGAAGGTTTTTTCGAAACATGATCAATATACCAAGTATGGTATTTTTCCTTTCAACTATGTAACATAATATGTCACCACGCGAAGGATTTTCATTGTTCGGATTTTTTTTGAATTTATTATGCCCGTTTTGAATTTTCTGAATTTCTAACTATGGTTGAACCGGTGTGCATGAAGATAGGGGACGAGTATCGTTAGAACTTGCATTGGATATCTGAAGAAACCACATATTGCGAGTCTAAAAATGATTTTTTCAAAAAAATCACGGGCGATAGATCATGTACCTGTAGTACAAACCGGACCCACTTCCTGCCGATTCGGCAGACATTTGTCCTTTTTACCCGGGATGGACGAAAAGGTTTGAGATGTCCCTGTTGGGAGATAGTCCATGTAAGGTGGTATAGTATTTTAGGAAAATGGGATGGTAGCATTCTGAAACGGCATTTTGGTGGTTACTTCACAAAACGACCCGTTTTTTGCTCTCGGAAAATGGAAAAGGTCTTTTCCGTGCGACAAAAAGGATGGTGTCACCAACCGGGACATTATGTCGTGCGGCACATGCATAATATGGGCACAACATTATGTCGACATTATGTCGTGCGGCGTGTACCTTGTCCCGGATGGTGTCACCAACCGACTAAAGATCAACTGTAGTCCGGTTGGAGACACCAACCGACAAAACACGAAGTCAACACTAATGATAGGGGTGAGTGTCGACATTATTTCGTAAGTGTCGACACTATTCCGAGATGCTTGTACTATAAATAGGCATCCTTGCGAGTCCAGTCCTCCAGCCAGTTTGAGGCATCTCCAAGATGGTTTTCGAGCGAGGACACCATCATGCCAGTTTCTGTGAGATGCCGACGAAGCCCAGTCCTCCGGCATCTCCGAGAAACTGGTCATAGAGGCACTCCCTAATATGTGAAATTAGTTATCTCCTAGGCGTATTGATCTAGTTAGAGAAGTTACAAGCTGCAAGATGGTTTTCGAGAGCAGGGCACCACTGCGTCCAGTTTCAAGGAGATGCCGACGGAGCCCAGTCCTCCCAAGATCTCCGATCGGTCATAGAGGCACTCCTAATATGTGAAATTAGTTAGCTCCGAGGCGTATTGATCTAGTTAGAGAAGTTACAAGCTGCAGGATGGTTTTCGAGAGGACACCACTACCAGCCAGGGAGATGCCGGATCCCAAGATCTCCAAGAAACTGGTCATAGAGGCACTCCCTAATATGTGACTGCACGCATTTGGATATCAGATCTTAATGGTAAGTACGAATCGGGACAACTTCTTCATAGTCCTGGTCCAGCCACAAAACGGGACTAACACTCAAGACATTTATTAATATTAAAAACTCAGACTACAAAACCGGGACTAAAGGCCACAAACCGCGAAAGGTATCCTTCGGTCAAGCCACAAACCACGAAAGACATGAACTAGAGTTACATAATATGAGCATGAACTTCTTGGCATATGTCCTTCCTTATGATCGCTTCAGACGTAACCATGGAGCATCTTGTTTACTTAACGGAATGCTTGGGTCAGTTTTCACTGTGAAGGGCGGAATTTCATCAAACTTATTATAATCTTCTGACAAGTCTGTCTTGTCCTCGATTCCCACGATGTTTCTTTTCCCTGAAAGAACTATGTGACGCTTTGGCTCATCATATGATGTATTCGTTTGCATATTTTTTCTTTTTCGTCCGGACATGTCCTTCACATAGAAAACCCGAGACACATCATTGGCTAGGACGAATGGTTCATCTCTATAACCAAGATTGTTGAGATCCACTTTTGTCATTCCGCATAACCGGTCTATCTTTACCCTTCCCCATTCAGGTTGACCCATTTGCGGTGAAACAAAGGGACCTTAAAAGAGACTCCATAGTCTAGTTCCCATATCTCCTCTATGTAACCATAATATGTGTCCTTTTGTCCATTCTCGTCTATTGCATCAAAGTGGACACCACTATTTTGGTTGGTGCTCTTTTTATCTTGGGCGATCGTGTAGAATGTATTCCCATTTTTTTCGCACTTTGGAAATTCAATACAGTAGAAGATGGTGACGCGGCCAACAAGTATAGCTGATCTCCAACAGTGGTGTCATTCAAGAGATGTGTTCGCATACAACCACCGAAAGACTTCATGTGTTCATCTGTAATCCATGATTCAGGCTTCCCCGGGTTTTTGGAGCGTACAATATTCTTGTGTTCATCGATATACGGAGCTGCCAAGGTGGAATTATGTAGAACTGTGTAGTGTGCTTTAGTGAAAGAATCCCCGTCCCTACATATCATTGCTTTCTTTCCCAGCGTGCCTTTTCCACTTAGTCTTCCCTCATGCCGCGAGTCAGAAACACAAATCGTCTTAAGGTCAGGAATAAAGTCAATACAAAACTCATTGACCTCCTCTGTTCCATATCCCTTGGAGATGCTTCCTTGTGGTCTAGCACGGTTAGGAACATATTTCTTTAAGACTCCCATGAACCTCTCAAAGGGGAACATATTGTGCAGAAATACCGGACCGAGAATGGTAATCTCTTCCACTAGATGAACCAGGAGATGCGTCATAATATTGAAGAAGGATGGTGGGAACACCAATTCAAAACTAACAAGACATTGTACCACATCCTTCTGTAACCTTGGCAGAATATCTGGATTGATTACCTTCTGAGATATTGCGTTGAGGAATGCACACAGCTTCACAATGGGTACTCGAACATTTTCCGTAGAAGCCCCTCAATGCAATCGGAAGCAATCACGTCATAATCACGTGATCATGAGACTTCGTGTTTTGGAAATTTTTCCGCCATATTTATTATCCCTTTATATTAGATGAGAAGTCTGACGGCACCTTGATACGTAAAGGCTTCAAAAGATTTCTCTTCTTTGGTAAGTGCATAGCTGGCACGACTTAAGTGACGCCCTTTATCCGTCTTGTTATGTGTATGCATGTTCTTTGGTTCTTTCATAATTTGTTGGTCCTCCCGTGCTTCAGGTGTATCTTTTGTCTTCCCATACACGCCTAGGAATCCTAGCAGGTTCACGCAAAGATTCTTCGTCACGTGCATCATGTCGATTGAAGAGCGGACACGCAGGACTTTCCAATATGGCAGCTCCCAAAATATAGATTTCTTCTTCCACATGGGTGCGTGTCCTGTGACGTCGTTCGAACTGATTGACCGGGACCCTTTCCAAAGATTACTTCTATGTCCTTGACCATACCAAATACATCATCACCAAAGGGAGTTCAGGATTCTTCCGGTGATCCGCCTCACCTTTGAAATGCTTGCCTTTCTTTCTTCGGATGATTGGTCGGAAGAAATCGTCGATTCGCCAGTACACAACCTTCTTGCATTTATGCAAATATGTACCTTCAGTCTTATCTAAACAGTGGTTGCATGCCTTATATCCCTTGTTTGTCCGTCTGAAAGGTTACTAAGAGCAGCCAATCATTGATGGTTACGAATAATAACCCTCAGAGATCAAATGGCTCTGTTTGTTCTCATCCCACGACGCACACCTGGTTTGCCCCACAACCGTAAGAGTTCTTCAACTAATGGCCTAAGGTACACATCAATGTCGTTCGGTTGCTTCGGCCTTGGATGAGCACTTGGCATCATAATGAACTTACGCTTCATGCACAACCAAGGAGGCAGGTTGTAGATACATAGAGTCACGGGCCAGTGTGTGATCGCAACTCTGCTCCCAAAAGGATTCATGCCATCAAGATTTAGACCAAACCATAAGTTCCTTGCATCACCGCAAAGTCAGGAAGTCTCTCGATTTTTCTCCACCGTGACCCATCAGGTGGTGTCTCAACTTCCCGTCTTTCTTACGGTCTTCTTTGTGCCATCGCAACAACGACATGCTCTTTGTTTCAACATGCGTTTCAACCTTGGTATTATAGGAGCATACCACATAACCTTAGCAGAACCCTCTTCCTGAGGGGCTCTCCTCAACATCACCGTGGTCATCTCGTCGATCTTATACCGCAACGCATTGCATACCGGCATTTATCTAAATTCTCATACTCCTTACCGCGGTGGAGGATGCAGTCATTAATGCATGCATGCATCTTTTGCACATATAATCCCAGAGGACAGAGAGTCTTCTTTGCTTCGTAGGTACTCTCGGGAAGTTCGTTATGTTTTGGAAACTTCGGCTTCATTATTTCCAGCATATTTTCAAATGAGGAGTCAGTTAGACCACACTCTGCCTTCCATCGCAACAATTCCAGTGTGGTACCGAGCTTTGTGCTGCCATCTTCACAATTTTGGTACAACAATTTCTTGTGATCTTCTAACATGCCCTCTAACTTCAACTTCTCATTTTCTGTTTCACGGTCTCGCTTTGCATCAGAAATGACCCTACCAAGTTCATCAGCCGACTCATCTGATGCCCGTTCTTCACCTCTTTCCTCTCCATTGTTTTCCATTGTAGTATCATTGTATTCAGGAAACATATGATGATAGTTGTTATCATCATCTTCTTCTTCACCATCTTCCATCATAATCCCTCTTTCCCCGTGCTTGGTCCAGCAATTATAGTTGGGCATGAAACCTTTCAGAATCAGGTGGCCGCAAATGATTTTCGAGGAAGAGTACTCCTTGTTGTTCCGACATTGAACACATGGACAACGTATAAAACCATTCTCTTTGTTTGTCGTAGCCACATCGATAAATTTATCCACGCCTTTCATATACCGGCCACGCCACGTCACCGTACATCCATTCCCGACCGTTCATCTGCATCATATAATTAAGTTTATCAAAAAACAGGACATCATAAGTAGTGAAATAACCAATTCACATCGACACATGAATTGTATCAATGACAGAGAAAAGATAAGATTGCTAACCTCGATCGAGGGAAATAAAGAGGAGAAAGCTCAAGTGCGTCTCGGACACCTTCTATATTTTTGTTCTATGAGAAATTGAACGGGATTATTCACTCAAACATTTCATCAAACACCTTCAATGCATGCATAGAAGAGAAAAAACTAGCACACCCCTCACACCTTCCACCAAGAGAAAAAACAGAGTGGATGCAGAGGGGGCTGGGGCGTTGCATTTCTAGAGGGTGGGAGAATACGTCCCGGTTGGAGCCAGCAACCGGGACTAAAGGTGTGTGCTACGCCACGTGGCTATGGCCAAACCTTTAGTCCCGGTTGGTGGCTCCAACCGGAACGTATGACCCCTTAACCGGGACGCATGCCTCCTGGCCCCGTGCCCGCTCGAACCGGGACGCGTGCCAGCATTAGTCCCGGTTGGCGCAACCGAGACTAATGATCTGAGGGGCGCGAACGGATGGCCCTTTTTCCACTAGTGTTGGTTCCGTTTCTGCTTTATTTTCCATATCACGCCCTTTCTATTTTATTTTTTTATTGTATTTTCCCATGTTTTTATTCTTGTTTTTATCACTTTTTAGTCCACGTAGTTTTCCTAATTATTATTTATTATATAATATTTACTATTTATTGTAGGTTTCATGTGTTCTACTAAAGAAAAAATATTGAAGATATTATACAGGTTCCTTATGTCGTCGTTCTATTATTATTTTTTGGTGAAAAAAGGCCGGTCATCCATTCTTCAATATAGTTCACCTTGTGCTATCAGATTAGATAATAGACAAACCGAGAAGTCACAACACCTAGAATATTACCATAAACCTCACCTCCGGAAGGGGTCTGGAGGGAAAATCAGCAAGAGGGCAACCATCTCTACCATATCATGGATCTTAGAGGCCATGACATCGATCTCCATCATGATCGCCATCATCTACGTCTTTGATTTATCCATCCATCTCGTTGTAGTTCAAAATCCTAGTAAGAATTTGCACATGTATTATTTTAATCATTCATTTGCAATTCATATTATTATTATTATTATCACGATGATGTCTTGTGCTCTATGTCCGAGTAATTTTATTAGTTATTAGGAATATGGAGGAACCCTAGAACCACCATAAGCTGTATGCAAAGATGTATTCAATATTAATAGTACAAAGTGTGGTAATATTTTTGATGATATTATGTGAACGTCTACTACATAGTTTTTGCATCATGGACATGATGAATATTATTGCTAGTGTGATACGGGATTAGTGATCATAGCGGTGATATAAGCTGCCCTTTCTTGTGTTGACCATTAGTAAGGAATCATGGAGATCCAAGTTCTTCACAACCACGGCATGACCCCTAATTGCTAGTGTATTCTGACGACAACCTAACTGGAGGTTTTTTGTGCACAGTTCATATCTATAACATCGGTAAGGGTTTTTGAAACCTATCCAAGATTTGTTTTGGGAAGTCCATTCAAACCATTGCCACCAAAGATGGAGGGAACAAAAAACTTCTGTAAGGGCCTGGGGCATGTAGAAAACTCCTATTCTTACAGGGAAGAAATGAGGTGGACGGGCATCCCTACCATATGAGGGCGAGTTGAGAGATTTTGGGTAGGATTTTTCACCAAAATTCTAAAGTAAGGCACATGCGACTTAAAGATTGTGTCAAAGCATGTGTGTTTCGTACTCACGAGTCACGTCCTCCACTCTGCGTGTTTTGTACTCACGAGTCACGTCCTCCACTCAGCTTCTTATCCACGCTTCTCTCTCACATCCATCTATTTCCTCTCGCACGCCATGCACCTTCATGGCTATTTCTCGTCGTTCACCTAATGATGTTGAACCTCCGCGCCAACCGTTGCTGCATATGCAGGTCCTCCGTGCAAACCAGCCGTCGTTGCTCCTCCTTAGGCAGATGTGTGTAACATCCCAAAAATACTAAAATTGGATCATCAAACTCTAATAATCAAAATTAGGGTTAACAAAACTTTTCTAAATAAAAAAATATGAAAGCATGCATGTGTGTATGCATCCCATTTTGAATTCTTTTGAATTTCCTTGTTTATGTGTTTCTTTGCTTGTAAAATGTTTCTTAGGTGAAATAAACATCATCTAAACAATTCCCAAACTTTTCTTAAAGACAAATAAATCAAAACAAAGCTAAATGAGTGAATGGTCATTTTGACCAATTTAACTCCCATGCCTACTTTGGTTGTCTCAAACTTTCAGAACTTAACAGAAACTTTTCTGGATCTTTGCACCCGTTGATTGTAATCATAAGAAAGTATCAATGCCCACTTTGTGATCATTCAGAAACTTTCAAATGCATAGTTTAAATGACAATTCAAAATTGAATCTTTATCATATGAGAAGATCCCACTTTTTCAAAAACCACTCAAACAAGCTCAACTTTCAAAACCCAAGCATCTGCAGACTCACCAGCACCAACCTAGCACACCCACCAAAAATCTTTTCAAAATTCAAAACTTGAATTCTTACGGCCATTTCATCAAACACATTGCATACACAAATCATCAAAATCTTAAACACTATTGTGAGCAGTGATTGAAGCCTAACTTGTTCCCTCTCTGGTTACAACTAGGTTTTAGTAGATCATCTAGCTCAATTGCACACCCTTAGCATCACTGTAAGCTTGGCATTGCCATCAATGGTGAGCAGGACGAATGCACCCTTGTCACCCCCATGTCGACAGCAAGCTAGGAGGAGAAACCAGCCTAGCCAGCATGTCTGGGAGCAAGCCAACATCCCACCACCACTCCCTGTCTAGCGCTCGAACGTTGCCAGCCACTGGACCATACGCACGAACCATGCCAACCTCGCCAGCAACCATGCCGAGAGCACGCCCCGTGCGCCACGCTCGACGGACGCCCTGCGCCAAGTGCATACGTGATCACCACCATCCCAGCAACCCGCAGACACGCTCGTTCGCCGCCATGACCACGCGCATTGTCGCCATTAAATATTCCGTCGAACGCAGCGCAGCACCGTCGCGTCGCCACCGTGTCGTTGAGCATCGCCAGGATCACCGCGCCCCTCATCGCCCACGCCGATAGCCGTCTGTACCGTCGACCATGACAAGCTCACCTTGCGCCCCGTCGGTCCCCTCGCTCCACTATAAATAGAGGCCACCCCTAGCCGAATTGAGCACACCATCTCACTCCCCTCTCCTCACTGATCGTGCCACACCGTTCTCGGAGCAAGGCGAGCAGCACTTCGCTGGAATTTCACCGGAGTCTGCCGCTGCTGGAGAAGAAGGGAGCCAGCGATTGGAGCCGCCCCAGGAGAAGATGCCGGTACCATGAGGTTTGCCGTCGTCGACTTCGTCGTTCGCTTGCCTCGCCGACCCTCGCCTGAACCCTGTTGAGCCCCCAACGACCCCCACTGGCCGCGCTAGGTTTATGTCTCGCCGGCGTTGCCCAACGTCGACGATGACTCTCAGCCGCTGGATTAGAACCAGATCGAACGCACCATATCGCCCCATACCGCTTCGCACCCCGTCGTCTCACTGACGCGTGGGGACAACCACTTAACCAGCCCGCGTAAGCGCTGTGCTTAGCAGGCCGGCCCAGTATCGCTCCCGCGCAACCCAGTTATTTGAATTTAATCTTTTCCATTTTATTTCAAACACACTTCTGTACCCAGTTTCAAAAATCAACCCAGATCGATTCAGTGAACCAAATTGAATGAAACCAATTTTGTTATAAAGTTCTAGGAATGCTGAATCCAAGCCCGTTGGATTCAAGTCATTTGGATCTGTAGATCACCCATGGTAAAAATAACAAGGCAGAAGCTTTTCTGCATTCAAACATTTTTCAAATTTAAACCATAATAGCTTTTGAGTTGATTCCAACTCTCAAAAATCACATTTAACCATACCTTTCAGAATATATTAAAATATATAGGTTTACTTATAGAAATAATGTTGAAGTAATAAAAGAATGCGACATAGGCATTTCTAGCCACTTTATTTAATTAAAATAAAAGGGTAAAACCTTATTAAATTGTGACACCACTTTAAATCACATTCCCATGAACTAAAATATGTGGTGATGACATGTGTCAACATGATCCCATGTTTGGTTTGGAGAATATTAAATCTTAAGTAGTTTTTCAATGAGTAGAAATTACTTTTCTAAAAATAAAAGGAATTAAACCAAACTTTAATCTTGTAACATTAGTGATGATGCTAGATCATCTATAGGACCCTTTGGTGTGATGATTGCAAGTAGTTAAATATTGTTTGGTGATTGTGTACATCGTATTTATTTATAGACGCTAGTACCGACCAAGGATACGAGGAGGAAGGAGGATTCTACAAAGAAGAAGCCGAGGAGAACTTCAACCACTGCTCTGCACAAGGCAAGATTTATTAACCAAGTGGACCAATGCAAGCTAACACTTGCAAGATACTCTACTTTAGCAAGCCTAATGCTACTAGTTGAATGTGCCAGCTAACACTTGCAATTTAGCAAGCTTATACTGATACTGTGCAAGCCAAGACTTGATTGTCACCATGCCAACTATATGCCTTAAACATAGATGATCCTACCCACTTGATAAACCCATCCTAGTTTTTACTTGCAAGCTTATTATTTTATTTCTTTATCAAAGCTATTACTTAGAGTTACTAGAATAAATGGTAGATACTAGAAGGATAATTGAAGGTTGCATAAAGAGCATAAAATTTGGCCTAAGCTAGATAATCTTGATGTCATCCTAAGGCATGAGATTAAACTTAGTTAAACTCCACTAGTTTACCACCCCTCATTAGTGCTTACCCCCACTTGTAGATGCTAGTGCTAAGCATAAAAATTGATCAACATTAGGTGGGAATACTTGGTGAAAATGGTTATGAAAACCTTAGAATGATGGATCATTCTACTGAGATGTTTTGACATGTGTTTCCGAACACCTGATGATTTTGGTGATGAAAATGTTGTGGCAGGAGCCTTAGCCCTTTATAAAACTGATGGTTGTCTGGATGCGATACCATTCCAATTTTATCGTACAACCACAATACCCGAAGATTGGGTAGGGCTTGACTGGAAACTTATATACCTTAGTATTAGTTCCCTCACGACCAAGGTCTGAGATGAGGCTACCTTGTGAAGATTGTCCACATGCAGATCCAAGATGACAGTTGGTCATGGTTGGGAGGCCAAACTCACAGGAGAGGTGCTTATACTAGGCGTGTAATTGGAAGGTTAGGATTGATTATCCGCATCGAGTATGGTGAATTCAGGTTTGTTCTGACGGATGTATCGAATGTTGTGGTGAAAGTGTACAATCTCTGCAGTGTCAAACTATTCGAATAGCCGCGTCCATGATTATGGACAGTTGGAGTGGCCATACTGTTCCCCCGTCAGACTTTTCCAAAATGACTCGTGAAATGAATTGAGACTTTGACTTGACCACAACAGGGTTGTGGCATGAGATACAAGTTCCCACTTAGGTGTTATAAAACCTTAACTAGCATTCGTTGCTTCCAAACTTAGTAGAGATAAATCTGGCTTTTGCAAAACAACCCTAGAGCCTGGTATCCTATTATCAAAAACCCCTTTCACTTGTTAGTATTAGTTTGCGAGTACTTAAAGAGTACTCATGCCTTTGTCCCTGGATATTCCCGTGGCCAGACTATGAAGAGGAGTACCTGGAGGATGGACCCGAAGAAGGTTACGACAACTAGGATCATCTCCCATCGTCAGCATTGCCTGTGACCCCGAAGATGGAGCTTCGCCTACGCTACCGTTATTATTACGTATTCCGCTGCTTCATGTTGTATTAAGAACTGGATCATGAGATCCCTATTTGTGTAAAAACTTATGTACGGTTTGTAATGGATGATGTACTATGGTATCCAATTCTGTTATGTCTCGCAAAAATGGTAATCCTGGGATTGCGATGTATGGCATAACAGACATCTAGGATTAAAAATCCGGATGTTGACAAGTTTGTATCAGAGCCATCCTGACCATAGGAGACCCTAGTTAGACTAGACGTTTGAATCAAAAACTTAGTTTCAAAACCAAAGAAAACAAATATTTACAAAAACTTATTCTCATTCTTATCCCTTTGATTCTTTCATGAAAATTCATGTTCCTCAAAAACTCTTGCAAAATACATAAAATTTTGACACACTTGATCACTCTACTAACTTACTCATCCTATATTCTTATAGATGGACGTGAAATACAACAAGTTTTATCAGTTGGGGAATGGAGGAGACCTTATCTTTGAGAGGGATTTGGACCAGCTTTCGGAACTTCCGAGCGTCACTTTTAAGTTCTTGAGCTCGGCTCAATGATCAAGGAGGATAAGATCTGCAGTGGCTAATTGTTGCAAGTCTCAGGAAAGATTGAACCTCCCACTGAGGGAATTCAATTTACCTTAAGAGATCAAGCTGCTTGACGGAGTTGCTGAGGCCATGCGCAGCTCTTTCCGTCTGTGGGCAGAGCATCAACCAGATCAAGGGTACTCGCTTTGAGTTTTGCCCAAGGCGTGATGCTAATGGACAACCACGGGAAGCCCCATACCACCCTGAGCTGAAGACCCAAGTGGACCACCTTAGCTTCATGATGTACGATCGTCAGCAGGAGTTGGATAACTGCCGTGACTACTCCAACCACAAGTCTGCCATCATTAAACCGAAGGACCAAACCATCGCCATGCTAGCAAAGGATCGCAAGTCTCGCCGCCGTCAGCTCGACAAGAAGGAGCTCATTATTGCCCGTCTTCGCCACCGTATCTCATCTTTGGAGGAGACCATCCACGAGAGAGACATGCAGTTGGAGGAAAGGGAGAATGCTGGAGAGGATCTTCGTGGATACCCCTACTCCTATCTCAGCGATGACGATGATTTTTTGGAGGATCAGGCTATGGATTTCTTCACCGATGAGGATGATTTCGCCTTCATCGATGATGATGAGGATGATGAAGCCACAGATTCCGAGGAGTAGTACCACTTGAGCACTAGCGTAGTGAGTAGTATTCGGTCCCACTTTATCATAGTTTTCAGAATGGTTCTTAAAACCATCTGTTTTTCTTTGTTGTGGTGTGTGTTGTATCGTGTGCGATAAATGAATGAATGAAAAAGCAAGTTGCTAGAAAAATCTGAGTCAAACTTTAAAAAACTTTTCAAAGACCCAAAACCTTAGAAATTTCCCTCTTTTCTCACGATTTATCTCAATCTTCAGATGCCACGTGGAGGAAGTGGTTCATCCCCGGACCCGATGTTGCAGATTGTGGAAATGTTGACTTCTAACCGCGAAGCTGAAAGTGCGGAACGTCAAGCCAACCTAGCCACCCTGCAGCAGATAGCCCAACTAGCCCACAAAAACCAAGGCCACGGAAATCAGGACAACCATGGATCTAAGCTCAAGAATTTCCAGAATACCAACCCACTGTTCTCACTAAGTCAAGAACCCTAGACACCGATGATTGGCTGCAAACCATGGAAAATAACCTAGAAGTCACGGAGTGGAAGCCAACGAGAAAGTTCTGCTCGCCACCCACTATCTAGCCGGAGATGCGGGGCATGGTGGAACAGTGTTCACAAGAATGACCGGAGGCCAGATGATGACCTGGGAGGAATTCAAGGTCAAGTTTAGCAGAACCCATGTGCCACCAGGTTTGATCAAGAGAATGAGAGACGAGTTCAGAGAGCTGAAGCAAGGAAGGATGACCTTAGTGGAATACCATGAAAAATTCTTGTCATTAGCTAGGTATGCCCCGGATGAGATCGACACCAAAGCCAAGAAGAAAGAAAGATTCCTGAATGGTCTGCACGATGAGATGCAGACAGTGTTAGTCAATATCTGTCACATCCCAAGATTTTCCAAATCTTGTAATGTGAAAATAAATTAATAAAATAAAACTTTGTTTGATTTTCAGAGCCAGAAGAAACTTTTTGAATTCAAATGGAACCTCAAACCAATTTGAATTAAATAAAGTCCTAAAGGGATTCATAAAGATAAACATTTAATAAAGGAAATTAAAATGTTTTGGAATTACTATTTTGGATCCTTTAATAAAAGATTGGTTTTCAAAAGAAAAGATGGATTTATAAAGAAGGATTATTTTATAAAACCAAATTAAAACCTTGACCAAACTTTGGGAATTAAAACATTTAGTTTGAATAAAAACAACAAAGGTATATTTGAAATAAAATAAAATAATAAAGAATTAATATCCAAACTTTATTTAAATAAGAAGTTTTACCAATTTAATTAAAACATCAAAACTTATTAAGATTGTTTTAAATAGGTTTTTCAAATATTTTATATTCTCTAATAAAACCTACTAAAGTGTTTGGGCTTGTTTTAGATTTCAAAATAAATATCTCAATAAAACAAATCCTATTGGATTTAATAATGAAAGTCTATTATAATAATTAATAATGGTTACTAAAATAAAAGGTTATTTTGTTTTAAAACAAATTTCCAAATATTATATATTTCCCAAATTAAACCTACTAATTTGATTTTGAAAATATTTAGGTTTCAAATAAAGATTTTATTAATAAAATCAAGCCCTATTTGATTTAATAACTAAGCCCATTATTTATAATTATTAATGGACCCTAAAGAAAAAGGATTATTTTATTTTTAACAAGTATCAAAATATTCTTTATTTCCAAATAAACCTACTGATTTGGATTTGAAAGTGGTTGGATTTTAAATGAATATTATATTAATTAAAACAAACCCTATATTATTAAATAACTAAAATATCCATTTTATTTAAATAAAGAATGGATCTTAAAAAAAAAATTATTATTTTATTCTGGAATTTGGGTATGTTGATAAACAGAATCAAATTCAAATTTACAAGCTGAATGATTGTTTGAATTGATTTGGGTGTGATTTGTTTGATTGGAAATTCAAATCAGAATTCAGAAATAAGAAAAGAAAAGGATAAAAAAAATGAAAGTGGACCGGACCCAACTCCCGCCCAGAAGCCCACCAGCCCACCTCCCTATCCTCAACCGTTTTTTCTCACTTTGAAAATCAGCCCAAGTCACTGACATATGGACCCTCCCTCTCCCTCTTTTCCCACTGACCAGTGGACCCCTTCCACTGTTCATCTTTCTCACCACCCCACGACTGCTTCTTCCTTCCCTCGCCACTGTTGCTGCCGTTGCTTCCTCGATTGAATGCGCCTTATTGCAGCATTAATCCCTCGCTGCAGTCACACTGTCTTAATCGCCCACGCCCTCTCCTCCATTCCTCCTCACCACTCCTCCGCCCGAGGCTGCCACACCACCCAAGAGCTTCCTCCCTCCGACTTCCACTACCGATTCCGCCACGCCTCTCTCGGCACACCCAAAACTTTCTCCCCACTCCAGACCTTCCTCCTCATCACCCATTCGATCGCGACGCCTCTATCTCGCCAACGACGACGATCTGCCGCCATTGCCTCCTTCTCCGGCGACTCTTCCTGGTAAGCTCGAACCTCCCCGATGACAATCAGTGATGCTCACATACTCCTTAGCACCAGACGCGCCTAACGCACCCCCTGCCTTGCTTCAGCGAGCTCCGTAGCCTCGCCCCTGACAGCGTCTGACCGCACCCGAGAACAAGAGCAGCTCCGGCGAGCAATTCCCGCAACACCAACGCACCCCTAGACAAGCAGAAGACACGTGAAGCTTCCCCACGCCACGGCGAACACGTAGCACCTCCGTCTTCCTCGCTTCCTAGAACCACCGCGAGCATCTCATCCGCCGTCAGCTGGCCGTGCACCACCGCTGGCCACTGCTTGGTCTGAATGTTTGCGTTGCTCGATCCAGAGTGAGCGAGCAGGATTAGATGACTTAAGCCGCCAAGAGGTACGCTACCGCGTCGATCAAACTAGATCCAACGCCCACAGCCACGATCCGCCGAACCGGTGCCAGCTAATAGCAACGTGTCAGGGTCGTTGTTCTGCTTAAAGAATTTGAAAATGTAATGTTTTGCAAACTTTAAACCTTTGTAACTTTCAAACCACACGTCCAAATTTTGCAAACTTTATATCAATGAATTCAGGAGAACAAGACCTAACCAACCCTACCCTTAGTTTAGCAAATAGTATTTGATAAATTGTTTGATTTTGCAGATTCTTTTGTGTGCTTGCTAACATTAGAAAAATCATTTAAAAATGAATTTTGAGATCAAACCTTTGCCAATTGGTTTGTTGTGACCCTACTGACCCTAGGAACCAACCCTTAGCATTAAAATGATTTTTGTAAGATTTAGGTTGGATTACTTGACTTAGTCATTTTCTAGCCAAATAAAAGGAATAGTTTTTATTATAAAAATGTTTATGGAAAAGAAAACTTTGAGTAGATGGTTTGGACCAAACCTACTGACCCAAAAACACCAAGTTTTGCAATAGCAACTCATTTGGTGAACCCTATGGGCTAATGCCTTAGTAAAAATATTTCTACACCACATAAAATAACACCTTGTTTTGAAAATGGTTTAAAAGTGAAACCTTTTGCAAATGACTTGAATACTTTAGGAAATGACCATTAGATGTACCCAAATGACTATGACCCACTAGGGACCACCTTTTCAAACAAAACAAAGCTTGGCATGCTTGCATGCATTTCTTTGACTTTGTTATTTATGTGTGTTGTTTTGCTTGATTGGTAGATTGAGTTTGTGCCTTGCTTGATGGATTGTAGTGACTTGAGGAGTGTGAGTGTTGCAAAGATCAAGAAGTGAACCTATACTCTACCAAAAAGGCAAGTGATGCTTCATACTTTCTATCCCAATACTTTCACTATGCATTAGTAATTTTGCTAAGTAAACTTGCATGGATTTTGCTAAGTATAGATCTTGCTATAGGAAAACCTTGTAGATGAATCCTTAGTAGGATTTTCCTAAGTTAAGATTCCTACTACTACCAAGCTTATCCTAGCTAATAGAAAATATGGGTGGAATGTATATTCACACTATGGAAAAATATTCTAAGTCTGAGGACTTAAGTTTTGTTTAATAAAACAACTAAATTAATGAATCACCTGGGTGGAATGGGCTTGCTTGGTGGAGAATGGTTGAGTGGTTCACAATGCCATAGGCTTGGATTGTGTATCTCACTTGTGGAATGCCACCCAGGAAACAAAGAGATTTGAGATGTCAAATGTTGAGAAGCTTCAAGTGCAACCACTTGGCAATATGGGCTCTGCCATGATCATATAGGTTGCAAGAACTTAGCCATATGGACAGTGGGTGGTAGTGTTTGATAGGTTGGAGCGCGTCCATTTTGGTCTAAGGGAAGGCTTCTGAAAGATCTTGTCTTGGGAAACCAAGTCTTGTGGGTAAAGTGCACCACCTCTGCAGAGTGTAAAATCTAGGTACTTAGCCATGTCCCTGGTAAAGGACAATTTGAGCATCAAGACATGGAAGCAATCAAGAATCTCATCATTCCAATTTCTAAATTAAAATCTTGTGGTTTGAACAAGGGTTGTTTGAATTCTTCAATCATTGATGAAGAGATGGCTTGGTACAAGGATCTTGAAATCTTTGATTGAGAAAAATGATTTTGTCAAGCAAAAACTTAGTAATTCCAAAATGATAAGAAAAATCTATTTTGAGCAATGCAAGCCTCAACTCCACTTAGCCAAATGCATATAGATGATAGACTCCACTATACAAATATAGTATCACTTGCCAATACAATTCAAATGTATTGACCCTTTGTGGCTGTAACTTGTATGTTGCAGGTTTGATTGTTTTTAGTGAAGATTGATTGAATAGGATTACAAAGTCTACAACCAACATCTGCCTGTGGCACTTTGAAGATGAAGGACCCCATGACTATAGTTATTCCGCTGCAATATAATGTAATAGCCAATGAGCTATGTAAGATGTAATAAAAATTATGTATTCCTGGTTATAAAGTTATATTATGACCTTTGTTTCTTGATATTACATCTTAACTGTGGATGCTAGCTATTGATCCAGGGACTAGCATTGTAAAACACAGGAGGACTCTACCTTATCAGGTTGGGACCTCTACAATATCCCCTTTGCTGATATTGAAGCCCTTGTCGACTCTGCTATCCAGATGGAAGGAAAGATCAACCAAGCCAATGAGAACCGCAAGCGTCGCATGATGCATCAGCCAGGAACCCATCAGACCCCAAAGTATCGCCCTAACCCATCTCCCGGATTTACCCCAAGAACCAACAGACCCCCGATGAACCGTTTGACCTACCCCAACCGTGGAAACCCTAGGCCCGGAGGAAATCACAACAACCCCGGCAACGCAAGCAATTTCAACCGTGCCCCACCCAAGTTCAACAACAACAATGCTACCACCAACCCCAACACTGCCCCGAGGACTGGAAGCAATGTTGTGCCTGTAGCAGCAAAGGACAAGTCGCAAGTGACTTGTTATGGCTGTGGAAATAAGGGTCACTATTCCAACGAGTGCCCCAACAAGAAGAATGCCGCAGCACCCAATGCCAATGTCCTAGCTCAGCAACAGCGCCGTGTTCAGCCCGTAAGGAGATTTGCCCCAGGGAATTCGCTCAACCGCAATGGCCGTCTTTTTCTCATGCATGCTGAAGAAGCTCAGGAAGCGCCAGATGTCGTGCTGGGTATGTTTTATGTTAATTCAGTACTTGCATGAGTGTTGTTTGATTCTGGTGCATCGCACTCATTTGTCACCGAAGAATTTGCCTACACTAGTAAAATTCAACCAACCAAACTAAAGCATGTTATGATTGTTCAAATTCCCGGATCAACCACCAAGGCTAGGCAAATTTGCAAAGCCGTCCCTATCCAAATCCATGGCATAGATTTTTATGCTAATCTGATAGTACTCGGAACTAAAGGTTTGGAAGTAGTACTAGGAATGGATTGGATGTCCAAACATAAAGGATTGATTGACTGTGCCAAGAAAGCCATAACCATGACCAAGACAAATTTAATAGCAATGAGCATATATCTGAAACCTTACCTCGCCAATTCAAGTGCAACACGAGTATAGCCCAACCAACCATTGACCAACTCCGGATAGTCTGTGAATACCCCGATGTATTTCCAGATGTTTTGCCGGGTATGCCCCCAGATCGGGATATCGAGTTTATCATTGAACTAATCCTCGAAACAGGACCCATAGCCTAGAGACCATATAGTATGAACCCGTCTGAGATAGCAGAACTGAAGAAGCAACTGGATTCCATGTTGGAAATTGGATTGATTCAACCAAATGCGTCACCATGGAGGTCACCTGTCTTGTTTGTGGACAAGAAGGATGGAGGTAACCGTTTGTGTACGGATTATCGGAAGTTGAATGATGTCACTATCAAGAACAAGTACCCCTTGCCCAAGATAGAGGATTTGTTTGATCAGTTGACCGGTGCCAAGGTGTTTTCTAAGATTGATCTTAGAACAGGCTATCATCAACTCAAGATTCGTGCAGAGGATATTCCAAAGACTGCCTTTACCACCAGATATGGATTGTATGAGTATACAGTCATGTCTTTTGGATTAACCAATGCCCCCGCTTATTTCATGAATCTCATGAATAAGATTTTTATGGACTTCCTGGATAATTTTGTCATTTTTTTCATCGATGACATTGTTGGAGATATGCCCTAGAGGCAATAATAAATGTAGTTATTATTATACCTTTGTGTTTATGATAAATGTTTACATTCATGCTATAATAGTATTAACAAGGAAACATTGATACTTGTGTGATTTGTAAACTTAATTTGAAGTCCCTAGTATAGCCTCTATACTTCACTAGCTTGTTGGTTGATTAAATGATTGTGGTTTCCCTATCATGAACATTGAGATGTTATCAACAACAAGATCATATCGTTAGGAGAATGATATGGTGGACATACTCCTATAGATAAGCATAGCATAAAGATCAAGTCATTTCAATAGTTCAATTGCTATATGCTTTCTGATACATAGTAACCTAATTCCTTCGACCATGAGATCATGCATATCACCTTTACCGGATGGATGCTTTGATGACATCAAACACCACAATGAATCGGGTGGCTATAAAGGTGGCATTGAGTGTTCGGAAAGTATTGGTTGAAACACATGGATCAAGAGTGGGATTTGTCCATCCATATGACGGATAGATATACTCTGGGCCCTCTCGGTGGAATGTCATCCAATTAGCTTGCAAGCATGTGACCGGGTCACAAGGGATCACATATCACGGGAACGAGAAAAGAGTACTTATCGGTAACGAGGTTGAACTAGGTATGCAGAGATACCGACGATCATAACCTCGGATAAGTAAACTATCGTGAGACAAAGGGAAATTGGTATCGTATGTAAGTGGTTCATTCGATCGCAAAGTAATCGTAGAAATATGTGGGAGCCATATGAATTTCCGGATTCCTCTATTGGTTATTGTTCGGAGAAGTGTCTCGATCATGTCCGCATAATTCAAGAACCGTAGGGAGACACACTTAAGGATTCGACGTTGTTTGAGTAGTTATGGTATTATGAGAAAGAGACCGAATGTTGTTAGGAGTCTCGGATGGGATCCGGGATATCACGAGGTGATCTGGAATGGTCTGGAGAATAAGATTCATATAAGAAAAGTCCCGTTTCGGAGTTCGGGAATGATTCCGGTGTTTTCATCGGGAATGTTCTAGAAGGGTCCGGATTGTCCGGCACTCTGGGGGGGGAGGGTGAAGGGAATATGCCCTGAGAGGCAATAATAAATTGTTTATTATGTGTATTCCAAGTATATGATAGATGTTTATTTTGCATGCTATAATTGTATTAATACGGAAACGTTAATACATGTGTGTTTAATAAACAAACAGAAAGTTCCTAGTTAAGCCTCTCTCATAAACTAGCTCGTTGATTAACAAGATGATCAAGGTTTCCTGATCATGGACATTGGATGTTGTTAATAACGGGATCACAACATTAGTGTAATGATGTGATGAACATTCATCCGAAGTATAGCATTACGATCAAAGTCATTGAGTTTATATTGCTATAACAACTTACGGTGATCCTAATCCTTAGACCATGAGATCATGTCAATCACTAACACCGGAAGAGTTTCTTGATAACATCAAACGTCACAATGTAAGGTGATTATAAAGATGGGTTCGTAACTAATAAAGTGTTATGTTGAGGCTCATGGATCGAGAGTGGAATTTGTTCATCCCGATGACGATAGATATACTGGGCCCTCTCGGTGATATCACATTGATTAGCTTGCAAGCAAGTGATTTGATCACTAGAATGTTATATCACGGGAACGAGAAAAGAGTGCATGTCGGTAACGAGATCAAACTAGGTATGGAGATACCGATGATCGAATCTCGGACATGTAATATATCGTGAGACAAAGGGATTAAGATACTAGCGTAAAAGGTTCCGACGATCACGAGAAAGTCATCGTTGAATGTGTGGGAGTCAGTATGGGTCTCCAGATCCCGCTTCTGATTATTGATCTGAGAGGGGTCTCGATCATGTCCGCATTATTCACGAACCGTAGGGTGACACACTTAAGAGACACCGACATCCAATTGGAGCAAAAGTTTCATGCCGAAAGAATAAACAAGCGCAGGAATTTATTTCACTAGATACCAAACAAGTTTTGGGTGAAATTGCATAAAGTGGTTATGCATGTGAAATAGAATTCTAGCAAGGGGTTATTTGTGAATGTTTGTCATTAAAGTAATTGACAAAATTCTGAATAAAATAAAAGAGTTTTATTTAATGATAGATTGCATTAAATTTGGTGGAAATTTAATGGGATTTTTTAGTGGACTTTTGAGTGGAGGGAATTTGGAGGAGTTTTGTGAGTGGAGTGTCCACCCATGAAGAGGGAGGGCAAGGGGCAGCCCCATGCGCCGGCCACCCCTTGGGGTTCCCCTCCTCCTATAAAAGGAGCCCTCCTCTCACTTCTCACTCACACCTCGTGAAGGATCTCTCCCTCTAGAATTTATCCCCATGGTCTCGGACTAGCGAGATACATGTTCCGTGGCTATTCGGCAAGAAAGAGTTGTGCTTCCGCTGCATCGCTGAGCGAGGAGGCGGAGGTTGCTCACCTCGAACGTGTGTGCGAGCACGGATGCGGCCGATTTGCGCGCTTAGGACTTCCTCTCGATCTTGAGATCGGCAAGAGATCGTCTACATCAACCACGAGTTTGGACTCGTTAAGCTTTGTCGGTCTTCAAGGGTATGTTCTCTACGGATATACATCCGCCTGTTGTTTGTATCTAGTATAAATAGATCTTGGTTTATAGTTCACATCGTAGGAAAATTTTGTTTTCTATGTCATAACCCTTCAGGGTATCGAGCGGATCTATGCATAGATACTTTACACGGTAGTACACATATGAGTATGTGGCGATGATGATCATGTTGTTGCTCCTCTGTTGTGATTTTGGATATTGGTGGCATAGTGGGATGAAGCGGCCCGACAAACTTTACATGTCCTCGCATGAGACCTGTTCCACGCTTGACATGCAACTAGTTTGCATAAGTGGCTAGCGGGTGTCCGCTCTCCTACTATAGTCAATATCTATTTCGCAAGCGAGTTGTCAACAATTTGATTATCCTCGTTAGGTTCATGTTCGTAGGTAAGAACGGTTCTATCTCGAAAGCCCTAAGCCACGGTAAAACTTGCAATGGATAAATTAGAGGCGTCTAGTTTAGATTGTTGCTGGCTAGTGTTATGATATGGTAGTGTTGTAAGTAGAAGTATGAGATGATACTCTTAACACACATAGCGTAAAAATCCATAGACGTGGATTTACATATAGGTATGATAGTGATCATACCACGATGCACATGATAGAGATCATCTGCGGGAACCATATAATTTCACTAATAAACATATGATGTTTGATTGCATCTTATATTGCTTGTTTAGCGCTTTGTTAAGCATAATAAGATGATCCTCATTTAAATATCAAGATAAGAATGTGTTCTTCCTTTAGTATGCACCGATTATGTTCTCGCTCCAAGACATCACGTGATGATCAGGTGTTCTTGGATCCACGACCATATTTCGGGTGTAAAACAGTTACACACGCAAATACTAAGGTTCTAACTTGGCGAGCCTAGCATGTCCAGACATGGCCTCGGCACACACACCGCAAGGTTAAGCATGAGACATATAATTGACATGATGCCCATTTGATGCTCGCCTTTGAAGCTATACCGACTCACGTGATGATCGGACTTGGTGTAGTGGATTTGGTTCATGTAATCACCAAAAGGACACGAGGGATGTCGCTTTTGAGTGGGAGTTCATTCGTAATATAGATTAGTTGAACTCAATCTATCATACACTTAGTCTAAACTTTACAAATTCTGTAGATGGCACCACCTTTTAATTTCAATGCGTTCATGGAGAAAGAGAAACTAGCAACGACGGTAGCAACTTTCTTGAATGGGCCATGAATTTGAGGATTCTCCTCTCTTTGCACAAAAGCAATATGTGCTAGAAGCGCCGTTAGGCCCCCCACCTTTGACGATGCCCCGACGAGGAGAAGAATGTCTATCGACTCGTCAGAGGATCACAACTTAGTTCATTGCGGCATATTGTATGGGCTAGAGCCGAACTTCAAAGCGTTTCAAAACGGCAATGCATTTGATACAATGGGTGAGTTGAAAATGATTTTCGACACACATGTCTTTGTGAGAGCTACAATGCTTGAGAAAAGTTCTTTAGTCAGCATGATGGAAGAGCACAATCCGTTAGTGAGCATGTACTCAAGATGTCGATTCTGCCGATAAGCTTGTGTCCTTGGGAATAACGATTCCCATTGACTTAGGCATCCATCGTTTCTGCGGTCTCGCCACCTAGCTATAAGAGCTTAGTGATGAACTATAATATGCAAGGCATGAAGAAGTATCTCCCGAGCTTCACAATGCTTAAAAGCTGAAGTGGAGATCAAAAGGAACATCAAGTGTTGATGATCAATAGGAACACTGGTTTCAAGAAAGACAAGAAGGAAAAGCGGAAGGAAGTAAGGCGGCAAGCCTGCTGTCGCTGAAAAAACCGAGTTGGACCTAAGTCGATACCGAGTGCTACTATTGTAAGGGGATCCCATCGGGCATAAGCGCCCCAAGTATCTGGCGGACAAGAAGGCCGCAAGGCAAACAAAGGTATATATGATATACATGTTATTGATGTGTACTTGACTAGTGCTCGCGTAGCACTGGGTATTTGATACGGTTCGGTTGCTAATATTTGTAACTCGAATCGTGGTCATGAACAAAGCGACCGCTAGCAAGGGTGAGGTCAAGATGCGTGTCGGCAATGGATCAAACGTTGATGTGATCGCCGTCGGAACGCTACCTCTCCACTTCTCGGGATTAGTCATAAACTTAAATAATCATTATCTCCGGTGCACCGAGCATGAACATTGTATCTGGATCATGTTTGATGCAAAGTGGTTATTCATTCAAATCTGAGAACAATGGTTGTTCCATTTATATGAATGAAATCTTTTATGGTCATGCACCGATGATGAATGGTTTATTTCATTAGATCTCGATGATAATGTTACACATATTCATAATGTTGATGCTAAAAGGATTAAACTTAATGATGATATATCCGCATATATGTGTAATCGCCGTCTAGGTCATATTGGCATTAAACGCATGAAGAAGCTCCATTCGGATGGACTTTTGGAATCACTTGATTATGAATCATTTGATACATGTGAGCCATGCCTTATGGGCAAGATGACTAGAACGCGTTTTCGGTTCAATGGAGCAGGCGATGATTTATTGGAAATCATACATTCGATGTATGTGGTCCAATGAGTGTGTTTCGAGGTGGATATCGTTATTTTGTTACTTTCACGGATGATTTGAGTAGATATGGTTATATCTACTTGATGAAACACAAGTCTAAAACCTTTGAAAAGTTCAAGGAATTTCGAATGAAGTGGAAAATCATCGTAATAGAAAGATCAAATTTCTACGGTCCGACCGTGGAGGTGAGTATCTAAGTTCTGAGTTTAGCACTCACATGAAAGAGTGTGGAATTGTTTCACAACTCACACTGCGGAACACCACAATGAAATGGTGTGTCGAACGTCGTAATCGTACTTTATTAGATATGGTTCGATCTATGATGTCTCCGACGGACTTGCCATTGTCATTTTGGGGTTATGCACTAGAAAGCTGCTTTCACTTTAAATCGGGCACCATCTAAATCCGCTGAAAAGACACCGTATGAATTGTGGTTTGAAACAAACCTAAAGTCATTTCTTAAAGTTTGGGGTTGCGATGTTTATGTGAAGAAACTTCAACCGGATAAACTCGAACCCAAAGCGGAAAATGCGTCTTCATAGGATACCCTAAAGAAACTATTGGGTATTCCTTCTATCACAGATCCGAGGGCAAGGTTTTTGTTGCCAAGAATGGATCCTTTCTAGAGAAAGAGTTTCTCGCGAAAGGTGTGAGTAGTCGGAAGGTAGAACTCGAAGAGGTTGTGGAACCTTCTCTTCAAAGTATGGCGAGTAGCGCAGCGCCGGAAGTTGTTCTGGAGTTGGCTCCACCTGTTGAAGAGGGAACTAATGATAATGATCATGAAACTCCGAAAGAGAGTACTACCGAACCTCGCAGGTCAAACAGGACGCGTGCAGCTCCCGAGTCAGACGAAATCCTGTCATAAATTTCATGGTTGATGAAAATAATGACCTGCGACGTATGAAGAAGCGATGATGAGCCCGGATTCCAACAAATGGTTAGAAGCCATGACATACGAGATGGCATCCATGTATGAAAATCAAGTTTGGAACTTGGTGGAATTACCTCACGACCGAAAGGCCGTGGAGAACAAATGGATTTTAAAAAGAAAAGCGATCTTGATGGTAATGTGACCATCTATAAAGCTCGACTTGTCGCAAAGGGGTTTCGACAAATTCAAGGAGTTAACTACGATGAGACTTTCTCTCCCGTAGCGATGCTAAAGTCAGTTAGGATTATGTTAGCAATTGCTGCATATTTCGATTATGAAATATGGCAGATGGATGTCAAAACCGCGTTTCTCAATGGTAATATTGAAGAAGAGTTGTATATGATACAACCAAAGGGTTTTGTCGATCCTAAGGATGCTAACAAGGTGTGCAAGCTTCAGCGATCCATCTATGGATTGAAGCAAGCATCACGAAGTTGGAATCTCCGCTTTGATGAGGTGATCAAAGAGTTTGGATTTGTCCAAACTTATGGAGAAACTTGTATTTACAAGAAAGTGAGTGGTAGCATTGTGGCATTTCTGATATTATATGTGGATGACATATTATTGATCGGAAATGATATAGAACTTTTAAACAGTGTTAAAAGTTATCTAAACAACAAATTTTCAATGAAGGACCTAGGTGAAGCGTCATACATATTAGGCATAAAGATCTATAGAGATAGATCTAGGCGCCTAATAGGGCTATCGCAAAGTACATACCTTGATAAGATTTTAAAGAAGTTTAAAATGGACGGAAGTAAGAAGGGGTTCTTACCTATGTTGCAAGGCAAGACATTGAGTAAGACTCAAAGTCCGGCTTGACGGAAGAGAGATAATGGACAAAGTCCCCTATGCTTCAGCCATAGGCTCTATAATGTATGCCATGCTATGTACAAGACCGGATGTGGCACACGCTATTAGTTTGACTAGTAGGTACCAATCGGATCCAGGTTCGGAACACTGGATAGCGGTCAAGAATATCCTTAAGTACTTACGAAGAACTAAGGATATGTTTCTTGTATACTGAGGTGAAGAAGAGCTCGTCGCTAAGTGTTATGTCGACGCTAGCTTTGACACCGATCCGGATGACTCTAAGTCTCAATCCGGATACGTATTTCTCATGAATGGCGGAGCGGTTAGTTGGAGGAGCTCCAAACAACCTGTGGTAGCGGGATCAACAACGGAGGCCGAATATGTTCTTTGCTTGCCGGCTCGAAGCGCTTTGGATGAAGGAGTTCATATCCGAACTAGGAGTTGTGACAAGCGTTGGACCCAATGGTGATCTATTGTGACAACAATGGCGCCATTGACAATGCCAAAGAGCCAAGGTCTCACAAGCATTCCAAGCATATTAAGCGCGGTTTCACTCCATCCATGAGCATGTCAAGGATGGAGATATAAAGATTTGTAAGTACATACGGATCTCAATGTAGCAGATCCGTTGACTAAAACTCTCCTAGAGCAAAACATGATCAACACCGAACTCAATGGGTGTTAGATATATCACTATGTAACTAGATTATTGTCTCTAGTGCAAGTGGGAGACTCAAGGGAATATGCCTCATGAGGAAATAATAAATTGTTTATTATGTGTATTCCAAGTATATGATAGATGTTTATTTTGCATGCTATAATTGTATTAATACGGAAACGTTAATACATGTGTGTTTAATAAACAAACAGAAAGTTCCTAGTTAAGCCTCTCTCATAAACTAGCTCGTTGATTAACAAGATGATCAAGGTTTCCTGATCATGGACATTGGATGTTGTTAATAACGGGATCACAACATTAGTGTAATGATGTGATGAACATTCATCCGAAGTATAGCATTACGATCAAAGTCATTGAGTTTATATTGCTATAACAACTTACGAAGTGATCCTAATCCTTAGACCATGAGATCATGTCAATCACTAACACCGAAGAGTTTCTTGATAACATCAAACGTCACACCGTAATGTGGTGATTATAAAGATGAGTTCGTAACTAATAAAGTGTTATGTTGAGGGTCATGGCTCGAGAGTGGAATTTGTTCATCGCGATGACGGATAGATATACTCTGGGCCCTCTCGGTGATATCACATTGATTAGCTTGCAAGCAAGTGATTTGATCACTAGAATGTTATATCACGGAACGAGAAAAGTGCATGTCGGTGCGAGATCAAACTAGGTATGGAGATACCGATGATCGAATCTCGGACATGTAATATATCGTGAGACAAAGGGATTAAGATACTAGCGTAATAGGTTCCGACGATCACGAAAGTCATCGTTGAATGTGTGGGAGTCGATGGGTCTCGGATCCGCTTCGATTATTGATCGAGAGGGTCTCGATCATGTCCGCATTATTCACGAACCGTAGGGTGACACACTTAAGAGACACCGACATCCAATTGGAGCAAAAGTTTCATGACGCAAGAATAAACAAGCGCAGGAATTTATTTCACTAGATACCGAAACAGGTTTTCGGGTGAAATTGCATAAAGTGGTTATGCATGTGAAATAGAATTCTAGCAAGGGGTTATTGTGAATGTTTGTCATTAAAGTAATTGACAAAATTCTGAATAAAATAAAAGAGTTTTATTTAATGAGAGATTGCATTAAATTTGGTGGAAATTTAATGGGATTTTTGAGTGGACTTTGAGTGGAGGAATTTGGAGGAGTTTTGTGAGTGGAGTGTCCACCCACATGAAGGGGAGGGCAAGGGCAGACCCCATGCTGCCACCCCTTGGGGTTCCCCTCCTCCTATAAAAGGAGCCGCCTCTCACTTCTCACTCACACCTCCTCGTGAAGGATCTCTCTCCCCTCTAGAATTTATCCCCATGGTCTCGGACTAGCGAGATACATGTTCCGGTGGCTATTCGGCAAGAAAGAGTTGTGCTTCGCTGCATCTGGAGCGAGGAGGCGGAGGTTGCTCAGTGCCTCGAACGTGTGTGCGAGCACGGATGCGCTGCTGATTTGCGGCGCTAGGACTTCCTCTCGATCTTGAGATCGGCAAGAGATCGTCTACATCAACCACGAGTTTGGACTCGTTAAGCTTTGTCGGTCTTCAAGGGTATGTTCTCTACGGATATACATCCGCCCGTTGTTTGTATCTAGTATAAATAGATCTTGGTTTATAGTTCACATCGTAGGAAAATTTTTGTTTTCTATGCTGCGAACCCTTCAGAGGGTACATGAATGTGTCATTGAATGATTGCATCATGTACTAAGTGTTCTTGCTGTTCCAAAATTTGAAAGTCAAACTGCCAGTTTGAAAGTCAAACGGCTAAAACAGGAAACTGTGGAAAACAGGAAACTGTGGGAAACAGGAAACTGTGGGAAACAAGCAAGAGGAGGTTGAAACCAACTTGGAGGAGGAGTTCCTCTCCTCCAAGCCGGCGGCCAGACCTAGGCCGAGTTGGGGAGGGACTCCCCTCCCTCCCTGGCGTGCCTAGCCCCTCCACCTATAAAAGGAGGGGCAGGGCCTCCTCCTTGAAACACACAAGTTTCTACCTCTAATCTCCGGTTTAGAGCCGTTTGGTTTAGAGCTTCTAATTGCTTTAGCCTGCGGTTTAGAGCCTTCTAATTGGTGTGTCTAATCTCTAGACCACTAATAGCCCTCTCTCATAATCCACCATACTCGCTCCGGCTTAAGGAAGCCTCAAGGATTTCCTCTACTTCCGTACCACGCCACAGTTGCCGGAATCGCGAGGAGAGTGCTACAACCTCCGCTGCTTTGGAACAAGGAGAGGAAGGTCTTCAGAGTACCAACGTGTGACCGATCATGAAGCGCTGCCGAACGCAGCAGGAAGGATCGCCCACGATCTTGAGATCGAAAGAGTGCGACTACATCACCCACGAGAATCCGCCTCGTTAAACACTTTGGAATCTTCGAGGTAAGTTATTCCATCGACTCGTTGCTACAATCTAGTAGATAGATCTTGGCTTGTTTGTTTGTATGCGATAGAATTTTTTTTTCCATGCTAACCCCTACAAGGGTATCGTAGTCGTGTCTATATGTAGATCCTGTTGCAGTAGAACACAATGGTCATTGTGGGCTGATACTTTTATTGTCGATTGCTTTTTGTGTACTTTGCATCTTGCGGTATGTTGGGATGAAGCGGCCCGGCTAACCTTACATGACATCGTTCATGAGACTTGCTCCACGCTTAACATGCAACTTGTATTGCATAAGTGGCTTTATGGTGCCTGTTTCTCCTAGCATAGTTAAGATCCAATTTACAACGGGTGATCAAGAATGCTAGTATCAATGTTGTGGTTCTTGTTCGTAGTTAGAACGACACTTATTGAAAGCCCCAAACCACGTGAAATATGCAAAGAAAGTAGAGGCGTCTAACTTTGTTTTGCGAGGGTGTGATGATGTGATATGGCCATGATTGTGATTATATTTGATGTATGCAATGTTCCTTATTGTAAGTTGGCAACCGCAGGAGCCATATGGTTGTCTTTAATTTATGTTAAGACCCGTGTCTATTCAAAGTAGTTGTAATAGTTGAAGCCGTGGACGACAACCATGGTGAAGCGTCATTGACCTTGATGCAATGCCGTGATGATGGAGATCATGTTCGTGCTTGAATATGGAGATCGGAAGCACACGTAAGAAAGGCCATATCATATCACATATTATGAATTGCATGTGATGTTAATCCTTTATGCATCTTATATTGCTTAGTAGGTAGACAGCGGTAGCATTATAAGATGATCCTCATGCACATGAATTTCAAATCATAAAGTGTTCACCCTTAGTTAGCACCGTTGCTAAAGCTTGTTGTTTCAAGCACCACGTGATGATCGGGTGTGTTAGATTCTGCAAGTGTATACAACGTGAGCAAGCCAGATTTGCTCATGCGTAAACTAAGGTTTGATCTTGACGAGCCTAGCATGTATGCATACATGGTCTCGAACACGGATCACCTAAAGGTAAAGCATGAATCGTATAGTAGATATGATGAACATGACGATTGTTCGCCATTGAAACTATATCAACTCTCGTGATGATCGGTGTTGATGTAGTGGATTTGGTTCGTGTGATCACTAAAACAATGTGAGGGATGTTTTGAGTGGGAGTTCACCTAGTTTAATTTCATTAATTAATTTGAACTCAATTTGTCATAAACTTAGTCTAAACTATTGCAAATATGTTGTAGATCAATGGCAGCCCCTACCATCAATTTTAATGTGTTCCTAGAGAAAGAAAAGTTGAAAAACAATGGAAGCAACTTCGCGGATTGGTTCCGCAATTTGAGGATTGTCCTCACATGGTAATTTGACCTATGTGGATGCACTTTGGGTGACCCACTGCAGTGATGCTTCCGATGAAGTAAAGAATGTTTACCTCGCTAAGAATCAAGACTCCATAGTTCAAAGGTGCTATCTTGTATGGTTTAGAATCGAGCTTGTAAAAGGTTTGAAGAGTCGACCCATATGATATTGTCGAGGATCTCAAATTGATTTTTGAGACTCATGCGACAATTGAAAGCTATGAGGCTTCTGAAAAGTTCTTTAACTGCAAGATGGAAGAGGGCAGCTCCGTCAGTGAGCATGTGCTTAAGATGTCTGGGCATGCAAACAAACTTCAAAGCTTGGGTATATTGATTCCTAATGCTTTGGGGATTTACCGTCCTCCAATCGCCACCAAGTTGTGAACTTTGTGATGAACTACAACATGCGTAACATGAACAAAGAGTTGCCAGAACTGTTTGCTATGTTAAAGTCTGCAGAAGTGGAGATCAAGAAAGAGCACCAAGTGTTGATGGTCAATAAGACCACCAAACTCAAGAAGGGCAAGTCTAAGCAAAAGGGACACTTCAAGAAGGGTGGTAAAAAGGTTACCACGCCGGCGAAGAAAACCAAGGCTGGACCCAAGCCTAAAACTGAGTGCTTTTACTGCAAGGGAGAAGGTCACTGGAAGCGGAATTGCCCAAAGTACTTGGCGGATCTGAAGAACGGCAACATCAAGAAGAAAGGTATATCTGATATACATGTTATTGATGTGTATCTCACTAGTACTCGTAGTAGTGCCTAGGTATTTGATACTGGTTCGGTTGCTCATATTTGTAACTCGAAACAGGTGCTGCAGAATAAACGGAAGCTAGCGAAGAACGAGGTGACGATGCGCGTGGGAAACGGATCAAAGGTTGATGTGATCGCGGTCGGCACGCTACCCCTTCATCTACCATCGGGATTAGTTTTATACTTAAATAATTGTTATTTGGTGCCTGCATTGAGCATGAACATTATATCGGGATCTTGTTTATTGCGAGACGGTTACTTGTTTAAGTCAGAGAATAATGGTTGTTCGATTTATATGAGTAATATGTTTTATGCACATGCACCTTTGATAGATGGTCTATTCTTATTGAATCTCGATAGTGGAAATACACATATCAACAACATTGAGGCTAAACGTTTGAAATCAAGCGATAATTGGAGCTAGATGTGGCACTGGCGGCTTGGTCACATTGCAGTGAAGCGTATGAAGAAACTCCATTCCGATGGACTTCTTGAATCACTTGATTTTGAATCACTTGAAAGATGCGAAGCATGTCTGATGGGAAAAATGACCAAGACTCCATTTTCTGGTATGATGGAGCGAGCTACGGACTTATTGGAAATCATACATACTGATGTGTGTGGTCCAATGAGTGTAGCATCGCGCGGTGGTTATCATTATGTTCTTACCTTCACAGATGACTTGAGTAGATATGGGTATATCTATTTCATGAAACATAAGTCCGAAACTTTCGAGAAGTTTAAGGAGTTTCAAAGTGAGGTAGAGAATCAACGTAAGAAGATTAAATTTCTACGCTCGATCGTGGAGGTGAATATCTAAGTTACGAGTTTGGCGAGCATTTAAAGAAGTGCGAATACTTTCACAATTGACACCGCCGAACACCACAACGTAATGGTGTGTCCGAACGTCAGAATCGAACTCTCTTAGATATGGTTCGCTCTATGATGTCACTTATGATTTACCGCTATCATTTTGGGGTTATGCATTAGAAAGCAAGCATTCACTTTAAATAGGGCACCGTCTAAATCCGTTGAAACGACACCGTATGAATTATGGTTTGGCAAGAAACCTAAATTGTCGTTCCTTAAAGTTTGGGGATGCGAAGCCTATGTAAAGAAGTTATACCTTCTATCATAGATCCGAAGGCAAAATCTTCGTTGCCAAGAATGGATCCTTTCTAGAGAAGGAATTTCTCTCGAAAGAAGTGACTGGAAGGAAAGTAGAACTTGACGAGGTTGTAGAACCTTCTCTCGAAATTACGAGTAGCGCAGCACCGGAAGAAGTTCCTGTGGTGCCTGCACCAATTAGAGAGGAAGCTAATCATGATGATCATGAAACTTCGGTTGAAGTTGCTACAGAGCCTCGGAGGTCAACGAGAACTCGTACCACTCCAGATTGGTATGATCCCGTTATGAGTGTCATGTTGGTGGACAACACCGATGACCCCGAGACATATGAGGAAGCGATGATGAGCCCAGATTCCAATAAATGGCAAGAAGCCATGAACCGAGATTGGATCCATGTACGAAAACCAAGTATGGACTTTGGTGGACTTACCGGATGGCCGGAAGGTCACGAGAACAAATGGATTTTCAAGAAGAAAACAGATGTTGATGGTAATGTTATCGTCTATAAAGCTCGACTTGTCGCAAAAGGGTTTCAAAAATTCAAGGAGTTGACTACGATGAGACTTTCTCACCAAGAGAAGCTAAAGTCTGTGAGGATTATGTTAGCAATCACGCATATTATGATTATGAGATATGGCAGATGGATGTCAAAACAGCATTCCTCAATGGAGATATTGATGAAGAGTTGTATATGATGCAACCCAAAGGTTTTGTCGATCCTAAAGATGCTAACAAGGTATGCAAACTTCAAAGGTCCATCTATGGATTGAAGCAAGCATCCCGGTTGGAATCAACGCTTTGATAAGGTAATCAAAGTTTTGGTTTTATACAAACTTATGGAGAAGCTTGTATTTACAAGAAAGTGAGTGGGAGCTCAGAGCATTCTTAATACTATATGTGGATGACATATTGTTGATTGGGAATGATGTAGACCTTCTTAATAGTGTCAAGGAATATTTGAATAATAGTTTTCAATGAAGGATCTTGGCGAAGCAGCTTACATATTAGGCATAAAGATTTATAGAGATAGATCAAACGCCAAATATCATTGTCACAGAGTACATATTTGGACAAAGTTCTAAAGAGGTTTGGAATGGAAGAAAGCAAGAAAGGGTTCTTGCCCATGTTGCTCAATACGACCTTGAGTAAAACTCAAAGTCCGACATCGCGTAAGATAGAGAAAGGATGAGTAAGACTCATGCCTCAGCCATAGGATCTCTAATGTATGCCATGCTATGTACTAGACCCGACATTGCATATGTCGTTAGTTTAACTAGCAGATATCAAAGTGATCCAGAGTGGATCATTGACAATGATCAAAAACATCCTTAAGTACTTGAGAAGAACTAAGGATATGGTTCTTTCTTATGGAGGTGATGAATAGCTCGTTGTTAATGGTTACACCGATGCTAGTTGGAACACCGATCCGGATGATTCTAAATCACAACTGGATACGTATTTATTTTGAATGGTGCAGCAAGCTGGAGGAGTGCAAAGCGTTGTGGCGAGATCTTCAACGAATCGAATACATGGTCTTTTGAGGCTTCACAAGAAGCGATATGGATGAAAGAGTTCATTACAGAGCTGGTGTGGTTCCTAGTCTGGACCCAATGTCTATCTATTGTGATAACATGGGCCATAGCCAATGCGCAAGAACCAAGGTCACACAAGAAGTCAAGCATATCAAGCTGCGTTTTCACGCTATTCGAGAACATATCCGGGATGGGGATATAAAGATTTGCAAAGTACACAGATCCGAATGTGGCGGATCCATTGACTAAACCTCTCCCGAGGGCAAAACATGACCAACACCAAACTGCCATGGGTGTTCGGTATATTACCATGTAATCTAGATTAGATGACTCTAGTGCAAGTGGGAGACTGTTGGAGATATGCCCTAGAGGCAATAATAAATGTAGTTATTATTATATCTTTGTGTTTATGATAAATGTTTACATTCATGCTATACTAGTATTAACAAGGAAACATTGATACTTGTGTGATTTGTAAACTTAATTTGAAGTCCCTAGTATAGCCTCTATACTTCACTAGCTTGTTGGTTGATTAAATGATTGTGGTTTCCCTATCATGAACATTGAGATGTTATCAACAACAAGATCATATCGTTAGGAGAATGATATGGTGGACATACTCCTATAGATAAGCATAGCATAAAGATCAAGTCATTTCAATAGTTCAATTGCTATATGCTTTCTGATACATAGTAACCTAATTCCTTCGACCATGAGATCATGCATATCACCTTTACCGGATGGATGCTTTGATGACATCAAACACCACACCGTGAATCGGGTGGCTATAAAGGTGGCATTGAGTGTTCGGAAAGTATTGGTTGAAACACATGGATCAAGAGTGGGATTTGTCCATCCATATGACGGATAGATATACTCTGGGCCCTCTCGGTGGAATGTCATCCAATTAGCTTGCAAGAATGTTCACAAGGGATCACATATCACGGGAACGAGAAAAGAGTACTTATCGGTAACGAGGTTGAACTAGGTATGCAGAGATACCGACGATCATAACCTCGGATAAGTAAACTATCGTGAGACAAAGGGAAATTGGTATCGTATGTAAGTGGTTCATTCGATTGCAAATTAATCGAGAAATATGTGGAGCCATATGAATTTCAGATTCCTCTATTGGTTATTGTTAGAAGTGTCTCGATCATGTCCGCATAATTCAAGAACCGTAGGGAGACACACTTAAGGATTCGACGTTGTTTGAGTAGTTATGGTATTATGAGAAAGAGACAATGTTGTTCGAGTCTCGGATGGGATCCGGATATCACGAGGTGATCCGGAATGGTCCGAGAATAAGATTCATATAAGAAAAGTCCTGCTTGAGTTCGGGAATGATTCCTGTTTTCATGAATGTTCTAGAAGGTTCCGATTGTCCAAGACTTTTCGGGAGGGTACATGAATGTGTCATTGAATGATTGCATCATGTACTAAGTGTTGCTGTTCCAAAACTTGAAAGTCAAACTGCCAGTTTGAAAGTCAAACGGCTAAAACAGGAAACTGTGGAAAACAGGAAACTGTGGGAAACAGGAAACTGTGGGGAAACAAGCAAGTGGAGGTTGAAACCAACTTGGAGGAGGAGTTCCTCTCCTCCAAGCCGGCGGCCAGCCCTAGGCCGAGTTGGGGAGGGACTCCCCTCCTGGGCGCCTAGCCCCTCCACCTATAAAAGGAGGGGCAGGGCCTCCTCCTTGAGACACACAAGTTTCTACCTCTAATCTCCGGTTTAGAGCCGTTTGGTTTAGAGCTTCTAATTGCTTTAGCCTGTGGTTTAGAGCCTTCTAATTGGTGTGTCTAATCTCTAGACCACTAATAGCCCTCTCTCATAATCCACCATACTGCCTCAAGCTTAAAGCCTCATGGATTTCCTCTACTTCCAGACCACGCCAGGAATCGCGAGGAGAGTGCTACAACCTCCGCTGCCGGAACAAGGGAGAGGAAGGTCTCGCCGAGTACCGAACGTGTGACCGATCAAGGAAGCGCCGAACGCAGCCTTGAAGGATCGTCCACACGATCTTGAGATCGGAAAGAGTACGACTACATCACCCACGAGAATCCGCTCTCGTTAAACACTTTGGAATCTTCGAGGGTAAGTTATTCCATCGACTCGTTGCTACAATCTAGTAGATAGATCTTGGCTTGTTTGTTTGTATGCGATAGAACTTTTTTGTTTTCCATGCTACGAAACCCTACAGACATTCTAATTTATTCCAAATGGGAAGAAGAACATGAGCTACACCTAAGGACCATTCTTGGAACCCTTAGAGAGCATCAGCTGTATGCAAAGTTTAGCAAATGTGAATTCTGGTTACAGGAGGTAGGATTCCTCGGTCACATTGTATCAGCCGGAGGAAATTGCCGTTGACCCTGCCAAAGTGAAGGATGTCGAAGATTGGCAAGCCCCAACCACTCAAACCCAAGTTCGTGCATTTCTCGGATTGGCGGGATATTACCGCAAATTCGTAGAAGGATTCTCGAGTATCGCCAGACCCATGACCCAATTGCTAAAGGACAAGAAGTTTGAATGGACCGACAAATGTGAAGCGAGTTTTCAAGAACTCAAGAGGAGATTGATTTCAGCCCCAATCTTGATCATGTCGGATATCACGAAGCCCTTTGATGTGTATTGTGATGCATCCAAGATCGGTCTCGGATGTGTGCTAATGAAAGAAGGCAAAGTTATATCTTATCTATCTCGACAACTGAAGCAACCTGAGCAAAATTACCCAACCCATGAACTCGAACTCGCAGCCGTAGTTCTAGCCCTGAAGACATGGAGGCATTACCTGATGGGAAACCGTTGTGAGATCTATACGGATCACAAGAATCTGAAGTATATATTCACTCAGAAGGAGCTGGATATGAGACAGAGAAGATGGATTGAGCTAATCAAGGATTACGATCTGGACATTCACTATCACCCTGGTAAAGCCAATGTGGTAGCCGATGCCCTTAGAAGATTGCCGTGCCGCTTGAACTCCATGATTTTGAAGGAGCAACCAAGCCTGCACAAACAGATGGAAGATTTTCGAATGGAATTAGTAAGTGAAGGATTTTTGTCTAGCATAGAACTCCATCCCACTTTGATCAGTCAGATTAAAGAGGTGCAGAAGGGAAATGCTAGTATCGATGGAATCAAGCGTCGTATCGGTACAGGCAAAGTACCTGGATTCACCGAAGACGAAGAAGGAGTTCTGTGGTACAAAGGAAGCCTTTGTGTACCAGCAGATTCTGAGTTGAAAGAAGTGATTCTGAAGGATGCTCATGATACTCTTTATTCTATCCATCCTGGAGGAACTAAGATGTATCAAGATTTAAAAGAGCAATTTTGGTGGCATAAGATGAAGAGAGAAATCGGAAGCTATATCGCCAAGTGTGATATTTGTCAGTGAGTCAAGGCAGGGCATCAAAGACCCGCTGGATTGTTGCAACCCTTACAAATTCCGAAATGGAAATGGGATTCCGTTGGAATGGACTTTATCACTGGACTGCCTACTTCTAGTAGGGGAAATGACTCTATCTGGGTCATAGTGGACAGATTGTCCAAAGTCGACCATTTCTTGCCCGTCAAGACCACATATCAGAGTTCGAAGCTAGCGGAGTTGTACATCGCTAGGATAGTTAGTTTGCACGGAGTCCCCAAGAACATCGATCGATCGAGAAACTCCACCTCGAGATCGAAGAAAGTCCAAGAGGTTTAGGAACCCGCCTAGATTTCAAAGACCGTATCACCCTCGCATCGATGGACAAACGAGCGAGTAAACCAAATACTCAAGATATGCCGAGAGCATGTGTTAGAATATGGATCCAAGTGGAAGACTGCCGCTTGCAGAATTCTCATACAATAACAGTTATCAAGCCGTTTGCAAATGGCCCTTTGAATTCATGTACGGAAGAAAGTGTCACACCCTTTGAACTGGTCGAAGTAGGAGAGTCGATTTTCGGACCCGACATCCTACGAAGCGTAAGAGAAGGTTCGCAAGATTCGTGAGCACCTCAAGACCCACCTGCATACAAAGAGTTACCGACAAGAGACGAGAGACCTCGCCTTCAACATAGGAGATTTTGTGTATCCGAAAGTGTCACCATTGAAGGAATGCAACGCTTCCAACTCAAAGAAAAGTTAACCCCGATATATCGGACCTTTCAAGATTCTCGAACCGTCGACGAAGTGTCGATCAATTGAACTACCAAGAGATGTCATCAGGCACAATGTGTTCCATATCTCATTACTGCAAGTGTCTCAAGTCCCCGAGAAGACCAAGTGTTCAAAAATATCGATCACCGAACCATAGAGATCAACGATGACCGACCTATCCTCAAGTACCCATCCGTATTTTGGAAGAAGCTTTTGAACTACCCAACCCAAGCATCAAGTTTCTCAAGATTCATTGGAGCAACCACAGTAAGAGGAAGCTACCGGGAGCGCCAAGATCACATCGAGAGTAGTTTCCCGATCTCTTCAAATCCTAGGTAATCTTTTTCGTCCTTTTTCAAATCTCGGGACGAGATTTTGTTTAAGGGGGGAAGGTTTGTAACATCCCAAAAATACTAAACTTGGATCATCAAACTATAATCATCAAAATTAGGGTTAACAAAAACTTTTCTAAATAAAAAAATGAAAGCATGCATGTGTGTATGCATCCCATTTTGAATTCTTTTGAATTGCCTTGTTTATGTGTTTCTTTGCTTGTAAAATGTTTCTTAGGTGAAATAAACATCATCTAAACAATTCCCAAACTTTTCTTAAAGACAAATAAATCAAAACAAAGCTAAATGAGTGAATGGTCATTTTGACCAATTTAACTCCCATGCCTTCTTTGGCTGTCTCGAAATTTAAGAACTTAACAGAAACTTTTCTGGATCTTTGTACCCCTTGATTGTACTCATAACAAAGTATCAAGGCCCACTTTGTGATCATCCAGAAACTTTCAAATGCATAGTTTAAATGACAATTCAAAATTGAATCTTTATCATATGAGAAGATCCCACTTTTTCAAAAACCACTCAAACAAGCTCAACTTTCAAAACCCAAGCATCTGCAGACTCACCAGCACCAACCTATCACACCCACCAAAAATCTTTTCAAAATTCAAAACTTGAATTCTTGCGGCCATTTCATCAAACACATTGCAGACACAAATCATCAAAATCTTAAACACTATTGTGAGCAGTGATTGAAGCCTAACTTGTTCCCTCTCTGGTTACAACTAGATTTTAGTAGATCATCTAGCTCAATTGCACACCCTTAGCATCACTGTAAGCTTGGCATTGCCATCAATGGTGAGCAGGACGAATGCACCCTTGTCACCCCCATGTCGACAGCAAGCTAGGAGGAGAAACCAGCCTAGCCAGCATGTCTGGGAGCAAGCCAACATCCCACCACCACTCGCCTAGCGCCGAACGTTGCACCATCGACCATACGCACGAACCATGCCAACTCGCCAAAGAACCATGCCGAGAGCACGCCGGCGCCACGCCGACGGACGCCCATCAGACCGCCGCGTGCATACGTGATCACCACCATCCCAGCAACCCCGCAGACACGCTCGTTCGCCGCCGCGCGGACCACGCGCGCTGTGCGCCATTAAATCTTCCGTCGGGCACGCGCAGAGCACCGTCGCGTTCCGACCAAACCGCACCGCCCCACGTCTCGCCACCGTGTCGTTGAGCATCGCCAGGGAGCACCGCACTGCCCCTACCATCGCCCACGCTGATAGCCGTCTGTACCGTCGACCACGACGAGCTCACCTTGTGCCCCATCGGTCCCCTCGCTCCACTATAAATAGAGGCCACCCCCAGCCGAATTGAGCACACCATCTCACTCCCCTCTCCTCACTGATCGTACCACACCGTTCCCGGAGCATGGCGAGCAGCACTTCGCCGGAATTTCACCGGAGTCTGCCGCTGCTAGATAAGAAGGGAGCTAGCGATTGGATCCGCCCCAGGAGAAGCTGCCGGTACTAGGAGGTTCGCCGTCGTCGACTTCGTCATTCGCTCGCCTCGCCGACCCTCGCCTGAACCCCGGTGAGCCCCCAACGACCCCCACTGGCCACGCTAGGTTTCTGTCTTGCCGGCGTTGCCCAACGTCGACGATGACTCTCAGTCGTTGGATTAGAACCAGATCGAACGCACCACATCGCCCATACCGCAAGCACCCTGCCTCATCGACGCGTGGGACAGCCACTTAACCAGCCCGCATAAGCGCTATGCTTAGCAGGCCGGCCCAGTATCGCTTCCCGCGCAGCCCAGTTATTTGAATTTAACCTTTTCCATTTTATTTCAAACATACTTCTGTACCAAGTTTAAAAAATCAACCCAGATCAATTCAGTGAACCAAATTGAATGAAACCAATTTTGTTATAAAGGTCTGGGAATGCTGAATCCAAGCCCGTTGGATTCAAGTCATTTGGATCTGTAGATCACCCATGGTAAAAATAACAAGGCAGAAGCTTTTCTGCATTCAAACATTTTTCAAATTTAAACCATAATAGCTTTTGAGTTGATTCCAACTCTCAAAAATCACATTTAACCATACCTTTCAGAATATATAAAAATATATAGGTTTACTTACAGAAATAATGTTCAAATAATAAAAGAATGCCACATAGGCATTTCTAGCCACTTTATTTAATTAAAATAAAAGGGTAAAACCTTATTAAATTGTGACACCACTTTAAATCACATTCCCATGAACTAAAATATGTGGTGATGATATGTGTCAACATGATCCCATGTTTGGTTTGGAGAATATTAAATCTTAAGTAGTTTTTCAATGAGTAGAAATTACTTTTCTAAAAATAAAAGGAAATAAACCAAACTTTAATCTTGTAATATTAGTGATGATGCTAGATCATCTATAGGACCCTTTGGTGTGATGATTGTAAGTAGTTAAGTTTTGTTTGGTGATTGTGTATATCGTATTTATTTATAGACGCTAGTACCGACCAAGGATACGAGGAGGAAGGAGGATTCTACGAAGAAGAAGCCGAGGAGAACTTCAACCACTGCTCTGCACAAGACAAGCTTTATTAACCAAGTGGACCAATGCAAGCTAACACTTGCAAGATACTCTACTTTAGCAAGCCTAATGCTACTAGTTGAATGTGCGAGCTAACACTTGCAATTTAGCAAGCTTATACTGATATTGTGCAAGCCAAGACTTGATTGTCACCATGCCAACTATATGCCTTAAACATAGATGATCCTACCCACTTGATAAACCCATCCTAGTTTTTACTTGCAAGCTTATTATTTTATTTATTTATCAAAGCTATTACTTAGAGTTACTAGAATAAATGGTAGATACTAGAAGGATAATTGAAGGTTGCATAAAGAGCATAAAATTTGGCCTAAGCTAGATAATCTTGATGTCATCCTAAGGCATGATATTAAACTTAGTTAAACTCCACTAGTTTACCACCCCTCATTAGTGCTTACCCCCACTTGTAGATGCTAGTGCTAAGCATAAAACTTGATCAACATTAGGTGGGAATACTTGGTGAAAATGGTTATGAAAACCTTAGAATGATGGATCATTCTACTGAGATGTTTTGACATGTGTTTTCGAACACCCGATGATTTTGGTGATGAAAATGTTGAGGCAGGAGCCTTAGCCCTTTATAAAACTGATGGTTGTCTGGATGCGATACCATTCCAATTTTATCGTACAACCACGATACCCGAAGATTGAGTAGGGCTTGACTGGAAACTTATATACCTTAGTATTAGTTCCCTCACGGCCAAGGTCTGAGCTGAGGCTACCTTGTGAAGATTGTCCACCTGTGCAGTACCCAAGATGACAGTTGGTCATGGTTGGGAGGCCAAACTCACAGGAGAGGTGCTTATACTAGGGTGTGTAATTGAAAGGTTAGGATTGATTATCCGCATACTGAGTATGGTGAATTTAGGATTTGTTCCTGACGGATGTATCGAATGTTGTGGTGAAAGTGTACAATCTCTGCAGAGTGTCAAACTATTCGAATAGCCGCGTCCGCGGTTATGGACAGTTGGAGTGGCCATACTGTTCCCCCGTCAGACTTTTCAAAATGACTTGTGAAATGAATTGAGACTTTGACTTGACCACAACAGGGTTGTGGCATGAGATACAAGTTCCCACTTAGGTGTTATAAAACATTAACTAGCATTCGTTGCTTCCAAACTTAGTAGAGATAAATCTGGCTTTTGCAAAACAACCCTAGAGCCTAGTGTCCTATTATCAGAAACCCCTTTCACTTGTTAGTATTAGTTTGCGAGTACTTAAAGAGTACTCATGGATTTGTCCCTGGCTATTCCTGTGGCCAGACTATGAAGAGGAGTACCTGGAGGATGGACCCCAAGAAGGTTACGACAACTAGGATCATCTCCCATCGTTAGCATTGCCTGTGACCCCAAAGGTAGAGCTTCGCCTACGCTACCATTATTATTACGTATTCCGCTGCTTGATGTTGTATTAAGAACTGGATCATGAGATCCCTATTTGTGTAAGAACTTATGTACGGTTTGTAATGGATGATGTACTATGGTATCCAATTCTGTTATGTCTCGCAAAAATGGTAATCCTGGGATTGCGATGTATGGCATAACAGGCATCTAGGATTAAAAATCCGGGTGTTGACAATGTGTTGAATGAGTTGTTGTTTATTGTTGCAAACAAAGACACGTGTTTTTATGTTTTGCCGCAAACTGGTGGAGGTTTGTTGTGTAAGTTGTGGTTTTTTTGCTTCATTCATGTGTTCAAAGGTAACAATAGTTTTGGTGGACTGCGCCATTTTGTATGTATCCAAAAAAAAAGATTCAAAGTAATGTTTCGAAGTAACTTTGCTATAACCGTTTTGTGGTATTGCTAGAATAGTTTAATTTTTTTCTACGAGGTCTTGGACGATATTTTCCCCAGCGAGACTCCGATGATATTTTTTCCAGCAAAGTCGGTTTTGTTACATTAATATTTTTTGCTACAAAGTCTTCAGCGAGTTTCTCTGGAGAGATCTGCAGCAAGGGTTGTCTTTTCTGTTTTGTTTTTGTGCGAACCGTTTTTTGCTACCATGTAGTAAAAGTGGAATTAGTATAGCAAAAACCGGATTAGTGTAGCAAAAAGGGATGAGAAGGACATGTGTCGGCAGGACAAGTTTTGATCCGGGGACGCGTAAACCCCAAAAAAGGAAACCTGTACGATTCAGTAGGTCGTTATTGCCGATCAAGCTAGCAGCGTGTATGAAACCGTGCTAGCTTCCCCGCGTCCGGCCCCCAGCAAGCGTGCCCATCGTCTATCTGAGGTCAAGGTCTTGTAATTTAATCCGAGAAACTCTCCGAGATATCTGCATCGATCACAAATAGTTTTGGTGGAGCCTAAACGATAAAAAAAAACACCACTCGCTCTCGCTCGGAATTCCAATCCTTCTTGGTGCAGGTAAGCATGCATGCTCTCCCCTTTACAATATGGTTTGAAGGAATTATTAAACAATGGATGCACATGCGTGTGCTCCTCGATGCTGCCTTGCATCTGCATACCAAACCGCAGCCGATAGACTTTGCGTACTAGTACTAACCCCCGTTTGAAAATATAAGATGTTTTAATTTTGTAAAGAAAATATATCTAGACTACTTTTAGTGTGTATGTTCACTCAGGTTTGAAATAAACCTACACACTAAAAATAGTCTAGATACATTTGCTTTACAGAACTAAAACATCTTATATTTTAAATCGGAACGAGTATATGGCAATTGTTATATTGGCTATGACTGCTCAAGGAGGCGACAGAAGTTTTAGTAAGCAGATGGTATGGGATAATTGAATGAGATCAAAAGAGGTCGCGCTAGCCCGGCCCCTTTCTTTTCGTTTTCTGGAACACGGTTGAGCGTCGTTAACTGAACTGAATGATTGCAAACCGGCACCTGCAGGCCGCATCAAATTAAAGTAACTGTGTGTATCAAGCATAACTAAACCCCGCCGTCAACCGCGTCCTAGCTGAAATATTCAGCGAGCAGCAGGGGTCCTTGGCACGTCGTCGTCCATGAACGGTTTCGTCGTCGCCGCCCGTCTCTTCCATCATCAGATTGACCAAAACACCACCGTCGCCGTCGGTCGAGACGAGTACGACCGAAGTGCGTGAGCGGATGTTTTTGCTGGGCTCCCGCTCTCTACGTTCTCGCTTGTTTTGAATCCAAAGCCATCGAATAAGAAGAATCTTATACTTCTTGACTTAACAACCGTAGACATGCTGTACCGTAGTGTACTACGACTACGAACACGGTCTCCTTCTTGTCCGTGGACAGGAACGCGATTGCTTGGTCACTGACTTGTCGCACTCTGGTACATGTACTGCAGTGTACTACTACGGACACGGTTTCCTTCTTGCCGAGTCGCCTCTGCAACTGACCGAGACCAGAGCCAGGTCATAAACAAAACAAATCCACACCTTCTTTCCACAAATCTTCTTCTTCTCTTGTAGTAGCACCTCGCTTTCTCTAATCGCATCCCAACTACTCCAGGTAACCCTTTTTATCTCCCAATCAGGTGTGGCATCCCAACTACTCCAGGTAACCCTTTTTATCTCCCACCCAAGTGACCTAGCTATATATCGGCCCCAGGTTCTCTGCTCCCTCCACGCCAAACTTGCTTCTTCTAACTTTGCCATTCTCACTTCCTCCACTAGCCTGAGACTTGACTCCAGCCAAAGCAAACCACACGATGAAGCAAAAGATCGTGATCAAGGTGCAGATGACGTGCGACAAGTGCCGGTCCAAGGCGATGGCGCTGGTGGCGGCCACGGTCGGGGTGGACTCGGTGGCGCTCGCCGGGGAAAGCAAGGACCAGGTGGTGGTCGTCGGCGACGGCATCGACTCCGTCAGGCTCACCACGGCGCTGCGCAAGAAGGTCGGCCACGCGCAGCTCGTGCAGGTCGGCGAGGTCAAGAAAGAGGAGGAGAAGAAGCCCGCTGCCGCCGCTTCCGTCGTCGAGTACACCTACCCGTGGCACTACTACCAGTACCCCGCCGCCGCCTATGGTTACCAGCAGTATAACTCCTGCTGGATGTAGTCACGTCATACTGGTTTTCGTAACCAGCCGGTCATGCATGTAGAATTCTTGAGTATTACTTTTGTTCTTCCATCGGGGCGTTTAGCTTTGCTAAGATTGCAAATGCCAAAAGTGGGATCTGTACGGCCTGTCCTGGTTGGTGTAGAAGCTTCGTGATTATAGTTGATTAATTGATCGATTCATTTGCCGCTCAACAATTGAGTTGTGCTACAAGTAATTTCCCGGCAAAAACAGTCAGCATGGAGGCCCGGGACCGATGGATGATACACCAGTGAGACTCGGGTTTTTGCAGAGAAAAGTATAAATAACCCCCACAATTTTTACATTTTGAACAGAGAACCCACTCAAGTTAAAACTAGGGTAGATAATCCCCTTAACTTTGTAAACCGGACAAATACCCCCCCTAGCATGTGTGAAGGGGTTTTGAGAGTAGCTTTACCAATATGGAACGTTGACTTGTCCTGCCACATAACCGTGGGACCCATGCAGGGGCGAATTTACCAGGGAGGCTTTGATAGGCTCGAGCCTACCCTCTATTTTGACCATGATACCTTCAAAAAATTGTGCCTCTACCATGATTGATGATGAAATCTCGAAGTTTGTAGTTAGAGAGGGAAATAACTGCTAAAATGAGGCTAAACTGATTGCCTCACCAACTTTGGCCTTACGGGTGTAGCTCCTGGCCCAACTGCGTATATAAGGTCGAGAAGTCTAGTGTAAATGGTTGCCTGGTTAAACATTTAAGCAATCGTGTCAGTGTTTGAGTATGGTAACCAGCAGAGCTGTGATAGCCGACGGTGTAGCTCGGTGCAAAGCACCATGAAAACGGGATATCTATTATTGTTTGGTTGGTAAGAGATCATGTTGTTGAAATTAAAGTTGAATGAGTGGGGTCATGCTTGTTAAATATCCCAACTTAAGTAACCATACATGCCTTTCAAAAACGCAAGAACTTTCAGTATAGAACTAGATTATTGGCTTGCTTCGATTCTCTCATATTACATGGTGCGTGGACATAAATGGTTTGAAACTATGCTCATGTTTTTAGCCTACCCTTCAATTTCATCCTTGATTCGCCACTGGACCCATGCATCAGTGTAATGAGTTATTTTCTTTTTCTTTTTTCTTTCACTAGTGGAAACGAGGCCTTTGGTTGAGGTCTACGAACCGGTGTTAAAGGAGGTGCCCGTACCAGCATGGCCCGTGCAGCAAAAAGGAGCACCCCCACGAACCGGTGTTAAAGGCTCTGTACCAGTGGCTCGCGCAGCCCCCCTTTAACACCGGTTGGCTTGAACCGGTGTTAAAGAGGGGGGGCTATATAACACACCACAGCCCACACCCCTCTCTTCCATATTTACACTCTCTCATTTTGAATCCTAGCAAGAGGGTGAGAGATGTGCTAGTTTGTGTTTTTTTTTCTATGCACAAGAGGTGTTCGGTGAAATGCCCGAGAGCTCGAAATAGGTTTTCTCGTTGCTCTTTCCTTCTCGGTCGAGGTCGGCAACTTTATCCTTTCATGTGTCATTGATGTCCTATATATAAATGGCCATCTCCCTATTAATTTTTGATATACTATATATTAATGCAGATGAAGCGGCAATGGATGTACGGTGACCGACGCACTTCCGAGTACATTACCGGCCTCCAAAATTTCATCGTTGTGGCTAATGCAAACCATGGTCACAATGGTTTTATATGCAGTCTGTGTCTTCACTATCAGAACAAGAAAGACTACTCAAATACCAGAACCATTCACGCCCACCTGCTTCGATCCGGTTTCATGCCCAGCTATAATTGTTGGACCAAGCACGGAGAAAAAGGGGTTGTGATGGAAGACAACGAAGAAGAAAAGGATGATGACAACTATCATAATATGTATCCTGAATATGATGATACTGCAACGGGGGTAGATAATGAAGATCAAGAGGCAGCAGATGGGCCCGCTTGTGACGATCTTGGTCGGGCCATTACTGATGCAAAGGAAGAATATGAAACTGAAAAGGAGAAGGAGAAGCTGGAGCAGATGTTAAAGGATCACAAAACATTGTTGTACCCAACTTGTGAAGATGGGCACAAAAAGCTAGGTACCACACTGGATTTGCTGCAATGGAAGGTAGAGAACGGTGTGACTGACAGCGCATTTTTAAAGTTGTTGGTAAAAATAAAGAATCTGCTTCCAAGAAATAATGAGTTGCCCGACAGTACATACCAACCAAAAAAGGTTGTCTGCCCTCTAGGATTAGACGTGCAGAAGATACATGTCTGTATTAATGACTGCATCCTCTACCGCGGTGAGAAGTACGAGAATTTGGATGCATGCCCGGTATGCACTACACTGCGGTATAAGATCAGACGAGACAATCCTGGCGATGTTGAGGGCGAGGCCCCTAGGAATAAGGTTCCTGCCAAGGTTATGTGGTATGCTCCTATAATACCACAGTTAAAACGTCTCTTCAGAAATAAAGAGCATGCCAAGTTGTCGCGATGGCACATGGAAGACCATAAGAATGACGCGATGTTGAGACACCCCGCTGATGGGTCACAGTGGAGAAAAGTCGAGCGAGAGTACCCACACTTCGCACGTGACGCAAGGAACTTAAGGTTTGGTCTAAGTACAGATGGCATGAATCCTTTTGGTGAGCAGAGCTGCAGACACAGCACCTGGCATGTGACTCTATGTATCTATAACCTTCCTCCTTGGTTGTGCATGAAGAGGAAGTTTATTATGATGCTAGTGCTCATCCAAGGCCCGAGGCAACCCGTCAACGACATTGATGTGTACCTAAGGCCATTAGTTGAAGAACTTTCATAGCTGTGGGCCAAACTAGGTGTACGTATGTGGAATGAGCATAAAGGGGAGCCATTTGACCTACGAGCGTTGCTTTTCGTAACCATCAATGATTGGTCTGCTCTTAGTAACATTTCAGGACAGACAAACAAGGAATATAATGCATGCACACACTGTTTAGATGAGACTGAAAGTGTATATTTGGAGAAATGTAAGAAGGTTGTGTACCTAGGGTATCGTCGATTTCTTCCAAACCTGCATCCAGTAAGAAAGAAAGGCAAGCATTTCAAATGTCTGGCAGAACCTCGGAGGAAGCCTGTCCTCCGTACCGGTGAGGAGGTATTTGGTATGGTCCAGGACCTAGAAGTAATCTTTGGAAAAGGTCCTGGCAATCTATCTGTTCCGAATGACGATGCCGGACACGCGCCCATGTGGAAGAAGTAATCTATATTTTGGGACCTACCCTATTGGAAAGTCTTAGAGGTCCGCTCTTCAATCGACATGATGCACGTGACGAAGAATGTTTGCGTGAACCTTCTAGGCTTCCTAGGAGTGTATGGGAAGACAAAAGATACACCGGAAGCAGGGCAGGACCAGCAACGTATGAAAGACCCTGAAGAGCCTATGCATCCTGAGAACAAGAAGGGTAAACGATGCCACTTAACTCCTGCCAGCTATGCTCTTACCAAAGCAGAGAAGGAAATATTTTTTGAATGCCTGAGAAGTATCAAGGTCCCGTCTGGTTTCGCATTGAATATAAAGGGAATAATAAATATGGCAGAGAAAAAATTCCAAAATCTAAAGTCTCATGACTGCCACATGATTATGACGCAATTGCTTCCGATTGCATTGAGACCTACCCTATTGGAAAGTCTTAGAGGTCCGCTCTTCAATCGACATGATGCACGTGACGAAGAATGTTTGCGTGAACCTTCTAGGCTTCCTAGGAGTGTATGGGAAGACAAAAGATACACCGGAAGCATGGCAGCACCAGCAACGTATGAAAGACCCTGAAGAGCCTATGCATCCTGAGAACAAGAAGGGTAAACGATGCCACTTAACTCCTGCCAGCTATGCTCTTACCAAAGCAGAGAAGGAAATCTTTTTTGAATGCCTGAGAAGTATCAAGGTCCCATCTGGTTTCTCATTGAATATAAAGGGAATAATAAATATGGCAGAGAAAAAATTCCAAAATCTGAAGTCTCATGACTGCCACATGATTATGACGCAATTGCTTCCGATTGCATTGAGGGGGCTTCTACCTGAAAATATTCGAGTACCCATTGTGAAGCTATGTGCATTTCTCAATGCAATATATCAGAAGGTAATCGATCCAGAAAGCCTACCAGGGTTACAGACAGATGTGGCCCAATGTCTTGTCAGCTTTGAGTTGGTGTTCCCACCATCCTTCTTCAATATTATGACGCATCTCTTGGTTCACCTAGTAGAAGAGATTGCCATTCTCGGTCCTGTATTTCTACACAATATGTTCCCCTTTGAGAGGTACATGGGAGTGTTAAAGAAATATGTTCATAACTGTGCTAGGTCAGAAGGAAGCATCTCCAAGGGCTATGTAACAGAGGAGGTCATTGAGTTCTGTGTTGATTTTATTCCTGACCTTAAGGCGATTGGTGTTCCAGAATCACGACATGAGGGGAGACTGCATGGAAAAGAGACCCTAGGATGTAAAGCAATGATATGTAGGGACGGGCATTCTCTCAATCAAGCACACTACACGGTTTTACAAAGATCTATCTTGGTTGCCACGTATATCAATGAACACAAGAATTTAATACGCCTCAAACACCCGGGACAGTCTGATGAATGGATTATAAGTAAACACATGGCGAGTTTTGGCAGCTGGCTGCAAAGACTTCTCACGAATAACACCACCTTTGGGGATCACCAGACTTGGGCTGTGACACCATCTTCGACTATATGTACTTTCCAAGGGTACGAGATAAATGAGAATACATTTTACACGATAGGCCAAGATAAAAAGAGCACCAACCAAAACAGTGGTGTCCGCTTCGATGCAGGAGAAGACAATGGGAAAAAGACCACGTATTATGAGTTCATAGAGGAGATATGGGAACTTGACTATGAACCTAATTTTAAGGTCCCCTTGTTTCGGTGCAAATGGGTCAAGCTAACAGGAGGAGGGGTTGAGGTAGACAAGAAGTACGGAATGACAACAGTGGATCTCAACAATCTTATGAAGGTAGACAAGAACTTAGACGAACCATTCGTCTTAGCCAATGATGTGGCTCAGGTTTTCTATGTGAAGGACATGTCTACCAAACCGAAAAAAGAAAAAATAAGCAAACAGATACATCACATGATGAGCCAAAGCGTCACATAGTTCTTTCAGGGAAAAGAAACATCGTGGAAGTGGAGGACAGGACAGACATGTTAGAAGATTATAATAAGTTTGATGAAATTCCGCCCTTCAGAGTGAAGACTGACCCAACCATCATGTTAAACGGTGCTGATACTCCATGGTTACGGCCGACGCGATCATAAGATTGACTATTTCTATTAATTGAGCCATTTTTGGCACACATATGTATCTCAACATGGAAATCAATGTCATATTTCTTCTGTTAACAGTATATGTATTAAATGACACATTTTTCTTCCTGCCATTTCTTCTCGCCATTTTTTTCCCGCCATTTTTCTTCTCGCCAGTTTTTCCCGCCATTTCTTCCCTCCAATTATCTTCCTGCCATTTCTCACTATATATATATGTAGGGTTGTCCTCCATTGTCATTGCACATCTCTAGACTCATATCTGTAACCTCATCACTCTTTCCCATGGCTTCCACCGTAGCACTAACCCCCAGGGAGGCGGAGGCGCTTTGCGCCTCGAACTACCCCTGCCCGCCGGGCTACTGTGTCCCCATCGGCTGGATGCTGAGCGTCAGAGGTGTGCCGGTTCCTCCTGTCCCTCTAGGTGTGGCGCGACGGATGGCCATCACGAACCACCACTACGTCGAGCTCACGCCGGAGCAGCGGAGGAATCCCAGATGGCATCCCGACTATTTCCCTACTTGGGAAGCCTTCTTCGGGGATCGGCGTGAGAGGGCGCTCGCCAGGCACGAGGAGGACGGCCCACCTCCTCCGAACTTCAACGAGGCCGGCCGTCGGCTGTGGTGGCGCGGTCGGACTCTCCAGAGCGTCATGGCCTACGACACTGCCGCCGACTCTAACCCCCGTCTGCGCTACCCTCAAGTCCAGCCCACGCGTACTCAGCCTTCAAGGTTCAATTACGGCGACCCCGACGACGACAGCGACGACGGCCGCGGCGAGTACGACGACTACAGTGGCGAGTATTACAGGTGTAGGCAGGAGCATGACTGAATCACTCCAACATTCCAAAACAAGTTCGGCCGATTGTGACTTAATCTGGCCATGTATCTTAATTTTCAGTTCTTTTATGTATCTTAATTTTCAGTCGTGCTTTATGTAACTTACTGTTAGTTGCATTATGTACTTTAATTTCAGTTCTATCATAATAAAAATATAAAAATTGGTATATTGATTATGTCTCAAAAAAACCTTCACAAAATGACATATCTCATTCGAGGTTTTTTGGCTTTCGGGTCAAATGACCAATGTTATGGCTAGATTAGGTCATATTGTGCATATATGTGCATCATGGGATGACAAACAATGTTGCAAGAGGAAGTTTTCCTTTTTGTCGCACCAAAAAGGCATTTTCCATTTTTTGAGCATAAAAACAAACGATTTTGTGAAGCAACCACCAAATGGATAATTCAAAAAACTACCACCACATTTTACAAAAATACTAGACCACCTTATATGGACAATGTACCAACAGGGGGATCTGAAACCTTTCTGTCCACCTCTGGTAAAAAAGATAAATTCCTGCCGAATCGGTAGGAAGTGGGTCAGATATGAACTACAGGTACATGATACGATACTCATGATTTTTTACAAAAATCATTTTTAGGTTCACAATATGCTATTTTATCAAAAATCCAATGCAAGTTTGGCGATGCTTGGCCCGGAGCTAAGAATCTTCATGCCCGTTGTTCGACAAAGTTTGACGATAGTTTAAAACGAGGATAAAAAATTAAAAAATGATCGAAACAATGAGAAACCTTCGCGTGGTGTTATATTATGTGACATAGTTAGAAGGAAAAATATCAAACTTGGTATATTGATTATGTCTCAAAAAAAACCTTCACAAAATGACCTATCTCATTCGAGGTTTCTTGGCTTTCGGGTCAAATGACCAATGTTATGGCTAGAATCAAGACATAGTTTGTGATAATGTGGTCATATTGTGCATACATGTGCATCATGGGATGGCAAACAATGTTGCAAGAGGAATTTTTTCTTTTTGTCGCACCAAAAAGGCATTTTCCATTTTCCGAGCATAAAAACGGACGTTTTTGTGAAGCAACCACCAAATGGCTAATTCAAAAAACTACCACCACATTTTACAAAAAATACTAGACCACCTTATATGGACAATATACCAACAGGGGATATGAAACCTTTCCGTCCACCTCTGGTGAAAAAGACAAATTCCTGCCGAATCGGTAGGAAGTGAGTCAGATATGAACTACAGGTACATGATACGATGCTCATAATTTTTTACAAAAATCATTTTTAGGTTCACAATATGCTATTTTATCAAAAATCCAATGCAAGTTTAGCGAGGTTTTGTCAGATTCCAAAGTATACAAAAGATGCGACATTTAAATATCCAAACAATTCAAAAATGTTAATACGAAATAAAATATGATTTGCTCTAATAAAATAGGGTTAGATTCCTTTTTAGATGCTTAATATTTCTTATGTTCAAAGTTTTAGGGTTTATTTTTGTTTTAATTGAATAATCAAAATTTATATGTAATTGTTTTAATCATTTTGAAACTTTTCATCTACAGTAACTATAAAATGTTTTTATATGACTGGATAGATCTTATTTTTCTGAAAATTATTATATATTATTCATATTTTTCTGAGTTGAAATGAAAAAGATATGAATTTTCTAAATTCTATCCTATTTTATGAATTAAAAAAGCCCCAACCCTTTAATGTACGAAATAAATGCCCCCCTTTAACACCGGCAGGAACCGGTGTTAAAGGCGGCATTTATTTTGTTTCGCGCATGCACCCCCTCCCTTTAACACCGATTCCAGCCACGAACCGGTGTTAAAGGGGGGGTGTAACACGCGCCTTCCTCTTCCTCTCTTCCCCCAGCCAGATCGATCGAACAGGAAGGAAAGCAGAGGAGTCGCGTCGTCTCCATCCACGCCTGTCGCCGTCGCCGCCCTGCCGTCCGCCGCCGCGTCTACCATCGTCGTATGTCCTGCCGTCCGCCGCCGCCTTCCACGCTTCGCCATCGCCATCGCCGCCCCGTCGTCCGCCTGACGCGCGTTGCTCATCGCCGCCATCGCCCGCGCCCGTGTAGAAGGAGAGAGAGGAGCAGCTGACGCCAGCCATCCAAGACCTGCTCTGCCGCGCCTGCGCCTCCCAGCAAGCCTCCACCGCTGGCGCCCGCCACCAGCCACCCGGCCGCCTGGCAGTGAGTCATGCCCACCTCTTTTTTTGGGGTTAGTTTAGTGTTAATTAGTAGTTAGTTAGTATTTTATTTAGTTGATTAGTTAGTATTAGTTTAGGGTTATTTAGTGTATTTTAGTGTTAGTTTAGTGTTAGTGTATTTTAGTGGTAGTGAATTTTAGTTAGTATATTTTAGTTAGTGTTAGTGTATTTTAGTTAGTATATTTTAGTTAGTGGAACCGGTGTTAAAGGGGCGGGCGCCGAAACGAATCTCTCCGCATCCGCCCACGCCTAGCCATCGCCGCCTGCCGTCTGGCGTCCTCGCCGCCTCACTATCCTCGCCACCTCGGCCTCGCGCTGCCCCGATCGCGCGCCACTGCCCTCCTGCGACGATCGACCACCTCGCGGTATATGTATTGTGTATTGTGAACTAAATTATGTATTGTGTATTGTGAACTAAATTACGTCTAGTGTATATATTGTGTATATCTGTATATATGTATATGCATGTGAACTAAAGTATATATTGTGTATGTATTGTATATATGCATGTGAACCAACGCATTTGCCGGCATGTATTGTATATATATCCCTCATGGTGTTTTTTTTGCCTCACGAGCATGATGATTAAGCGTATGCCTCAGCGTCTATAAGCACCAGGGTCCGACGGGTCCGTATTATATATTAAGGTTTGGCCCTAGAGCCGCCAGCCGCACGCATCCCCGCACACCCGACCGTGCGATGATGTACCCTCTCATATGAATCCAGGATTTCTCCGAATTAGGGTTTGGAATGAACAAGCATGTATTAGGGTTACATTTCAATACTTTTAACCTGTCATATCATCATCCTTGCTCGAGCATTTCAATAGATGTATTACTGATATTTGTGTGATAATATTATTGTTTCAGAAACTATGGATCCACTCAGTAGAAACCTTGAAGAGGAAGAAATAATGGAGAACATGATCCACGAGGACACCTTACAATATCTGAACTTGGAGGGACATGATGACAGCTCAAGTAGTCATGGAGAAGATGACGACTCCGGTGAACGCACTTTAGTGATTGCAAAGTCCGTCGAGGTATATGCATGGATTAAGCCTCTGCTGACTTGCACCGATTAGTTTGTATATATATGTACATGTATTAATTAATGCTTCTTCTTTTAGCCCTCCGGATCAACCAGCCAGCAACAATCTTCTTCTACGAAAAAGAGCAAGCGAGGCGCGAGCCATCGGTTGAAAAATCGTGCAAAGTTCACGATTGAAGCAGTCCGTGTTGATGGCAGGCCGATGGAGCCTAAGAAGGCCACAGACAAATTTGTACGTCAGTCTGGAGTTCTTGATAGGGACCAAATTCCAATCATAATTGAATATTTGAATAAGCCAAAGAAGGGCGACGATACCTTTGTCGATGAAAGATCCAAAGAAATGCTTTGGAATTCGCTGTTGGTAAATTTTCACCCTTCCGCCAGAGGAGGATGAAAATAAACCGGTTATAAAGGAAAAGGTCAAAGAGTGGACTCTAAAGAAGATGGATGACGCTTTCCGCAACTGGAAGACAAAATTGAACAAATTTATCAAAGCTCGCGAGACTCCAGATTTCGAAGACGCATATTATGCGAAGATAAGACCTCACTGGCCCGAATTTGTGGCATACAAGGAAGGTGCTATAGCTACAAAGAGGTCAGAAACCAATACGCTAAATGCCCAGAATAAGGAATATCACCAGAGGACGGGGTCAGGTGGCTACATATCTCAGAGGCCTAAGTGGGAGGAAACTGAGAAGGCCCTGCGCGATAGAGGGATCAAACCCCAGACACATGGGTGGGACCTACGCGCAAAGACTTGGTTCTATGGAATCGGGGCAAAGGTTGGACCCAGAAACGGGATTGTGTATCTTCCCAACCCTCCTTGCCAAACCCGTCACTGAACTCATCACGGCATACGAGGAAACAACCGCCAGGACATTCCATCCCGACAAAGAGAATGACCATCTCACACGCGCCATCGGTAAAAAAGAACACCCTGGACTTGCACGAGGCACATGGGGTATGACGTGGAAGGATGGGTTTGCCGAGTGGGGCGACTCTTACAGATGGCGCGGCAGAAAAGAAAAGGAGCGTACAGAGCGGATGACACAGATAGAACATGCACTTGTGGCGCTGCAGGCGCAAGTGAATGCACAAAAGATCCACCAAGCTACCGGCCTATCTCAGCGACACGAAGAGCATGCATTGGAAGCTGTTGGCGTCCCAAAATCTGCACGGAAAAGCAACGTGGCTTCCATGGAGAACGTGCAGCCCACGCTTGAAATGGCGGGTCCTCGATACCCCGTGGATGAGATCACAGAGAGCGAACAGCTAAGTTGCATGTGAGATTAATGGGCTTATCCATTAAGGTGGCAGTCGACTATGCCTTACCTCATGTAGCTGGTGGAACTTACCACTGCCGACCGATTCCAGATGGCTATGCTATTGTCAGGGTGGATGAGGTTGTGAAGGAATATGAGGAAGCACAGCTTGACCATGCTATAAGTGAAGGGGAAACTCAACTCAAATTTGCAGTGAAAACAACTATTCTTTGGAAGAAGGAACACATCGTGCTTCCAAATTGGAGGCCACTGGCACCCGCCTCTCAGATGTCAAGATCTGAGCCGCCTCGGTCTCCAAGTCATCGAATAATCCCTGTCGTCTCCGGCTTCAGCCATCTCTGCTTAGCCATCTCTCCGCGCACCCATCTCCTACGCTGACCATCTTTGGCGTGCCAGCCATCTCCGGCGCTTCAGCCATCTCCTCAGCGTAAGCGGAAGAGCACTGCCACGAAGAGCATCACTAGCACTGCCACGAAGAAATCCGCAGGAAACCGTACGCCAAATAGTTCAAGAAACTACGCCCCGCAGCCTTTTGCCAAGCCATTGCCGGTTTTACCGTGGAATCGCAGCGACGAGGAGACCAATAGGATCTCGGAAGAAGAGGTCAAGAAATTCTTTGCACCTAGACGGGCCGAGCCAAAGGAGAAACTAGATCCGGCGGTGGTGGAGAAGTTTTACAATAATCTTTTTAAACCTGAAACCCCACTTGTGCCAGACTACGAGTGCTAGATTTTGAAGGGGGATGCAAGGCAAAGGGAGACTGAAAGTAGCTGTCGTGCGGCACCCCAGAAAACAGTTCCCATGCTCGGAGAGCAGGAAAACCAATCATGCGCCCCGCTCCAAGTGTTCGACGCACGGAACGCTCCTCCTGTAAATGATTACGAGGCAGAGCTACAAAGAAAGGACAATGAGATGGGGATGACTTACATTGCATACTTGAACATCATGGGAGACAACTTGCCCACAGGCGATGTCAACCCCATACAGACATGGAAGTATGGGAAGAATCTTGTCAAGAAAGAGGAGCTCAAGAATCTACCAACAAAGATGCGAAGATTGCACAAGTGGTACCTTGATTTCTGCAAGACGAGAAAGGAAGAATGGATCACGACGCATATAAGAGATCAGATTTTCTTGTGCGGAGACGACGAGATCGCCTTGAACATTCAAGACTTGCATTTTCTATTCAATCAGAAGGAACTCGACAAAGCTGCCATCAGCCTTTATTGTGTGTAAGTACTATTTCTGTAATTTCTATCTCATCTCATTCAATTCATTAATTGCATGTATATATATGCTCACCATATATGTATATACTATTATGCAGGAAAAAGGTTATGTAATGCATGAAAGGAGGCCCTTTTTACCTTGGGTTCGTTGACCCAAATAGAGTTCATGAACAAGTGGTCCAACACAGACCCGGGCAAACAGAAGATTTTTTGCTAAGGTCTTTACCGAGACAACAAACCAAAAGGGAAATACAATTGTCTTATAACTTCTCGTGAGTACTGTTACCCTCTCTTGTATACATTCTGTTTCGGCTTACTCGATGTTAAGTGTAACTGATGATGACTTATGCTTGCGTAGGTTCCACTTTATTCTGCTAATCATTCAAGTTGACTCAGGAAAAGTCCTTGTCATGGACTCGTTACGAAAATACCAAGAGATATGGACATAGTTTAAAGAGATGCTCCAGAGGTAATTTCAATCATATTATTGCACTAGATCGGCAACTTTTGTGACAACAAGCTATTAATTACTCCTTTGTCTATTTTCTTTGCCGGACAGGGTTTGGAAAAGGTTCACGGACAGGGCCGTGGGTGAATAGTCATAAGAACTAAAATTTGTAGACCAAAATGTAAGTAATACTTGCTATCTAGGTCTGCGTATCTCTTTGGTTCTGCTTCCAATTCCATTATATCATGCTTTATTGATTATTATTTTGATTGAACTCTATATTCTTGTAAAGTGCGCGCATCAGGGACCCGGCAATAACTTATGTGGATCCTATGTTTGCGAGTTCATTCGCAACACGATATGTGCGACTGGCCAAGCCGCACTAGAACAACTTAGAGTAAGTAAACAAAGTACACAACATTATTTTATTACCATCAATTGTGTTGAGTTTTATTCTTATATATATATTGACCCCATTCTTCATATATATTTAGATCAAACGGATGCGTGACCAACTCCTACCATTTGACCGCATACGAGCCATTCAAGAGGAATTGGCGGGGTTCATACTTGATGAGGTCGTCACGCCTGGTGGAGAACTCTTTAGATATCCACCAAAATGAACGTTGTATATATGCTTGAACGTGTTTGTATTGTACTTGATGCTTCAACGTTTACGGAGAATACCACACAATGATGATGTTTGTGTATAATAATAGTTGCTTAATTATTCATGTACTCGTACGTACCGACGACGATGTATGTGTATACCGCTCCCGATCGATTCCCCCTCCCTCCCCCCAACGCGCCGCGTAAATACGCCCGAGCAGGCGGCGCGTAACTCGCCGCGGCAGAGATTTATGCTGTTTTCCTGCCGTGGCAGAGATTTATGTATTTTCCTGCCGCGGCAGACAACCTTTAATACCGGTTCGTGTTACGAACCGGTGTTAAAGGGGGTATTAGCGTTGCGGCAGCCCCACGTGCGCCACCCTTTAACACCGGTTCGTGTAAGAACCGCTGTTAAAGGGGGGCCTCTAACACCAAACCCCCAACAGCGGTTCCAGAACCAGTGTTAGAGGCCTCTACGAACCGGTGTTAGAGGCCTCATTTCCACCAGTGTTTCTTTCCTTCCATCCGCGTCAGATCGTGTTCATCATTCGCACCAGGGTGCTTGGCCTGCCCTACGCCTTCCGTACTGCTAGGCGTCGGTGATACGTCGGAAACGTATCTATAATTTTTGATGTTCCATGTTTGTTTAGTATCTACTTTGCTTTGCTTTGTCTACACTTTGAGGTGTTTTTATATATTTTCTGGTACTAACCTATTAACAAGATGCCACAGTGCCAATTGCCTTTTCTTCTGTTTTTGTTCCAGAAAGGTAGAAAATCAATATTCTCGGAATTGGACGGGACAAAAGCCAAAGTCAATATTTTACCGTGGGGAACACGGAGCCAGAGTACGAGACAGAGGGGAGGCACCAGGGGCCACACCCCTTAGCGGCGAGGGCTAGGGTTAGCCGTGCCTCGGGGGGGGGGGTGACCACCCTGACCGCCCCCTGCCTCGCCTCTTTGCCTATAAGGACCCCCCGATATAGAAACCCTAAGTACCCGATCAATATTCCACGAAACCGTCTGTAGCCGCCGCCACCATCGTCCCTAGATCGGGGGAGGGATCTGAAGCTCTTCCTGGCATCCTGCCGGAGGGGAGATTATCCTGGAGGCCTTCTTATTCATCATGCCAGCCTCCGGTATGAAGTGTGAGTAGTTCCACCTTGGACTGCGGGTCCATGTAGTAGCTAGATGGTTGTATATCCTTCTTTGTGCTACCATGTTTAGATCTTGTGAGCTCCGTTCATGATCAAGATCATCTATTTGTAATCATGCATGTTGTATTTGCGGAGATCCGATGGATATTGAGATTACTATGTTAGATTGATTAATGGTTTTGTCTTATTGATTTTATCATGTCTGTGTTGTTTGTGATCCTGCATGCTCTTTGTTTCTAGTAGCTATCTTGGCCAAGTATATGCTAGTGACTTCAAGAGGGGGTATTTATGATCGATAGTGGGTTCATGCCTCTATTTAATCTAAGGGAAGTGACAGAAATCTCTAAGGTTGTAGATGTGTTGTTGCCACTAGGGAGAAAACAACGGTCTCTTGCTCATGGAACAAGTGGATTGTTTACCTTACACACTTTGCTTAAAGCAGTTATCTGTTGCTTGCAACTTAATACCGGAGGGGGTTCAAATGATAACCCGAAGGTGGATTTCTAGTCATAGATGCAGTTGGATGGCGGTCTATGTATCTTGTTGTATTGCCCAATCGAATCTCATAGGATTATGAATGTCTAGTATTGCATTGTTATGCCTTGCTCAGTCCTGTTGTAATTTGTTTATCCAGCATGCCATATTTGTTTATCTAAGGATAACACCTCTAGTGAACTATGGACCCTGGTCCAATATTTACCATTGATACATCTCCCACTATTACTGTTTACTTTCTGCAAACCACTATTACCTTCAACACCATACAGTTAATCCTTTGTTACAGCAAGCGGTGAGATTGACAACCTCACTGTTCGTTGGGGCAAAGTCTTGAGTTTGTGTTGTGCAGGTCTCCAAGTTGCTAGCAACACCTTTGAGACGTTTCCTTCCTCCTACTGGTTCGATAACCTCGGTTTCTTACTGAGGGAAGACTTGATGCTGTGTTCATCCTACCTTGCTCTTGGGGTTCCCAACGAAGCACTTCCAGGCGCCATCAGCCGGCTGACTCGTCGACACCCTAAGCATTGCCGATGGTGGTGCTGACACCGGCACCGCCACATTCTACTGTATGCTCATCCTTGTCGGTGCACACCCACTCCACGGGACTTCCCTCTTCAATGTCCATTGCTTTGATTTCTTATGATTCAATCAGCTTGTTCATGTTCGTCCTAAAGCTGAATTGTAGAGACAAAATACGGGACCAAGAAGAAACAGAGGAGGAGGAGGAGGGCCAACAAATAGAGCATCGCCATGGCGGCGGCAACTACACCAACGGTGATCTAGGCAATCGGTGCTTCAGCCCAACCGGTAGGTAGGCCATCATCATCCTCCATCATACCTACGGCACTGTCGTCTACCTCATCTTCATCGGCCAGTACATTGGCTCCATGTGCCACGTTGTCTTGCCGGCCACCGTGCTCGCGCTCCTGCTGCCGACGCATGGCTCTCTACTCCGTCTTCTCCCTCTCTGTGCTTGCGCCCATAAACATCCTCGCTGATGCCTACACCGTCCTAGGCGTTGCCGACATTGTCAAGGAGGACGTCGTCTCCTGGTTGAGCACGGGTGGTGTCCGTTCAACGAACAAAGCACATTCGCGGGGATGTAGGGCGTCCCGTTCGCATGCGGCGTTGCCGTGTTCTACTACGAGGGGTTCTCAATGCCGACCTTGTCTGGCTCCTCAATGGTGACCTGGCCAAGAGGCTTCGTTCCTGCCACGGGCTCGCGCACGTCGGCGCGGTCTGCGTCAGGCAGCGCCTAGCCGAACCGCCGGTTGATATCCCGTAGCGCGGTAGCCACTCTAGCCATGGGTGTTGCTCCGCCATAGCACAACCCATAGGAGGGAGAGGCGGCGGAGCACCGCCACATCCTTTACCGGCACCGCAGGTCTGCACGACTGATTGTGAGAGAGGACTTAGCGAATCTGGTTTTTTCTAGCAATACCACCTACTAATACCGCTTAAATTTGTCTTAGGGGGTTACTCGTCTGGTTTTGCAAAGTTGAGGGGATTATGTACCCTAGTTTGACATGAGAGGGTTCTCTGTCCAAAATGTGAAAGTTATGGATGTTATCTATACTTTGTCAAGCCAAAGTCACCGTACGAGCTACTTGGAAACTGATGATGACCTGGGTGTAAATGGATGATTTGGATCTTATAATGGTGGGTCGATCACGTGAAACAACGAAACAATTCATGTCATCTTATTTTCTGTAAAGACCTCTGTTGTTACAAAATTTCTGACAAGGATATCTTGAATCACACCATTAGAGTTCTCATAGGCAGTATCCCTTTCCTAGATAAGTTCTTATATTCCTAAGGAATGCATTCTTAATTTCTTATATGCCTCCATTGCTAAACAAATGGACACTAAGAAATTTTTTAGAGAGGCGACTTTGTCATTCCCAAAACTTGTCATTTCTCGCTATGCCACTTTCATCTTCTTTTCCTCGCTACTTGGATTTTATCCTCGATTATTTTTAGAAATCAGATATCAACACGATTTTAGCTTTTTTTACTTTAAAGTCAAACATGTCAACTTTAGAAATCAGATTTCAACACGATTTATCTTTTTTTGACTTTCCGGTCAGACATATCAACTTTCTTCTAGTGTGGTTCCGACAACAATATTCATATATTTTCAAACATAAATAAAATGACAATCGTATGGGAGACATCGAAGATTGTGTTTGGTTGAAACTTAGGAGCTTTGGAGAAACAGTGTTGAGACAAAACAACTTAAGCGAGTCAAATGAACACGAAGAACAATACTCTGTGCGACCTACACTTTTTTCTAGATCATCTTGGATGCGAGGTGTTGGAACACGGGATGAGTTTGTTGGGTATTCCAAAAACCCTCTCATAGTGGGAGGAAGCAGAACTATACTACTCTTATTAGGTCGGTTTCTTTTCTGCTTTATTTCCATGTCATGATCTTTCTATTTTATTTTCATTTTTTTCTTGTATTTTAACATGTTTTTCTTCTTGTTGTTTCTTTTATCACTTTTTAGTCCATTTAGAATTTTCTTAATTCTTATTTATTATATTTTTTTACTATTTATTATAGGTTTCATGCATTCTACCAAACAAAAAATATTGATTATATTATACATATTTCTTAAGTAATTGTTCTTTTTATTCAGAATTAATATTTTGGTGAAATAATTTTTTAGAATTTATAACAGTGAAATTTTCACCTTCTCTAAATAAATGCAATTTTCTTAGGTATAATCAGGAAAAGTTTGCTCATCCATTCTTTTTATATAGTTTCACCTTGTGCTATCAGATAAGATAATAGACGAACAGAGAAGTCACAACACCAACAACATTACTAGAAACCTCACCTTCGGAAGGGGTCTAGATGAAGAATCAACATGAGCTTAGCCATCTCTACCATAGCTTGGATCTTTGAGGCCATGGCATAGATCTTCCTCATAATCACCACCATCTACGTCTTTGATTTATCCATCCATCTTGTTGTAGTTCAAAACTCTAGTAAGAATTTACACATGAATTATTTTAATCATTAATTTGCAATTCACATTATTATTCTTATGATGTCTTATGCTCCATGTCTAAGTAGTTTTATTAATTCTTAGAAATATGGAGGAACCCTAGCACCATCATAATTTTATGCAAGGATGCATTCAATTTTACTAGTACAAAGTGTGGTAATATTTTCCATGATATTATCCGAATGTCTACTGCATAGTATTTGCATCATGGACATGAAGAATATTATTGCTAGTGGGTTACGGGATTAGGGAGCATGGCGGTGACGTAAGCTACCCTTTCCTTTATTTACCATTAGTAAGGAATCACGAAGATCCAAGTTCTTCACACCACGAGATGACCCTTAATTGCTAGTGTATTCTGCCGACAACCTATGGGGAGGATTTTTTGTGCACATTCATATCAATAACATCGTTAAGGGTTTCCGAAACCCATCGAAGCCTTGTTTGGGGAAGTCCATTCAAACCACTTCCACCAAAGATGGAGATCACAAACGAACTTCTCTAAAGATCTGGGGCATGAAGGACAACTCATATTCTTACATGGAAGAAATGAGGTGGAGGGGCATCCCTACCATAGGGAGACGAGTAGAGAGATTTTGAGTGGGGTTTTCATCAAATTTCTGAAGTAAGGCACATGAGACTTTAAGGTTCCGTCAACACATGCATCTTGTACTCATGAGTCATGTCATCAACACTGCCTCTTATCCACGCGTCTCTCTCACATCCGTGTATTTTCTTGTGCATACCCCGCTCCTTCATGGCTATTTCTGGTCTCTCACCGAACGATGCAGAACCTCCACACAAATGGTTGCCGCCGATACAAATCCTCCATGCAAGCCGGTCGTCGTTGCTGCTCCTTTTTTCGCGTGAGGCGTTCAAATATTGTTCCTCCTTAGCTCATCGCCCGCCTCCTCCTCTAGGCCACTACTTCTAGTGTGCCGGCCTCCAGCACTGAGGGTTGACTGGCTGAGCGCCGCACACCGTGGATGTCTATGAAGGGAGCCCCAATCCTTAGTTGTTGACGCGCTCTGAGCCCCAATCACACGAGGCTCATGTGAGTCTGATTTGTAGCCGACAAGCTTTGAGGATGGCGAACTCGTGTGATGACGGAGGTTAGGTCTTTTGGGGATATTAGATGTTGCAAAATGTGTTTTAGATCGTGACAAATGACTATCGTTTTTGTTGTCTAAGCACGGGTAAAGTGCTGCAATGATTTTTTATGCATATGCTATATAGGGATTTCTCCAAGGTTGCATACATTTTTCTGTAATGTTGGATGTGCTAGGCCATGTGTTGGTTGAGTTATTGTTTATTGTTGCAAACGAAGACATGTGTTTTTTACATTTTGCTATAAACTAATGGAGATTTATTGCATAAGTTTTTTTTTGCTTCATTCCCTGTGTTCAAATGTTACAATATTTTTGGTACACTTCACCAATTTGTATAATGCACAAAAAGATGTTTCAGAATAAAGTTGCATTCCGGAAGAAAATGAGACAGATACCTAGTTCCTCTAGACAAACCGATCGATTGTTGCCTTCTGACGCCACCGCGGCGCTGCCATCGGCTCCCCTCGACCCCGGAGGATCCATCCGAGCATCTAATAACGCAAAGTGGGCCGAGAGTGAATTTTTTGGCACATGGGCACTTCTAAACCTGGATGAACAGTAAAATCGAAACAAATACAAATAAAATCATAAAATGAAACTAGTTTTTAAATTTATAGGACACCTGGATGTACGTGAGTGCCCAGTTTCAAACTTAAATTCGAAAGCATGTATAACGCGGAGGCAATACCTCAGTGCGCCAGGTCGTTAGCAGAAGAAAACCTGTACTGTACGACCCAGTAGGTCGGTATTGCCGATGAATCGCGTATGAAACGGTGCTTCCCCGCGTCTGTCCAGCGTGCAAGGTCTTTTTTATTTAATCTGAGAAACTCTCCGAGATCTGCATCGATCACAACCCTAGTAAACGATAAAAAAGCACACCACTCGCTCTCGCTCAGAATTCTAATCTGCTTGGTGCAGGTAAGCATGCTCTCCCTTTACGTGATTTGAAGTAATTAAAGAATGGAGACAAAAGCTGGTTTGGATGCACATGCGTGTGCTCCTCGATGCTGCCTTGCATCTGCATACCAAAGATAAACTTTTTTTGAGTACTAATATATGGCAACTGGTATATTGGCGACGACCGCTCAAGGAGGAAAACTGATACTCCTTCTAAATCCATAATACTTGTTGTTGAAATTAATATATCTAGCAGCAAAACATGTCTAGATACGTCCATTTTAATGACAAATAATATAGATTAGAAGGAGTAAAAGTTGTTAGAAAACTTAGTAATCGAATAATGGTATAGGACTGAATCAGATCAAAAGAGATATATGCAGCTCAGTGCGCCAAGTCGTTAGCCCCCTTTCTTTTCGTTTTGCTGGAACACGGTTGCGCGTTAACTGAATGATTGCAGCAATCCAATTTGAATACTCCACAGTCCACAGCTAGTCAGTGTTTTCCTTTGTAATATGGATGCCACAAGCATATTTTTTAGTTTTGGAAGCAGTACTTATTAGTGCATCAAATGTATGAGAGGCTGAATTATCTTGTGTTGCTGCGTTACTGATAGATCTGGGCAATTCTCCGAATGATCGCTACATCAGTACGCAGTCACCACAACCGGCCACAGCTTCGTCGTCACCGCCAGCTTAATTCAGCAATCAGATTGACCAAAGCTGTCTGCCGTCGAACCGAACTGCATTAGCGACTCACTGAATCAAGAAGAATCTTGTACGTACTACTTGGGCTTAACAACCCGAAGACTCACTCCATGGGCAGGAACGCGATTGCCTGGTCACTAAAAGTTGGGCACTGACTTTGTCGCACTCTGGTACATACATGTACTGTCTGTAGTGTACCGCGAACAGGGTTTCCTTCTTGCCCAGTTGGTCGCCTCTGCTGCTGACTGACGGAGCAGAGCCAGGTCATAAACAAAACATGTCCCCCAATCTTTCCAAGAAAATAATTCCTCATCTCTCCTGCTGTTGTATTTCGCTTTCTCGAAGTGCATCCTAACTACTCCCGGTAGAGCTTTTTGATCTCCCAATCAGTCAGGTGTGGCAGTTTCAGAGTACGCGCTTACCCTACATACACACCCGGCACCGAGTGAGGAGTGACCTACCCATATATATCAACCCCAGGTTCTCTGCTCCCTCCACAGCAACCTTGCTTCTTCTAGCTTTGGTACCTTCGCTTCCTCTGCTACCCTGAAACCTGATCTCAGCCAAACCCACCCAGCCGGCCGCGATGAAGCAAAAGATCGTGATCAAGGTGCACATGACGTGCGACAAGTGCCGGTCCAAGGCGATGGCGCTGATGGCGGCCACGGTCGGGGTGGACTCCGTGGCGCTGGCCGGAGATTCCAAGGACCAGGTGGTGGTGGTCGGCGACGGCATCGACTCCGTCAGGCTCACCACGGCGCTGCGCAAGAAGGTCGGCCACGCGCAGCTCCTGCAGGTCGGTGAAGTCAAGAAGGACGAGGAGAAGAAGAAGCCCGCCGAACACACAGCCGCCGCCGCTGCCGTTGTCGAGTACGCGTACCCGTGGCACTACTACCAGTACCCCGCCGCCGCCGCCTACGGTTACCAGCAGTACCACTCCCGGCCGGACACCTGCTGGATGTAGCTAGCAACAGCATACTGAAAAGTATACGTATAGAGTTCTTGAGCATTTTTTTGTTCTTCGATCGGGGCGTTTAGCTTCGTTAGGATTCCAAATGCCAAAAGAGGGATCTGTACGTGTTGTGCTGGTTGGTGTAGAAGCTTCCTGATTAGACAATTAATTGATCGATTCATTTGCCGCTCAATCAGTACAGGAAAACTGTTGTACGCCGAGGACGCCGACGGCTAAATATCAAGACCCTCAGTGTTGATCCTTTTCCAGGCCAGGTCACCAAACGGGCCCTTGACATAAAAATATCGTCTATGTAGCCAATCTAGGCCGAGGGTGGCCATCGGCATAGCTTGCAATATGCCGAGGGCACGTGTCAGCCTAGGTAGGCCCAGGTCATGGCACGCAAGACGGCGTTAGGCAAGGGGTCTATGCTGACGACATAGTTTTTAATTGAGTAAATTGCACCGGGAGTCACGCAACTTGTTCCGCATGTGCACTTAAGTCAAAAAACTTACAAACTGAACTAACAAGTCACATAACTTGCAAACCCGTGCACCCGTGGTCACAAAACCGGTCAACTGAATGTTTTTAACCAAAACCGATCATATTTAGACTAAAACTTTACAATAACCATATTTTATTATCAAATACTATGTATGCATTCGTGAGCATGAGAGAGAATTTGTGGCTCCCAAGCTTGGTATTTGAAAATCAAAATCTGTACCTTTTCATTAAAAAAATTCAAAATTTATTTCGTGAATACATATGTGTGGGCTGAATGACTATGACAAGTTTTGGTGAAAAAATCGTTTTATTTGGGGCTATAGAAGAAAAAAGAAATTTCCAACTATATATCGTATAAAAAACCACATATTTCTGTTAGAGATTTGTCTTTTTTATATTTCATTCACAAGATACAACGTATTTTTGTCTGAATTTTTTGTGTACCTTAGGAATGTATAAATATTTGTGCATAATTGTTTTCAGATTTTTTGGAGTCTTATAATTTTTTTTTGAAAAACGAGCTCCAGTGAACGGTTTTGGTCAAAAACCACTCAGTTGACCGGTTTTGTGATCACGGGTGCACGGGTTTGCAAGTTATGTGAATTGTTAGTTCAGTTTGCAAGTTCTGTGACTTAAGTGCACGTGAGAGACAAGTTGTATGACTTCGAGTGCCATTTACTCTTTTTAATTTTTAATTGTGTTTGGACATACAAATTTACTCAAAGTTATTTTTACTCATTTATTTTTAGGACATACAAATTTGATTATCTCAAATTTTTTAATGTGGTCATATTTTTTTCACCGATAGCAGTCTCCACTCACACAAAATGACGTCGCGAAAAGGACGGTCCAAGCACCGGAATCTCATGAGAACTTACATGTGGATCTAGAATATGTGTCCGGTGGTGACGTCTTTAGGTGGTGACGTGTATTATATTTTGGTCATCACTAGTGAAATGACGGCTATAAGAGTTTTAACACTACACTGGTAGAAAAACGACCTTTGATTTGGAGCTGCTCTGGCCTCTAGTCCCGGCCTAGTCTGGAACCGGGACTAGTGTTAGCACGAGCCAGCAACTAGCTAGTCCCGGTTTATTGGGCAACTCTAGTCCGGACTGATAATACCAACCGGGATTAGAGTTCTGGAGGAACCTAGGAGAACATATAGTCCCGGGTGGTTCTACAAACCTGGACTAGAGATAATTATTTAGTCTGGATTATTAGTATAACCCGGGACTATATATTTCCCTTATATATTTCCTGCTTCGACCCTGCATAAACCCATGGCCATTTCCTCCAAGCTAGCTCAAGTTTATTCTCAATTTTTGTCCAAAGTTTGTAAAGATTTGGTGGCATCTATCAATCCAAACTTCTAAAAAGGTTTTTTTCGAAATGGGGAACATCGCCCCGGCCTCTGCATCATCTGATCTGATGCACACTATCCTTTTATTGCATTATTCAAACGTAATCAAAGTTTTACAATCATGGATCAGATAAGGTTGAGACATGTATCAACCATCTAAAAATAAAAAGCAAAATTGCTCTATCCATTTTTCAGCCTATTAATATGACGCCACCCAGTAGCCTGAAAAAAACAGTCATGTGCAGCCTAAAAAGGTTAGCAACTTTAATTTTTCATCTCTTATTGTTAGTTTAGCTCAATGCTCTAAAAGTAGAGAGGGATTTTATGCTTAGAAGTAGAGGTAATTTTAGATGTGTAATTTTAAGCAAATTTTGAGTATACAAAAAATTACTGAAAATTAAGATATGTATTTTTAGTACAAAGTCTTTTATATAATCCGAGATACTCTGCGAGATCTGGATCGGTTGCAATTACGCGATAGAAAACACATCACTCGCTTTCACTCAGTGTGAGATAGGTTGTCGACGCGTCAGAATTATAATCCTTGCCACTTGGTGCGCTCTCCTTTACGTGGTTTGAAGGACCTAAACAATGGAGAAGAAAGCTACGGATGCACCTGCGAGCGCTCCTCGATGCTGCCTTAAGCTTGCATATGCACACCAAACCGCTACTGATAACTTTGAGTACTTATATCGAACTGGTATTACCGTTCAAGGAGGCCATGGCAGTTAATATAAAACTGAAAAGTCCGTACTGAATGATTGCTGGAACCCATGCAGCCTCGGTAGTATAGAACCGCGACCTGTTGATTTTGAGTTTTGATAAGGTTCTAGAATTTGAGAAATAAACTAGAAATGAGACTTTTGCTGGATCCCGTCCGACACCCTAATGTCATGTGTATCAGCTGCCTTCGGTCATTCTAGATTGTAATTCAGCTCGACGGATGGACAAAAAAAAAATCACCGCGGCTCCGCTCCGCTCGTCCCCCGCGGGCGACGGAGCGAGCACCTCCCGAGCCCTCCCTCACCTCCTCCCGCGCCGCCGCCGGCCGAGCCGCCGAGCTAAGCTCGCGCGGTGCCGACGGCGGGGTGGGCCTTTACCCGTTTGCTTGCAGGGAGGCACGGGCCCCTGACGGCGGCGGTGCGGTGTTGCTGGCGATGCGGGGCGGTCGCTGCTGTGCGGGCAGACTGGTCGTGGTGAGGAGGGAGGCTCTCCGCGGCGGCGGCGGGATCAGCAGCAGCCAGTAGAGCGGGCCCGATCTGGGCCGGCCGGGCTGTGGCTGTTCTTCCCTAGTGGGGATGTTGGGCCCTCTCCATGGCTATGTGGCCGAGGCGCCGGAACCTGGCCGGGCGGGCAAGGATCTGGTGGCCGCCGGGCAGGTCTAGGATGGGATCTGCAAGGTCGGGATATATGGTGGCACAGAGGTGCCGTGGTGGCCATTTCTTCGACCTTCTGTTGTTGCGGGTAGGCTTGTGTAGGCCTCTATCTTCTCTCGCGTTAGTCCTGTCATGGCGGTGGCGGGCGCTTCGGTGATCTTCCTCAGACCGATGGCGGGTCAGCTGCAAGTTCGGGTGAACTCGGAGGCGATGACGCTGCTGCTTGGCGGCGGGGATTTGCGATGGCAGCGGGTTCTCTGGTGTATGGAGAAGTAGGAACTGACGCTCGGGTTGGCGGCGATGGTGACACCCTTGCTGCAGTGTGGCCACGGGGCTTCACGAGCCCTCTTGGGCAAGGCCGGGCCAGTGAGGGCCTGGTTTGTCCCTACAGCTACATCCGGTCGGCTATCGCCCTCCGGCGGTGGAGGTAGTCCCCTCCCGCGTGTGACTGTATCGCTGACTCCCGCTGAAGTTCCTCCCTATCGGTCATACTAGTCTCACACTGTGGCTCACTGTGAGACGACAGGGGTGACTACAAGACCGTGGTGGCGTGTGCTGGTGGGCGGCCGGCGTGGTAGAGCAATTTGTAGTGGTTCGTAGCATGGAAAACAAAAAATTTCTACCGCATTGCAAACAAACAAGCTAAGATCTATCTACTAGATTGTAGCAACGAGTCGATAGAGGAACTCACCCTCGAAGATTCCAAAGCGGTTAACGAGAGCATATTCTCGTGGGTGATGTAGTCGTACTCTTGTCGATCTCAAGATCGCATAGACGATCCTTCCGACGCTGCGTTCCGGCAGCGCTTCCGCAGTCGGTCACACGTTCGGTACTCGATGAAGACCTTACTCTCCCTTGTTCCAGCAGGCAGCGGAGGTTGTAGCACTCTCCTCGTGATTCCGGCAGCAAGACGGCATGGTGTCGGAAGTAGAGGGGAGATCTCGCAGGGCTTCGCCTTAAGCCGGAGCGAGTATGGTGGAGTATGAGAGAGGCCTTGGTGATCTAGGGTTTAGAGGGCACCAAGGGGAGGATGTGGCCGGCGAGGCTAGGACTTTCCTTATATGAATCTTATTCTCCGGACCATTCCGGATCTCCTCGTGATATCCCGTATCCCATCCGAGACTCCTAACAACATTCGTTCTCTTACTCATCATTACATAACTACTCAACAACATCGAATCCTTAAGTGTGTCTCCCTACGGTTCGTGAATTATGCGGACATCACCGAGACACTTCTCCGATCAATAACCAATAGAGGAATCTGGAAATTCATATGGCTCCCACATATTTCTACGATTACTTTGCGATCGAATGAACCACTTACATACGATAGCAATTTCCCTTTGTCTCACGATAGTTTAATTATCCGAGGTTTTGATCGTCGGTATCTCTACATACCTAGTTCAACCTCGTTACTGATAAGTACTCTTTTCTCGTTCCCGTGGTATGTGATCCCTTGTGAGCCAGTCACATGCTTGCAATCCAATTGGATGACATTCCACCGAGAGGGCCCAGAGTATATCTATCTGTCATATGGATGGACAAATCTCACTCTTGATCCATGTGCCTCATCCCATACTTTCCAAACACTCAATGCCACCTTTATAGCACCCAATTACGGTGTGGTGTTTGATGTCATCAAAGCATCCTTCTGGTGATGGTGATTAGCATGATCTCATGGTCGAAGAAATTAGGTTACTATGTATCATAAAGCTTATAGCAATTGAACTATTAAAATGACTTGATCTTTATGCTACGCTTATCTATAGGAGTATGTCCATCATACCATTCTCCTAATGGCATGATCTTGTTGTTAACAACATCTCAATGTTGATGATAGGGAAACCACAATCATCTATTAACCAACAAGCTAGTATTATGAAGAGGCTTTACTAGGGACTCTAATTTAGTTTACAAATCACACAAGTATTAATGCTTCCTTTTAATACTGTTATATCATGAATGCAAACATTTATCATAAACACAAAGATATAATAATAACTATATTTATTATTGCCTCTAGGGCATATCTCCAACAGTCTCCCACTTACACTAGAGTCTACTAATCTAGATAACATGGTAATATACCGAACATCCATGACAGTTTGGTGTTGGTCATGTTTTGCCCTCGGGAGATGTTTAGTCAACGGATCCGCCATATTCAGATCTGTGTGTACTTTGCAAATCTTTATGTCACCATCTTGGACATGTTCTCGAATAGCGTGAAAACGTAGCTTGATGTGCTTCAGCTTCTTGTGTGACCTTGGTTCTTGCGCATTGACTATGGCGCCCATGTTATCACAGTAGATAGACATTGGGTCTAGCGCACTTGGAACCACACCGAGCTCTGTAATGAAGTCCTTCATCCATATCGCTTCTTGTGAAGCCTCCGAAGCAGCTATGTATTCCGATTCAGTTGAAGATCTCGCCACAATGCTTTGCTTTGCACTCCTCCAGCAATCACCGCACCATTCAAAGTAAATGCGTATCAAGATTGAGATTTAGAATCATCCGGATCGGTGTTCCAACTAGCATCGGTGTAACCATTAACAACGAGTTGTTCATCACCTCCATAAGAAAGAACCATATCCTTAGTTCTTCTCAAGTACTTAAGGATGTTTTTGACCGCTGTCCAATGATCCACTCCTGGATCACTTTGATATCTGCTAGTCAAACTAACAACATATGCAATGTCGGGTCTAGTACATAGCATGGCATACATTAGAGATCCTATGGCTGAGGCATAGGGAGTCTTACTCATCCTTTCTCTATCTTCTGCCGTTGCTGGACTTTGAGTTTTACTCAAGGTCGTATTGGGCAACATGGGCAATAACCCTTTCTTGCTATCTTCCATTCCAAACCTCTTTAGAACTTTGTCCAAATATGTACTTTGTGAAAATGATATTAGGCGTCTTGATCTATCTCTATAAATCTTTGTGCCTAATATTTAAGCTGCTTCGCCAAGATCTTTCATTGAAAAACTATTATTCAAATAATCGTTGACACTATTAAGAAGGTCTACATCATTCCCAATCAACAATATGTCATCTACATATAGTATTAAGAATTCTACAGAGCTCCCACTCACTTTCTTGTAAATACAAGCTTCTCCATAAGTTTGTATAAAACCAAAGCTTTTGATTACCTTATCAAAACGTTGATTCCAACTTCAGGATGCTTGCTTCAATCCATATATGGACCATTGAAGTTTGCATACCTTGTTAGCATCTTTAGGATCGACAAAACCTTTGGGTTGCATCATATACAACTCTTCATCAATGTCTCCATTGAGGAACGCCGTTTTGACATCCATCTGCCATATATCATAATCATAATATGCAGCGATTGCTAACAAAATCCTCATAGACTTTAGCTTCGCTACCGGTGAGAAAGTCTCATCGTAGTCAACTCCTTGAATTTTTCGAAACCCTTTTGCCACAAGTCGAGCTTTATAGATAGTAACATTACCATCAGCATCTGTTTTCTTCTTGAAAATCCATTTGTTCTCGACAGCCTTCCAGCCATCAGTCCACCAAAGTCCATACTTGGTTTTCGTACATGGATCCAATCTCGGATTTCATGGCATCTTGTCATTTATTGGAATCTGGCTCATCATCTCTTCCTCATATGTCGCATGGTCATCGGTGTTGTCCACTAACATGACACTCATAACGGGATCATACCAATCAGGAGTGGTACGAGTTCTCGTAGACCCGCGAGGTTCTGTAGCAATTTCAACCGAAGTTTCATGATCATCATCATTAGCTTCCTCTCTTATTGGTGTAGGCTCCACATGAACTACTTCCGGTGCTGCACTACTCGCAAGTTCGAGAGAAGGTTCAACAACCTCGTCGGGTTGTACTTTCATTACAGTCACTTCTTTCGAGAGAAATTCTTCTCTATAAAGGATCCATTCTTAGCAACGAAGATTTTGCCCTCGGATCTATGATAGAAGGTATACCCAATAGTTTCCTTCGGGTATCCTATGAAGACGCATTTTTTCGTTTTGGGTTCAAGCTTGTCCGGCTGTAACTTCTTTACATAAGCTTCGCAACCCCAAACTTTAAGGAACGAGAATTTATGTTTCTTCCCAAACCATAATTCATACGGTGTCGTTTCAACGGATTTAGATGGTGCCCTATTTAAAGTGAATGCGGCTGTTTCTAATGCATAACCCCAAAACGATAGCGGTAAATTTATAAGTGACATCATAGAACAAACCATATCTAAGAGAGTTCAATTACGATGTTCGGACACACCATTACGCTGTAGTGTTTCCGACGGTGTCAATTGTGAAAGTATTCCGCATTTCTTTAAATGCTCGCCAAACTCGTAACTTAGATATTCACCTCCACGACCAGAACGTAGAAATTTAATCTTCTTGTTATGTTGATTCTCTACCTCACTTTGAAATTCCTTAAACTTCTCGAAAGCTTCGGACTTATGCTTCATGAAATAGATATACCCATATCTACTCAAATCATCCGTGAAGGTAAGAACATAACGATAACCACCGCGGGATGCTACACTCATTGGGCCACACTCATCGGTATGTATGATTTCCAATAAGTCTGTAGCTCGCTTCATCATCCCAAAAAATGGAGTCTTAGTCATTTTACCCATCAGACATGCTTCGCATCTTTCAAGTGATTCAAGAAGTCCATCGGAATGGAGTTTCTTCATACGCTTCACTCCAATATGACCAAGACGACAGTGCCACTTATAGGTCGAGTTATCGCTCAATTTCAAACGTTTAGCTTCAATGTTATTAATATGTGTATTTCCACAATCGAGATTCAATAATAATAGACCATCTATCAAAGGTGCATGTGCATAAAACATATTACTCATATAAATCGAACAACCATTATTCTCGGACTTAAACAAGTAACCGTCTCGCAATAAACATGATCCAGATATAATGTTCATGCTCAACACGGGTAGGGGCGGACCCAGAGAAAAATAGACCCGAGGTCATTCTATAAGTCACACATATATTTCAGCTAGATTTGGGGGTGTCATACACTACAAATGACTAAAAATTAGCAAAGAAATAGGATTTTACCGGGTGTCTTGTGACACCTGCTACCATAAGGTAGGTACGCCCCTGAACACAGGCACCAAATAACAATTATTTAAGTATAAAACTAATCCCGATGGTAGATGAAGAGGTAGTGTGCCGACCGCGATCACATCAACCTTTGATCCATTTCCAACGTGCATCGTCACCTCGTTTTTCGCTTGCTTCCTTATTTCGCAGACCGCTTTGAGTTACAAATATGAGCAACCGAACCAAAGATCAAATACCTGCACTACTACGAGTACAAGTGAGATACACATCAATAACATGTATATCGGATATACCTTTCTTCTTGATGTTGCCGTTCTTCAAATACGCCAAGTACTTTGGGCAATTCCGCTTCCAGTGACCTTCTCCCTTGCAGTAAAAGCACTTAGTATCAGGCTTAGGCCCAGCCTTGGTCTTCTTCGTCGGCACGGCAACTTTCTTACCGCCCTTCTTGAAGTTTCCCTTTTGCTTAGACTTGCCTTTATTGAATTTGGTGGTCTTATTGACCAACAACACTTGGTGCTCTTTCTTGATCTCCACTTCTGCAGATTTCAACATGGAGAAGAGTTCTGGCAACGTCTTGTCCATGTTTTGCATATTGTAGTTCATCACAAAGTTCTTGTAACTTGGTGGTAGTGATTGGAGGACACGGTGAATCCCCAAAGAATTAGGAATCACTATACCCAAACTTTGTAGCTTGTTTGCGTGCCCAGACATCTTAAGCACATGCTCACTGACGGAGCTGCCCTCTTCCATCTTGCAGTTAAAGAACTTTTCAGAAGCCTCATAACTCTCAAATGCCGCGTGAGCCTCAAATATCATTTTGAGTTCACGGACAATATCATGTGGTTCATGGTTCTCAAACCTTTTCTGAAGCTCCGATCCCAAACCATACAAGATAGCACACTGAACTGTGGAGTACTGATTCTTCCGAGTGAGGTAAACATTCTTTACTTCATCGGTAGCAGTAGCTGCAGGCGGGTCACCCAGTGGTGCATCCAGCACATAGGTCAAATTACCAGCATTGAGGACAATCCTCAAATTGCGGAACCAATCCGCGAAGTTGCTTCCATTGTTTTTCAACTTTTCTTTCTCTAGGAACGCATTAAAATTGATGGTAGGGGCCGCCATTGATCCTCAAACATATTTGCAATAGTTTAGACTAAGTTTATGACAAATTGAGTTCTAATTAATAGTTAAATTAATCTAGGTGAACTCCCACTCAAAACAATATCCCTCACATTGTTTTAGTGATCACACGAACCAAATCCACCACATCAAAACCGATCATCACGAGAGTTGATGTAGCTTCAATGGCGAACAATCAACATGTTCATCATATCTACTATATGACTCATGCTTTACCTTTCGGTGATCCGTCTTCCGAGACCATGTCTGTACATGCTAGGATCGTCAAGATCAAACCTTAGCTTCCGCATGAGAAAATCTGGCTTGCTCACGTTGTATACACCCGCAGAATCTAACACACCCGATCATCACGTGGTGCTTCGAAACAATGAGCTTTAGCAATGGTGCTTACTAAATATGAACACATTAAAACTTGAAATTTGTGTGCTTGAGGGATCATATTATAATGCTACCTTCGTTAACTAAGCAATACAAGATGCATAAAGGATTAACATCACATGCAATTCATAATATGTGATATGATATGGCCTTTCTTCTTGTGCCTCCGATCTCCATCTTCAAGCACAAACATGATCTCCATCATCACCGGTATGGTGTCAAGGTCAATGTCGCCGTTTCATGGTTGTCGTCCACCAGCTTCAACTATTACAACTACTTTGAATAGACACGCGGGTCTTAACGGAATTTAAAGACAACCATATGGCTCCTACCGGTTGCCAACTTACAATAAGGAACATTGCATACATCAAATATAATCACAATCATGGCCATATCACATCACAGCACAACCCTGCAAAACAAAGTTAGACGCCTCTAATTTTCTTTGCATATTTTGCGTGGTTTGGGGCTTTCAATAAGTGTCGTTCTAACTTACGAAAAAGAACCACAACGTTGATGTTTGAACAATCAAGTGTCCGTTGTAAATTGAATCTATACTATGATGGGAGAGACAGGCACCCGCAAAGCCACTTATGCAATAGAAGTTGCATGTTAAGCGTGGAGTAAGTCTCATGAACGATGTCATGTAAGGTTAGCCCGGGCCGCTTCATCCCATCATAACTCAAGATGCAAAGTACACAAAAAGCAATTGAAAATAAAAGCACCACCGCCCACAATGACCATTGTGTTCTACTCATGCAACATATCTACATATAGACACGGCTCTGATACCACTGTAGGGGTCCATAGCATGGAAAACAAAAAAAATTCTACCGCATGCAAACAAACAAGCCAAGATCTATCTACTAGATTGTAGCAACGAGCCGATAGAGGAACTCACCCTCGAAGATTCCAAAGCGGTTAACAAGAGCAGATTCTCGTGGGTGATGTAGTCGTACTCTTGCCGATCTCAAGATCGCGTAGACGATCCTTCCGACGCTGCGTTCCGGCAACGCTTCCGTAGTCGGTCACACGTTCGGTACTCGATGAAGACCTTCCTCTCCCTTGTTCCAGCAGGCAGCGGAGGTTGTAGCACTCTCCTCGTGATTCCGGCAGCACGACGGCGTGGTGTCAGAAGTAGAGGGGAGATCTCGCAGGGCTTCGCCTTAAGCCGGAGCGAGTATGGTGGAGTATGAGAGAGGCCTTGGTGATCTAGGGTTTAGAGGGCACCAAGGGGAGGGTGTGGCCAGCGGCTAGGGCTTGGGGAAGCCCCAACTCGGCGAGTTGGAGGTTCCCTAGGCGGCAGCAGCACAAGGAGGTGGTGGCGCCGGCGACTTGGGGCTAGGGTTTGAGGTGTGTGGGTAGGGGCAGCCCTACCCCTCCTTATATAGGTGGGAGGGGGCCGGTTGGGAGGAGGGAGTCCTCCTCCAACTCCTCCTCCTTCCTCGGCGGGTGTAGGGAGGGGACTTCCTCCCCAAGTAGGTTTCCTACTCTCCCTCCACCAAGCAAACTTGAGATTTGACTTTTCAAATTGGCGTTTGACATTCAAACTTTGATTTGATTTCTCTCTTTATTTTTCCCAACCAAGTGACCTAGTACATGATGCAACCATTCCATATTGTCATGACAAAATCATGTACCCTTCCCCTCCGGAGTGTCGGACCTTCCGGACCCTTCTAGAACATTCCTGGTGAAAACACCGGAATCATTCCCCAACTCCGAAACAAGACTTTCCTTATATAAATCTTATTCTCCGGACCATTTCGGATCTCCTCGTGATATCCCGGATCCCATCCGAGACTCCGAACAACATTCGGTCTCTTACTCATCATTACATAACTACTCAACAACATTGAATCCTTAAGTGTGTCTCCCTACGATTCGTGAATTATGCGGACATGACCGAGACACTTCTTTGATCAATAACCAATAGAGGAATCTGGAAATTCATATGGCTCCCACATATTTCTACAATTACTTTGCGATCGAATGAACCACTTACATACGATACCAATTTCCCTTTGTCTCACGATAGTTTACTTATCCGAGGTTTTAATCGTTGGTATCTCTGCATACCTAGTTCAACCTCGTTACTGATAAGTACTCTTTTCTCGTTCCCGTGGTATGTGATCCCTTGTGATCCAGTGACATGCTTGCAAGCCAATTGGATGACATTCCACCGAGAGGGCCCAGAGTATATCTATCCGTCATATGGATGGACAAATCCCACTCTTGATGCATGTGCCTCAACCCATACTTTCCGAACACTCAATGCCACCTTTATAGCCACCCAGGTATGGTGTGGTGTTTGATGTCCATCAAAGCATCCTTCCGGTGATGGTGATTAGCATGATCTCATGGTCGAAGGAATTAGGTTACTATGTATCATAAAGCTTATAGCAATTGAACTATTAAAATGACTTGATCTTTATGCTACTCTTATCTATAGGAGTATGTCCATCATACCATTCTCCTAATAACATGATCTTGTTGTTAACAGCATCTCAATGTTCATGATAGGGAAACCACAATCATCTATTAACCAACAAGCTAGTATTATGAAGAGGCTTTACTAGGGACTCTAATTTAGTTTACAAATCACACAAGTATTAATGTTTCCTTTTAATACTGTTATAGCATGAATGCAAAAATTTATCATAAACACAAAGATATAATAATAACTATATTTATTATTGCCTCTAGGGCATATCTCCAACACAATTCGAAGCGTCTGGGGGTGTTTTTTATGAGAGGTCGGGAGAAATCCTTGTCGTCTAGACAGCGATGCGGTGACGCCTGCGGGTGTCGCCGTTCTTCCTGAAGGGCGTCGGGTGTATCTCTTCCCCACCTCCCGTAGCGTATCGGGGAAACCCTAGGATCAGTCCGGGCAGCAGCGTCGTTGTCGTCGCTTTCCTTCTTGGAGATGCTGCTTGGTACGCGATGCTTCGAAGCGCTAGGAGCATGGTGGTAATCTTCCTGAGGGCGCAGCGGATGCGGGTCATCCTTGTTTTCGTCAAGCCTCTGTTATCGGCTTTGTTTTCTCTGTTTTTCTTCTTTTTTGTTCTTTTTGTTTTGTCTTTTGGACGTTGTGCTGTCTGGCCCAGCAGCGGTCTCAAACGGTTGCTATATTTATATTGCTGGGCGAAAGCCTGTTTCGAGGAGGATGGACTCGCCACTCATGGACATAACTGTAAGGTAATTTAGGTTAGCGGTGTTGAATATAAATATATTGTCTAGTCTTTTACTATAAAATTCAAGAGGTCTTGAGTTTAAGACCCTCTTCACATAGAATTAAAAAACAAAAAAAGGATTATATAGCTTATTTCTATCTCACGCTAAGAACTAAAATATGCTAGACATAAGGAGGAGTGTTGAATATAAATATACTATCTATCAATTTTTATAAGATTGGTCTTTTAGGATAATTGACTAATCTTTTAAATCACTACAGGAAAGATTTGCTACGCCGACGGCCAGCTGCCGTTGGCACATCGCCAAATTGTCGTCGGCACAGGCTGTGTCGACGGTGGCCGTCGGCGTACTTCCTCGTTGGCACAGCTCCGTGGCCGTCGGCACATCCCTCCCCCTCGGCATAGCGTCTTCCAGTGGGCCCCGCGTATCAGTCAATGACTGTCTTCGATAACGGTCCAGCCTGGAGCTACGCCGACGGCCAGGCCGTCGGCACAGGAATGGAGCTACGCCGACAGCCAGGCTTTGCTCACTATGGCAAGCGGTGTTGCTCCCTAACGGCGGCGGCCTTTGCTTCTTGCGGAGAGCGGCATTGCTCCATGTGGTGGGCGACGTTGCTACAAGCGGCGGCGAGAGTTGCTCCCTGCTGAGGGCGGCGCTGCTCCATGCGACGACCAACCCTAGCCTTTGATTTTTCTACATTGATATTTTTTTTGCTATCTCTGTTTTTTTTGTTTTGCTACAATACCATAAATTTTTTGCTACAAGTTCTCTCACGAGTTTTTCTGGCTAAATTCTCCGGCGATGTCTCCGGCGAAGTAGGATTTTTGCTACATTAGAAGAACTTTGTTGCTACAACCGTCTCGTGGTTTTGCTACAACAGTGTCAACTTTTTGCTACAAGGTCTCTGACGAGAGTCACCGGCGAGTTTTTTTCGACGATGTTTCTGGCGAAGTCGGTTTTGCCGCATTAGCATAATGTTTTTGCTACATAGTCTCCTGCGAGGTCTCCAGTGAGGTCTCCGGCGAAACATTCTATTTCTAAAATGAAGATTTTTTGCTTTGAAAGCAAAAGCGGAGATATATATAGCAAACACGAGATGTTTTGCAGCAAATGGACATGTGTCAGCGCGGAAAGCAGGACGATGGAAGGACGCCTAGCACTTGCCATGTGTAAATGAATGATTTGGATCTTCTGACGGTGGGACGATCCACGCGAAACATCGGTGACGGAGAAAGGGTCGTTCTCATCAAGGTTCCCGCTGGTTGCTAGGTTTCTCAACTTTCCCTTGTTCTTTCTAGCGTGAATGTCAAATAACACAAATTTATATTGTATGGTATAGTATCTTATTTTCTTGTAAATACCTCAGTTTCTTTCTACAGAATTTCTTACCATGAGAGTTCTGATATGGCAGTATCCCCTTTCCCAAAAGAGGCTTGCTCTAGTACAACTCCCTCCCCCAAAACTTATATCCAAACTCGTATCGAAAAAACGTATACCCATGTATAGGCATACGGTAGTCTATTCTCATCCCGCACAGGCCGTCCACCCTTGCAGCTGCCGCCGATCACCCCGTCGCTGGCCGTCTCTCCACCGTTGATGCCGACCATCCTCTCTACTGCCACTGACGTCATGCTTCTTCACCCCCGGTAGATCGTCCTATGGATCTCTTGTTCGTCGCATGTCCCTCATGTTCTCCAATCTGCACGATCGCCATCAATTGCCATGGATCTTGCACCACTAGACGGTCCGGCAGCCTGTCCGGCCTGACCAGACTGTCGGGAGACATGTCCGGCTCTACCGGACCGTACGGCGCTAAGTCCGGCAACAAGTCCGGCACGCTCCCCGGTTCTCCTGTTAAAAAATTTACGTTCCGAACGAATCACCGGACAAGCCGTTGGATAGGCCGACACATCAACTACCGGCCGGACAGGTGTTGATGTTGTGTTTGCCTGAGTTTTATAGGAGTTTGGGAGGAAGGGGGTTATACTGGATCAAAGGCCTTCCCAAAAATGTTTTTACATTTCTAAAGAATACTTTCTTAATTTCTTATGCCTCCATTGCTATAAAATTTTGTCCTCGATTAGTCTTTTTTTTACCTTCTGGTCAAATATGTCAACTTCTTCTAGTGTGGTTCTGACAACCATATTCATAAAATTTCAATCATAAATAAAATGAACCGGAAATTCACCAAATACTAGGGTTTACTGCAAACACATATCTTCGTTATTGCATTAGTTTGTAGGCAAAGCGTAGGCGGCGGTGAGGCCAATGAATCGTATGGGAGGCATGGAAGATGTGCGAGGTTAAAACTTAGGAGCTTCGGAGAAAAAGTGTTGGGACAAAATAACTTAAAAAAGGCAAATGAACACGAAGAACAATACTTTGTATGACCTACACTTATTTCTAAATCACGTTGGATGCAAGGTGTCGGGACGCGGGATAAGTTTGTTGGGTATTTCTAACTCCCTCTCATAGCTCTCCTTACAACATCACTCTTACTAGAAGGACCTCGCGCGTGTTGCTGCACACATTTCTTGTTGTTATCGTTTTCTTTCACAGGGTGCCCATGGAAGTACCTAAGATTTTCACAGGGTGTCCATGGTATCTAATTTCTTAGAGAATGGAGTAAATCAAGCAAAAGTATATTTAGATCTGGAACTACACATACAATTTAGGATACAAGTGGAAATAAAAAACAAAGCACCAATGGCCTACAAAAGCCACAACAAATAAACAACTATGAAAAGCTCCCGTGTATCCAAATCTCCTATAGTTTCTCAATGAATGGAATATTTTCAAATAGCAGAGGTCTTCGGGACTTGGCTAAACATTTATTCTTTGTTGATTGTGTGAGAGACCATAAGTTGGATTTTCTGGGTATTTCTGAGACTGGTAGACAAGATTTTTCACAAGCCCTACTCAATCGCCTTTCTGGTGGAGTGGACTTTACGTGGATATCACGTCCGCCACGTGGTCGATCTGGGGGGATCCTGTTAGGCGTTCGAGATGAGACTATGGAAGTTTTAGCTAGTTCGGTGGGAGATTTTTTTATAAAACTCCATATCCGTAATAAGACTGACAATTTTACATGGTCTCTAGTCGCCATTTATAGGGCCGCCCAGGATGTTTATAAAGCTGACTCTTTACGCGAGCTAGTGAATCTGGCAAAGAACAATCCATACCCTATTCTTATAGGAGGGGATTTTAATTTGCTTAGATTCCCTCATGAGAAAAGTCGGGGCCGGTTCGATGAACATTGGCCTTTTTTATTCAATGTTGTTATAGACAGTCTGGACTTAAGGGGTGTTACAATGTTAGGAAGACAATTTATCTGGGCTAATAGTCTTTCGGAGCTAACATACGGATAACTAGATAGAGTGCTTATGGATACCGAATGGGAACATAAATTCCCTATGGTAACTGTTCGCGCTCTAGAGCGTATTGAGGCTTTGTCGGATCATGCTCCTTTACTTTTATCTTTTGGATCACCGCCACGGAAGTCTAAGAATGAGTTTAAATTTGAACTCGGATGGTTTATCCATGATGGTTTTTACGAGATGGTTAAGGCTATTTGGGAGAAACCGGTCAGTGGCCAAACGCCTATCCTACGATGGAATAAGAAAATACGTGCTTTACGCAAGTTCCTTCGTGGCTGGGCTAGGCACACAGCTGGGATCCTAAAAAACGAAAAAATACGCCCAACATCTATAATTGATGACTTAGAGCCTTCTGCGGAGGTCAGGCCATTAACTGCACAAGAGATTGAGCTTAAAATCCAATCGAATACAGAGATAGCCCGACTTCTGCACGAAGAAGAACTCAAATGGTAGCAATGCTCTAAAGCAAAATTCATTATGGAAGGAGATGCGAATACAAGGTATTTCCATGTTGTTGCCAATGGCAAGCATAAGAAGAAACTTATTCATTACCTGATCCAGGATAAAGGTAGGATTGAGGGTTAGGAGCAACTGACGTCATATATTACAGCTTATTATAAATCCTTGTTTGGGGCTCTAGTGAAAAATTCATTCTCTCTGGATGAGTCCCAAACGGCCGATATTCCCCAGGTTTCTACTGAAGAAAACAATTTTCTATCTGCCTCATATACCGAGGAAGAGGTTATGAAAGCTGTTTTTTAAATGGAACATAACAAAGCGCCAGGGCCTGATGGTTTTCCAGCGAAATTTTACCAAAAATTCTGGGACGTTGTCAAGGAGGATCTGGTGTATTTGTTTGGGTTTTTACAGGTCGGTCAATTGGATCTCTTTAGAATAAACTTTGGCAACATAATTTTACTGCCTAAGGTTAACAATGCAGAACGTCTACAACAGTATCGCCCAATCTGTTTGCTTAACGTTAGCTTTAAGATTTTTACTAAAGTTGTCATGATTAGACTAAACTCAGTTGCTGATCATGTTGTTAGCCCGTCTCAAACTCCGTTCATGCAAGGAAGAAATATCCTAGATGGTGTTGTAATTCTGCATGAATCAATTCATGAACTACACTCAAAAAAATTAAATGGTGTATTGTTCAAGATTGACTTTGAGAAGGCATATGAAAAAGTTAAATGGTCTTTCCTCCAGCAAACACTCCGCATGAAAGGTTTTTCTGATGAGTGGCGCGCTCTCATTCAGTCATTTGTGTCTGGGGGTAGTGTTGCCATTAATGTAAATGAAGATACTGACAAATACTTCCAGACCAAGAAAGGACTGAGACAAGGGGATCCATTATCGCCTTTACTATTTAATATAGTGGTCGATATGTTGGCCATCCTTATTGAGAGAGCAAAGTCCGATGGTCAAATAGTAGGATTAGTTCCAAATCTTATTGATGGTGGACTCTCTATTCTTCAATACGCCAATGACACAATCCTTTTTATGGAACATGATCTGGAGAAGGCTAAGAATCTGAAATTAATTTTATCAGCATTCGAGCAGCTATCTGGACTTAAAATTACTTTCCATAAGAGTGATTTGTATTGTTTCGGTGAGGCCCAAAACGAGGCCCACCTATATGCTGAACTTTTCGGCTGTGATCAGGGGCATTTTCCAATCAACTATTTGGGAATACCGATTCATTATCGGCGTCTCACAATTGCTGAATGGAAACTTGTTGAGGAAAGGCTACAAAAACGTCTTAATAGTTAGAAATGCAAATTGTTATCTCTTGGTGGAAGACTAGTACTCATAAATTCAGTACTTACTAACATGGTACTGTATATGATCTTGTTTTTCCAATTACCAAAAGGTGTCTTGAACAAAGTGGATTATTTCCGTTCAAAATTCTTTTGGCAAGGGGATAGTGAGAAAAATAAGTATCGACTGGCCAGATGGAATGTGGTTTGCCGCCCAAAGGAGTATGGTGTACTGGGCATACATGATTTGCAAGTGAAAAACACCGCGCTTCTGGGCAAATGGCTTTTAAAACTACTTACAGAATATGGTATTTGACAAGCCATGTTATGGAGGAAATATGTGGGGTCCAAAGCTGTGTCTCAAGTGGTTTGGAATCCCGGTGATTCACACTTTTGGGCGGGCCTTATGGCCACCCAAAAACATTTCTTTCATTTTGGTGCTTTCGAGATTAAGGATGGATCACAGATTAGGTTTTGGGAAGATAAGTGGCTTGGTCAAACTACTCTCCGCGAATAATATCCAGCTCTATATTCGATTGTTAGACACAAAGGGGTTACAATTTCTATGGTGATGGAAGAAAACCCTTTTAATGTGTCTTTCAGAAGAAGTCTCATTGGTCCTCGATTGTAATCTTGGAACAATCTACTGTTACAATTATCCAGGATACAATTGTCGGACGGTGTTGACGCGTTCAAATGAAAATTACTAGAAAGTGGTAAATTTTCTGTTGGCTTACTATATACAACTTTGGTCCAACCTGATATCCCGGTCGATGATAGTAGTAAAATTTGGAAAATGAAAATACCCCTTAAGACGAAGATATTTGCATGGTATCTACATAAAGGTGTAATTCTAACAAAAGATAATCTTGCAAAGAGGAATTGGCATGGAAGTACACAATGCGTGTTTTATCATCACGATGAGACAATTCGTCATTTATTCTTCTATTGCAAATTTGCTCGCTCTATATGATCATTCATCCAAATAGCTTCTGGTTTATCTCCTCCACGTTCAGTAACCAATGTTTTTGGTAATTGGTTGCATGGAATTGTTGATAAGTACAGAACTCTGTTTAGGATGGGAGCGCTTGACATTATATGGTCACTATGGCTTTATAGAAATGATAAGATTTTAATAACATTGTGTCTTCTCCTCTGCAGGTTATTTATCGAGCCACAGCTATCCTCCGATCATAGACTATTCTCCAACGCATGGAGTTTCGAGACTTATTTGTGGAGGAATGTATGCGATTGGAGGACACGGCGAGGGATATTTTCTCCCGACATGGATGGCCGCGTGATTTGAGGATCGATCTACCTTAGATTGAAGATAATTTTTTCGATAGTGCCTTTTTGTAATGCTTGTCTACTTTTTATTTCCTAGTTCTATCGTTCGTGTGGCCGTGTGCATCTTAGTTATGCAGAGGCCGGGTGTAAACATTAAACATTTTATGTTAATAAATACGTCCATTTTCAAAAAAAAACATCGCTGACGGTGCTGGCATGACAGAAGGCAAAAAAAGGGCTAGCAATAATAACACATGAAACGATATGGAAACATTCCATAGAACAAGCTGTAACTTCTTCACGTATGTCAAACATTACAAAATTTGATGTAATAAGGCCCACTACATCTGCAAACACAAGAAATAAAATAAAAGTAGACCATTAGCAAGATAAAAAGGGGAAAATACATTGAGCCTACCAAGACATGCAAGGCATCAGCCAAAATAGGCACAGTAAAACCCTAACTTTCTACACATGAATTTTTATTTTTAGTTAGCAAGAACAACACTACACCTAGAATGCACAGATCTACTAAGATATGTACAATCTTACATAAAACACCTGAAACAACCACGAAGGACGTTCCGAGAGCATGTCAGTGCATGACTACTGGCAGCAACTCCAAAGCTATAAAATATGTCAAGATAACACTATAACAAGAAGCTTTAAAATACCAGATAAACCAATCCTAATCGAATATCGCAAAAAATCCATGTCATTGCCCAAAAAACTATGGCATTCAGGCCTCAGATCAAATCTCGTACTCCATTCAACAATCCTAGTTGCGCCCTTTTCACATTGACATGACCATCAACAATACAAAGTGAATCACATGGCGCAAGGATAAAAACTCAGAAGCAATAGAACCAGGGTACAACCCCACACCATGGAGCAGCGGACAAACCAATAGCGAGATGCATGCGACCACATAACCTGCAAGGTACGACTTATCACTCACGGTATCGATTATGCCCTTAAAAGACCTCGGCTTGTATGCATAGAGCGGGAAATTATCACTAACTTGACCATCAGAAATTATAACCGACTGGACCATTCTCCATCGTCATCATCCATGCTGTGAAACATAGCTCAGAATTGATGTAATTACGTCGCTATTGTCTCACCACCGGGAGGTACTGAAAGTAGTATACTCAGCCTTCCTTCAGGATTTAGTGGAACTTTGTTATCTGAACCTTGGGGACAAAAGCATGCATGACATCACCATGTGATCACAAATGCTGGTGCATTTAAGTGCACGAAACTAGCTAAACAAAATATCCAGTAGAAAACAAAATAAAATGAATACAGATTACCTTCTGCACCAGGACCCAATGCAGCCTAAGAAACTCATCATCCTTCTTTTCATCATGTTGCTCACATAAACGTGACACCCTAGTGCGGATATGCTAGTTTTGTGTGCCTACATTTACCTCCTTTTAAGAGTGAATAGTCCATCGGTCCATCTCTCTAGCAAAGCTGAAAAAGCAAACAGTTAAGACATAATATTACCATAACGAACGGGAAAACATACACAAGAGAAGGAAAACACAATATATAGAAGTAGTCATGAAGTCCAATAAGAAGCAAACGAACAATGGACCCTTGTATAAAAACCATTAATAGATGAACAACCAAACTCCAAAACTTAAATAAAGACACATATATTACACGCACGAGAACCAGAGAGGCCACAAGCACACGACATCCTCAACACCCAAAAGGAAACACACACAACTGTAATGGAACTATATGTAAGCTGCATCAATCAATGTTCAAGGGGGCAAAGGTCATCCTTGTACACTATATTCTTCGTCATTGTGTGACATGACCTATCATCAAACTCCACCAAAATCTTCAGTCCAACAGGCAGTGTGACACCTGACACAACCACATATAGCTAACCATGCAAGCCAAGTGGTGATGACCGAAAGGATGGAAGTAACTAGAATTCCAATGCTTCTAAGCATTATCAAGAGTTCAAGACATGTTATCTAGATTTTTTTCATTAGTTACTATGCACACTTGTTGCTCAAGGAGGTGAGGACATAACACTGCATGATGATTCTGTAAAAAAAACTGCATGATGATCCAGTTTGCTTGTTATGTTATCTCCGAAGGTTGATATCCTTGGGGACATGCCCCTGCTCCATTTTGGTTGGACGTTGGAATGTTTGAACTCCAGTCCCTTTTACCTTCCAAGTATCCGATGAACAATTCAAAGTAAATTGACATATAACGAATACAAGCTAAAAAGCATTCTCATTAGAATACCTATCTATAATTGTACAATGAAACAGTGTCGAAACTGTCTTGAATGTAAAATGTTCAGTGGTCAAAGCTGTTAGCTGTAACTGTGGAATGAAAGTTACTAATGCACTAAAGCATATTTGTTTAAATAAACCCCGCTTTACAATTATATGATGGCAAATGCATTCAGGATTAGAAATCAATGATATAACATATATTTCGTCAAAGATTATTTGGGTAAACAAAATTGCTTTGTTACTACCTTGACTGAACTTGTATAATTCAGGTCCATAATCAGGAGGATTCATTCCCATAGAAAAAACGGAGTATGGCAATACATTATATAGAAATGAATGAGGTTGTAATCTACACAGCAGGGAAGATTGTCAAGCCATCATAATTAGGTACACCATAGCACGGCGAAATTTGGATGGGTAAATCAGAGTAACTACATAATACATAATCTTAGCCTTAAATATTGTAACAAAGAACCAATGGATTAGTAAATCATAGTAACTCTAAAGGCTTAAACTCAACCTGAAATATTGTAAAAAAGAACTAACTGATGTCATAGACGCCATATATATTCTACACAAGGCATCATGTTGAATAGCATGTAACCTTTTTCCATTAAGAAATAGTGAAATAGAAAGGAAACTGTCGTGGTATTGCCGATGAGTACTCCATGGAGGGGTCCTCACAGTGCGTGTTTAGAGACGTGGGGTATGGCGGACGGTTGACGGGTACGAGGTAACACAACTTACCCAGGTTCAGATCCCACAACGGTGGCGGAATCCTACTCCTGCTATAAATCACTATATGGGCAATACGCCGAGTTACAGAGATAGGTTCGCTGTGCAAGGTTGTGTGTGTTGATCTATGATCGTATGATATTGTGTGAAGTTGTGCCCTAAAGGCTCCCATAGGCCCGACTTATATAGTCGCCAGGTCCTAGGGTTACAGGGAAAAGTCCTAGCCGGACAGGTTACAGAGTCCTACCGTCTATCACTAGTCTTGTGTATCTTGCACTCCAAGGCTCCGGGTACGCTGGTAACTCCACCGTAGCTTTCCTTTATCTGGCATGGGCCTCCCTTCTGGATCCACCTAACTGGGCCGCCCAGCAGGCCATAGGCCATGCTACCGACTATGGGCCACCCGGGTTAGCCGGATAAGAGACATGCTATAAAGATACCCATATGCATATCCCCAACAGTAGCCCCCGGAGAACTCCGAGATCTTGTGTCGTCTTGCCTCTTCACGTGGAATGCTCCATCTAGATGGATCTCAGCAGACCGTCAAGCAACATCTTGTAGTCCTCCCAAAGAACCCTACAAGGTTTTCTCCGTCTTCGATTTGTAAGCCGGAGAAATGCTGAATCTTCCATCGTACTCTTTCGTAGTCGGATTAAATCCATCCATGCCGGAATCTTCAATGTGACGGCTCATCTACCCGTGTCAGCTAGGACGACGTAGGCTTAGGTCAGCGATGCCTCGTAACTCACACATGTAGAGAACGCAATCATATCCGATTTTCCCGCGCGAGCGATACGAACCGTTGGCGGCGGCGGTTGGAGACGTGGCGAAATTTCCGCGCACGTTCGCGAACACGTCGTCTACGCGACAACCGTCCGATTAGCTGCACGAATCTTGACGCCGAGGATGATAAATAGTAACCGTGGGGAAATTTCCACTTTTTACCCCATTCTTCTCGCGTCGTCTTCTTCCTCCAGCCGCACGTCTCCTCGAGCTCTCCGCGAGAAACCTCGAAAACCCTAGCTTCCATCTGTGTCAGTCACACCCGTCCATCACTCCATGGCCAGCAGCAGCACCTTCCCATCGATGGTAGCGTCGAGCGAAGCCACGGCGAAGCCGGCGAGCTCCGTCGTCGTGCCCCCAGAGGGCTTGGTCATCCCTGCATCGGCGATGATCGAGTCCACCGGCGGCGACCACAATCTGGCGGCGCTAGAGCCACTGGAAGAAGAGCCAGACTCGCATAAGGGTGACTGGCGTGGCTCGGACATCACCGACCATGACATCCAGGAGATGGTCGCCGAAGGTTACCTCCCTGCGACGGAGGGGCTTGCCTGGCGGGCGGCGCCGGCCGGCGAGGTGACACCTTCTCCCCAAGCCGGAGAAAAGGTGTACCTCAAGGCTCAGCTGGTACGCGGAGTTTCGCTGCCCATCTCCCACTTCTTCCTCTCCGTCTTGAACCATTACAAGGTCCAACCCCATAACCTCTCCCCCAATAGCATCTTAGTCCTTAGCAACTTCGCGGCACTTTGCGAGGGTTACCTAGGGATAAGGCCTAGGTTAGACTTGTTTGTGTACTTCTTCACCGTCAAACGTGAAGCCGGACATAGCAAGGAGGAGCTTAGGAACTGCGACACCATAAGCTTCAAGATTCGACCTGGCCGGCGGTTCCCCGACATCGTCGGCCACGAGTCCTGCAAGAATTGACAGCGGACGTACTTCTACGGCCCCGACATTCCTCTAGCAGGCCAAGAAGTGACGTACCCAGACTTCGCGGATGGAGCCGCCGCTAAAGTTTCCACATGGAGATCCCAAGCCTCCGTTCCTTCCGACCTCAACGCTTCCCACGCCATAAGGCGGATCGAATGGTTTGTAGAGACGGGTTTATCCGGCTTGGACCTAGCCATGTGCTGGTTCATCAGGCGAATCCAACCTCTGTAGCACCGCCCGAAGTTCATGCACGAGTATACCAGTGATCGAAGGGATAGCCTCCGGATCTCCGTGGATAACTTCTCGAGCGACTCCGTCAAGCTCCGCCTAAAGGAAATCGTCAAGGTGAATGATAAGAAGCGTGGCTTCACCATCACCTACGACATGTTCATAGACGGCAATTGCCCAAAGGTAGATATTTAAATTCCGTGTACGACATATGCTCCATTTTTTCCGTCTTGCCAATACCGTCTTATCTAACACGGTGATTTCTCACTTAACAGCTTAGCGATCTAGATGAGGGCAACCTGGCTGCCCAAATCTACGATCCAAAGATGAAGGAAGTCACGGTCGTGTCCGACGACGATGTCCCGTTGGCGCGAAAGCGGAAGAGCTCCACCTCTGACGCTGCCGACGGAGGCAAGAAGAAGAAGACGGAGGGTGGAGCCTCCAAAAAGACTACCGCCGCCCTGGAGGCGGAAAAGAGAAAAGCCACCGGGATTTTTGCCAAAGCGCCCCCCCTAGTGTAAGCTTCTCATTCTCCGACATTGTCTATTTTTCTGTCTTGTTCCTGTACTTATGCATTTTGCACGTCTCAGGAAGAAAGCCACGACCAGCCTCAAGAAGACCTCCAATACTTTGGGGGCTTCTCGAAATATCAAGGATATGCTGCATCACGACGCCTCCCCCGCCATCGCCCCTGCTACTCCTGTCGTCAAGCCCTCGTCTGCCCTGACAAGCTCACAAGCTAAGGAGGCACCATGCCCTTCCGCCATGGAAGTGGACTCTGGCCCCTCTACCGAACTCGCTGTTGTCGGCGAGCAAGCAACGCAGGAGAGCACCGCTCAACAAATGACTGAAGCTTCGGCTAAGGATGCCATCGGTGGCGGCAAGGTGGTGGTGGAAGCTGTTACTTCTGCCGAAGGAGGTGCCCTTGCTCCCTAGAAACCCTTTGAGTTTCCGAAGATAGTTTACCCGGTGCTCACGCCGAGTAACACAACTCTGGTTCCTGGAGGAGTACCGTCATCTCCGACGTGTGGTCTTGAGGAGCTCCTCCGACAAGCGGACATCTTGCAAGGAAATAGCATCTCCTTTGGCAAGCTGCTAGCCGAGAGTGCTACAAACCTCAAGATCATTGCACTTGTAAGTTTTACTTTTCCTTTTGCATTTCATATGAGTATCCCACTGTAGTTTCCGAGGATGTAGAAGGAAAACCATAGGTTTTGCACCTATATGCTCTAAGAGTGACTAAGTTAGAAAAAACTCTCACTGTAGCCCCCAAGCATTTAGATGGAACAAACTATTCCGACTAGATGCTTCAAGAGTAGCATACGCAGTGTTTATAATTTTCAATATTGTAGCCCCCAAGCCTCTAGTTGTAACTGAATTATTTCCGACTAGATGCTTAAAGAAAAGCTAAGCAGATTCCGGGTTAAAAACTTTATACTATAGCCCCCAAGCTTCTAATCGAGAACTGAATTAGCTCTGACTAGATGCTTAAAGAAAAGCTAAGTATATTGCTAAGTAAAAAACTCTCGCTGTAGCCCCCGAGCGCCTAGGTGGAAAATTTCCGACCAGGTGCTCCAAGCAGATTAAACAACGGTTTGACCTTTTCCTTTTTTTTTCACAGAACGAGAATGCTCGGAGGGGCATGGCCAACGACAAGTACCAGAAGATGCGCGCAGATCTTGAAGCCGAAAAGGGTAAAACTGTCATCTTGAAGGAACAAATCATCAAAAACAAGAGTATGTTTTCTTTTTGCGCATTTCCGTCTTGTTTCTGTGCCTTCATTCTCCGAGTACTCACTGTGTACTTTGTTTTCTCCGACTTGCAGAACATGTTGCCAAGGCCAAGGACATTGTCGAGCAGTCCAAGCACATCCAGCAGCTGGATAGCGAGAACAAGATCCTTAAGGAGGAGAGGAAGGAGATGCTGAAAATGCATGAGGATTCCATGAAGGCCCTGCAGGACTCCGCCTCCGCGAAAATCAATCGCTTGAAGGAGGAGCTTGCGATCTTAAAAGATCAGAAGCAAGCTGCTGATGAGCAAAACCAATGCCACAGCGAGGCGTTTAAGCTCCTCCAACAAGAGAAAGAATCCTTGGCGGACACCCTCTGGCAGGCTAAGGCCAACATCTTCAGTAAGTTTCCTCCGCCTTGTATTTCTGTAGTCTGGATACTTCGAATTTATTGAACTCATGCGCTCCTTGTCGGAATTTGCAACTCACATGGGTTTAACCCGCTCGCCTCCTTCGGACAAGGAATGCATGGTTCTTGCCGGCAACTTTATCAACACCGCCATCACCCAAGCCAAAGAGATTGCCAAGTCCCTCCAGATATACATCAAGGCCTCGGACTCTGTGATGAAGTATTTGGAGATTCTGCGCCGAGCCCCCGAGCGTGTCACGAGCTGGAAAGCTTCATGTGCACGGGCTGGCGCTAGGATGGCGTTGTCAATGGTGAAGGCACACTACGAAGGTGCCGACATCGACACGGTGACCTCTGGTATCCCCGACGTCGACGATGATGGCAAAGATATTGATCATGAAGCCATCATGTCGTCCCTCGCGGGCTATGACACCAGAGTTGCCGAGTTGGTGGACATCGACATCTTCATGCCCATGAACACCATCGATAGCGTCAACCAAGATTCCTACGAGTTCCACCACAGTGTCGACGTTGAGGGTGATTCTTCGGCTGGTGACGATGTTGATTCCAAGTCTCTTGCGCCAAAGGAATGAAAACAACTTTGTAATATTTGTTTCACCTTTGGTGTATGCGCGGAAAAAACTTGATGATGTAACTTAAGGCGGAAAACAATGGTTGTTATTTTCTGCTACTTAAGAACTAATTTCCAACATGTATATATTTTTTAAGCAAGTGTTGGCTTATCCATTACTTTGGTTCTTATGCTTGACTTTTCGTGAGTCGGAAGACTCGTTGTCGGAACCATGCGCTTAGGTGATGATGCCCAATGGCACCGTCAATAACCTGAGCACAAAATCGCCGACAATAAGTGTCAAAAGTCACTACTCTAGAATCCACATAAAAACAACAAAGAACATGTAGACCAGAAAACTTAAACTAACACCCGTAGGCAGAATTTTCACAAGTGCAAACGCAAAGCTTGTGCATAAAGGTTTTACATGATCCAAAAATGAACACTAAAGGAGTTAAAAGACTCAGAAATATGAGTGAACCAAAGAGCTTTATGTCATTGATCATATAAGAGATACACAATTAGATAAAAAATGCTAAGTGTAAAAAGGACGTAGTTGTGCTATGTTCCATGGCCGATCAAGCTCCGGGTAGTCATCATCCGGGTCACTCGCTTACGCTTATGATCCTCGTTGGGTCTATCCTTTAGTTCACGATTGTCAACAAGGTAGTAAGACCCATTGAGCAGCGCCTTGCTTATGATGAACAGTCCTTCCCATGGCAGGGATAATTTGTGTGACTTCTTCTGCTTAAGTCGGAGCACCAAATCCCCCTCTTTAAATGAGCCATGCCAAACGCGGTGACTATGGTAGCTGCGTAGCTTCTGCTGGTAGATGGCGGATCTTTGGCATGCCAAAATGCGCTCCTCCTCGAGAAGGTCCACATATAGGCGTCTGGATTCTTCAGCGTCATCCTCGTCGTAGGCGGCAACTCTTGGTGCATCATGGAGGATGTCGGAAGGCAAGATGGCTTCTGCTCCATATACCATGAAGTAAGGGGTGTAGCCGGTGGATCTGTGGGTGTAGTTCGAACTCCACAACACAGATGGCAATTCTTCCACCCAGTTCCAAATGCTCTATGCAGCGCCTCAAGACGGGCTTGATTCCTCAGAATTAATCCATTGGCTCACTCAACGACCATTGGATTGTGGGTGTGCCATGATGCAAGGTCAAGTCGGATTCCTTTCTCCCAGAATAAGCCTCCACTTCTCCGAAAGTGACAAGTTGCTTCCGTTGTCGGTGATAATGCTATGTGGGAGACCAAATCTCACCACTAGATCCCGGACAAACCGAGGGCGCTTGCCCCATCAAGCTTTCTAATGGGTTTAGCTTCTATCCATTTGGTGAATTTGTCAACTTCTACAAGCGTATGCGTAAATCCACAAGGTGCCATCTGAACGGTCCCACCATGTCTAGCCCTGCACGCAAATGGCCAAGTTATTGGTATTGTTCGCAATTCTTCAGCAGGAACATGTGGTTGTCGGGCATAATACTGGCATCCCATGCATGTCTCAACCATCTTGTCGGCGTCCGCCTTGGCGGTCATCCAATAGAATCCTTGCCGGAAGGCTTTCGCGACCAACGATCGGGGAGCGGCGTGATGCCCACAATATCCGAGATGGATTTCGCGCAGGATTTCCATACCTTCTAGCTGGGAAACACACTTTAGGTATACACCAGTAGTGCTCCTTTTATAGAGTTTCCCATTGATTATGGTATAACCCTTTGCTCGTCGTACTATTTGCCGTCTTTCGACTTCGTCGTCGGGCAAAGTTCCGTGTTCGAGATATTCCATGAACGGTTTTGTCCAAACCGGCGGGACCTTAGTCACCATGTTGACGAAAGAGTCAGCTCTATCCGGGTTGTCGATGTCGGCTCCCTTCACGGATGGTGTGCGCAGATGCTCTAGGAAAACTCCTGGAGGAATTCGCTTGCGCCCTGACCCAAGCTTGGACAGTAGATCAGCCGCCTCGTTTTGCTCCCTAGGCACATACTTGACTTCATAGCCCAAGAAGCTCTTGGCTATCTCGTCCACTTCGTCGCCATATGCCGCCATCATAGGGTTCCGCGCATTCCAGGTGCCAGCCACCTGCTGGGCAACCAAGTCGGAATCTCCACAGCAAACTATGCGCTTCATGCCAATATCCTTGGCTACACGTAGTCCATGAATGAGTGCTTCATACTCTGCCATGTTGTTTGTAGCCTCGAAGTGGATCTGCAGAACGTAGTGTAGCTTGTCTCCTGTTGGTGTCTGTAGCAATACACCAGCCCCCGAGCCGTTGAGCAGCTTTGATCCATCAAAGTGCATCACCCAAGATTACGGTTTCGCAACGGAGTAGCGTCTGGCATCTCCGTCCAATCTGCAACAAAATCCGCCAAGGCTTGTGATTTGATAGCATCGCGTCTCTTGTAGGTGATCTCGAAGGCGGCAAGTTCAATGCCCCACTTCGCGACCCTTCCTGTAGCGTCGCTGTTATTGATAATGTCGGACAGTGGAGTCTTGCTCACCACTGTGATTGGGTGCTCCTGAAAGTAATGCCTTAGCTTCCGAGAAGCAAGGAATACTCCATAAGATATCTTTTGGTAGTGCGGGTAACGTTGCTTGGACTCCGTCAAGACCTCGCTCACATAGTAAACTGGTCGTTGAACTCCGTTCTCATAGCCTGGTTCCTTCTGCTCTACCACGACGACGATGCTGATTACCCGGTTGGTTGCCTCCATGTAAATTAACAAGGGCTCTCCAGGCTCGGGTGCTGCAAGGATGGGACTGAGGAAAGAATCTCCTTGAGCTGCTTCAATGCCGCATCTGCTTCGTCCGTCCACGTGAATTTTTCTGCCTTCTTCAGCAACTTGTATAGCGGCAGAGCCTTCTCTCCAAGTCGTCTCATGAACCGACTGACTTCTGCAACACAACCTGTTAGTCATTGAATGTACTTTAGGAATGTCAGATGGTTTATGTTTAAGATGGCCTTGATTTTCTCCGGATTGACCTCGATTCCACGTTGGGAAATGATGAAGCCCAACAATTTGCCGGCTGGAACCCCAAAGACGCACTTCTTGGGGTTGAGCATCATGTTGTATTTCCGGAGATTATCAAAGGTTTCTTTTAAGTCGAAGATTAAGTCGTTTGACTTTTTAGACATCACCGCAATATCGTCCACATAGGTGTGAACGTCCCGACCAATTTGGTCGCGAATGCAACGTTGCATTGTCTGCTGGTAGGTAGCACCTGCATTTTTCAGCCCAAAGGGCATCGTGACATAGCAAAACATGCCGTATGGGGTAGTGAACGAAGTGGCCAATTGGTCCGACTTCCTCATCTTGATCTGGTGGTATCCTGAGTATGCATCGAGAAAACACAAAAGTTTTGAGCCAGCCATCGAGTCAATGACTTGGTCAATGCGAGGCAAAGCAAACGGATCTTTGGGGCACGCTTTGTTCAAGCCGGTGTAATCAACGCATATTCTTAATTCATTGGTTCCCTTTTTGGGGACAAGTACAGGATTGGCCACCCATTGGGTGTGAAGGACTTCTCGGATAAATCTAGCCTTAAGTAACCTAGCTATCTCTTTGCCAATGGCGCGTCTCTCTCATCTCCAAAGCGTCGTAGAGGTTGTTTCACTGGTTTGCATTTTGGATCAATGTTTAAGCTGTGCTCGGCAAGTTCCCTAGGTACACCTTTCATGTTGGCAGGTTGCCAAGCAAAGATGTCCCTATTCTCACGGAGGAACTCGACGAGCGTGCTTTCCTATTTGGGGTCCAGGTTCGTCCCAATGGAGACGGTCTTAGAGGCATCGCCTACCACAAGTTCCACCGGCTTGGTTTCGATGGCGGCCTTGAACGCAGGAGCGGAGTCGGAGATCTTCTTCTTCGACGCGGGCATCTCTAACTCATTAACCTTGCTCTAGATCTCTTTGAATTCTTCGCTATAGAGGACAGCTTCTGCAACAGCTGCTTCATTGATCTCGCAGTCCCTTGCTTTGGTAAAGCTTCCAGATACGGTGATAATACTGTTTGGTCCGGGTATCTTGAGTTTGTTGTAGACGAAGCATGGCTTGGCCATGAACGTGTGGAATATGTCGCGGCCGAATATGACGTGGTACACACTCTTGAAGGGGACCACCTCAAAGGTCATGCGCTCTTGGCGGTAATTATTAACACCGCCAAAGGCTACCTGAAGTGTAATGCACCCAAGGGACCAAGCTTCCCGACCAGGAACTAGGTCGTGGAAAACGGTGTTGGTCCGCCTTAGGTTTGCCTCCGTCAAGTTCATCTTCTGCAGTGTATCCAGGTACATGATGTTGATGCTGCTTCCACTATCCACCATACACTTGGTGAACTCCACGCCGTCAATCAATGGGTTGATGACCATGGCGTACTGGTTCTCCGTGGGCACAAGGTCTGGGTGGTCCGTCCTGTCCCAAGATATTGGAACTTCCGACAAGCGCAGGTACTGGGGGACTGGAGGGAGAGTGGCCATCAGGATCCTCAGAGAGGTCTTTTGTTGTTGGACGGTGGGGGTGCCAAGGAAAGTGTGGTAGACTGGAGCCTTATTTGCGAAGGGGTTCTTGCCCTTGTCGTCGCTCTTGGCGGCGTGCTTGGGGTCAACATGTTCGTCCATGTCACTTGAATCCTTGGACTCCTCCTCCTTCTTCTTCCCTTTGCCCTTGCCTCGTGGTCTGTTCTTCGGACCTCGCTTGTATCCGGACTCCGGGTCTTCCTTGAGGTCATTGACGAACTTGCAGTGTCGACTGGTATGGGTGGCCTTTCCGTTGGCGTCGAGGTGTACGAGGCATGACATATCGCGGTACTCCTCGCAGGTTTGGGGAACGCGGAGCGGCGCCAAGGTGGTTTCACTTCCTCGTAGCTGCCCACGGCCAGCTCCCCTTCCTCGACCACGTTGTCCGCCTTCTCCTCGTCCTGCAAAAGTCATAGCGACCATGTCGGTAGATTGCTTTTCTTCTGGAGCGGTTTTCCGCTTTGTACTGTTGTTCCTCTGAGCCTGAGTTGGAACGGCCGTTGCCGGCAAGGAGCCATGAGCATCGTCGTCAGCAGCTACGAACTCACTAGCCAACTGATATAGGGGTTCGTAGCATGGAAAACAAAAAAAATTCTATCGCAAGAACACACACAAGCCAAGATCTATCTACTATATTGTAGCAACGAGTCGATAGAGTACTAACCCTCGAAGATTCCAAAGCAGTTAACAAGAGTAGATTCTCGTGGGTGATGTAGTCGTACACTTGCCGATCTCAAGATCGCATAGACGATCCTTCCACATGCTGCTCAGGCTTCAGAGTCGGTCACACGCTCAAGATTAATGAAGACCTTCCTCTCCCTTGTTCCATCAGGCAGCGGAGGTTGTAGCACTCTTCTCGCGATTCCGACAGCACGACGGCGTGGTGTCGGAAGTAGAGGGGAGATCTCGCAGGGCTTCGCCTTAAGCCGGAGCGAGTATGGTGGAGTATGAGAGAGAGCCTTGGCGATCTAGGGTTTAGAGGCACCAAGGGGTGGACTTGGCCGACGGCTAGGGAAAACTAGGGTTTGCCCCAAGTCGGCTAGAAGAGGAGACCTAGGCGGCGGCAACACTTGGAGGTGGTGGCGCCAAGGGCTAGGTTTTAGGTGTGAGGGGTAGAGGGGCGCCCTACCCCTCCTTATATAGGTGGGAGGGGCGGTTTGGGAGGAGGGAGTCCTCCTCCAACTCCTCCTCATGGCAGGCGGGTGGAGGGAGTGGGACTTCCTCCCCAAGTAGGTTTCCTACTCTCCCTCCACCAAGCAAACTTCGGATTTGACTTTTCAAATTGGCGTTTGACTTTCTAACTTGGATTTGATTTCTCTCTCCATATTGCCTAGCCAAGTGACCTAGTACATGATACAAACATTCCACATTGTCATGACACATCCATGTACCCTTCCCCTCCGGAGTGCCGGACCTTCCAGACCCTTCTAGAACATTCCCGATGAAAACACTGGAATCATTTCCGAACTCCGAAACAGGACTTTCCTTATATGAATCTTATTCTCCGGACCATTCCGGATCTCCTCGTGATATCCCGGATCCCATCTGATACTCTGAACAACATTCGATCTCTTACTCATCATTCCATAACTACTCAACAACATAGAATCCTTAAGTGTGTCTCCCTACGGTTCGTGAATTATGCAGACATGACCGAGACACTTCTCCGATCAATAACCAATAGAGGAATCTGGAAATTCATATGGCTCCCACATATTTCTACGATTACTTTGCGATCGAATTAACCACTTACATACGATACCAATTTCCCTTTGTCTCACAATAGTTTACTTATCCGAGGTTTTGATCGTCGGTATCTCTGCATACCTAGTTCAACCTCGTTACTGATAAGTACTCTTTTCTCGTTCCCGTGATATGTGATCCCTTGTGATCCAATCACATGCTTGCAAGCCAATTGGATGACATTTCACCGAGAGGGCCCAGAGTATATCTATCCGTCATATGGATGGACAAATCCCACTCTTGATCCATGTGCCTCAACACATAGTTTCCGAACACTCAATGCCACCTTTATAGCCACCCAGTTACGGTGTGGTGTTTGATGTCATCAAAGCATCTCATGGTCGAAGGAATTAGGTTACCATGTATCAGAAAGCATATAGCAAATGAAATATATTAAATGACTTGATCTTTATGCTACGCTTAACTATAGGAGTATGTCCATCACATCATTCTCCTAATGATATGACCCTATTTTTAATAACATATTCTATGTTCATGATCAGGAAACCATGATCATATATTAACCAACAAGCTAGTTTAACAAGAGGCTTTACTAGGGACTCTTGTATGTTTACAAATCACACAAGTATTAATGTTTCCGTTTAATACAATTATAGCATGGTATGTAAACATTTATCATAAGCATGAAGATATGATAATAACCACTTTATTATTGCCTCTTGGGAATATCTCCAACAGTCTCCCACTTGCACTAGAGTCAATAATATAGTTTCAAACCTTTGTGCATTCAACATATATGGCTTATCGGTGTTGTATTTACACGATTGCTAGTGGTCAACTGATCTCCGGATCCGACACTTTCAGGTCCGTGTGTAATTGCATGTCTTTGCGTCTCTACGCATCACTCATTCTCTAATGAGATGGCTTTGTATAAATTTGGTCCTTTGGTGAGACCTTTAGTTCTTTGGGGTTAAAACATGTTTATAATATTGTCGTACAATATATCTTCATAGTACTATCCCACTGTGAACCACACCTAGTTTGATAACAAACTACTTGACACAAATGCCCTCTTTTGCTACTATTATAGCAGTCATATACTTAGCCTTTTGTTGTAGTATCTGTCACAATGTCTTAACTTTGGAACTCATCCAAATTCATTATGGAACTTACTTTCCATTATATTGTGACACCCTTAGTTTAGATTGAGATAAACTTAATTTGTACTTCGTGACAAAACTAGTATCAATTTAGTACTTTTACAATGAACTAACCATCTATTTGTCACTTCTATAAAATAATATACTCTTAGTTCTTCCAAAATATCATAAGAATATCCTTACTATCGTCCAATGATCATCTTATGAATTATTCTGGTATATACTCATAACATTTAGAGCATAGGACATATCTGGATTTGTACATATCACAGTATGATTGATATAAATACTCTTTGTGATTTCATGCATCAAGTACCAATCTATACTTCAATCTTTGTTTCACTTACCAAGTGTCAATACACTTGAATATATCATCAATATTGAACTCATTCAATCCTTTCTGTGCGACAAGAACCTTTCTTGTAGTTTCTATATTGAACTCATTCAATATATCATCTATGTACTTTCGGCACAACCATATTAGTGTCTCAATCTATCTATATAGATATAGATGCCAAATATTTGGGTTTTGCCTAAATCTTTCATCGGGATGAAATTCTTAATATGTGTTACTAAAAGATACATCATTTCCAATCAACAATATGTCTTCCACATAATGTATTAGAAACATGTCTTAGTGCTCCCACTTAATTTCTAGCAAATGCAAGCATCTTCATTGTCTCCGATGAAATTAAACTCTTTTAACAATTTCATCATAGTAAAGATTCCAACTCCGCGATGCTTACTTCAACCATTGTAGTTTGCATACGTTTTTAGCATCCTTTGAATTAACAAAACCCTATGGACCGTGTTATGCACACGTCCTAGGTAACAATTCTATTAGAAGAACTTGTTTTGTTTATTCAACTACCATATAACAAAATTATATGTAGTGGTTGCTACATTAATCCGTCTTGACTAAATATCGCTATGAAAGATCAAATCTTGTCATATACGACCTTTGAACATTGTTGTGAACTCTTTCCCAACATGTCAACTATTTCATAGATGTCTATTTCTTTATAGATCCAAACATGACTATAAGGTCTTACACCTTTCTCGAGGGTCCTTCAAGTTCAAAACTTGATTTCTCGTGTATGGAACTATCACGGATTTTATGGCTTCAAGCCATTTTATGGAGTTAGGGCCCATCATCGCTTCTTTGCATGTAGTCCGTTCATTATTCTCAAATAATGATTCAACCCTCAAATCTTGGTATTTGATTGTTTACTCGACCTACTTGGTTCAATAGAAACTTTGACCTCCGTAACCACAACCTTTGAGGCACGTGAGCCATGAGCATTGTTGCTGCCTCCGGAACACTTTTCGGCGTTGCGCAACTTTGCACATATAGCTAAGGTTCTTTTAACCTTATCAAAGTTCTATTGTCCTCCCACTTATCTTTTCACGAAAAAATCCTTCTCAAAGAAACTTGACGTTCTAAGTGACAAACACTTTTGTCTCCGATGTTATGGAGGAACAGTTATTCGAAATAACATACAAAGACAGGTTCATCCGACTTTGGTTGCAAACATCTTTCTTATGCATAACATACCAATTTTTAAGAAAGGACAACTTGGGTTGTATCCCAAACCATAACTTTATATGGTGTCATTTCAGCGGATTATGATGGAGCTCTTTTCAGTGGAAAAACGGTAGTATCTAAAGCTTTTAATCTTTAAAATATAATGGAAGTTTTATGAATTACACCTTTGATCTTACCATGTCAAACAAGGTTTAATTACATATCTCGAACGCTCCATACTCTTATGGTGTTTCGAGAAATGCAAATCCACGGAACGATTCCTTAAATCTTTGGTATTATGCTAAACTTGTAACTCAAATATCTTCCTTTATGATCTTATCATAAACTATTTATATTCTTGTTACAATGATTTTGGACTTCATCTTGAAAGTCTTTCAACTTTTCAAATGTTTCATAATTCATCCTTATTAACTAAATTATCATATATTCACTCAAATTTTCAGAGAAAGCATATGAAGTTGAAATCCATCGCTCTTGACTACACATAATGGACTTCATACAACAATATGTACAAGTTCCAATAAGCTAGTCATGCGTTCCCTTTTGGCCTATGAATGAAGTTTTAATTATCTCTAGGAAAGTTTCACAAGCGTCATTTGATCAAAAATCAAAAGACTCCAAAATTCCATCCACATGGAGTTTCTTCATGTTTTCTTTCCAACATAATTTAAACGGTGATGTAACTTCCTAAGTGATCTTTCAATCAATTTGTCTTATCACATTTTTAGCACTAGTTTTATGGATGTGATTTCTCCAACGAGATTTGTAAATAATCCATCTTTTATGGATTACGACAATTATTTGAACAACCCTTTTGTTCTCATCATACCTGATAAAACAAATCTTGAAGGCAAGCTTTGATGTTTAACGAGCAACACAATAACCCTTTATTTGTTCTCGATGAACATCATCACATATTCTTTTGCTAGTTACTTAGGCCATTGTAGTTCATGAATGTTGTTGTTTCGTATGACGATTCTTACCAACAAATTCAGTATCCAATACTTAAGAACCACATTATTTAACAAGCAAAGAATACATCCATAACGCGTATATCCTCTATATACCTAAGCTGAACAATTCTAGTCTTTTCTTTTCTACCATATATTTATGAGATTCTCTTTCAGTATTTCTTTTCTGTTTGAAAGAATCTATCAACATCAATAGTGGAGCCATATACATGACACATAGTCCAAAGCATGTATAGTTAAATACCAATGTCTTTGGACTCGCACTTTGAAGTAGATCACCATCATCAAATGTTTGGTGTTCTTTCAAATTCCTTTCTTTAGTAATCTCTTGGTGTAGTAAACATTTTACCTACATCAAACATTCACCCTTATCATGGAATTATAGATGATTAAGCTACTTTTAGCTTATAATGGTGAATCGCGAGTATAATGTTGCTCTCCAAAACCTTATGGAGGATTAGGACAACTAGTGTCTCCAACCTTTTGTAAATTCTCATCACATATGAGAACATAAACTTTGCCATATTATACTCAATCATGTTGTAACCAAAACATCATTTCAGATATCGCAATATCTTCCATACATGATGGTTTCTGAAACAACTCTTTCAACTCCTAGATTACCTTGATATTGAAACTATCTTTCGAATATCAAGAATCATGGAGATAAACATGATACTTATATACTAACACTGGAATTGTTACTCTTGATTTAATACCAACTATTAAACTTCACGGAGTAATCGAAGCTTACTGAAAGTTTGCAATGGGACTTTTAAACTTTAGATTAACACTTCAAAACAATACGATACCAGTTCATAAAATAACTAACCAGAATTCTATAGTTCTATCATCTCAATTATAACTAAGCACAAGGTGGTAAACGCATGCCAATGACTACAACAACTATGCAAATTCACTTTGATTTAATTTATGATAAATAGTGTTCAACTTTTAATCATATTGTTGTTAAACTCCCACTCAAAACAATATCCCTCACATTGTTTTAGTGATCACACGAACCAAATCCACCACATCAAAACCGATCATCACGAGAGTTGATGTAGTTTCAATGGCGAACAATCAACATGTTCATCATATCTACTATATGACTCATGCTTTACCTTTCGGTGATCCGTGTTCCGAGACCATGTTTGTACATGCTAGGCTCGTCAAGGTCAAACCTTAGCTTCCGCATGAGCAAATCTGGCTTTCTCACGTTGTATACACTCGCAGAATCTAACACAACCAATCATCACGTGGTGCTTCAAAACAACGAGATTTAGCAACGGTGCTTACTAAGGATGAACACTTTAAACTTGAAATTTGTGTGCTTGAGGGATCATTTTATAATGCTACCTTCGTGAACTAAGCAATACAAGATGCATAAAAGGATTAACATCACATGCAATTCATAATATGTTATATGATATGGCCTTTCTTCTTGTGCTTCCGATCTCCATCTTCAAGAACGAACATGATCTCCATCATCACCGGTGTTGCGTCAAGGTCAATGGCTCCGCTTCATGGTTGTCTTCCACCAGCTTCAACTATTACAACTACTTTGAATAGACATGCGGGTCTTAACGGAATTTAAAGACAACCATATGGCTCCTGCCGGTTGCCAACTTACAATAAGGAACATTGCATACATCAAATATAATTACAATCATGGCCATATCACATCACAACACACCCCTGCAAAACAAAGTTAGATGCCTCTAATTTTCTTTGCATGTTTTATGTGGTTTGGAGCTTTCAATAAGTGTCGTTCTAACTTACGAACAAGAACCACAACATTGATACTAGTATTGTCAATCACCCGTTGTAAATTGAATCTTAACTATGTTGGGAGAAACAGGCACCCGCAAAGCCGCTTATGCAATACAAGTTGCATGTCAAGTGTGGAGCAAGTCTCATGAACGATGTCATGTAAGGTTAGCCCGGGCCGATTCATCCCACCATCCCGCAAGATGCAAAGTACACAAGAAGCAATCGACAACAAAAGCATCAACGCCCACAATGACCATTGTGTTCTACTCGTGCAACAGATCTACATATAGACCTGGCTCTGATACCAGTGTAGGGGTTCGTAGCATGGAAATAAAAAAAATCTATCGCAAGAACACACACAAGCCAAGATCTATCTACTAGATTGTAGCAACGAGTTTATAGAGTACTAACCCTCGAAGATTCCAAAGCGGTTAACGAGAGCAGATTCTCGTGGGTGATGTAGTCGTACACTTGCCGATCTCAAGATCGCATAGACGGTCCTTCCGGCGCTGCGTTCTGGCAGCGCTTACATAGCCGGTCACACGTTTGGTAGTCAATGAAGACCTTCCTCTCCCTTGTTCCAGCAGGCAGCGGAGGTTGTAGCACTCTCCTCGCGATTCCGGCAGCACGACGACGTGGTGTCGAAAGTAGAGGGGAGATCTCGCAGGGCTTCGCCTTAAGCCGGAGCGAGTATGGTGGAGTATGAGAGAGAGCCTTGGCGATCTAGGGTTTAGAGGCACCAAGGGGTGGGCTTGGACGACGGCTAGGGAAAACTAGGGTTTGCCCCAAGTCGGCTAGAAGAGGAGACCTAGGCGGCGGCAACACTTGGAGGTGGTGGCGCCAAGGGCTAGGGTTTACGTGTGAGGGGTAGAGGGGCACCCTACCCCTCCTTATATAGGTGGGAGGAGGGAGTCCTCCAACTCCTCCTCATGGCCGGTGGCTGTAGGGAGTGGGACTTCCTCCCCAAGTAGGTTTCCTACTCTCCCTCCACCAAGCAAACTTCGGATTTGACTTTTCAAATTGGCGTTTGACTTTCAAACTTGGATTTGATTTCTCTATCCATATTTCCCAGCCAAGTGACCTAGTACATGATGCAACCATTCCACATTGTCATGACACATCCATGTACCCTTCCCCTCCGGAGTGCCGGACCTTCCAGACCCTTCTAGAACATTCCTGGTGAAAACACTGGAATCATTTACGAACTCCGAAACGGGACTTTCCTTATATTAATCTTATTCTCCGAACCATTCCGGATCTCCACGTGATATCCCGGATTCCATCTGAGCCTCTGAACAACATTTTGTCTCTTACTCATCATTCCATAACTACTCAACAACATCTAATCCTTAAGTGTGTCTCCCTACGGTTTGTGAATTATGCAGACATGACCGACACACTTCTCCGATCAATAACCAATAGAGGAATCTAGAAATTCATATGTCTCCGACATATTTATACGATTACTTTGCAATCGAATTAACCACTTACATACGATACCAATTTCCCTTTGTCTCACAATAGTTTACTTATCCGAGGTTTTGATTGTCGGTATCTCTGCATACCTAGTTCAACCTCGTTACTGATAAGTACTCTTTTCTTGTTCCCGTGATATGTGATCCCTTGTGAGCCAGTCACATGCTTGCAAGCCAATTGGATGACATTCCACCGAGAGGGCCCATAGTATATCTATCCATCATATGGATGGACAAATCCCACTCTTGATCCATGTGTCTCAACACATACTTTCCGAACACTCAATGCCACCATTATAGCCACCCAGTTACGGTGTGGTTTTTGATGTCATCAAAGCATCCTTCCGGTGATGGTGATTAACATGATCTCATGGTCAAAGGAATTAGGTTACCATGTATCAGAAAGCATATAACAAATGAACTATATTAAATGACTTGATCTTTATGCTACACTTAACTATAGGAGTATGTCCATCACATCATTCTCCTAATGATATGACCCTGTTGTTAATAACATCTTCTATGTTCATGATCAGGAAACCATGATCATATATTAACCAACAAGCTAGTTTAACAAGAGGCTTTACTAGGGACTCTTCTATGTTTACAAATCACACAAGTATTAATGTTTCCGTTTAATACAATTATAGCATGGTATGTAAACATTTATCATAAGCATGAAGATATGATAATAACCATTTTATTATTGCCTCTTGGGCATCTCCAACAACTGAATCATCTGGTTCAAGTCAAGCTGGTGATTGTCCTGCAAGCGCTTCAGCTTATGTCGGAGCAGCGTGCCCCTTTCCAACCCATCGGCAATGGCGGTCTGAGCGTGCACTCCTGCACAGGAATTCTTCATATCCAGCCAGCGGGAGAGGTAGGCGCGAGATGTCTCGTCTTTCTCTTGCACACACCGCTATAGATCGCCCATTGTGCAGGGACGCTTGTATGTACCCTCAAAGTTCTTGGTGAACGCTTCTTGCATGTCCAGCCAGTTGTAGATAGATTTCTCCGGCAAGTTGTCGATCCATTGATGGGCCGTTCCCGCCAACATTCAGGGAGGTACTTGACGGCGACGTTGGGGTTGCCTCCGGAAATCTCCACCGCGTTGCCATAGTCCTGCAACCTTGTGGCTGGCTTGGCGGTGCCGTCATAGGGCTTAATGGTCTTGTCAATCCGGAAACCTTTGGGGTAAGTTGCGGACCGTATTGCAGGTCCAAAGCAACGTGGTCCCAGGTATGGTCCTTCCCGGGCCTCGTGGATCTTGTCGATCCGCGAACATGCATCGTACGGCTCCGGGTTCTTCCTTTTGTCAACAGGGGATGGGCTGCGTGAACGACGCGGGACTCTTCCTCCATGGTGACTGCTTGGAGGTGATAGAGGCGGAGGTGGCGGTGGGTTAGCCTTCTTGTTGTTGCCCTCCTGTGACACCTCACGTCTGTCACGGTTGCTTGTCGGACGCGGAGGGTCATGGCGCAACCTGCTCTTGTGTCCTTGGTTGCGCTCTCCGTCATGACGGGTCTGCTCCGCGTTGTCGCGGATGATGATGTCGCACTGCTTTGGTGGGGGCATATCCATACGATGGTGAGACTTGTAATCTTCGTGATGTCGGGGATATCGGGGCGGTGGCTATGGGCGACGAGGTCAGGCCTTTTCTCTGTGGTTGGAGGATATGGGGATGACATCCTTCCTGTTGCGCGCATCCCTCCGTCTTCGTTCTGATGAAGCCGTCTGGGACCCGACGTCAAGAGGAGATTTGTCCCTTGGCAGCTTGTACTGGCTAGACTGGCAGAGCGCTGGGGTAGACTCAAGCCTCTGAGAGGTAGCCTTTTCCTGCTGCTTCACTGCCTTGGCCACTAGGTCATAGACCTGTTCCACTACCTCAGGTGATCTATCCTGCTCCAGAAGGGTCTTGGCGACGACGAGGTTAAGGATTGGGGTGGGCATCACCTTCTTGCCTTCGCTGTCAATGTATGGCTTGGCCTGTGCCGGTTTCGAGGGAGCCCATCCTAGGTTGCGCCGTACACCAGGATCGTTGATGACGCGAGCCGGAGCTTTCTTAGCCTTCTGCTGTTATAGCAAAGTCTTGTACTCGGCCTCCATTGCTCTAGATTTCTCTATGGATTTCTGCGCGTTGACCAGATCTCGATCTAGTTTAGCACCTTGCTCCGTGATGTCTTGCGCCTCCTCCAGCAGCTGATGGCGCTTCTCATCAAGCTGGGTCACGTTCCGGATATGAGCAACGGTTAGTGGCTCGACAAGGAGATTGTCGTACATCACTCTATCAGATAGAGTAACTTGGGCTACTACTGATGTAGATGCTGGAGGCGGCAAGTTTGCGGTGTTATTGTTGCTCGGGCCGGTCTGCAAGTTCTGCTACCTTTGGGTTAGGCGGGGGAGGCATGACTTTCGCGCGATCATCGTCAGCAGCAATAAGTGGCCCCTTCCCCTTTTCCAGCGCCATAGGCAGAGCTCGTCCAGGCTGATCTTCATCCATCGCCGTCCAAATGGTGACGAACACCCCTAGAGACGTGACGGTGTTGTGGGCTTGCTCGTCGCGCGAGTACTCCTCCATCTCCTGCATGGCGGAGTCTTGATCTTCGGGACTAAAGTCTATCTCCTCTGAATCTGCACTGAAATTAGCATAAAGCGTGTCAATGACAGAGTCGGAGGGTGCCAGGACTTCCTCGATGACGGGCGGTGGAGGTGCAACGGCCTCGATGATGACTGGAGGTGGTGGTGCTGCTGCGACGATGATGTCGGGAGGCGATGGCGGCGGCTGCTGAATCGGAGGTTCTCCATCTCTGAGCGCGAGCTCCATCTGGGATGCTGCGTCAGCTTCTGTGTAGTCGTTGATGGTGCTCACCATCTCTTCGAGGGTGAGACGTCCTGTTGCCTGCTGTCGTCTTAGAGAATGTTGGAGAAGCGTGCCACGGTCCAGTCCTTCCACGAAGTGATACAAAGCATTACAATCGGGGTAGTGGGCCAGATCGGCTCGTATACGGAGCCACCTGGCCAGGTAATCACGGGGGTTTTTGCCCTCTCTTTGAACGCAACGCGCTAGATCGAATATGGTAACCACGCCGACGAACTTGGATCTCTGCCTCCAGACGCACGGACGAAGCCGACGGATTTGCAGAGATCTTCCACCTTTATATCCTACACATGGGCGGTTTGGGTGGGCCTTGAATTTTTCCGATCTTTGCCGGCGAACTCCGAGGAGAGATCCGACATCGATCCTTCCGCGAGCGTATCCTGCCCGTAGGCGGTCCGTGCGGGTCTTGATGCTTTCCGATCTTTGCCGGAAAACTCCGAAGAGAGATCCGACATTGATCCTTTCACAAACGTATCCTGCCTGTAGGCGGTCCGTGCGGGTCTTGATGCTCCTCCGACTCCCAGGGAACTAGTGTCCGAGTCGGTTTCGCCGATGAAGAGGTGGATGTCTCTGATAGGAACGATCAAATACCGTGTAGGGTTCGTCTTTGCCGGGATCCAGAACTCGTCAGGAGGGATGATCGAAACGTTGCCGGAGAAGAGAACGCGGCCGATGGCTACGGTTTCGCCGATTCCCGTGAAGATCTTGGTCCTCGCCCGCTAAAGAGCCTGAAGTGCCTCTTGCCCCACGATGGGCGCCAACTGTCGTGGTATTGCCGGCGAGTACGCCATGGAGGGGTCCTCACAGTGCGTGTTTAGAGACGTGGGGTAAGGCGGACGGTTGATGGGTACGAGGTAACACAGCTTACCCAGGCTCAGATCCCACAACGGTGGCGGAATCCTACTCCTGCTATAAATCACTATAAGGGCAATACGCCGAGTTACAGAGATAGGTTCGATGTGCGAGGTTGTGTGTGTCGATCTATGATCGTATGAGATTGTGTGAAGTTGTGCCCTAAAGGCTCCCATAGGCCCGACTTATATAGTCGCCAGGTCCTAGGGTTATAGGGAAAAGTACTAGCCAGACAGGTTATAGAGTCCTACATCGTCTATCACTAGTCTTGTGTATCTTGCACTCCAAGGCTCCGGGTACGCTGGTAACTCCACCATAGCTTTCCTTTATCCGGCATGGGCCTCCCTTCTGGATCCACCTAACTGGGCCGCCCAGCAGGCCATAGGCCATGCTACCGACTATGGGTCATCCGGGTTAGCCGGATAAAAGACATGCTATAAGGATACCCATATAGCATATCCCCAACAGTAACCTCTTATTTTAAGAAACTATTGGTCAAAAGTAAAAGAAAAATTAATTCAAGGGAAAAATATAAGGTATGATTGCCATGAAAAATTATGTTGTCTCAGTAGTAAGTGCATCCTTTATTGAAAATTTCTGAGCTAGTCCCGCAACTATTAAGGAACGATTAAACTCTCCAGTGAGTGCATTAGTCTAACTCAATATCACTTCCGCATCCATAAGATGATAAACAGAGATATAGGGCTTCTGAAACTTGCCTATTGAAATTTTCAGCGTCCCAGTTCAATTGCAGCTGCTTCCATCCTTTCGGCAATCACCAATTATATCCAATGGTCACATAGTGTACTGCCCTCTATGTTGATGAGCTATGCGGGCATGGTTTTCCAATGTAGCCATTGTCAATATCTTGCCAACAGTCACATGAGACCAAACAGAAATCAGAAACGGTTCGTTCTTGACAACATAATTGAAGTAACAACAAATAACATATACGTAAGTACAGACAGTGTACCTTGGCATCCACCAGCGCTTGTAGATATGGGTTCCCTAAAATACATTGGTATAACTGCAGTGATATCCAATTCCGCTGAGCAAATTATAGCAGTAAGAATTCTCCTTGCAAACATATGATCCAGAGTGTTTTGATGCCTTCTCGCAGCTCTGAAGAACATAGTGCATGTATGATTAAAGTATGCATGTATAATGAAACAAACCAACAATCTAAAATTCTGAAACTTAAGTGATTTTCTGACAGGTTGGTGCATAATTTGAATGCATAAGCGACAGATCCCTTTGCTGGTAAATCAGAAGAGTGGGATTTATCTCTAGAAAATTCTATTGGAGATATGCCCTAGAGGCAATAATAAATGTAGTTATTATTATATCTTTGTTTTTATGATAAATGTTTACATTCATGCTATAATAGTATTAACAAGGAAACATTAATACTTGTGTGATTTGTAAACTAAAATAGAGTCCCTAGTAAAGCCTCTTTATAAATACTAGCTTGTTGGTTAATAATTGATTGTGGTTTCCCTATCATGAACATTGAGATGTTATTAACAACAAGATCATATCATTAGGAGAATGATATGGTGGACATACTCCTATAGATAAGCGTAGCATAAAGATCAAGTCATTTTAATAGTTCAATTGCTATATGCTTTCTGATACATAGTAACCTAATTCCTTCGACCATGAGATCATGCATATCACCTTCACCGGAAGGATGCTTTGATGACATCAAACACCACACCGTAACTGGGTGGCTATAAAGGTGGCATTGAGTGTTCGGAAAGTATTGGTTGAGACACATGGATCAAGAGTGGGATTTGTCCATCCATATGACGGATAGATATACTCTGGGCCCTCTCGATGGAATGTCATCCAATTAGCTTGCAAGCATGTGACTGGCTCACAAGGGATCACATATCACGGGAAAGAGAAAAGAGTATTTATCAGTAACGAGGTTGAACTAGGTATGTAGAGATACCGACGATCATAACCTCAGATAAGTAAACTATCGTGAGACAAAGGGAAATTGGTATCATATGTAAGTGGTTCATTCGATCGCAAAGTAATCGTAGAAATATGTGGGAGCCATATGAATTTCCAGATTCCTCTATTGGTTATTGTTTGGAGAAGTGTCTCGATCATGTCCGCATAATTCACGAACCGTAGGGAGACACACTTAAGGATTCGACGTTGTTTGAGTAGTTATGGAATGATGAGTAAGAGACTGAATGTTGTTCGGAGTCTCAGATGGGATCCGGGATATCACGAGGAGATCCGGAATGGTCCGGAGAATACGATTCATATAAGGAAAGTAATGTTTCGGGGTTGGAGAATGGTTCCGGTGTTTTCGCTGAATGTTCTAGAAGGTTCGGAATGTCCAGACTCGGAGGAAGGGTACATGAATGTTTCATAACAAGTTGGAATGATTGCATCATGTACTAGGTGTCATCGCTGAACAAAATAAAGGGTTTAATCAAATCCTAGTTTGAAAAGTCAAACGCCAATTTGAAAAGTCAAACGGCTATTTTGTGAGGTGGAGGAGAAGGAAACCTACTTGGGAGGAGTTCCTCCTCCACCGCCGCCCACTTGACCGAGTTGGGAGGGACTCCTCCTTGGCGCCCCCTCCACATATAAGGAGGCGGCTGCCTCCAAGACCTACACCTTGCCCTCTAAACCCTAACCCTAGCCAGCCCATCATAGCCGCCACCGCCCTAGGGTTTCTCCCAAGCCACGAGTTGGGGCTTCTAGTTGCCCTAGCCCGCCTAGCCCTTCTACTTGGTGTGTCTAAACCCTATATCACCGAGGCTCTCTCATAGTCCACCATACTGCCTCAAGCTTAAGCGGCCTCGTGATCTCCCTCTACTTCCGTACCACGCCGTTGTCACTTGAATCGCGAGGAGAGTGCTACAACCTCCATTTTCTTGGAACAAGGGGAGGAAGGTCTTCTCAAGTACCGAACGTGACTGATCATGGAAGCGCTTAACGCAGCGGAAGGATCGTCTCTGCGATCTTGAGATCGGCAAGAATCGACTACATCACCCACGAGAATCCGCTCTCGTTAAACACTTTGGAATCTTCGAGGGTGAGTTATTCCATCGACTCATTGCTACAATCTAGTAGATAGATCTTGTCTTGTTTGTTTGTATGCGGTAGAAAATTTTTGTTTTCCATGTTACGAACCCCTTCAAATTCATCTATATCAGAATCTTGGTAAACAACTAAGCATGGACAGAGAACAAATGGAAGAAAAATCCAAACATGACCACGTAATGTATCCTCTAGAAGTTAATGCATCAATGGAGAGGACTCTCAACTCAACTTGTTACAACACCAATAACCTAAAGTAATATCCTTCTGTACTCAATCTGTTAGCGCACATAAAAATAGTTTACTCGCATAAGCAAAGGCACATAGATTCAAATCTTTTACCCTCTTTATCTTCAAAATTGAAAGGAATAGAGATGTATTATCACCCTCAGCATAGGCATGCTTCTCAAAGCCATCCTAAACTACACAGTAATTCTCATATCGACACAAAACTATCCCCTAATAAGCTTCATATCAAACAGTTTTAAAAGAGATAGATCTTGTCCAGGAAGCCTACTCGAGTTATCACTGATAGTGTTGCAGTAATCAACCACGAGTCACACCACATATCAGATGTTGTTTGGAAGAGAAATAATCAAACCAAGTATTGAGCCTAATATTAATAATATAAGAGGAATCGAGCAAACAGACAACAAGAAAGAAAGGGGAAGGGATGGCCTCACACCTTGCTGGGGTGTGGCCGTTAGGAGCTTGGAATCGAAGGAACTTGAAGCCGTAGCCGGAGGATTTCTGCAGCTCCTCCCTTCCGCATTGGTGGGGCCGGTCGGTTCTTCGGGGGATTGGGGTGGACGGGACGAATGCAAAAAGAGGCTTCATAGCCACCAATGGCGAACGAAATCGGGATAGACCTTGAGCAGGGTTGGCTGAATCCTTTACCTGTTCGGAGAGGCAGCAAAGCCGGTGGCGGCGCCTGTCCCCAGCGACGGAAGATCCAAAACCTAGCGGCATCTTTCCCTTTTCTTTTGCCTCTTCCCCTCTCTTGAATCGACTGAAGTGGTCGCGCCGCTGACTGCTATGCCTCCATGATACGTCCATAACGTATCTACTTTCTCGAACACTTTGCAATTGTTTCTCCTCTAAACATGTGTGATTTGGATGCAACTAACACGGACTGACGCTGTTTTCAGCAGAATTACTTTGGTGTCTTGTTTTTGTGCAGAAAATCAACTATCAGGAAAAATCCCGGAAAATATGCCAAAAACTATATTTCACCAGAAGATCCACGGAGCCAGAAGGAGAGACAGAGAGGTGGCCTGGGGGGGCCAGACCCACCCCAGGCATGGTCCCACCACTGGTCGCGCTTGGAGGAGGTGCAGCCTCCAAAGGCAGCCCCTTAGCCTCCCTCTAGGCCTATAAGTTGCCTTTCGACCTAAAAACCAAGGGGGGTTCGATAGTTTTCTAGAAAGAGTTCCGCTCCGCCGCTGCCACCAGAAACCAAGATTCGGATCCAGAAACTCCGTTCTGGCACCCTGCCGGGACGGGGAATTTGGAGAGGATCATCGCCATCGTCATCACCAACGCATCTCCATCAACCACAGATGTTTCCCTCATCCATGAGTGAGTAATCCCCCGCTGTAGGCTTGGGGATGGTAGGGATTGGATGAGTTCTATCATGTAATCGAATAGGATTGTTAGGGCATAGTTCCTAGTATCTCTTGTGCTATTTGACTTTGTTGCAACTTGTTGTGCTTAATGCTTGTCACTAGGGCCCGAGTGCCATGATCTCAGATCTTAACTTATTATTGAATCATTATGATAGTATTGTTTGTGATGTTATCTGCAAGTTGTGTACACATATCATTGCCCGGATCTAAAGGCCCCAAAGTGACAATAATTGGGACAATCGGAGGGGACGGCTGTGGTGTGAGGATCACATGTGTTCACGGAGTGTTAATGCTTTGCTCCAGTGTTCTATTAAAAGGAGCACCTTAATTGTCAGTAGTTCCCTAGAGCCCCACGCCAGCTGGTCGGATGTAAGATGTTGTGCAAGTTCTCATTGCGAGCACGTATGACTATATTTGGAGCACATGCTTAGGATTGTTTAGTACTTGGATGCTCGTTATTATTTATCTGAAATGCCCTAGATCTTGAAGTTACATGTTTAGACTCGTCCATGCAACGCCCGTCCATCCATCCCTATGCCTATGACACTCGAATCCTACTGTTACCGTTATTGTTACTATAACTACTATTTCACTATTGCTGTTGTTGCTTTGCTGTTACTACTACCAAATTGTTGCTATTGATAAACTTCTGTGAGCAAGAACTATTTTCAAGTGCAGCTGAATTGACAACTCAGTTGTTAAGGCTTACAAGTATTCTTTGGCTCCCCTTGTGTTGAATCAATAAATTGGGTAATACTACCCGCGAAGACTGTTGCGATCCCCTACACTTATGGGTCATCAACACTATTTTACAGCGCTGTTCTTGAGCATAGCTTTATTTGTAAGTTCACTTGGATCTATCATTGTTCACTGCTAATCCTTTCATCATGGGGAAGACTCGTGATGGAAAATTCCCTATTTTACCATCCACTACAAAAAGAGGTACAGTCCTAAACACCTCTGCTGCTCTTGATTCACCGTCTGTTATAAGTAAGCTTATCACACCACCACCACATGCTCATGCTACACACACTGCTACTACTGCTAAATCTGAAATTGCTTTTGATACTCATGATATTATTTGTACTGTGCTTGATGCAAGTGGTTCATTAGGTCCTTTTCTAGATGCTACTATGGCTAGTCTAGGAAATACCAAAACTCCTAGTGAAGACACTATTACACCTGTTAGCTCACCTGAGGCTAGTGAGAGTTATGATATTAATGATGGTTGCATTGAGCTCACTGATGATTTTGTTGAAGAGTGCCGAAACACATATGGTACTAGTGCTATTAAGAGTCTCCTTTCTAGACGTACTATTATGCCTAAGTTGTCCTCCGATCCTAAGTTTGGTACTTCTCCCATAGACATTAAAGATAAATATTATGATTTCTCTCTTGATTTATCTTATTTAGATATTGTTGAGAAAGAACCTTTCTGTGGGACTAAAAATGAGAGTGTTGTGGCTCATATGAATGAGATTTATACTATTTGTGCTTTATTCTCTTATGATTTTAAGATGCGCAAGTACTTTGTTGCTAAGATTTTCCCTTTTTCACTAAAAGGAGAAGCTAGGGCTTGGTTTAATAGATTACCTCCTGCTTCCATTGATAGCCCTGATTGTTTGATTGCTTCTTTCTTTCAGAAATATTTTCCTCCTAGTGTTAGACATGCTGCTTTTCAGAGACTTTTTGATTTTAAACAGGGAGAAGAAGAGAAATTGCCTGAGTCATGGACAAGGTTCTATGCCTTGATTCATGCACATCCTGGATGTCCATTACCTAAGAATGAGTTTCTTGATATTTATTATAATGGACTAACTGATGATTCTAGGACCTACCTAGATAGCTTTGCTGATTGTGTTTTCAGGAAAAGAACTCCTACAGATGCTGAAGAATTAATGGCTAAGATAAGCAAGAATTATGATGATTGGACTTCAACTGACCTGAATACACCTGAGCCTATTACTCCTGAACCAGATGTTCCTGAACCAATTCCAACGCCAACACCAAAGAAAAGAGGAATTATTGCATTAAATGATGAAGTGATGAAGGAAGCTAAGAAGTGTCTAAAGGAGAAAGGTATTAGAGTTCAAGATGTGAAGAATCTACCTCCTATAGAAGAATTATGTAAGCCAATTCCCCACTCATCTACTATTGAGGTACACTCTCTCCAACACTTTGATGAAGGTGATATTCCCTATAGTAAGCCTCTTGATCAATGCTTAGAGGAACTTGACATTTTTATTGTTAAACAAGGTAATTTTAATAAACAAGTTCAGAATCATTTATTGGAAAACTCTAGAGATATCAATGAGTTGAAAGATATTGTGAAAAGAACTTTAAATGATATTAAAATTATTTGTAAACACTTTCAAATGGTTCAAACTCAACTTGATCAACTTGCTAAGGTTCAAAAGGATATGCTAGTTAATGCTTCAGGAGATAAACATGCTTATGAAATTAAAACTAGGAGTGGTATGGCTACTCAAGATCTTTTATATCCTAAAGGACACCCTAAAAGAATTGAGCAGGACTCCCAACAAGTAGATAGTGGTAGTCCTCATCAGAGAAAGAAAAAGAAACATAAGATAGTTGATGAACCACTTGAACCTGTTGTAGATCCTAATAGTATATCTATCTCCGATGCTGAAAGTGAGAGTGGTAATGATAAAAATGAAGCTCCTGATAATAATGAGGAAATTGAGGAAGAACCTGAGAAGCACACTAAGAACACTAGGTACACTAAGGAAGATTTTATTACTAATAAACATGGTAAAGAGAGAGAACCTTGGGTGCATAAACCTATGCCTTTTCCAAGTAAGAAACACAAGTCAAAGGAGGAAGAACACTACAACAAGTTTTGTGAATGGATGAAACCTTTATTCTTGCAAATTCCTTTGATTGATGCTATTAAGTTGCCTCCCTATTCAAAGTATATGAAGGATATTGTCTCTAATAAAAGGAAGATTCCTAATGAGGAGATTTCTACTTTGCTTGCTAATAACTCCTTCAATGGTAAGGTTCCAAAGAAACTTGGTGATCCAGGTATACCAACTATTCCTTGCTCTATTAAGAATAATTATGTTAGAACTGCTTTATGTGATTTGGGAGCTAGAGTTAGTGTTATGCCTTTTTCTCTCTACAAGTGACTCAAGCTAGAAAAGTATATACCAACTGATATATCTTTGCAAATGGCTGATAAGTCAACTACTGTTCCTGTTGGTGTATGTGAGGATGTTCCTGTTCAAGTAGCTCATAATTGCATGGTTTTAACTGATTTTGTTGTGCTTGAAATGCATGAAGATGATAATATGTCTATTATTCTTGGGAGACATTTTCTTAATACTGCAGGTGCCGTCATCAATTTTAATCAAGGAAAAGTAACATTCAATATTAATGACAAAGAGCACACTGTATATTTCCCCAAGAAGGTTGCCAAAAGCTATTGCCTGAATTCTATTGAAAATGTTGAGAGCATCAAGGTTGGAGAAATATATTGTCCCATTCCACAAGAAAATTTTGAAACTATTATGATTGGGACCATTGCTATCAAGCTTGAGGTAACATAATCACTTGGTAGAATACAAAGTTTTGCTTCATCTAAGATTTTTTTGGTAACAAGACTTGATCAACCTTGTTAACAAAAGGATTTTAATGAACAAAATAATGTTTCCACTATGGCTATTCTTTCTTTCTTTCTTTTACTTTTCTCCTTCCTAGTCTTTTCTTTAGTTTTAGTTTTGCTAGTTGCTTGTTTGTTTGAGTTTCTTAGAGCTCCTGTAGTTTGACTTTTGGTTTGCTTTTGCTTCTTCTGAAAAAACTGTTTCTGCGAGAAAATCAATTTTCGTACCCTCAAAATTGGCCAAAAATAAAGTTTCCCAAAAAATTCCAGAAAATTCAAAATATTTTTTCCTCGAAAAAAGGGGCAGAGAGGCACCTGAAGGACCCAGGGGGCCACCCCAGGGCCCCACACCCATGGTAGGCGCGGCCTACTAGGAGGTGGCGCCTGGGGGGGTCTGGCCCACCTGGGCCCCTCCAGGCTGCCTCAACAAAGCCACCTTCTTTCTCTCTCCCAAAAAACACCAGAAAACTTGCTCAAGCTCGAGTTCTTGTTGTTCTTGCTCATGATTTTCGATCTCCTTGTTCAGCCCATCTCAAGTGTTGATTTTTGGAGGGATTGCTCCTTGGTATGTGCCTCCTCCACTTGTCCAATTAGATTTGTGATTGGTAGATTGCATCTTAAGTATTTTGCTTCTATAGGTGTCAGGTTGTTTGAGCTTGCATGCTTGTTCTATGCTTAGAAACTTTGTTTTGATGCATGTGTAGTCCTCTAGCAAGTTCCTATAGTAGTTGCTCATCATTTATCAACTTAGAAATCACTTGGTTTGATGGTTGTTTAAAATTTCAGAAAAGGGAAGTCATGGACCACCACACATTTGGCGATATTTTTGAGAGTGATGCACCTAGAAGGGCAAGGCTTCCAAGGTCATATACCAGCTCTAGACCCTCATACAATGAGGATCTCATCACTCCGTGATTTGGTGACGAGGGAGATGAAGGGGATGCGCACCCCTTCGCCTTTCCTTGTCAAACTTTCTTGCGAGATGCTGGGATTCTTAATGATTTCATGACCTTGGTATAGAGGGCTGGACTAACAAGTTACATGCAGTATGAGAGCGCACAATATGCTTTGCTTACTAAAACATTTGTGGAGAGTTTCTCCTTTACTAATAGTTTGTTCAAGCCTACTGTGTCTTTCAAAATTTATGGCAGGGCTCATTCTCTGACTTTGAAGCAATTTTGCAAGGCCCTAGGACTTGGTACAACTGGATCATCAAAGAATATTACACCTGATGATTTGTTAGAGCTTTACCGAGGAATAACCAATGATAATGACCGTAGAGCTCAGCGAGGGAAGATAAAGAACATTCAACTTCCAGCCATCAGGTATTTTGCCTACTATCTCGCCACCAGTGTTCTTGGTAGGAAGAACACTAGTAATATATGCAACTATCATTTGGCCTTCTTAGCTGCTGCGCTTAACAATGAGGATAAGTATAATCTTGGTTCTCTCACTACTCGTCGTTTAGCTGCTAAGGGACCCATTTATGGGGGAATTATTGCTACTCGTGTTGCTGCTGCCTTGAATATTGTTGTTGATCCACATGATATAGTTTTGACTCCTCAAAGGCTTGACCTTGCTACCATGAAGGCACACCACTTTGTCACCACTAGCTCTACCCTTGAGAACTTGGTTTATAGAATGTTGTTTACTGACGGGGAAGAGAGAGAGAGATCTACCCCAAACTACTTTGCTCAGTATTTCTCAGGGACCTTTGTCACACTCGAAGGTGGAGATGGATGACATGTTGCGCTCTCTTAAATTCCACGGGCACTATCAGGAAGAAGCACCATCATACGACCCCTCTGTGTATTACATGGAGGAGGCCTCGAGCTCATACCAGGACGAGGGAGCTTCCTCGACATACTACGGAGGTTCATCCTCTTGGACACCATGGGATTGAGCCCCAATTAGGCCAAAAGCCTAAGCTTGGGGGGAGGTATACCGACATCGCACTCATTTATATATCATGTTCGGTCGGTTCTTTGTATATCCATTGTTTTTGTTTTCTTTTTGGTTCTTGTTGCTTCTTTCTCAAAAACATAAAATACCAAAAATATTTTCGTTGTTTCTCTTGGTTTGTTTATTTGCTTTGGTTTTCCTTAAAAGAAAAAATACAATAAGATTTTGGTTTGTTTTTGTTTGTTTGCTTGTTTCTAAAAAATCGAAAACACCAAAAATATTTGTTATTCTTCTTTGGTTTTGTGAGTTCTTTGCAGGGTTCAGCCGTCCTCGGTGGATTTTGGTTTCATGTTATCATTCAAGTCACACAAGTGAAGGGCAATAATGAAGATATAACTCGACGAGTGGTAAGAGGCTGGTAACAAACTCTATTTGTTTCATTTTTGTACATATACTCATCACTGTGAGAATGCTTAGCCTGTTTGTGTAAGGTGTATGTCATTATGGATGCTTAGTAGTTATTGATTATCTATGATTAGCTCCAGCTTGCTAATAGTTTGTAGCATATCACATGAATGTTTGCTTGCATTGTTTTATTCATGCTTTGGTATGATATTGTGGTATCCTCCTCTGAATGTTCATGTGAATCGACTTGGCACATGCTCGCGCATGCATATGACTAATCAATAGTCAGTAAGCCTCGATGATTTATTTTGCCTCAGAGTTCTTGTATCACTTTTATGCCATAATTAGTCATGTTTTGTTGTAAGCATGATTATGAAAGCTATTGCTCTCTCGTTTGTCGCTCCCTCTCTATTGCTAGCCTTCACTTGCACTGAGTATGTGCTCTACCTGTGCTTCCAACTCGCCAAAACCAATATTGCCGGCTGTGTCCACCATACCTACCTATTAGCATCATTTGCTACTTCAGTGCATATTTTATATGTTGTGTTTTCTTCCAAAATAAAATGTTTGTCTGTGTTGAGAAAGTTAGTTAGTAAAGCTCTGACGAACTTGATGGCACACTTTATTCCTGTACTTAATCATCTTGAACCATTGTGACTAGTCCATGAAAGTTATATGTTGGGAGTCAGCAAAACCATGATGTCACGGGGAACGTTTTCAACACCTTTTAGATATATTTATATCTAGTTGATACCTTGCTTTTTTGTTTGCGGATGTCAATGATGCGAAATAAAAGGGGGACTTGTGAGTCCATGGAGTTTGTATTCTGTGTTAGAGAAACGCCTGGGCCGCTAGCCTAAGCCATGCCTAATCATGATGGAAACTTGCAGCATCACCATAGTGAGTCATCTATGAAGCATCCTCAATAAAAAACTATGCATATAGTAAATAGATTGATGAGATGCTCATTGTCTGCTTGCCTTGTCATTTTGGTTATAGGAAAGCTCCTGTACCATATGCAAGGGGTACCCTGTTGGCGGTTCTCGATGATATGCAAATACTTACAACGACAAGAACTTGCCTGGACCCAAAGTTGAGTAGTATGCGGAGTGGCCCTCGCACTCAAGGGACTTGGGATTTCCAGTTTATGGTCTGTCAAGCATATAATTCAGAGTGGACCCCACTTTCACCTTAACCACATAAAGATGCTTATGATAGGGGCAATGAGAGCTCAAAGCTAATAAGTACCATCATTTCAACATTTGGAATCCTTTCAAACCTTTCAAAACCGTTTTCACAACCTTGTTGAGTCACCACTTATTCTATGAGCACCTCCTTGAGGGCATAATTGTCATTCTTGTGTTTGTTCCAAAACTTGGTTAATTATGTCATGACTTTGATGCTTGTATCTCTGATATCTTTATCTCTAGCCTTCATGTGAACTTCAGAGGTGCTTTGGCATTTATATTGTGCTCTTCAAACAAAAGGCAAGCGAGATACCACTCTATCATACCTTATTATGAGCATTGCAATGTTGATTGTGTTTATGTTTCATGCTACTTATTATTATTGAGTTGGTTTCTCTTCATAGCTTGCAATGACTATTGAGTAGACTTAGTTGCATACTCTGTATTATGAATTGTCTAAGCATCTACTCCTATGCTGAGAATATTTACATCATATGAAGCAATGTGTTCGTGAAAGTTCTTTTATCGCACTCAGTTTTCAACTGAATTGCTTGAGGACAAGCAATAAGCTAAGCTTGGGGGGAGTTGATACGTCCAAAGCGTATCTACTTTCTCGAACACTTTGCTATTGTTTCTCCTCTAAACTTGTGTGATTTGGATGCAACTAACACGGATTGACGCTGTTTTCAGCATAATTACTTTGGTGTCTTGTTTTGTGCAGAAAATCAACTATCAGGAAAAATCCCGGAAAATATGCCAAAAACTATATTCACCAGAAGATCCACGGAGCCAGAAGGAGAGACGGAGAGGGGGCCTGGGGGCCTAGACCCACCCCAGGCGCGGGCCCACCACTGGCCGCGCCTAGAGGGGGTGCAGCCTCCCCAGGCAGCCCCTCGGCCTCCCTCTGCGCCTATAAGTTGCCTTTCGACCTAAAAACCGAGGAGGGTTCGATAGTTTTCCAGAAAGAGTTCCGCTCCGCCGCCGCCACCAGAAACCAAGATTTGGATCCAGAAACTCCATTCTGATACCCTGCTAGGACGGGGAATTGGGAGAGGATCATCGCCACCATCATCACCAACGCATCTCCATCAACCACCGATGTTTCCCTCATCCATGAGTGAGTAATCCCCCGCTGTAGGCTTGGGGATGGTAGGGATTGGATGAGTTCTATCATGTAATCGAATAGGATTGTTAGGGCATAGTGTCTAGTATCTATTGTGCTATTTGACTTTGTTGTAACTTGTTGTGCTTAATGCTTGTCACTAGGGCCCGAGTGCCATGATCTCGGATCTGAACTTATTATTGAATCATTATGATAGTATTGTTTGTGATCTTATCTGCAAGTTGCGTACATATATCATTGTCCGGATCCAAAGGCTCCCAAAGTGACAATAATTGGGACAACCGGAGGGGATGGCTGTGGTGTGAGGACCACATGTGTTCACGGAGTGTTAATGCTTTGCTCCGGTGCTCTATTAAAAGGAGCACCTTAATTGGCAGTAGTTTCCTAGAGGCCCCGCCGCCACAGGCTGGCTGGACTGAAGATGTTATGCAAGTTCTCATTGCGAGCACGTATGACTATATTTGGAGCACATGCCTAGGATTGTTTAGTACTTGGATGCTTGTTATTATTTATCTGCAATGCCCTAGATCTTGAAGTTACATGTTTAGACTCGTCCATGCAACGTCCGTCCATCCATCCCTATGCCTACCGCACTCGAATCCTACTGTTACCGTTACTGTTATTATTGCTACTTTCACTATTGTTGTTACTGCTGCTGTTGCTTTGCTGTTACTACTAACAAACTGTTGCTACTGATAAACTTCTGTGAGCAAGAACTATTTTCAGGTGCAGATGAATTGACAACTCAGTTGTTAAGACTTACAAGTAATCTTTGGCTCCCCTTGTGTCGAATCAATAAATTAGGTAATACTACCCGCGAAGACTGTTACGATCCCCTACACTTGTGGGTCATCACTCCACACCGACGAACTGAGCAACGACTAGGGTTCACCGAGGGAGCGCATGCAAAAGGAAAGTCGATCCAGCACCGTGAATCCGGTAGAGGTGATCGAGGCGGAGGCGGAGTCGAGCCATCCATTGGCAACGGCGATTAGGGGTCAAGGTTGACATAATCGAAGCCCAACAGCGCCGATCGTGGAATCCGACGCGGATATCATGGAGAGGTTGAGAGAGAGACATGTGACTTATGAGTGAAACAATAGCCATGGCCGGTGGATTTGGGCCTCTATATCCAGCGAGCTGTTTTGAATCGACCAGCAAACTGCCATAGCGTTACCATCTAAAAAAACAAACCGCCTTATATTCAGATTCTATTGACTACTCGTACACATAGCTAGCAAACCTATTTGGTTTTGGATACCTCAACGCACCAGAGCCCACCAATTCTACGGAGCTTAGAGCTCCTTAGGGATTAGATCGGTTCCTATTTTATTTTCCATGTCAAGCCATTTCTGTTTTATTTTCATTTCTTCTTTTATTTTTTCCTATTCCCATGTCTTTCTTCTTGTTTATTTTATCACTTTTTAGTCAATTTAATTTTCAAAATTGTTATTTATTGTATAATATTTACTATTTATTGTAGGTTTCATGTGTTCTACCAAACAAAAAATTGATGATATTATACAGATTGCTTAAGTAATCATTCTTTTTATTCACAATTAATTATTTTGGTGAAAGAAAATTTTAGAATTTATAACAATTAAATTTTCACCTTCTCTTAATAAACATGCATTTTTTCATGTATAATCTAGAAAAAGCCATTCATCCATTCTTCGATATAGTTTCACCTTGTGCTATCAGATCATGTTGGAGATATGCCCAAGAGGCAATAATAAAGTGGTTATTATCATATCTTCACACTTATGATAAATGTTTACATACCATGCTATAATTGTATTAACCGGAAACATTAATACTTGTGTGATTTGTAAACTAAAATAAGAGTCCCTAGTAAAGCCTCTTGTTAAACTAGCTTGTTGGTTAATATATGATCATGGTTTCCTGATCATGAACATAGAGATGTTATTAACAACAGGGTCATATCATTAGGAGAATGATGTGATGAACATACTCCTATAGATAAGCGTAGCATAAAGATCAAGTCATTTCAATAGTTCAATTGCTATATGCTTTCTGATACATAGTAACCTAATTCCTTCGACCATGAGATCATGCATATCACCTTACGGATGGATGCTTTGATGACATCAAACACCACACCGTGAATGGTGGCTATAAAGGTGGCATTGAGTGTTCGGAAAGTATTGGTTGAAACACATGGATCAAGAGTGGGATTTGTCCATCCATATGACGGATAGATATACTCTGGCCCTCTCGGTGGAATGTCATCCAATTAGCTTGCAAGCATGTGACTGGGTCACAAGGGATCACATATCACGGAAGGAGAAAAGAGTACTTATCGTAACGAGGTTGAACTAGGTATGCAGATACCGATCATAACCTCGGATAAGTAAACTATCGTGAGACAAAGGGAAATTGGTATCGTATGTAAGTGGTTCATTCGATAGCAAAGTAATCATAGAAATATGTGGAGCCATATGAATTTCCAGATTCCTCTATTGGTTATTGTTAGAAGTGTCTCGATCATGTCGCATAATTCACTTACCGTGAGGAGACACACTTAAGGATTCTACGTTGTTTGAGTAGTTATGGTATTATGAGAAAGAGACCGAATGTTGTTGAGTCTCGGATGGGATCCGGATATCACGAGGTGATCCGGAATGGTCCGGAGAATAAGATTCATATAAGGAAAGTCCGTTTGAGTTCGGGAATGATTCCGTGTTTTCATCGAATGTTCTAGAAGGTTCCGGATTGTCCCAAGACTGGGAGGGTACATGAATGTGTCATTACATATTGAATGATTGCATCATGTACTAAGTGTTCTTGCTGTTCCAAAACTGAAAAGTCAAACTGCCAGCTTGAAAGTCAACAGCTAAAACAGAAACTGTGGAAAAAAGAGTGGAAAGCGGAAAAAAGGAAACAAGCAAGAGGTGGTTGGAACCCGAATGGGAGAGGTCCCTCAAAGCTGCCAACCAAGGCCGACTTGGGAGGGACTCCCTCCCTTGGCCCCTCCCACCTATAAAATGAGGCGGGGGCCTCCTCCTCTAGACACACAAGTTCCTATCCTCTAATCTCCGGTTTAGAGCCGTTTTGGTTTAGAGCTTCTAATTGCTCTAGCCTGCGGTTTAGAGTCTTCTAATTGGTGTGTCTAATCCCTAGACCACTAATAGCTCTCTCTCATACTCCACCATACTGCCCCCGGCAAGCGCGGCGGATCTCCCTCTACTTCCGGCACACGCCGCCTGTGCCTGCTCCGAATCGAGAGTGCTACAACCTCCGCCGCTGCTGGAACAAGGGAGAGGAAGGTCTTCGCCGAAATCCGACGTGTGACCCCCGCAAGGCCGCCCCAGGAGCATTGCCTTGCGAAGGATCGCTCACGATCTTGAGATCGGAAGTGTCTACATCACCCATGAGAATCTGCTCGTTAAACACTTTGGAATCTTGAGGGTAGTTATTCCATCGACTCGTTGCCACAACCTAGTAGATAGATCTTGGCTTGTTTGTTTGTATGCGATAGAAATTTTTGTTTTCCATGCTACGAACCACTACAAGGGTATCGAGCCGTGTCTATATGTAGATCTGTTGCCAGAGTAGAACACAATGGTCATTGTGGGCGTTGATGCTTTTATTGTCGATTGCTTCTTGTGTACTTTGCATCTTGCGGTATGTTGGGATGAAGCGCCCGAAGTGCTAACCTTACATGACATCGTTCATGAGACTTGCTCCACGCTTGACATGCAACTTGTATTGCATAAGTGGCTTTATGGGTGCTGTTTCTCCTAGCATAGTTAAGATTCAATTTACAACGGGTGATTGACAATACTAGTATCAATGTTGTGGTTCTTGTTCGTAAGTTAGACGACACTTATTAACAGCCCCAAACCACGTAAAACATGCAAAGAAAGTAGGCGTCTAACTTTGTTTTGCGGTGTGTGTTGATGTGATATGGCCATGATTGTGATTATATATGATGTATGCAATGTTCCTTATTGTAAGTCGGCAACCCGGCGAAGCCATATGGTTGTCTTTAATTTACATTAAGACCCGCGTGTCTATTCAAAGTAGTTGTAATAGTTGAAGCCGGTGGGCGACAACCATGGAGAAGCATCATTGACCTTGATGCGATGTCGGTGATGATGGAGATCATGTCCGTGCTTGAAGATGGAGCTCGGACGCACAAAGAAGAAAAGGCCATATCATATCACATATTATGAATTGCATGTGATGTTTATCCTTTATGCATCTTGTATTGCTTAGTAGGCACGGTAGCATTATAAGATGATCCCTCATGCACATGAATTTCAAGTCATAAAGTGTTCTCCTTAGTTAGCACCGTTGCTAAAGCTTGTTGTTTCAAGCACCACGTGATGATCGGGTGTGTTAGATTACGCAAGTGTATACAACGTGAGCAAAGCGGTTGCTCATGCGTAAACTAAGGTTTGATCTTGTGAGCCTAGCATGTACAAACATGGCCTCAGGAACACGGATTACCGAAAGGTAGAGCATGAGTCATATAGTAGATATGATGAACATGTTGATTGTTCGCCATTGAAGCTATATCAACTCTCGTGATGATCGGTTTTGATGTGGTGGATTTGGTTCGTGTGATCACTAAAACAATGTGAGGGATATTGTTTTGAGTGAGAGTTCACCTAGATTAATTTAATTATTAATTAGAACTCAATTTATCATAAACAAAATCAAAGTGAATTTGCATAGTTGTTGTAGTCATTGGCATCCGTTTACCACCTTGCGCTTAGTTTTTAATTGAGATGATAGAACTATAGAATTCTGGTTAGTTACTTTTTAACGGTATCGTATTGTTTTGAAGTGTTAATCTAAAGTTTAAAAGTCCCATTGCAAACTTTCAGTAAGTTTTGATTACTCCATGAAGTTTAATAGTTGGTATTAAAATCAAGAGTAACAATTCCAATGTTAGTATATAAGTATCATGTTTGTCTCCATGATTCTTGATATTCAAAGGATTGTCTTAATATCAAGGTTATCTAGGATCTGAAAGAGTTGTTTCAGAAACCATGATATGTGGAAGATATTGTGATATCTGAAACGAAGTTTTGGTTGCAACATGATAGAGTATAATATGGCAAAAGTCATGTTCTCATATTTGATGAGAATTTGCAAAAGGTTGGAGACACTAGTTGTCCTAATCCTCCAAAAGGTTTTGGAGAGCAACATTATACTTGATTCACCGTGCAACCGCTGCAAGTGTAGCTTGATCATGGATAAATCCATGATGAGGGTGAATATTTGATGTAGGTGAAATGTTTACTACACCAAGATATTACTAAAGAAAGGAATTTGAAAGAACACCAAACATTTGATAATGGTGATCTACTTCAAAGTGCAAGTCCAAAGACATTGGTATTTAACTATACGCTTTGGACTATGTGTCATATGTATGACTCCACTATTGATATTGATAGATTCTTTCAAGCGTAAAATGAAATCTTGAAAGAGAATCTCATAAATATGTGGCGTAAAAGAAAAGACTAGAATTGTTCGGTTTAAGTATATAGAAGATATACATGTTATGGCTATATTCTTTGCTTATTAAACAATGTGGTTCTTAAGTATTTGATCTTGAATTTGTTGGTGTGAATCGTCATACGAAAACAAATTCATGAACTACAATGGCCTAAGTAACTAGCAAAAGAATATGTGATGATGTTCATCGAGAACAAATAAAGGGTTATTGTGTTGCTCGTTAAAACATCAAAGCTTGCCTTCAAGATTTGTTTTATCAGTATTATGAGAACAAAAGGTTGTTCAAATAATTGTCGTAATCCATAAAATATGGATGATTCACAAATCTCGTTGGAGAAATCACATCCATAAAACTAGTGCTAAAAATGTCGAAGACAAATTGATTGAAAGATCGGTTAGGAAGTGACATCGTCGCAGTTAAATTATATTGGAAAGAAAACATGAAGAAACTCCATATGGATGGAATTTTGGAGTCTATTTGATTTTGATCAAATGGCGCTTGTGAAATTTTCCTAGAGATAATTAAAACTTCGCTCATAGGCCAAAAGGAGCGAATGACTAGCTTATTGGAAATTGTACATATTGTTGTACAAAGTCCATCATGTGTAGTCAAGAGCGATGGATTTCAACTTCATTTGCTTTCTCCAAAATTTGAGTGAATATATGAATATTTACTTAATAAGGATGAAGTATGAAACATTTGAAAAGTTCAAAGACTTTCAAGATGAAGTGCAAAATCATTGTAACAAGAATATAAGCAGTTTATGATAAAGATCATAAAGAAGATATTTGAGTTACAAGTTTAGCATAATACCTAAGATTTAAGGAATCGGATTTGCATTTTCCTAAACACCATAAGAGTATGGAGCGTTAGATATGTAATTAAACCTTGTTTGACATGGTAAGATCAAAGGTATAATTCATAAAAGCCATTATATTTTAAATATTAAAAGCTTTAGAGACTACCGTTTTTCCCAAAAAGAGCTCCATCATAATCCGTTGAAATGACACCATATAAAGTTATGGTTTGGGATAAAACCCAAGTTGTCATTTCTTAAACATTGGTATGCTATGCATAAGAAAGATGTGTGCAACCAAAGTCGGATGAACTTTTCTCGTTTGTATGTTATTTTGAATAATCATAAGTATTCCTCCATAACACCAGAGACAAAAGTGTTTGTCGCTTAGAACGTCAAATTTCTTTGGGAAGGAATTTTTCGTGAAAAGTAAAGTGGGAGGACAATAGAACTTTGATAAGGTTAAAAGAACGTTAGCTATATGTGCAGAGTTGCGCAGCGCCGAAAAGTGTTCCGGAGGCAGCAACAATGCTCATGGATCACGTGCCTCATAGGTTGTGGTCATAGAGATCTAAGTTCCTATTGAAACAAGTAGGTCGGGTAAACAATCAAATACCAAGATTTGAGGGTTGAATCATTATTTGAGAATAATGAACCGACTACATGCAAAGAAGCGATGATGGACCCTGACTCCGTAAAATGGCATGAAGCCATAAAATCCGTGATAGTTCCATACACGTGAAATCAAGTTTTGAACTTGAAGGACCCTCGAGAAAGGTGTAAGACCTTACAGTTGTGTTTGGATCTATAAAAGAAATAGACATGGATGTTGCACATCTATGAAATAGTCGACATGTTCGGAAAGAGTTCACAACAATGTTCAAAGGTTGACTATGATAAGATTTGATCTTTCATAGTGATATTTAGTCTAGACGGATTAATATAGCAACCACTACATATAATTTGTTATATGGTAGTTGAATAAACAAAACAAGTTCTTCTAATAGAATCGTTACCTAGGACATGTGCATAACACGGTCCATAGGGTTTTGTTAATTCAAAATGATGCTAAAAGCATATGAAAACTTCAATGGTTAAAGTGAGCATCGCGGAGTTGGAATCTTCAACGTGATGAAACTGTACTAAGGAGTTTAAAAGTTCATCAGAGACGATGGAGATGCTTGCATTTGCAAGAAATTAAGTGGGAGCGCTAAGACATGTTTCTAATACATTATGTGGAAGACATATTGTTGATTGGAAATAATGTATATTTTATTAACACATATTAAGAATTTCATCCCGATGAAAGACTTAGGCAAAACCAAATATTTGGCATCAATACGCTAATATGGTTGTGCCGTATACATAGACAAGATATTGAATGAGTTCAATATAGAAACTACAAGAGAGGTTCTTGTCGCACAGAGAGGATTGAATGAGTTCAATGTTGATGATATATTCAAGTGTATTGACATTTTGTAAAGTGAAACAAATAATCAAGTATAGATTGATACTTGATGTATGAAATCACAAAGAGTATTTATATCAATCATATTGTGATATGTACAAATCCAGATATGTCCTATGCTCTAAATGTTGTGAGCATATACCAGAATGATTCGTAAGATGATCATTGGACAATAGTAAGGATATTCTTATGATCTTTTGGAAGAACTAAGAGTATATTATTTGTAGAAGTGACAAATAGATGGTTAGTTCATTGTAAAAGTACTACATTGATACTAGTTTTGTCACAAAATACAAATTAAGTTTATCTCAATCTAAACTAAGGGTGGCACAATATAATGGAAAAGTAAGTTCCATAATGGATTTGGATGAGTTCTAAAGTTAAGACATTGTGACAGATACTACAACAAAAGGCTAAATATATGACTGCTATTATAGCAGCAAAAAGAGGGCATTTGTGTCAAGTACTTTGTTATCAAACTAGGTGTAGTTCACAGTGGGATAATACTATGAAGATATATTGTGCGACAATATTATCAACATGTTTTAACCCCAAAGAGCTAAAGGTCACACCGAAAGACCAAATTTATACAAAGCCATCTCATTAGAGAATGAGTGATGCGTAGAGACGCAAAGACATGCAATTACACACGGACCGAAGTGTCGATCCCCGAGATCGATTGACCACTAATATCGTGTACATACAACACCGGAAAGCCATAGGTGTTGAATACACAAAAGGTTTGAAACTAGATTATTGACTCTAGTGCAAGTGGGAGGCTTGGAGATATGCCCAAGAGGCAATAATAAAGTGGTTATTATCATATCTTCACACTTATGATAAATGTTTACGTACCATGCTATAATTGTATTAACGAAACATTAATACTTGTGTGATTTGTAAACTAAAATAAGAGTCCCTAGTAAAGCCTCTTGTTAAACTAGCTTGTTGGTTAATATATGATCATGGTTTCCTGATCATGAACATAGAGATGTTATTAACAACGGGGTCATATCATTAGGAGAATGATGTGATGGACATACTCCTATAGACAAGCGTAGCATAAAGATCAAGTCATTTCAATAGTTCAATTGCTATATGCTTTCTGATACATAGTAACCTAATTCCTTCGACCATGAGATCATGCATATCACCTTTACCGGATGGATGCTTTGATGACATCAAACACCACACCGTAACTAGGTGGCCATAAAGGTGGCACTGAGTGTTCGGAAAGTATTGGTTGAAACACATGGATCAAGAGTGGGATTTGTCCATCCATATGACGGATAGATATACTCTGGGCCCTCTCGGTGGAATGTCATCCAATTAGCTTGCAAGCATGTGACCGGGTCAAGACCGGATCACATATCACGGGGAGGAAAAAAGTACTTATATTGTGTAGGTTGAACTAGGTATGCGAGATACCGACGATCATAACCTCGGATAAGTAAACTATCGTGAGACAAAGGGAAATTGGTATCGTATGTAAGTGGTTCATTCGATCGCAAGTAGTAATCGAAATATGTGGGAGCCATATGAATTTCAGTTCCTCTATTGGTTATTGTTAGGAGAGTGTCTCGATCATGTCCGCATAATTCACGAACCGTAGGGAGACACACTTAAGGATTCACGTTGTTTGAGTAGTTATGGTATTATGAGAAAGAGACCGAATGTTGTTTGGAGTCTCGGATGGGATCCGGGATATCACGAGGTGATCCGGAATGGTCCGAGAATAAGATTCATATAAGGAAAGTCCCGCTTCGAGTTCGGGAATGATTCCTGTTTTCATCGAATGTTCTAGAAGGTTCCGGATTGTCCGGCACTCCGGGGGGGGGGGTACATGAATGTGTCATTACATATTGAATGATTGCATCATGTACTAAGTGTTCTTGCTGTTCCAAACTGAAAAGTCAAACGCGGTTTTTGAAAGTCAAAGCTAAAACAAAAAAGAAAGAAAAAAAAAAAAGAAGGAAAAAAAAAGAAAAGGGAAACAAGCAAGAGGTGGTTGGAACCGACTTGGGGGAGTCCTCCAGCAGCGGCGCCAAACAAAAAGGCCTTTTGGGGGGACTCCTCTCCCCTCCCTTGGCCCGCCCTATAAATAAAAAGGGGCCTCCTCCTCTAGACACAAGTTCCTATCCTCTAATCTCCGGTTTAGAGCCGTTTTGGTTTAGAGCTTCTAATTGCTCTAGCCTGCGGTTTAGAGCCTTCTAATTGGTGTGTCTAATCCTAGACCACTAATAGCTCTCTCTCATACTCCACCATACTCGCTGGCTTAAAGGCATGATCTCCTCATCTCTACTCTCTACTACTCCCCACCTGTGCTGCCGATCGCGAGGCGAGGAGTGCTACAACCTCCATTGCCTGGGGAACAAGGAGAGGAAGGTCTTCGTCAGTACCTAACGTGTGACCCGATTGGAAGCGCTGGCGAATTGCGCAGGAATGATCGATAAATCTCACGATCTTGAGATCGGAAGTGTACGACTACATCACCCACGAGAATCTGCTCTCGTTAAACACTTTGGAATCTTTGAGGGTAAGTTATTCCATCGACTCGTTGCTACAATCTAGTAGATAGATCTTGGCTTGTTTGTTTGTATGCGATAGAAATTTTTTGTTTTCCATGCTACGAACCACTACAGATCAAATAATAGACGAATAGAGAAGTCACAACACCCAGAAGATTACCAGAAACCTCACCTCCGGAAAGGGTGAGGAGGGACAATCATCACGAGGGTAGCCAGGCTGCGCGATAGGGGGCAGGCAGGAGGATGGCCAGGGGGCTCGACGGAGGTGCTCGTCCGCGATCTCAGGGCACAATGGAGACACTAGAGCCAAAGTCTAGCATCGTCATGTGCGTCGACCTCTCCTCCACCATTGCTTATGGCCTCAAGTGTGTGCTCCTCTGCCACCCCGCATGGTCGCCGGAGTGCCACCGCCACCCCGCATGGTCGTCGGAGTGCCCCCGCCGCCATGGGGAGGGAGATGAGGAAAGAGAATAGAAAGGGAGAGAATTTATTTTATTTATAGTATATTTTGACTCTTTAATGTGGACTGACAAGTGGGACCCGGTCCACGTCAGCAAATAGGTCCTAACATGTGGGTCTCTCCTGTCAGAAATAGTATCAATTCGCGTTCAAACGACCATTTTTTTGTTATCTAAGCACGGATAAAGTGCTACAATGATTTTTATGTATATGCTATAGAGGGATTTCTCCAAGGTTGCACACATGTTTATGTAATGTTGGATGAGTTATGCACATGTGTTGGATAGGTTGTTGTTTATTGTTGCAAGAAACATGTTTTTTATGTGTTGCTGCACAGTAATGGAGATGTGTTGCATAAGTTGTTGCTTTTTACTATATCCGTGCGTTCAAATGTCACAACATGTTCGATACACTTTGCAAGTTTTTACAAATCCACAAAAAAAATGTTGCATTTCTGAAGAAAAAAATTAGACCGTCACCCAGTTCTTCTAGTCGGATGAATCGATTGTGAGGTGTGCTTCGGTGTCCTCTCCCTCGATCCTCCCAAACTTAGAAAATCGAAAACACAATCCAAAGGGGTATCGATAAATCCTAGTCCGTTGTGTTTTCGATTTTGTAAGTTTGGTAGAAGGGGAAGGGCAGCGGAACAAAACTCATCGATTGTTGCGTTAAGACATCACCACGTCGCTGCCACCAGCTCCCTTCGATCCCAGGAAGATCCATATGAGCATCTGACAACGCCAAAGTGTGCCTGAGGGAAGTCCAAGACGGATGTGCCCGTCTACGTTCTACCTTACACGCACTTCACAAAAGAAAACCTGTACGTACTATACGACCCAGTAGGTCGCTATTGCCGATCAAGCGCGTACCAAACCGTGCTTCCCGCGTCCCCCCAGCGTGTCCCTGTCGTCTCTCTCAGGTCAAGGTCTTCTTATTTAATCCGAGAAACTCTCCGAGATCTGCATCGGTCACAGAATTCTAATCCTGCTTGGTGCACGTAAGCATGCTCTCCCTTTACGTGGTTTGATGTATACCAAACTGTAACTGATAAACTTTCCCTCAGTACTTAATTATATGGCAACTGGTATATTGGAGACGACCGCTCAAGGAGCCGACGGAAGTTATTAAGAAAACTTGGTAAGCGATTGGGTATAGGATTTTTTTTCAAAATGACGGCAAAAGCTTTGTCTCATCTATTAATTAAGAAGAATGTATCGAGTTTTCTAAGAAGAAAACCGGACGAAAACCTACAACAACAAAGTAAATCCTACCTAAACACCAACAACACAGCAGCGCAAAATCTGAGTATGCTCCAAACATTTTGAGTTTCGGAAGCGGTACATCAAATGTAACTGTGGGTCGAGCATACACCCCGACGTCCTAGCTGAAATATCTTGTGTTGCTTTAATGATAGTATATATGTCGATGTTGATTTCCGTTTACCAGACCTGATGAGAGTCTTTCACACTGAACAGCTCCCAGCAGGGAGCAGCAGGGGTCTTCGCACATCGTCGTCCATGACCGCGACAACCGGCCGGCGACAGCTTCACCATCACAGCCTGCTTCGCCAATCAGATTGACCAAAACATCTCCGTGTCGTCGCCGTCGAGACGACGAGTACGACCGAACTGCATTAGCGAATGTCCTTTGCTCTGCTCCCCATTGATTGAATCAAGAAAAATCTTCTTCTTGAAGGGTACTGCGTCATCTTTTGCTTCATTTCTTAACACAGTAATACTACACTTACGGGCTGTTTTCTTACGGAAAGGTCTTACGGACTGAGTTGTCACACAGCCGTGCATCCGCTTCCGAATTCAACAGAACACTATCCAGCACGACGATATCGTCTTGTCCGTAGCAGTCCGTAGCAGCAGATTTCCGTAGATTGATATTATTGTTCTTAACAAATTGTTCTCAACGCAACGCTGGGTCACTAAAGTTGGGCACTGACTTGTCGCACTCTGGTACATGTACTGCAGTGTACTACTACGGACACGGTTTCCTTCTTGCCAGAGCCAGGTCATAAACAAAACAAATCCACATCTTTCCAAAAAAAAAAATTCCTCATATACTGCTCTTGTAGTACCGGTAACGCTTTTGATCTCCCAATCAGGTGTGGCAGTTTCAGAGTACGCGCTTACCCACACCGTGTGACCTAGAGTATATATATATATCGGCCCCAGGTTCTCTCCTCCCTCCACGGCAAAACCTGCTTCTTCTTACTTTGCCGTTCTCACTTCCTCCACGCATTAGCCTGAGACTTGACTCCAGCCAAAGCAAGCCGCGATGAAGCAAAAGATCGTGATCAGGGTGGACATGCCGTGCGACAAGTGCCGGTCCAAGGCCATGGCGCTGGTGGCGGCCACGGTCGGGGTGGACTCCGTGGCGCTGGCCGGGGACGGCAAGGACCAGGTGGTGGTCGTAGGCGATGGCATCGACTCCGTTAGGCTCACCACCGCGCTGCGCAAGAAGGTCGGCCACGCGCAGCTCGTGCAGGTTGGCGAGGTCAAGAAGGAGGAGGAGAAGAAGAAGCCCGCCGAAACAGCCGCCGCCGCCGCCGTCGTCGTAGAGTACGCGTACCCGTGGCACTACTACCAGTACCCCTCGCACGCGGTGCCGGTCTACGACCACCCCGCCGGCGCCTACGGTTACCAGCAGTATAACTCCTGCTGGATGTAGTTACCGCATACTCATTTTTGTAAGCAGCACGTATTGCGAACATACGTAGTATAGAGTTCTCGAGGTTTTTTTTGGGGGGGGGTTCTCCGATCGATCGGAGCTTCATTAGGATTGCAAATGCCAAAAGTGGGATCTGCACGAGTTATGCTGGTTGGTGTGAAAGCTTCGTGATTAATTGATTCATTTTCCGCTCGGGACCAACAGTGAGATTAACAAACAGACAAGAGGCAACGACCGGGGTTTGGCAAGCCAAAGTCTCATCACCGGGCGAGCTACTTGGAAACTGATGATGATCAGGGCGGAAATGGATGATTGCGAAATCTTCTGACGGTGGGTTCCTCAGGCTGGTCATAGTGAAAATAACATCACTAGTAACTAAAAATTCAACTTAGCACTTTTGTTTACGTGGCAATGAGTTAATAAAGGGAGAGATGGATAGAGTAACTAGCTATGTTACTGTAACATCACACATATTAAAGCAAATTAAGTCTACAAAATAATTAATGTGACATTGCATGTTATCACACACATTTACTTTTCTTTTACTGGAAGATAAATATCTAGACTATTAACATATGGATGTTATTAGTCTAAGTTACTATGCTATATCACAAAACAAATTTGAGTGCGAAAGGGGCGTCTTCATCTGTTCGCTTGATTACCCTTAGATCGTCGATGTCCTTTAGATCGATACTTGATCACTTGTCCGGAGACGATGGCGAACATCACAACACATGAGTGAGTCTAGTGTGTCTCTTCATCGTCGAGTTGAAATTTTCACAACTACACCATATGTAACATTGGCATACAATCCGGTACGAACGGAGACCGACGTTATGATTACCCTTTTACGAAGTAACTTTTGAAGGCTTCGCTACTTTCTTATTGTATCCAAGTTAATATGTATGGAAGCCATGGCTTTACGGTTGGAAGTGGCTTTGCAAGACGACATCATCCACCAACCTTGAATGGATAGCTCCGGCGTCCACAAGTGAGTTTGAATGTTTGGGATCCCGAGCCAATCTTTGACTAAACCCCAAGTCCTCTTGGTGAATCGGCAATGGGTAAAAAGGTGGGATGCCGATTCTTGGGTTTGCTTGCAAAGCGGACAAAGCCCACAATTTGTCCATTCTATTTTTTCAAGGCGGTTCGCCGTCCAAAGCCTATTTTGGATGGACAACCACGCAAAGAATTTGATCTTGGGCGGTGCCCATGCCTTCCATACCATTTTGTTGAAGAGAGTGAGGGCGGAGCCAAAGAATTGCGCCCTATATGCCGAAGAAGAATAATATTCTCCATTTTCCGTGAGGTTCCAAAAAATTGTGTATTCAACATCTTCACTAAGTTGTTTCCCATTTATTTCACTCCATAACCGCAAGTATTGGTGTATGTGGTCGATGGTCAAGATGGAGTCCATCTTTATCTTGGATATCCAATTGTTTTGATGCAATGCCTCCTTAACTTTCCACTTTTTCCTTGTGGACGCTTCATAAATGAGGGGGGCAATATCTTTTGGCGTCATTCCATTGAGCCAAGGGGCATCCCAAAAGGGTGCAATCTTTCGGTTGTCAATGGAAATAGTGGTGCATGCATAAAAGAGGCTCATATCCTCGGAGTTGCACGGAGAACCCATTCCCACCCAAAGCCTCGAAGGGTCTCTCCATTCAAACCATGGCCACCTTAGGCGGAGGGCACGTGCGAATTTGTCAAGGTTAAGGATTACCAAACCACCATGATTTGTGGGCCGACAAATCACCTCCCAATTAATCTTGCATTTTCCACTGGAGATTTCTTTGTTACCCGCCCACAAGAAAGCCCTTTTGATTTTATTGAAGGAGTTGGCACAACCCGGAGGGATGGAGAGCGGCGTGAGGTGGAAGATGGCTTGCGAGGTTAGGACGTATTTGATGAGATCCCCTCGGCCGGCCATGTTAATATTTTTCCCATCCCAAGAAACAAGCTTCCCTGCCATCTTGTCTTCAAGCGGTTGAAAGTCAACTCTCTTTAGTTGTGAAAGTGCAAAGGACATCGCCTAGAGGGGGTGAATAGGTTTTTTAAAAATATTATGGTTTAGGCTCAAGTAAATACGGAACAAAACTAATGTTTAATTTATTGAGCACAAAACCTAGCCACTAAGTTCACCTAAGGCACCAACAACCTATGCTAAGTAATACAAGCAACAAGGTGATAGCAAGGTATAAGTACTTCAAGCACGATGGCTATCACAATGTAAAGTGCATAAGTAAAGGGTTCGGTTGAGAGATAACCGATGGATGCGAAGACGAAGATTTATTTCCCGAAGTTCACTTTCAAAGAATCTATGTCTTTGTTGGAGAGGTGCGATGGCGCAATGCTCTCCGAACGCCACAAATGGCTCACCTCGAGGTGTGGTGGCTTGATGCTCACCCAACGCCACACAAGGCCTCACCCCGGATGCGGAAGCACGCAACTCACCGACGCTACAAAAGTCTCAACCTATTCTCCCAAGTGCGCACCATAAAAGGCGGGCACTTGCTCCACTATGAGACGCTTGAGGACGGTCACCGAACTCGTACAAGATTGGGGCTAACTCCACAAATCAATTGGAGGATCCAAACAACAAAGCCACAAAAGGGTACAATGCCACAAAAGGTCAACAACGCCACAAAAGGTCAACAAGACCACAAAAGGTCAACAAGACCACAAAAGGTCAACAATCCAACCACACAACCGTCTAGGGTTCCAAGGAACCCAAGAGTAACAAGCCATCAGGCTTGTACTCGCCGAATCTCCGAGGAGAACTCAAACCTATGCAACAAATGCAAGGGCAAGTCCTTCACTCCCAAATTCCAACAAAGCTACAAGAGCTATTGGGGGAATAAGGGAGGAAGAACACAAGAGGAGAACACAAAACTCTCCAAGATATAGATCCCAATGATTCCTTCACAAAGAATGGATTTACCCTCAAAATATGCAAGAATCATAGGAAGGGAAAGGGGAGAGGGAAAGCTTCTTCAAGGTCAACAATGGAGGAGAGAGAGAAAGCCAAGAACCAAGAAAAGAGTTGTTACCCACGAAGGGGAAGAGGAGCCCCTTTTAAAGGGCTCCCAGATCTGCCCGTTATGGGCAATCGCGACCATGGCCGGAACTTCCGGTGGGAGGCCGGAAGTTCTGGTGGCACACAGCAAACAGTCAAAAACTGCGAAGCGAGAAACTGAAAACGCGAGTCCTGGTCGGAACTTCCGCCGGTTCACCGGAACTTCCGGTGGAAGTTCTGACAGAAATTCCGTCAAATAGATCAAACAAAAACAGAGAGGTTACTGAACGTGAGCGGAACAAGAGCCAGAAATTGAACTGGAACTTTCAGCGGCAACTAGGCCCGAGCGAAACTTCCGGTCCCTGGTCGGAACTTCCGGTGGGAGCAGAAATTCCGACCGAAGTTTCGTCAAATAGCACATCCAAAACAGAAGGTTACTGAATGTGAGCGGAAGAAGACCCGGAACTTCCACCGGAACTTTCGGCGGCAAAGATGCCCTAGCGGAACTTCCGATGGCAAGCCGCAACTTCCGGTCAGGGAAATTCCAGAAACCAGAAAACCAGAAATGCAATAACTTTTGCATCCAAACTCCAAACGGGATGAAACCAATTTTGTTGGAAAGATAACAACGAACAGAATCCAACCAATTTTTTTGGAAATATTGGGTATCACCTTGGGAGAAAATACCATGAATATATATGTGAAGTATCCCCCAAGGTGTGGAGCTAGAAAACTCGCAAGATCAAAAACCGCAATAAGATATGCAAGTGAAATCCTTATTTGATGAACTAGATCTTGTTATGATGATGACCACAAGCTCTAGATCCTCTCATGGAAAATAACTCCTTATTTGATGAACTAGATCTTGTTATGATGATGACCACAAGCTCTAGATCCTCTCATGGAAAAGAACCAAATAACAACCAAGAAAGATGATGAGTGCAAAGGTTTGAGCTCTCCGAGCGATGCAAACGAGACACCGCTTGAGAGCCCTCTTGATAGAACTGCTATCGATCCTAAACCCGGTCTCCCAACTAACAACACGAGACCGACAAAATAAAATCCCTATCAAGAACATACCTTTGCCTTGAACATCCCACTTAAACTTGATGTAGACCGTCTTGTTCTTCTATAATAGGAACACCTTTCTTGGATGATCTTGCTTGATAAAGATAAAGACTTGCAAATTTCTCCCCCATACTCCATGGAGAAACCTCTTCTTTGAACTTGTCTTCATCACTCCATGAGCACGAGAATGGCAAGCTTCAAGCATGAGATCTTCTAGAGATGGTGCATCTTGAGCTCGCCCTTCTTCATTCCTTCTTGAGGTTGATCCATCTTGATGCAACTCTTTGCACATGTCTTGATCAACCTTCAAGCTCCTTCTTTCTTCATGATTCCAATAAGCACAAAGCCCTTGGACATTTCTTCATCTTCCAACCTTGAGACCAACACATGTCCCAAGCGATACCAATGGACAAACCTATAAGAGAAACTCAATTTACACATTAGTCCATAGAGATTGTCATTAATTACCAAAACCACACATGGGGGCATACATGCCCTTTCAAGTTGCTTCACCAAAAGAGGGAGGCCCAAGTACTTCAAAGGAAATGTTGCATGGCTCACCGGCAACCCGTTGAGTATGTTGTGAAGCTCAATGTTATGGCAACTAATGCTTGTTACTTGGATGATTTGGAAAGAGAGAAATGCGAGAGTCTTCCGAAAGAAGTATGCACCACCTACAATACTACTCCAAACAATCAAAGAAGAAGCAAAGCTTTGGGTCACCGCGGGTGCCAAAATTTTGAGTGTTGTAATTTTGGGAGAGAAATCCCTTTTGTTTTGTGGCACTCCTTTTCCTTTTTTCATGTCATGACTCTCTCCTTATTTAATATATGAGGCAAATCTTTTGCCTCCATTCAAAAAAAAAGTTAACATGTATCTTATGGTCTAACGAACTTTAGTAACGGTAATACTTGTTATGAGAAACTATTGATAACATTATTGACGATGCGTTTCACGGTATATCAAGTTTGGTTCTATCCATCATCTTTGTTTTTCAACAACTCAAGTCTCATATATCATCGGCATCTTAATAACACTTTGTTTCTTTGCCCATAGTCAGGCAATCAAGACTATCAATGGTACACAAACTAGTTTTAGAGGCATGACTGAGGCAAGATTTTAGTTCCCGAATGGAAAAAAATCCCGAGGGGGCTCGGGATTCCCGGTTACCGCGATAACCGAGAAATCCCGAGCATTTACCGACCAAATTTTATCAAATGAATTTTGAATTCAAATATTCATAGCACGTTTACTAGAGTTTTTAAAAATTACTCTTAACAAGATCGTGGCTGGTGCAGTGGTTTAACGTTGCTTGGTATTAAGGTCTGAAGTTCGACTCCCTGTTGCCTCCTTTTTTGCGTCATTTTCAAATTTCTATCAGGTACAGAATAATCGGCAAAACAAAATAATCATATGTGAGATTCGATCACCGGACCTGAAGGGTGCATACACACGGTCTTACCACCGTTATATTTTAAGGTAGTAACCTATTTATCTATAAGGACAAACATTTAATTTCAAAAATTCCGGGATATTTTGTTCGGGATGGTCATTTCCCGTGGGTGCTCGGAAAATCCGGTTACCGCCTGTTAACCAGATTTTCCGACCGGTAACCAAAACCTTGGACTAAGGATATATAAATGGTGTTTATAATTCCACACATGTATTAGGGTTTTCGTTCAAATACTCTTTATCCACAACTAATACAATTATAGCACACAACAGTAAACTTAATTATGAAACATAATATAATAACAATCCATTTATAATTGCCTCTAGGACATACTACCATCACATGGTGGCCACTACCAAGGAGGCGCGACTGGGGGCGGCCAGAGGTGTGCGATAAGAGGTGACCAGGGGCGGCACGAAGGTGGCATAGGGGCGTGACCGGTGCGGCCGAGGGCGGGCAGGGGGCGACCGGGGCGACCAAGGGACGTGCAGGAGGATAGTCAGGGGAATCGACGGAGGTGCTCGTCCGCGATCTCAGGGCACAATGGCAACACCAGAGCTAAAGTCTAGTGCGCTCGCGTGCGTCGACCTCTACACCACCGTCATCGGGCGGATGTCTTCCTATCCTGCAGGCTGCTCCTCCGCCACCCCACATAGTCACCAGAGTGCCACCACCACCCCACATGGTCGCCGGAGTGCCACCGCCGCCATGGGGAGAGAGATCTAGAGAGGAGGAAAGAAAATAGAGAGGGAGAGAATTTATTTTATTTATGGTATATTTTGACTCTTTAATGTGGACTGACAAGTGGGACCCAATGCATGTCAGCAAATAGGCCCAAACATGTGGGTCTCTCTTGTCAGAAATAGCATCAATTCGTGTTCAAACGAACATTGTTTTCGTTTTCTAAGCACGGATAAGGTGCTACAATGATTTTTATGCATATGATATAGAGAGATTTCTCCAAGGTTGCATACATGTTTCTGTAATGTTGGATGAGTTATGGACATGTGTTGGATGGGTTGTTTTTTTATTGTTGCAAGACACGTGTTTTTTACGTTTTGCTGCACACTAATGGAGATTTGTTGCGTAAGTTGTTGCTTTTTATTATATTTATGCGTTCAAATGTCACAACGTGTTCGATGCACTTTGCAAGTTTTTACAAATCCACAAAAAAAGGTTGCATTTCTGAAAAAATGAGACCGTCACGCAGTTATGTTCTTCTAGTCGGACGAATCGATTGTTGCCTTAAGATGCCACCAAGGCGGTGCCACCAGCTCCCTTCAACCCCGGAAGATCCATATGAGCATCTGACAATGAAAACGCAAAGTGTGCATGGGGAAGTGTAGGACAGAAGTGCGCGTCTACAACTTCACCTTACACGTACGCACTTCACAAAAGAAAACCTGTACTATACGACCCAGTAGGTCGCAATCGCCGATCAAGCGCGTACGAAACCGTGCTTCCCGCGTCCCCGCCAAGCGCGTGTCCATCGCTCTCTCTGAGGTCAAGGTCTTTTTATTTAGTCCGAGAAACTCTCCGAGATCTGCATCGATCACAGAATTCTAATCCTGCTTGGTGCACGTAAGCATGCTCTCCCTTTACGTGGTTTGAAGAATCTAAAGAATGGAGCAGAAAGCTACGTATGAATGTATGATGCACATGCGTGCGCTGATCCTCGACGCTGTCTTGCATATGCATACCAAACTGATGAACTCTGCCTCAGTACTTAATTATATGGCAACTGGTATATTGGAGACGACCGCTCAAGGAGGCGACGAAAGTTATTAGGAAAACTTGGTAAGCGAATGGTATAGGATATATTTTTCTTTTAAACGGAGACAAAAGCTTTGTCTTATCCATTAATTAAGAAAAATGTGCCGAGTTTTTTAAGAAGAAAATCGGACAAAAACCTACAACAATAAGTTAAATCTCACCCAAGCACCAACAACACGAGACAACGTCCACATATACCGACAACCAAGCCTAAGAGAAGACCCATGAAACCACACGAATAAACACACCAAACAAAACATTCCTACACAACAACGACAAAGACATGCAAGAACAGAATGGGTATCCGAATGGTATAGGATTGAATCAGATCAAAAGAGATGCAGCTCAGTGCGCCGGGTCGTTAGCCCCCGTTTCTTTTCGTTTGCTGGAACACGGTTGCGCGTTACACCACCCCAAAATCTGAGTATGCTCCAAACATTTTGAGTTTCGGAAGCGGTACCTAGCACTAGCAGCGCATCCCCGACGTCCTAGCTGAAATATCTCGTGTTGCGTTACTGACAGTATATATGTCGATGTTGATTTCCGTTTACGAGACCTGAGGATAGTCCACTTTTCACACTGAACCGTCGTGTATGACCGCGACAACCGGCGACAGCTTCCCCGTCACAGCCCGCTTCGCCAATCATTTTGGCCAAAATATCTCCGTCGTCGCCGCCGAGACGAGTAGGACCGAACTGCATCAGCGAATGTTCTTCGCCCTGCTCCCGCTATGATTCCCCATTGAATAGAGAAGAAGAATCTTAACAACCCAAGACTCCATGGGCAGGAACGCGATTGCTTGGTCACTAAGTTGGGCACTGACTTGTCGCACTCTGGTACATACATGTACTGTCTGCAGTGTACTGCTACGGACACGGTTTCCTTCTTGCCAAGTCGTCTCTGCAGCTGACCGAGACCACATAGCCAGGTCATAAACAAAACAAAATCCTCCACATCTTTCCAAAACAATAATTCCTCTTTCTCTAATGGCGTCCTAACTACTCCAGGTAACGCTTTTTGATTTCCAAGGCAGGTGTGGCAGTTCCAGTGTCTTCCAAAGTACGCGCATACATACACATCCAGCCCCGAGTGACCTATATATATCGGCCTATACCCAGGTTCTCTGCTCCCTTCACGCCAAACCTTCTTCTCCTAGCTATTCTCATTAGCCTGAATCTTGATTCCAGCCAAAGCAAACCACACGATGAAGCAAAAGATCGTGATCAGGGTGGACATGCCGTGCGACAAGTGCCGGTCCAAGGCCATGGCGCTGGTGGCGGCCACCGTCGGGGTGGACTCGGTGGCGCTGGCCGGAGATTCCAAGGACCAGGTGGTGGTCGTCGGCGACGGCATCGACTCCGTCAGGCTCACCGCCGCGCTGCGCAAGAAGGTCGGCCACGCGCAGCTCGTGCAGGTTGGCGAGGTCAAGAAGGAGGAGGAGAAGAAGAAGCCCGCCGAAACAGCCGCCGCCGCCGCCGTCGTCGTAGAGTACGCGTACCCGTGGCACTACTACCAGTACCCCTCGCACGCGGTGCCGGTCTACGACCACCCCGCCGGCGCCTACGGTTACCAGCAGTATAACTCCTGCTGGATGTAGTTACCGCATACTCATTTTTGTAAGCAGCACGTATTGCGAACATACGTAGTATAGAGTTCTCGAGGTTTTTTTTTGGGGGGTTCTCCGATCGATCGGAGCTTCATTAGGATTGCAAATGCCAAAAGTGGGATCTGCACGAGTTATGCTGGTTGGTGTGAAAGCTTCGTGATTAATTGATTCATTTTCCGCTCGGGACCAACAGTGAGATTAACAAACAGACAAGAGGCAACGACCGGGGTTTGGCAAGCCAAAGTCTCATCACCGGGCGAGCTACTTGGAAACTGATGATGATCAGGGCGGAAATGGATGATTGCGAAATCTTCTGACGGTGGGTTCCTCAGGCTGGTCATAGTGAAAATAACATCACTAGTAACTAAAAATTCAACTTAGCACTTTTGTTTACGTGGCAATGAGTTAATAAAGGGAGAGATGGATAGAGTAACTAGCTATGTTACTGTAACATCACACATATTAAAGCAAATTAAGTCTACAAAATAATTAATGTGACATTGCATGTTATCACACATAAGTTACTTTCCACTATGGAGATAGTAATCTAGACTAGTAACATATGGATGTTATTAGTCTAAGTTACTATGCACTATTAGTCTAAATCTCCCAATCAGGTGTGGCAGTTTCAGAGTACGCGCTTACCCACACCGTGTGACCTAGAGTATATATATATATCGGCCCCAGGTTCTCTCCTCCCTCCACGGCAAAACCTGCTTCTTCTTACTTTGCCGTTCTCACTTCCTCCACGCATTAGCCTGAGACTTGACTCCAGCCAAAGCAAGCCGCGATGAAGCAAAAGATCGTGATCAGGGTGGACATGCCGTGCGACAAGTGCCGGTCCAAGGCCATGGCGCTGGTGGCGGCCACGGTCGGGGTGGACTCCGTGGCGCTGGCCGGGGACGGCAAGGACCAGGTGGTGGTGGTCGGCGACGGCATCGACTCCGTCAGGCTCACCGCCGCGCTGCGCAAGAAGGTCGGCCACGCGCAGCTCGTCCAGGTGGACGAGGTCAAGAAGGAGGAGGAGAAGAAGAAACCCGCCGAAGCCGCCACCGCCGCCGCCGTCGAGTACGCGTACCCCTGGCACTACTACCAGTACCCTTCCCACGCGGTGCCGGTCTACGAGCACCCCGCCGGCGCCTACGGTTACCAGCAGTATAACTCCTGCTGGATGTAGTCACAGCATACTGTTTTTTTTGTAAGCAGCACGTATTGCGAACGTACGTATAGAGTTCTCGAGGTTTTGTTTTTTGAGGGTTCTCCGATCGATCGGAGCTTCATTAGGACTGCAAATGGCAAAAGTGGGATCTGTACGAGTTGGTGTGGAAGCTTCGTGATTAATTGATTCATTTTCCGCTCAACTGAGCCAGCACAGAGGTCCGGGACCAACAGTGAGATTAACAAACAGACAGGAGGCAACGACGACCGGGGTTTGGCAAGCCAAAGTCATCACCGGGCGATCGAGCTACTTGGAAACTGATGATGATCATCAGGGTGTGGGTGGAAATGGATGATTGCGAAATCTGCTGACGGTGGGTTGCTCACACGAAACAAATTTGAGTGTGAAAAGGGGGCCGTCTTCATCCGGTTCCCGCTAGCTTTAGTTTGCCAGGTGTCTTAACTTGCTCTTGTTCCTTTTTTTTGTGAAAAAACTTGCTCTTGTTCTTTCTTGCGTAAATGTTGATAAATTCAGATCGTAATTCATGGTGTCCTATTTTTTTTGTGAATGCCTCGGTTGTTAAAAAACTTCTGACAAGGTTACCTTGAATCGCGCCATTAGAGTTCTCACTGTCACTATCCCCTTTCCTCGAAACAGGCATACGCCCAGCTATATAAATATAGCCACCAAGATTAAGATCGTTGCTAGACCGGACAGCACAACACCTAAAAGAAAAATAAAGAAAGGAAAACGAAACAAAAAAGAAAAAGAAGAGAAAACAAACCCGACCATAGTGGCTCAATGAAACCGAGGATGACCCGCAACCGATGCGCCCTCCGGAGAATTTTCACCACGATCCCGCGCTCCGAAGCGTCGCGTACCAAACATTACCTTCACGAAGGAAAGCGACGACAACGACGCTGCTGTCCGGACTGGTCTTAGGGTTCCCCCTATACGCTATGAGAGGTGGGAAAGAAATACACCCGACGCCCTTCAAGAAAGACAGCGACACCCGCAGGCGTCACGACGTCGTTGTCTAGACGACAAGGATTTCTCCTGACCCCTCAAAAAACCACACTCTCGGACGCTTCGGATTGCTCCACCAATCTCAACACCCACCAACATACGCCACCACGGTCTTGAAGTCACCCTCGTCATTTCACCGAGACCCATGTTGTGAGGCTGGTCCGATCGAAGAGAAGAAGCTTTGGCAAGGGTCGACGGTACAGTAGCACGCGGGAGGAAACTACCTCCATCGTCGGAGGGCGATAGCCGAACGGATGAGGCAGCAGGGGCAAACCGGGTCCCCACTGGCCCGGCCGAGCCCAAACCGACTTGTGAAGCCCCACCGCTTCACTACGGCAGGGGTGCCACTGTCACCGCCAACCCAAGCGTTAGACCCTTACTCCTCCGCCCACCAGTGGATCCGCCGTACCGCAAATCCCCGCTGCCAAGTAGTAGCGCCACCACCACCGTGCTCTCCCGGACCAACCGGACCACCGTCGGTCTAGCAACACCCCATGACCCATCTGTGCACGCCAAGGGAACGTAGCCGACACGGCTCTACGGGACCAGGGGGTCGAGAGCAGCGCAGTATGCGGGCACCTACAAAACCAGAGGCGCCGGCGCTAGCTCCGCCGAGGCTCGCCTGGACCAGATCAAGGCCCGTCTAGCCTAGATCAGCCGCCCTAGCCAGATAGGGCCTGCCTAGCCCGGATCACGCTGGCCAAACCTAGCGTCTTGCCCACATGGCAACCCTCGTGCGCTCACCTCGTCCAAATTACGCCGCCACGCCCCAGACACGGTGGGCAAGGGCCAGCGCCGGGAGGGCCCAAGCGATCTGCCGACAGAGCCACGACCAGGAGGAGGCCGCCACGGGAACCCCCTGACCACGCCGCTCCACCGCCTCCAGCTGCGGGATCCGCCCCGCCCGTGGCACGCTGGCCACGCTGCGCCAAGCACTGCCAGACCCGCCTACCCACACCGCCGCCATTCGCCGCCGCCCCGCGCGACCCTCCTGGCGTTCCCTTTCAAAATAGTGGGAGGAAGCACAACTCTCCTTACAACATCGTTCTTATTGGGTCGGTTTCTTTGCTTTTCTTTTTCTGCTTTATTTTTCCTTGCCATTCCCTTTCTTTTTTATTTTTATTTTAATTTTCCCCTTATATTTTCCCGTGTTTTTAATTTCCTTCATTGTTCTTTTTATCACTTTTTAGTCTATTTAATTTTCCTATTTTCCATGTTCTTTTAATTTTTTACATGAAAAAATGAAATACTTGAAAATCTATAGCGTTTTGGAATATTAAAAAAAATACAAAACATGTTTACCCATCCAAACATTTTTGTAATATAAGATGATGAGCAATTGATGGACATGCACATGACATGTGATATAGATCAACACCTTAAATGTACATATATGAACATTTTCATAGACGTTTGGAACATATTTCAAAGAGAAGTACGCTACGTACATAACGTCAACATATTTTTAATAGAAGTGAACATTTTATTTGGCACACATTAATCCTTTTTATAAATTATGGAAGTACAATCTCGATGTTTTATTACTACGTAAGTTTGTATAATTTCAGTTCCACATGCATGATTTACAAAATCCATTTTCTTATTAACGAAAAAAAAACAGAAAATATCACTGGGCCAGCCTCCGGAGTTTGTTGGGAGCAACCTCGTAGATAGGCTTCTTTTGGTATCGCGTAGTATGTTTGGGCCTGTTGGGCCATCATGATATTGAAACAAATTTATACAGCTGAAAAAAGATAGACGACACAAACTGAGATCCTATAGCGGCTGAACGGCCTTTGATCTTCGCATTCCTCCCGAACGGCATGTTACACTGTCAAAGGAAATAAAATTCCTCCTTGACTAAAAAAAGGGCTTCATCAGTTAAAAAAAAGGCTTCATGGAAATATCCAATGACGAATCAACACCAACAAATCAAGGACTTCTCGAGGCTTCTGGAGCACACCATCGATGGTCCCTTGAGTTTGGTTTGACCATATATAGCGACAACTGGTAACCACTTCTAAACTTGCGGTCGAATTTGTTTAAGTTGGTCATTTGGTAGCTACAATGTGGAGTACTACTGACAATAACAGGTCACCTTCTTGCTAAAAATACTAACGCGTCAAACCACGGGCGGCCACGGTAAGTCGCTGCTTTTAAGTAACAACGTCCGGGATTCATCGCGGCGCCGCGTCATCTTCCCTCCCGATCCCGACCAGGCCAAGCAATTTCTTCGTCGCAGCAGTAGTCAGTCAAGTGCTGATCGATCTGGTCTGGTCGGTCCCAATATACAACAAAGTGCTGCGCCGTGTACGCTAGCTGAAGCATCGAATCTTGGGGAAACTTAACTAGTAGGATCTACTAGTATAGTACTTAAAAAGTCCAGGCACCCGTAATTTCCATGAAAATCCCACTGGCTGGAACCTTGGCCTGTACGGCATATCGCTGCAAGCGTATAGTACAGTATAAAGCGAACCTTGGCCTACGTTGACCCGCAAACCATTTGCACTTGCTCGATTGCTTAGACCGTACGTACTTACTCATCTGACGATCGAGCGCGACAACAACAACATGAGGGTATGTACTGTAGTACAACCTAATTTTCTTTGGTTCTGCGTGGATTCTTTTCTTCTCTTGGTGAAAGGATGGTTGGAGTTTGATCGATCATCGATGTACGTGTTCCTGTTCGATGGTGTTGTTGCAGACGGATATTGTGATCCGGATGCAGGACAAGCCCGAGAGGGGCCAGCACTCCAAGGCCATGAAGATCGCGGCCGCGATCGACGGTATGCACCTCCGCCATTATTTTACATAAATAAAAAATACTAGTAGTATGGAGTATGTTCTTGGCGAGGCTGTGCAACTGCTCAATGTGTTGACATTTGACGCGACGATCGATGTGGATTCGTCCAGGAGTGGAGTCGGTGACGCTGGCGGGGGAGGGCCGGAACCTGCTGCGGGTCGTCGGCCAAGACCTCGACTCCAACGACCTCATCACCAAGCTGCGGAAGAAGCTGGGCCGCGCCGACATCGTCCAGCTGCGGACCCTGCAGCCGGGCTGCGGCTACGACACCGGCGGAGGCGGCTACCAGTCGGCGCATGCCGGCGCGTGCGCCGACTCCTCCGCTGGCTACGGCCAGTGCAGTAGCTACCCCGTGGGCAGCTACTCGCCGGCAGCGGCGGCTGCTGATCAGTACTACTACCGCCCCCACCAGCCGTCCTACGAGTACTACCAGCCGCCGCCGTACCCCGCCACCGTCGCGCTCCACGAGTACCCGACCGGGGACTCAACGGGCTGCTGTTCCATCATGTAGGCGCCTGAGTAAGCCGGCGTGGAAGCTTCGGTTTCAGATTGCGCATGATGATGTCCTTCTTGCGTGATGCGTGCTAGCTAGATTTTCTTGTGCCTTCCTGTCTGCTGTATTAATTCTTGGTTGTTTCCTGCATGCCTGTAACTGCGCGTAATATCGTGTGAAGTTGTGATCGATCGGGGCCTGCTATTTTCGGTCCTCTATTCGATTTGTGGTCGGGTGGTGTGCGTGGATTGTAAAGCTACTAGCAGGCGTGAAATGTGAGATCGATGATGTGTGGTGCCTACATTATTCATGTAACATGGTTGAATCCTACAACTGAATTTGTTCGTCTTATCAGAATGTTTCAGCATGCAATTCTCATTGCATTTGTTTTTGATTTTTAGAGATTATTTTTTGTAACATTAGTAACTTTGTAATGGAGATGATTGTGTGCCCCAACCATTATAGTGGACCCAGGTATTCCCTCTTGACGCATCTTCCTTCAAAAGCTATAAGTTTATGAGTCTAAATTCATGCTATTTTTTCAAAAAGGGAAATAAGACCGCGGTCTCTGCATCAGTTGATGCATACATCCTTTTATTTAAAAACTTAACATTCAAGAGTATTACTATTTAAGGATCATTTAAGGTCGATACATGGATCAACCAGCGAAAAATATGAAACAAGTGACTAAAAATCATGCTTTAGTCTACTAAAACGCATCCAAACAGATTGACTGAAGATGTGCCTAACAACCATCATGAGACGACTGGACCAGCAGCCATGATACCCTGATGGTCTTGCAGCGATAGTAGCGCCCAAAGCTGCACCCATACTGGCTGAAATTCACGCTATTTCTCTGGAGAATCTCTCATCATATTCAACGGCATGTATGAAATTCCATTGATTTCTTTAGGAAAAAGGGGAATGTGTATTGTAATTCATAAATTACATATCATATGATTATGAAGATACATGCAGTCTTAAACTTTTATTTATAGTGTCCATGCCATGTCATATGATTATGACTTTGGGTGTTCATACACACTTATTGATTAAGTGGTAACCAGCAAAACCCTTACGATAATTTATTTCTCACCGTGATCTTATCAGAAAATTTTCACATACACACATGCCATTCTTTTGTTTATGCTATTGATTCCCGTCGATCGTGTAGATGACATGAGACTCTGGTATTTTTGAGTTTCTTCAATCACCGCAACAGCTTCAGTGTTTGGGCTTTTGCATTCTTTGAAATCTGTAATAATAAATCAGGGTTTTCACCTCGTTAATGTTTGGAATTTTGCATTTACAAAATTTGTAACAATGAATCAGGGCTTTCGGCTTGTTAGTGTATGGAATTTTGCATTTTGTTTTACAATTATTCAAGGTATTAGGCTTCTTAGGAATTTTCTTTTCAATTCACAGGGATTGCCATCCCAGGTTCCACTACTGACATGCTCAACGAAACTTGACGAGTTAGGATTTCCCGTGTATAAGTTATAAATGTGTCCTTGCATTTTTTTGAGATTTTTGGATGTTAACATTAATAACTTAGTAATGCATCGATTTTGATGCATTACACTCTTGACGACTTTGTGCTCCTTTCTTGAAAAGCAATAAAAAAGTTTAAGAAACACACAATCACCAAGATAGAATACATGGGTGTCAGAGGTCGAATATCGTATGCAACAGGGGAAGGAATTCCATTGATTTCTCTGGGAAAATATGTGAAACACGTATTGTTGTAATTCAAGATGTGCTCTAGCTACCTTGGCGGCAAAGGAAGCTGCACACCATGCGAGCCATGAAGATATGATATGGGCCTGTTGGGCCATCAAGATATCAAACAATTATACGTGAAAGAAAGAAGACAGAGGAAACAAACTGAGATCCTAAGATCATCTCCACTCGGCCCCCCACGGACGCCGAGAGCCAAAAGAACAGCTAGACCTCTCAAGCTTCATGGCGAGAGGTCATGAGAACTTCGTCGGCGCACTCGCTTCGACAGGGCCCAAAGACGTCAACTCTCCTAGTAGTACCAGCAAACCCCGGGCAAGGCTCACATCACTCCGAGAAATAACGCCTCTAGGAAAATCACGGCGTCCGATAGGACACCGCCGTCATCCATTCTAACGAAGCCATTTTTGAATTTTCACACCAAAATGATGGACGGATGGGTGCCCGGGCTCCACGGCAACGCCCCCAAGAATGACATCGCCGAAGTCGGCACTGACCAAAGTCGGTGTGACCTTCGGGCTTTGCATTGCTCCCCAAACGCCATGTGACAATCACAAAGGAAATAACCTGCCCACTTGAGTAAAAAAAAAAGCTTCATGGAAATATCCAATGACGAAGCAACATCAACAAATCAAGAACTTGTCGAGGCTTCTGGAGCACACCATCGACGATGGTCCCTTTGAGTTTGGTTTGACCATAACGACAACTGGTAACCACCCGCAATCTTCCAGTGGAAATTTCTGTAAGTTGGTCATTTGGTATCACCTACTGTGCCGGGTACTAGCAGGTCACACCCTCTGACGAAAAAGTACCAACAGGTAATAATCTCTTGGTTTAACGTCCGGGATTAATCGTGCTGCGTCATCTTTTCGATGAAGCCTTCCAAGTCTTCCTCGGCCCTCGCCCTCGCAGTCGTAGTCAAGTGCTGATCTGGTCGGTTTGCAATATACAAATTGCTGCGCCGTGTACGCTGATGATTGGAATATTGGATGCTTTGCAACGAATCTACAGGCAAACCGTGATGTACCAAGAAAGTACGGAACGCGTATTTGTTGCCATGAAAGTCAGCTGGCTGGAAAAACCACGCTAATTGTTTGCTACATCCGAATCTAACTAAATCTGAGTCAGTACTATTGGTACTCCATTATTTCTGAAAAAGATGTCATACATTGGTACTCCCAAGTGTTTGTGTAGTTATGCATGTATCTACGCATTTTGATAAATCCAAGTTAAGTAATATGGTCGGAAGAAGTATTAAAATTATACTTATTGGGACAGAGGAGTACGATATAAAAACCAACAAGCGCGCACCGATCTGTAAGTTTCACCACAAACCATTCGCTCTTGCTCGATTGCTTAGCCCTCGAACTCAGACGAGGATCTTGTTGCACTGCTCTGCACGTTGACCGGTTGCAAACCGTTCGCTCTTGCTTGGTTGCTTAGCCCGTGCTCAGCTGACGATCAAGCGCGACAGCAACATGAGGGTACGTGCTACTGCCTGTAAACAATTTTTATTTTTTTGATTCTGCGTGGATTCTTTTCTTCTTTTGATGCAGAATGAACGGACCCAGTTTGATCGATTTACGTGTCCGGCGGTGTTCTTGCAGACGGATATTATGATCAGGATGCAGGCCAAGTCCGACAAAGGCCAAAATTCCCAAAATTCCAAGGCCATGCAGATCGCCGCCGCAATCGATGGTATGCAGCTCCATCACCAGTACATGAAAACTCTGTTCGTAAGGAGGCTCTGCAATTGCTCAATGTGTTAACATTTCAGGAGTGGAGTCAGTGACGCTGGCGGGGGAGGGCCGGAACCTGCTGCGGGTGGTCGGCCAAGACCTCGACTCCAACGATCTCATCACCAAGCTGCGGAAGAAGCTGGTGTTAAATCACCTTTACCACGGATCTAGTCTAGATCTAACAGTAGCACAAAAAACATCACCTTTGTAGATCAAGAATGGAGAGAGAGAGAGAGAGAACAGAGTCGCGCTCTACCTGCTCCCTGGCTCGACAGACAAGAGCCAGAGGGAATGCCCGAACCGGTGCCGGAGCTAGAACCTCCGTCATTGGCCATGGGTGGAAAGGGGTGAGTGTGGCGAGTGTCAGGCTAGGGTGACGGTGGTGGAGCTTCCCGTCGGCGTAGCGCTAGCCTAGATCGGATTGGCTTGTAGGTGGGGCGGCTAGGGCACGGCTAACCTCATTTGTCGTGTTGCCGGCTCCCCACCACTTTATATAGCGCTGGCGACAGGGGCCCACCAACCTAGATAAGGATGGACGCCCCGATCGATGCGCGATTAGAAGCGTCTGGGCGTTGGGCCCAGTCACGTTGAGATCTATCCAACATTCTCCCCCTATATCTCGACTTTACTTTTAACCTTGTCCTTTACTTATTTCATCACAGAATGACACATAGAGCATGTTTCATCGTCTCAACTCAACTGCCGATAGAATCAGACAGCTACTATATACCTTTATGTTCTGAAACAAATTCTGTTACTTTTGGGCCTCTATAGTCCAGGAATCATAGGCTTCCCGTTAAACCCATGCCGGCTATGTGCTCCTTGAACACACTGGGTGGTAAGCCTTTCGTTAGCGGATCCGCAAGCATATCCTTTGTCCTTATATGCTCGAGACTTATAGTTTGATCCTGGACTTTGTCCTTCACAACATAATACTTTATATCTACAGACTTTGAAGCATTACTCGACTTGTTGTTGTGAGCATAGAATACTGCGGGCTCGTTGTCACAGTACATCTTTAGTGGCCTGCTGATGCAGTCAACCACTTTCAAGTCGGGTAAGAATTTCTTTAACCATAACGTCTGTCACATGGCCTCATAACATGCTATGAATTCTGCATACATCGTAGATGATGCAACTATCGACTGTTTGGCGCTTCTCCACGAAATAGCATCTCCTGCGAGAGTAAAGACATACCCTGTCGTGGACTTTCGGTCGTCTTTATCTCCCGCAAAATCTGCATCTGAATACCCTTTTATCTCTAGGGAATCAGATCTTCTATATGTAAGCATGAGGCCTTTTGTGCCTTGCACATAACGCAAAGCTTTCTTTACCATCTTCCAGTGCTCTATGCCTGGATTCTCTTGATATCTACCGAGTACCCCGGTGATGAATGCTAAGTCAGGGCGAGTGCACACTTATGCATACTGTAAGCTTCCAACAGCCGAAGCATATGGTATTGACTTCATTTGATCGATCTCATATTGATTCTTTGGACATTGGGATTTCCCAAAACTATCGCCTTTGACTATGGGAGCAGGTGTTGAATTACTCGCATGCATATTGTATTTTTTTAAAATCTTTTCTGTCGCTTTCTGCGAGTCCTAACACTCCATTTTTTCTGTCTCGGTGAATTTCTATGCCCAAAACATAAGAGGCTTCACCAAGGTCTTTCATGTCAAAATTAGATGACAAGAACTTCTTTGTCTCTAGTAGTAGACTAACATCACTGCTAGCAAGCAGAATGTCATCCACATATAGAATTAGGAAAATATATTTCCCACTTTTGAACTTTGCATAAATGCAGTTGTCTTCAACATTTTCTTTGAATCCAAATCTTTTAATGGTATCATTAAACTTTAATTACCACTGCCTAGAGGCTTGCTTTAATCCATAAATAGATTTCTTTAGGCGGCATCCCATATGTTCCTTCCCCTCCATGAAAAAACCCTTGGGTTGTTTCATGTAAACATTTTCTTCTAAATCTCCATTTAGAAATGCCGTCTTGACATCCATTTGATGTAACTCTAAATCAAAATGTGCAACTAGTGCCATGATGATTCTGAAGGAGTTCTTACATGAGACCGGAGAAAAAGTCTCATTGTAATCTACGCCTTCTCTTTGCGTAAAGCCTTTTGCCATAAGTCTAGCTTTGTACTTTTCTACATTCCCGTTGGAGTCATACTTTGTTTTGTAGACCCACTTGCATCCTATTGTTTTGGCTCCTTTGAGAATTTCCTCTAAGTCCCAAACATTGTTGGAACTCATCGATTTCATTTCATCTTTCATTGCCTCCACCCACTTGGCTGAGTGAGGTCTACTCTTGTCTTCTTCATATGAGGTAGGATCGCCCTCCATATGAACTACATTGTAAACTTTGTAGATTTCTTTGGAAATGGCTGGTCTTCGTTCTCTTTTAGACTGTCTGAGTTCATCAGACTCTTGCTCATTTCTTGCCTCGGGTTCGGGCACATTTACACTAGGTGGCTGTTCGCTCCCTTCGTGCTCACAAAGGTTCGTGTGGCTCTGATGGACAGGTTCGAACTTTCGTCCATTGTTGTCACGTGTGGAGTCACAACAGTCCGGCACCACAACCTCGGGGTTGTAGATGGTGGCTAACAGTAGCGAAAAATGGCTCCTGAGTCATCGGATTAGGTGCATGCACCCTCTTCTCCTCAAGATCAATTTTCCTAGCTACCGTGCCCCCCTCATCAATTCGTCCTCCAAGAAGACTGCATGTCTCGTTTCTACAAACTTTGTGTATCTGTCGGGACAGTAGAAACGATAGCCTTTGGACTTATCTGGATAGCCAATAAAATGGCAAGATACTGTTTTGGGGTCTAATTTTGCGATGTTTGGATTGAAGACTTTTGCCTCAGCTGGGCTCCCCCAGACCCTCAAGTGGTGCAGAGAGGGAACTCTGCCTGTCCACAATTCATACGGTGTTTTGGGCACCTATTTTCTTGGTACTCTGTTGAGAATGTGAATGGCGGTTTTAAGCGCCTCCATCCACAATCCCAATGGGAGGGTGGAGTAGCTCATCATGTTGCGCACCATATCCATAAGGGTACGGTTGCGCCTTTCAGCAACTCCGTTTTGCCGAGGTTCGCCCGGCATAGAATATTGGGCGACTATTCCATTTTTTTGTAGGAACCTTGCAAAGGGTCCTGGTACTTGACCATATGGAGTATGCCGACCGTAGTACTCCCCCCCCGATCGGACCGAACTATTTTAATTCTTTTATCGTGCTGATTTTCTACTTTAGCTTTGAAAATTTTAAATTTATCCAATGCTTCTGATCTTTCTTTAATTGGATAAATATAACCATACCGAGAGTGATCATCCGTGAATGTTATGAATGAATCATAGCCATCCACACTTTTCACCGGAAATGGTCCACATATATCCGTGTGGATTATTTCTAGTGTAGCTATGCTTCGGTTTGCACCCTTTTTAATTTGTTTAACATACTTTCCTTTAATGCAATCTATGCATTGTTCTATGTCGGAGAACTATAACGGAGGAAGAATGTCATTTTTAACGAGGTTTTCTATTCTTCCCCTCGAAATATGGCCTAGTCTACAGTGCCATAGTTTCGATGAGTCAAGAGTTCGCTTTCTTTTCTTTTGTTCTTTGTTCGACAAGGAAACTTTTTCATTCACATCACACACAGAAAAAACTTTCGCATGCAGGAATAACAAATATAACTTATCAAATAATGTAGCAACACCCACACATTTGTCTTTCAACCAAATGGCACACTTGCCATTTCCGAAATAACATTCGTAAGAATCTTTGTCCAAACAGGAAACACTTATTAAATTCCTATGTATTGAAGGAACGAAAAGCACATCTTTGAGCAAAAGGAAAGAGCCATCAGCCAGCTCCAGAGGGACGTCACCAATGGCCTCCACTTCTGCTTCTATTCCATTCGCCACTTCAATGTGTCTTTCTCTTCTTGGCGTGGTCCTTGTCGAATGGAACCCCTGTAAAGAGTTGGCAACGTGAACAGTTGCTCCAGAATCAATCCACCAAGTGGATCTAGTAAACTTTTCATACAGAGATTCATTAACAAAAGAAACAACATCTTTACCATTTTTGGCCATGATGTACTTCAGCCAAATCGGGCAGTATTTCTTGTAGTGGCCCTGCTTTTTATAGTGATGGCACTGATCCTTCTCCCCAGGGGTGGACTGGTGATCTTGCATCTTGGTCTTGCATTGGACCCTTGCCATGGGGCTTGGAGGGTGAGCCACCATGGTTGCCGCCTGTGAAGCCTCTCTTCCTGTTGTCCTTCACGAAGTTCAGAGAACCGCCGTGAAGGGCTTTCAGCCTTTCCTCTTCTTGGGAGCACATCCCAATGGTCTTTTCTATGTCCCACTTTTCAGGGGACATATTATAGTTTATTACAAAGTTTTCAAAAGGCTGTGGAAGTGAGGCCATCACTAGGTGCACCAAGAGTGCTGGCTTTAGCTCGAGGTCCTCATCCATGGGCTTGAGCTTCGCTGCCATGTTTGACATCCTCAAGATGTGCTCTCTTATTCCGTGGGGTCCTTCCGTATACTTTTCAGTAACCAGCTGCTTTAACAGCTACATCTTTGAAGAGCTAGTGAACTGGCTCTTTATCTTGGCGAGATACTCGCCCACGGTAGCACACTCTCCAATTGAACACACTATTGCGTTCTCAATTGTGTTCTTTACAAAGGCCAGACACTTCTTGTTGGCGTTCACCCATTTCTGGTTATCAATAGAGTAGGCCAGCTCCAATGGAGCATGGTCCCTCTTCCTTTTCTCAAAGTCAGCACTTTCCTCAGCAGCCCCCCCCCTGACCGGGTCAGCGGGCTTGACTGGTTGCTTGGTGTCAACCACCCAATCCATTTCGGCGCATACGAACGCCAAATCAACTTTTTTCCTTCATTCGGAGTAGTTGTCCCTCCTTAGGAGCGGGATGTCCTTCAAATATGCCATGAGGTTGAGACCTCCTGAAAATCACAAAAGATGTGAGATCACCAAGGAAAACAATTGTATGCATTAATTCAACGTTGGTATAAATTAAGCATGCAATCGTTTCGTGCAATTTAAAATTACATCACCGTTGGGCAGAAATAAATTTAAATGCACCTTTAATTCTCAATGGGAAAAAATTATGGTCATGTTTATTAGTAATGTTGGTAAATTAATAGCATGAGACATAATCACTTTAGTCACATCTTTGTGTCAAAATTTAAACAACTTCTATTGCATTGTTGCAATTTTAAACCATACATTTACAATTTAAAATAACTATTTGCAGCGGAAACTTGCAATAATAACTTTCATTAAACTCATACTTTACAGAAAAAATTCTGCCTTTGTAACTTTCTCTAGTCAAAATATACATAAAAGTAAAATGACTAGGTAAAACTATGCAAAAATTGCTTAAAACTAAGCAAAACCATTAAAAAACAGCTCTGTAAATTAACAAAACAGAAAAAAAAAGAAAACTATTTAAAGAAACCAGCCTGCGGGCCTTCCCTGGGCGGCTCGCCAGTGCCCCGGCTGCGCCACCACCCCGCTCGCTAGCTAGGCCAGACGCCACATGCTGCCTTCATGGCTGCCACAGCCCGCTCTTCGGCCAAGAACCCGCTGCCGCCTCGGCCTGCGCCCCGACTGCTCGATCCTAGCCGTTCAGCCGCGCAACCGATCCGACGGTCGGCGCTGTTCGGGGTATAAAACCCCAACCGCCGACCCTCACTAACCCTAACCACACTCTCCCTCAATTCTCTCGCGTAGCCGCGTTCGGCCGTCGACGCAGCTGCGCCCTCGGGCCGGCTGCCTGCGTCGGCTGGCGTGCACTGTGCGACCTGGCGCTCCGTCCGTCGTCGAGTAGTGGCCGAGGCGCTGGCCCTTCCTCCACGCGTCGTGGCCGGCTGGACGAGGTGAGGCGGCCGCCACGGCGCGCCTCCGGCCGAGCTGGGCGTAACCGGACGAGCACGAGGCGAGGCGAGGCGGCCGCCCTCCGGCGTGCCCCTCCCTCTGCCCCGCTCCGGCGAGCGAGCCCGCGAGTCGGGCGAGGCGAGGTGGCCGCTATGGCGCGCCCCTCCCTCTGCTCCGCTCCGGTGAGCCATGGCCCCCCCGCCCTCCTTGCCGTGGTCGTCCACCGGTGGGCGCACCATCGAAGAGGCGCGTGAGCCTTGTGCTCATTCCTTTTTTGTTTGTTTGGTCCATAGTGAAATCTGGCGGGCGCCCCACCTTGCTCCTTGCCGATGTGTGCATCCACCGAGGTGGGTGCACCGTCAAGTGGCCGAGGTGTGGGGCGGAAACTTTCCCGGCTATGGCCGGAGTGGACCCTCCCTTGTTTTTTTTATTGCTTTTCTTTGGGGATCTATGGTGTTTTGCTCTAGGGTTTTTTCTTTGCTCCGAAGGGTGTGTTCTTCTTCTAGATGTCGCCGCAATCCATCTAGATCGAGAGGAACGGCGCGGCCATAGGGCAGACGCACTTTGGATCTAATTCTTTCTTTTTGAACTCTTACTTTCTACAAAAAAGGCACTGTAAATTCTAGCAACTAAAACGTGGCTCTGATACCAATGTTAAATCACCTTTACCACGGATCTAGTCTAGATCTAACAGTAGCATAAAAAACATCACCTTTGTAGATCAAGAACGGAGAGAGAGAGAGAACAGAGACGCGCTCTACCTGCTCCCTGGCTCGACAGACAAGAGCCAGAGGGAATGCCCGAACCGGTGCCGGAGCTAGAACCTCCGTCATTGGCCATGGGTGGAAAGGGGATGAGTGTGGCGAGCGTGAGGATAGGGTGGCGGCGGTGGAGCTTCCCGTCGGCGCAGCGCTAGCCTAGGTCGGATTGGCTTGTAGGTGGGGCGGCTAGGGCACGGCTAACCTCATTTGTCGTGCTGCCAGCTCCCCACCACTTTATATAGCGCTGGCAACAGGGGCCCACCAACCTAGATAAGGATGGACGCCCGATCAGAAGCCTTGATTAGGGTGTCTTTGGTCGGGCCCGATAACGTTGAGATCTATCCAACAGCTGGGCCGCCGACATCGCCCACCGGACCTGCTGACCGGCCGTGGCTACATGCCGATAATGACGCCCGAGACGGCTACGATCGACCCCAGTGGCAGCTACTGCGCGGCGGTGCTGGCGATCAATACTACCGCCACCAGAGCCGTCTTCGCGTCGCTACCCTCCGCCGCTGCTGCATTTGCCGCCGCCGCGGTCTTGCACGAGTACCCGACCGGGGACTCGACCGGCTGTTCCATCATGTAGCGTCGGCCTCGCCGGAGTACGTAGCTCTTAGTTTGGTTGATTTGTCATGCGGCGTGGGAGCTTCGGCTTCAGATTACTCCTGTCCTCGCGTGCTGTGCTAGCTAGATTTTCTTTCCCTTTCCTGTCTTCTGTATTATTCGTTGTTTCCTGCATGCGCGATATCGTGTGAAGTTGTGATCGACCGGGGCCTATTATTTTCGGCCTAACCCTAACCCCAGTCCCGGTCGTCTTCGTCCCGGTCGTCCCCCGCGGGCGACAGCGGGGCGACCCTCAACCCTAACCCCAGTCCCCTCCTCCCCCTCCCCCGCCGCCGTCGCCGCCGGTGCGGGTCGCCGGGCAAAGCCCACGCGGCTCCGGCAGCGGCGGACCTTTCACTACCCGCGCGCTAGGAGGAAGGCGCAGGGTCTCCCTGTCGGCGGCGGTGCGCATAGGATTCGGCCTCTGCTTGGGCGGTGGTTGACGGCGCAGCGGACTAGTGGCTTGGGCGGCGGGGCGACAGGCGACGGTGCCATCGTGGTTCTCCGGCGGCGGAGGCCTGCAACCAAGCAGCAGTCTTGGCGGCGGGAGCCTGCAGGGTCGGCCGTCTTCCTCAGCCTCGCGATTTGCAGGTCGAGATCCTGTGGGTTGATCCCGGCCTTGTGCAAGGACGGATCTGGGCCTCTTAGGTCCCGAGATGGGCCCTTTAGGCCTGATCTGGGTTTGTACGGACCTTGCCTAGAGCTCGAGCCGATGGGCACCTGTCGGAGGAGGCGGCCTGGCCAACACGACGGTAGGGGACGGTCAGCTGGGGCACAGCAGGCCCTAACTGCTGTGTCCGGTCGGCGACCGCCTTTGGCGGTGGAGGATGGACCTCCTCCTAGTGGTTGTGTTCCCCTCATCCTATGCCGGCCTATCTTGTCTGATCCGTTGGTCCGATGGTGCGCAGTCGATTGCCCCTATTCTCGAGTTTGTGGACGCCGGGGCGGCGGCCCCGAAAGGTGGACTGCACGGGTGGCTCTACGGCGGGCGACGTGGCTGTGGTGATGGTCCTGCCCCTTGGTCACGTGGGTGGAAGGGAGCAGACATCGGGAGTTCCTGGTGGTGGCGGCGCTTCGGCAATGACATCTCCCAGATCAGGTTGCAAAGGCAAGGCGCGGTGGCATGCGACAGTCCAATGTGGGTGTGGGTGCAGGTTTTTCCGGGCGAAAACTCCGCGTTTTGACGCCAACGGTGGCGACGCCTGCGGGCGCCGTTACTCTCTTGGGGGCGCCGTTGTGGGTACCTGTTCCGCGTTAGGGCTCCGGATGAAAATCCTTGACCGCAGGTCTCCTCGACGGCGGCATGGCGCGTCGTTACCCTCTTAGGGGCGTCGTCGTGGAGCTCTACTCTCTTAGGTCTCGTTCTTGTGTCGCTGGTGGCAAAGTCGTGCTTTTTCTTTCGTCGTCGTGGAGCTCTACTCTCTTAGGTCTCGTTCTTGTGTCGCTGGTGGCAAAGTCGTGCTTTTTCTTGTATCTCTTTTGTTTATCTTTGATCTGCTTGTTCAAGAGGTTCTCCTCTTCATCTTGTATCGGTTTGATCGTATGTGGCTTTATTTATAAAGCGGGGCGGAAGTCTATTTCGAGAGATTATTTTTGGCCTTCTTTGATTTGTGACCGGGTGGTGCGTGGATATTATAAAGCTAGGCGTGAAACGTGAAATGATGTGTGGTGCCTACGTACATTCTTGTAACATGGTGGAATCCTACAACTGAATTTGTTTGTCTTATCAGAATTTTTTCACATCAACCAGTTACCAGTGTACCGGCAAAGGTCTGACTTTTAGGATTTGGATTTATAAGTACTGTTGTATCCATAGAGGATTTCGCATTGCCTGATACTAAAGTCATATACCGACGGTTGGATCCAGGAGCGGTTTCTCGAAGAAAGGGGCCAGCCTGCTAAACAGCAACATCTCATTTCCCATGATAAACATCATTCTTATTGGCCCGGCTTTCTTTGATTTCTTTTCTGCACTCTTTGTTGTGTTGCCCTTTCTGTTCTATTTTCATTTTCATTTCCTTTTCTCTTTTTATACATTATATTGATTTTTTTCCTGCCTTTTTTTCTCCTTTGTTCTCTTATCACTTTTTAGACTATTTAATTTCTTATTTTTTATTAACATTTCTTATACAAAATTTTACATTTTTTGTAGGTTTCATGTGTTTAACCAACACGATATATTTATGACAATACAACATTGTTTTATGTAGTCATTCTTTTATATTTTGAAGTATATGCATCTTTTGTTGATAGAAACTTCTAAAATTGATCATAGTTCAAATATGCATCTTTTCAAGCGGTTCACATGAAAAATTTAAATATTTGAAAATCTTTAATGGAATCTAACATTTAAAACATAAAAAACATCTTTACCCACCCAAAAAATTTGAATAGAAGTTGATGAGAAATTTATAGGACACGCACATGTCATGTAACATAGGTCAATACCTTATGTGTATATATAAAAAAATTCATAGACGTTAGAACATATTTCAAGGAAAAAAATGTACAGACAGAACATCAATATTTTACTCATAGAAGTGAACATTTTATTTGACAAACATGAAGATTTTTTATACACCGTGGAAGCAATTTTTGACATTGTATTATGTATAAGTTTGGAATAGTTGTTATTTTATATGATTTACAATATATATTTTCTTATTAACAAAATGCAAAAGGTAAAAATATAGCACTGGGCTAGCCTCCCCAGTTTGTTGCTCGGGTTGCGAGCGTCGTAGGCTTCTTTTGGTATTGTGTAGTATATATGTCCATGTTGGAACATCAAGATATCAAACAAATTTATACCCGAAAGAAAAAGGACAAATCCTCTACCATACACCTAGAAAAGATTTATTCGATGAAGAGATTTTATGTTGTGGTCAATAACCCAAGGATTAAATAAATCCATAAATATTACTATTCCACCTAGGATACATGTGTTCCTGTGGCGGTTTAGTAAGAGCAAGCTGGTAACCAGGGATAACCTGGCCAAATGTAGACATGTCTTAAATATGACTTGTGTTTTCTATAATTAAGTAGAACCTTCACAAACCCTGCTATTTATTAAAGTATGATCCAAATTTATTAATGAGGCTAACTTTTGACAAGCGGGGCGAGGCCCGTCTTCAACCATGGATGTAAGCACCGACCCTTTCTTTCCTCGTCCCCCACGTTAGCTACATACCTACTTTGCTGGACATTACAACCGATTTGTTAGGTACTTATGCACCGTTGTTTTGATTAGGTCCAACGGCTCAAGATTTTCATCTAGGCAGCTGGACTAGTGGTTGTGATTCAGGCCTAGATGCTTTTGATACAGAGAAAGGGAGGCTACTAGGAATAACGGACATGCTATAAAATATGCTCCCATGGTACATCCGGACAGAGAGAGAATAGCAAATCTGAATTACATCTACAACAACAATGATGTAGAAGCTATCGCCATGCTCCGGATGAAAATATGCCCTTTTAACCAACTTGTCCAAACATTAAGGGATATGATTTACTTACAGACCGCATCCACTGTTGTATCGAATAGCAAGTGGCATTATTCCTCCATGTTCTAGGATATAACCAGGAATTTCGAATGATTCACAGCACATGGAGGCGATCTACGGAGATAGTATCCTGATATTTCCATCAAGTCTTGTATGCTATTGGAAAGCTCAGAGGAGAGATGATCAAGCCACCATCAACTCAAACTCTAGCAAAGATACAAACCAGCTACCGATGGTTCCCATTTTTTAAGGTGAGAGAAACTCCTGAATGTACTCAGTGGGAGGAATGTTCCGCACTCAGGACTAACATTTTCTTCATTTTAGGATTGTAATGGAGCAATTGATGGTACTCATGTGAACGCTAGAGTGTCAAAATCCGAATCAGCTACATACAGGGGGAGAAAGCACTACACCGGCCAGAATGTGCTTGTCGTTGTTGATTTCGACATGAAGTTTACATATATGCTTGCTGGATGGGAAGGACCAGCCCATGATACCACCATTCTGGGTGACAACCTTGAGAGAGATGATGGCCTCAAGATCCCTAAAGCTAAGTTCTACCTAGCAGATCCAGGATATGCTTGTCTCCCTAGAATTCTACCACCCTTTACATCAACAAGGTACCAACTCAATGAGTTCTTTGCAAAGTTCTATCCCTAAAACGCATAAGAACTCTTCAATCTGAGGTACTCTAGCCTTATAGTCATGGCAAAGAGAGTTTTATGATGAACTGTCATTTGCTAGTAGCTAGGATTTCAATTTGGTGATGCTTTTTATTTTAATTTGTTGCCTACTTGTTTCATAGTCGTCTTAAAAAGTGCATGATATAGCGTTAACACTATGTTTAACCTAGTTTAGGTGTCACGCCGCTAATCTCAAATTAGCACGTTAAATTACGCTATTTTTCATGATGTTGTAGTGCCGTTATTTCCTAGCGTTGCAAAGACTACAACCCATCGGCCTTAAACCCTTCCTAAGTCCATATTGTATGCTAACTAACCCAATACCCACCAGATTTATTGGTTCCTCCAGTCCCCAACTTTCCTTGCGAGCGACGGCGGAGAAGAGCTTGTGAGCAGCGGCCGCTGCTTCTCCAGTTCATGAGCGATTATGCCATGGATTGTTCCGGTAGACAATTGAATCAGTATTTATAGATGCTAAAATCCTCTATATCTAATATTATTCTTTTGTAGACTCTATTTCAAATAGCGCACGCTATGGCGCGCTATAAGCGCTAAATCTCATAGCGCGCTATTTTTTAGCTTGCTTGTGGAGCATATAACCAATGGTCATGTTAGACTATAACGACAAATTTGGTAACCACTTATGACCTTTCAGCGGAATCTGATTAAGTCGGTCATTTGATATCACCTGCACTCTCGAGTAGTGAACTACTGATAGATCACCATCTTACTACTAGGAAAGAGTAGTAAGAGGTCAAGTCAAAAAAAAAAGAGTAGTAAGAGGTAAAGCCAGTCTTTACCGCCGATCACGGTACATATAGCGGCCAAGATTTATAGTGAAAGCGTGTGGGCAAGTCTTCCTCACGGCCGGTAGTCAACTGCTGATCTGGTCATGTTGCAGTATATAAATTGTTGCACCGTGTATGCTGATGCAGCATCGAATCTCTGGGGCAAACTAGGACGTACTCTCTTTGTTTTAAAATATAAGATCACCATCTTACTACTACTAGGAAAGAGTAGTAAGAGGTCAAGCCAGTCTCCACCGCCGATCACGGTATGTATAGCGTCCGAGATTTATCGCGAACCGCGTGAGCAAGTCTTCCTCGCGGCCGGTAGTCAACTGCTGATCTGGTCATGTTGAAGTATACAAATTGTTGCGCCGTGTATGCTGATGAAGCATCGAATCTTAAACTTGGATGTACTAAAGAAGTACGGCACGCGTAATCTATATATTATTATATACTAAAAGCAATATAATGATGTTTTTCGAGGCACCTGGTTGATCAACATCATCTTAAAGGCTTTTTTTACAGTACCTTTTACTGGTGACATAAGTGGCAAAAGTATGATTTGCATCTACGGTTGAGATCAGCCGAAATAGATTAGGCCCAACAGGCCCAATATTAATTAAGTAACGATCTGTAAAAAATAACTTTGGAAAAACTAAGGGAGCAAATTCAATCGGTCTGCCTCCCCCCGACCTCCTCGCAGACGCCGCCTCTCCCCGACCCCCACGCCATCGGTGCCTGGTGAACGTCGTCGGTGCGACCTCCAGCTGAGTGACCAGGGAGCAAAATCAATCGGACGGACCGCCGCCGCCGCGACCTCCTGGCAGACGCCATATCCGCCACCTCCATGGCATCGGCGCCGGACTGACGCCGCCGTCGTGACCTCCACCTGACCCGCGACCAGAGCTACCACCTGTCACATGCGGCCTGCATCTCGACGCCGTAAGCATCTTCACCTTAGACGCGGAGATCGCGTCGATCGAACAGCTCCAGCCCAATCTCTGGCAGAGGCAATCGGACGTGTTCCCCTCCATTCTCCCTGCTCTCTTCCTCTATCATAAAGGAACACCGTGGCTATTGTCCATGATATGCTTTTCCTCTTTTAGTCGGATCCTTCGTTTGTATTAGTCATGAACCAGAATGCAGTTTTGTTGATTTTACCTGTATAAACATAGAGCAGTTACTCTTGCAATTAGAATCTTGGATTGTCACGTTGATGATTCTTGTTTGGTATGTTTGTTATAAAATTGCATTGCCAACTGATCGGCATATGAGATTCACTCCTATGCTGATGTTATGCTTGATGCGCATTTTCATGCAATTGGATTTTTCTATGGAATTATGCTCAATAGAGTGATTACATGCAGCATGTTTACATAGCTCGTAGAGGTGTTCCGGTTGGCATTATTGCTCCAGGTCATGGCTCTTGATCATTTATTAGAAGTAGTCTGATACTCCCTCCGACCCATATTAGATGATTTGGATTTGTTTAGATTCGGATTTATCTAGACATGTTTTAATGCTAGATACATCCGAATCTAGGCAAATCCAAGTTAACTAATATAGGTGGGAGTACTAATCAAGCTTATTCGCCAGCGCAAACCCCCATTGTAAGTAATCCAAAGAGGATATGATGAAGTTAATCTGCTTATATAAATTATATTTTCTTTGCAAATTAAGTGGTTAGTAGAGCAGATAATTTTTATGTTCGGTAGGGTTCAGTTTATAATGTCCATGTTCAGACCTGCAAAACCACGGGTATAGGAGCAGAAGCTTATGACATTGCTGCGTGTTTGGTTCACATAAACTGCCGTCTCAAGGTGTACCCAAACAACGGTTGTATCTTGTATAATTTTCTTGCAGGGAGTATCTTGTATAATTTTGATTTGACTGTTAAAGCGAGTGGGATCTGCAACTATGTAGAGTCCATATATTTTATTTTTGTATTTCATATTGCAAGAGGGTGTCTGGATATGCAGTTTGAACAATTCGAAACTTGGTGCTGATGTACGATTTGGGATCAGGAGACCTGATACTCCACTTGTATGATGTGAACATAGAACACTCCGAGTATATGATAACAGATTTGCTTGCTTGTAGGACCATTTACCAGTACTCTTAATAAATGATCACATATGAGAATAAGATCGCAGTAATGATTGTGAAGTATATTTAGAAGTTGATTCGTTGGTAAACATATGAATGCAATCTTATCACCCCGAAGCAAGCAATTGCAATAGGAAGATACATAAAGAAGCACACATTATCAGAAGTCCACCTCTTTTGTCATTTCTCTGCAATCTCTATTTGGTTCATGCCCTGGCCGGCTGATGTGTTATTTTGTATCTAGAGGAATTTTACGTGGTATGAACTATTCAATCTGCCTGGGCAGAGCACTTTTCAGGCAAAGCAGCCTAGATTTGCTATTTCTTTTAGCTGTATTTTGAAGACTAAAAAGAGTTTGAGTACTAGATATATACAGAGTAAGGAGTTAATGGAAGGTCTTGGCTACTGTTATTATCAATTCAAAGAATAATTATTCAGGCTAATTAACTGAGATTGCCAATGGCAGCAACACACGCTAGTTGTAATAGCCATGCTGCTATTAGTTTCAGATTAATGTCAAGTTAGCAAATTAGTTTAGCAGATGAGTTGGTTCAGATCATGAAGGAGTTTATACTATAGCATCTTTTGGTACGTTATATCAAAAATCCAAACTATTCAGATGGCCTGGACTGGAGAAATGAATTACTACACGCCTATCAGCTGTACCGGTGGGCGCTATGAGCAAAGACATGCGAAGAATTCCAGGGACAGAATATTTTATCATTTGTCACACTTTACTTCGGAAATTTATTATTTTCCACACTGACCACCACATGTCAGTGACACATGTTGTGGCAAATAATAAAACTGAAAAGTACAGTGTGGCAAATTATAAAAGCTACATATAATACTACCATTAACCAAAAAAGTGTATAGTATTTCCTACATTTATATTTTTCTTCTTCAAGTTTCTTTCCTTGTGATATGTAATGGCCTATGTGCTTCTCCTTGTAAGAATACAGTTCTACACATATAGATTCAAGTTTGGTCTCTAATTGTGAATTTTTTTGCTTCCTTCTCGTTGACGAGGTAGACCGATGAAGCTAATGCGTCTTGTAGGCTAGTATCTGAAGTCATTGTGCTGTAGTTGACCATCTCGCCAGAATTCTTGTTGAGAAGGTCTTCCAGGGTTGACAAACCACAACCCTGCATACATCAACATATGAACTAAAAATTAGTGCATTGTTAATTATAGGAAAATACTGCTTTTGAATAAAAATAGAAAGATCACCTCTATCACGACTCGAAGGCAAGAAGGATCCTCTCTTTCACATATCCGAGAAAATCTACAACTCTACGCTACGGTTAACCACGTACACATAATTCAAAAATAATTGAACGATCTCTAGTAAGATATTTGTTGCATGTTTTAAAACTAGTACTCCATATTAAATTTGTACATGGATTTGCAAAGAACTGTACTAGCAATTATCTGAACTAGTAATGATCTGCATTAGGAATGATCTCTAGCAATGATCTGTACTAGCAACTATTTGCACTACGAAAGACAGGATTTGCAAAGATTAATGTTTCCAGCAATAGTACTGGTCACCAAGTTAAGTTATGCAAGTACTCACAGATTCTCCATGTTAATGTTTTCTATAGAGTGCTGGATCGGGGCCGGGGCAGAGGGATTTGCGGCGGAGGAGGGCGGCACAATCGGGACCTGGATCGGGGCCGAGACGGAGGGCGCCGTGGGCTCCTGGAATGGGGGCTAGGGTGGAGTGCGAGAACGAGGTCCCCGGGCGCGAGGGCGAAGCTAGAGTCGGGTAGGAGGACGGGGCCTGCAGGTTGGTAGGGATCTTGCGCAGGATAGGGGAGAGGCGGAGGGGCGCTGGAGTTGCCGGGGAGAACGGCGACAACGTGTGACTCACTGGTTGGAACAAGCAGGGGAGGATACTGGTGTTTTTTTCCAACGCAACCATATTGCAGTCTAGATCGTCTACGTTGGACTTTTGGGCTGGGCCCGTCTGTGGCCTGTTTTTGGTTCGGTAGCAAAATTGGACAGAAGTATGATTAGTACTTGTCATCTATTTGACACTAGTATGATTTGCTGCAGTCCATTGGATGAACGAAAATTAAGGGCTATAATTCATTTAGGGGTACCACAAAATACCTCATCTTAAAATATATGATTCATTGATTTTAATTTTAATGGTTGAGATTTAAAGCCTATAGGTTTTACGCAAATATTGCCACGTACAAACCTAGATATATAACCAACCTACATGGGCACGTTCCGCACGGTATAAGTCTATTTACATGGGCATCGTCCGCACGGAAGTAAAAAAGAAAAGGTGGATATATCGGTTACGTGCAATCTGAAATGTGTAAAGAAGGCCAAGTACAACACGTACTCGACAAGGACACGGCCCTTCTAATTGGTTTTTGTTTGGCATGCAATTGATGAGATGTACGGGCTGGCAACAACCAAGAAAATCAAAACACCACTCACTCCTCAAGACCTTAGAGACCGAGAACAACAAAAGGTCCAACTCAATTAAGCAAACATCATTTTCTTGCTGTGATTCGTCTAAACAGTTGACAGTACTATGCGTCCCTTGGAGGATTTGTGTTTTCTATCCCCCGGGTCTCCAGCCAACCACGTGTTCTCTTTTTGGTTCAAAATCCCGCTTTTGCTACAGACATACTCGTTTTTGCTACAAATAGTCCCGGTAGCAAAAAACGGTTCGACCCAGAAAATAGAAAATTAGACTGGATCTCACCGGAGAGTTCGCCGGAGACATCGTCAGCGACCGTGTAGCAAAAAAAGTTGTGCTAATGTAGCAAACCCGACATCGCCAGAGATCTCACCGGAGACTTTCGCCGGTAGACCTCCGGACACCGTGTAGCAAAAATTTTATGCTATTGTAGCAAAATCACAAAACTATGGTAGCAAAAAAAAGTGCTAATGTAGCAAAAAACAATGTAGCAAAAAAACAATTTCACCAGAGACATTGCCAGAGACTTTCACCGAGACCCGTAGCAAAACCTATACGCTATTGTAGCAAAACCAGTACAAGGTTGTAGCAAAAAAATCTATAATTTAGGAAATCCGATTTTGCCCGAGGCCTCGCTGGAGAACTTGACTGCAGGTAGCAACGCCGCTCGCCGTAGGTAGCAACGAGACCTGCAGTATGTAGCAAAGTAGCACCCCTGCAGCAGCACTGGCTGGAGGCCCATGGCAGCGCGGACATTGCAGCAACAGAGGAGGCAGCAACGCCATGGAGCATGAGCGGGTGAGGGCCAAGTGATGGCGATGGTGACCAGGAACAGGACCACGGAGCCGCCATTCACCTGTAGGGCGACAGCTCTGGCCGCAAGATGGGAAGGCGGTGAACTCCGGCGGGAGCACGACGAGCTCCGGCGGCGCGGGAAAAGGAGAAGGCACGGCGAGCTGCAGCCGGCGCACGGCGAGATCCGGCGGCGCGTGGCTCGGGGAGGAGGGGCGCGTGATGGCAGCGGCAGCGCGCGTGGCGGTGGAGGCGGAGGTGCGCATGGCGGCAGCGCGTGTAGGAGCTCCCATGGAGCTGTGAGAAAAAGAGGGACGGGAAAGATGATACATGTGAGCCACGGTTTGAGGGGAAAGGTCAAACGAAAAGATAAGGTTGAGCGGTGGGCTCTCATCGCTGCCACCAACCAGAGAGACACGTGTCACACGGACCATCAGGAGGATGTGATCACGTGGATCCCCCGGGGGAGTGGAATCATTTACGTAAACAGTTTTATCACCACAATTTTCTGGTCAGATACGTCATCTACCCCCTGCATGAAAATTTTCGGCATAACCTCTTGAACGGTGATGTGTAAATTTTATTCTATCTTTATTAATTGCTTCAACACATATTTAATTAGACATGGTTCACAACCAAAGTGGCAATATTTAAGAATCGAGAATGCGGCAATAGCATGGATAGGTCGCACTAATCCTGTCCGGCCAAAAAATTGAAATTCTCACGATTACCCCTATCTTGATGAAGATTCGTGGACCCTCCCCAGGACATAGTTAACTTTTGAGATTGGAGAATCATCGATTACCCCTACCTTGATGAAGATTCAGGTGGCTCCCCACCGGACATAGTTAACTTTTGAAATTGGAGAATCATCTGGATCAAAAAATCTTAGATAGAAGTAAGTCGAATGGAATTTTAGAAATACTACAAATATTATACCTTTAAAGTGGCAAGTTTGGAGAATCCGTGGATAACAAGTCTTTTAAGAAAAATAAGGTGTTGGTATTTACCAGAGATCAACATCTTATGGATAAAACAATGCATGTGAATGATAATGTGGAAAAATGGAATGAAGCATGAAAGATATTGTGTGGTGAAACGAAATGAAAATTTACAATTCTAGAATATCGCAGAGATTAGAAAATGCTACATTTAAATTCAAACACAAATAACTTTTTCTTATCTTCATTCTTTTTTGCAATATATTTATAAAATAGTTCAAAGCTATATCTTGGGCATTGTGTCCATACTTGAGATATGGCATCATGTAGAACACGATGAAAGTTAAAAATTCTATAATATAGGTATTAAACAAGGAAAGCCATTGATTATGACGAGATAAAATGTTAATCCGAGGGATCACAAATCCGTAGCGAGAAATAGGTGAACATGATTTTTGAAACACTACAAATATTTACCTTAGCCTGTACGGTACATCAATGCAATATATTAAAGAGGTGTTGGTATTTCCAGGAGAATCAAAACAATATTTTAAACAATGCATGTGAATGAATATGTAGAACAAATGGAACGAAGGGTGAAATATATCATGCTAAGAAAACAGATAAATATATATCAAGTTCTAGAATATTGCACATATTAAAGAAAATTGTAATTTTTTGATCTTTGTTTGGAATATATTTATAAAACATTTCAAAGCTACATCTCATATGTGGTGTTGAGACCTAAGATAGCGCGTATTTTACAACACAAAAATATGCCAAGTGCTCTATAATAGTAGGTGTATGCGAGGAAACCTATTGATTAGGATAATAAAAAAATCAATACTTGATATGTAGTTACCCTACCATTCAACGTGATATTTCTTCCATTTTTATACCAAACTAATTTTTATTGCATAATATTCATTAAAATCTTCAAATGGTTATACCGGCAACCGATCATATTATCACATAGTGATATTTGTTTTAATAGTTATTTTTCCCTTTTAAATGTTATCTACATATGTGTTTATTACAACCACAATTACCGTATTAAAGCACACATGATTGAATATATGAATTGAAGATTTGTCCACAAATTCTCATGGTGAACAAAATATTCAGCAGTGTAACCACCACCGATATTTTTTATAGATTTGATTATGTACTGAACATTATTATTAATAGAGACAAACGGGCGTATCTTCATAATTATCTGTAACATGATCTGCCCAATCCACTGTTTCATGATTATAACAGAAGATGACTAATTGGTATAATTAAATATAGCTAAACTTCACTGGAGATAGAATATTACTGAGACATCAAAATGTAGGTTTTGTTAATTGTATTCTAGATCGATATAAAATAGGTAGGTACAATATGAGTTTAACCTCACATTAAACTAACATAAAATAAAACTATGTCTTAGCTTGCTTATAATTTATTATATGTACTTATTTAATATCACCATGTAGGTAAGGTACATATGGTCATTGATGAGTACTCCCTTCAAAATATAAGATGTTTTAGGTTTGTGAAGAAGATGAATCTAGACTCTTTTAGTGTGCTTTTTTAAAATTGGAAAATTAGTTACTCACAAATGAATGAGGCTGAAAGACCTTCTTTATTCTTATCGCAAATTGTAAGTTTCTATAGAATCATAAAACTATTAGACACTTCCAAAGATTGTCCTCGAATTTGCAAGGGAAACCATGCTAGTTTTCATGAAAATCATCTGGCTGGAACCTTAGCCTGTACGGTACATCAATGCAATATATAAACCATTTGCTCGTTTGCTTGACTGCTGAGGATCGAGTGCGACAGCAGCAGCAGCATGAGGGTACTTACTATACATACACGTCAATCATATTTAGCTGTAACCAAAAAAATCCCTTCCGCCTGGATAGATACTTTTCTTCTCTTGATTGATGAATGGCTGAACGCAGTCCTCCGATGTGCGTACGTGTTCGATCGATTTGCGTGTTTGGTGCTGTTCTTGCATACGGATATTGTGATTCGGATGCAGGCCAAGTGCGAGAAGGGCCAGCACTCCAAGGCCATGAAGATCGCAGCCGCAATCGACGGTATGCACCTTCGATCCACCATAATTATTCCCTCCGTCTCAAAATGGATCGATGTTGAAGGGCTCCGATGTGCTTGCTTGTGACGGATTCGTTCGGGAGTGGAGTCGGTGACGCTGGCGGGAAGGGCCGGAACCTGCTGCGGGTGGTCGGCCAAGCTACAAAGAAGGTGGGCCGCGCCGACATCGTCCAGCTACGGACCCTGCGGGCGGGCCACGGCTACGCCACCACCAGTGCCACTGGCGGAGGCGGCTACCAGTCGGCGCATGCTGGTCCGCCGCACGGGTGCTCCGTCGGCTACGGCCAGTATGCTAGTTACCCCGCGGTTAGGCACTCGCCGTCGCCGGCTGATACTGTTACGATCCCTCTATTGACTAGTGAAGGCTGCCTGATTTAGTCCCACCTCGTCTATGGGAGAAGGCCACACCCATATAAGAGAGAGATTCCTTTCTCCTTTCAGTCCGGGCTTTTGGATGAAGTAAATTTTCTTCTTATTGTTGGGTTGTGAGTGCATGAATGTCCAGAACATAGGCTAAGTGCTGGGCTGGCCAAATGGACGCTAACATCTGGTATCAGAACCAGCATCGTCATGCCTTCCTGAGGGGCTTCTTAGCGGATGGGGTGTTAGGATCTCTCTGTTGACTAGTAGAGGCTGCTTGGTTTAGTCTCATCTCGCCTACGGGAGAAGGCCACACCTAGCTTATAAGGGAAATATTCCTTCCTACTTTTAGTCCGGGGTTTTGGGATGGAGTGGATTTTCTTCTTATTGTTGGGCTGTAAACATATAAACATCTAGAACATAGGCTAAGTGCTATGCTGGCCAAGTAGACGCTAGCGTATACGGAGTACCTACTACTACTACTACAGCAACCAGCAGCCATCGTACGAGTACTGCCTGCCGCCGTACCCCGCCAAAGTCGTGCTCCACGAGTACCCGACCGGGGACTCAACGGGCTGCTGTTCCATCATGTAGGCACCTGAGTAGATCAGTTCGGTGATCCGGCGTGGATCCGGCGTGGAATCCGCCAAACAGAAGATTTTCTTGCCCCTTTCTGTCTGCTGTACTCTTTCTTCTTTCCTGCATGCGCGATATCGTGTGAAGTTGTGATCGATCAGGGCCTACTATTTTCTGCCCTCTTCGATTTGTAAAGCTAGGTGTGAAATGTGAGATGATGTGTGGTGCTTACATTCATGTAACATGGTGGAATCCTACAACTGAATTTAATTTTTTTTGTCTAATCAGATTTTTTATTTACATAACCAGTATAGCTGCAGAAGTCATCTTTTTTGGCGTACTGGTTCCTGTCGATCATGTACATGACTAAAGATTTTATTGGTACTTCCTAGTTCGTGTTGTTCATCGCAGTTTTCGGCTTGTTAGTATTTTGGGTTTTCTATTTTTTATGGAAAAGTTTATAGTGAATCAGGTTTTCGGCTAGCTTGTTAGTCTTGGGGTTTCTACATACTTAAGGCTCTGTTTGGCATCAAAGTATTTTTAAAGTATTGAGAAAATACACTGGTTTCTGAAAAAACCGAAGTATTAAATACTTTGAGGTGTTTGGATCCAACAAATAGTATGGTTTTAAAACTGAAGTATTCTTCAAAACTATGGTTTTTTTGAAGTATTTGAGAAAGAGGTTAGACCCTCTTTTTTCTAGAACTAAGAAAAGGAGAAAACTGAAGTATTGCTTTGCTAGGCACTGAAGTACTATGATATTGATATACCTTAGTTTTAGAAAAACTTTGTTGCCAAACTAGGCCTAATTTTTTAATAAGTAATCATGGTTATTGGCTTGTTAGGATTTTTGGTGTATAAGTAAGTTCTAGCATGTAATACTCTGCATTTGTTTTGGATTTTTTAGAGATTGTTTTTGTAACATTAGTAACGTTGCAACAAAGATGATTGTGTGTGCCAATCATTATAGTGGATCTAGGCATTCCCTCTTGATGCATCTTTCTTCAAAAGCTATAAGCTTCTGAGTCAAAATTCACACTTATTCGGAGAACCTCACTGTCATATTCAACCGCCTGTAAGAAATTCCATTGATATCTTTAGGAGAAATGGGAATGTGTATTGTAATTCATAAAGTACATATATATCCTACCTTGCTGGCAGCGGAGTTCAGCTTTCAATGTTTGGGCTTTTGCATTCTTTGAAATTTTGTAATAATCAATAAGGGTTTCCAACTCGTTAGTGTTTGGGCTTTTGCATTTCTGAAGTTCGTAAAGATGAATCAGTGTTTTCGGCTTGTTAGTGTTATTTGGAATTTTACATTCTGTTTTATTATCGTTCATGCTAGTAGGCTTCTTAGGATTTTCTTTGCGACTCACGGGGATTAGCATCCCAGGTTCCATTATTGACATGCTCAACGAAACGTGACGAGCACGGGTCTTTTTGCTTCTTAGGATTTTCGGTGTATAAGTTATCAAATGTGTCCTTGCGGTTGTTTGAGGATTTTGGAGATTGTTCTCAATAACATTAACAACCTAGCTAGTAATGCATCAATCGATTCCGATGCATTACACTCTTGACGACTTTGTGCAACTTTCTTGAAAAGAAAGAATTTTTCTTTTTGAATTAAAAAACACACACAATCACCTAGATAGAATACATAGGTGTTGGAGGTCCGTCTAATACGTACGCAACAGGGAAATCCAGCTCCAACGACGGTGAGCAATTCCATTGATTTCCCTAGGAAAATATGTGGAACGCGTATATTGTTGTTGTAATTTAAAATGTACTATGGCTACCTTGGTGGCAACGGAAGCTGCACACCATGTGAGCCATGAAGATACGTAGTATAATACATGCAGTTCTTATATATATCCTCCCTGCAATGTCAACCCCAACAGCAATAATTGGGTTGAACCCACAGCCCACAGTGACGACCGGCGCGCAACCGCGTTGGCCACGTCGACGACTAAGTTTTTGGTCTGACGACAGAGAGCTGACGTACGCGTACGCGCCACCAAATGCTCGGCGGCACCATGGTTTCCATAAGCAAGTCAGTGCAATTGTCAATCGCCATGGCGTGTACAGAACTATTGTTTACCATCCCGCGTGGAGGTGACCGGTCAAGATAGTTCTTTCTTTCTTTCTTTTTGTTGAGAATGCCGGTCAAGATATATAGTCAAGTGGCAGCACGGTAGAAGCACAAACCCATCGCCCGACGCCCGTTTCTTCTTGCACGCTTTGTACTCTGGAGCCTAACTCGAAATTAAGCATTGCCAGGAACTTCCGTTTGTACTTCTCTTCGCGAAATAGTCTTCCACCCAGCTATATTAATACAACAACCAACCGATTAAAATCGTTTTTAGGCCAGACAGCATAACGCTCAAAAGAAACAAAAAGAAAAGAAGAAGAAAAAAAAGAGAAAACAAAGCTGATAATGGCGGTTCGACGAAAACGGAGATAACTCGTAACCGCTGCATCTTCTGTAGAAGTACCACCATGCGTCTAGCAATCCGAAGCGTCGTGTACCAAGCAGCACCTCCAATAAGGAAAACAACAATGACGACGATGCTGCTCGGACAGGTCTTATGGTTTCCTCCGGTACATTGCAGGAGGTGGAGAAGAGATACACCCGACGCCCTTCAGAAAGGACGGTGAAACCCGCAGGCGAGACCACGTCGGTGTCTAGACGACAAGTATTTCTCTCGACCCCTTAAAAAACAAAACTCTCGAACGCTTTCTACTCCTTCCCCAAGCTTGTCGCCCACCAGCACACGCCACCGCGGTCTTGTAGTTGCCACTGTCATCTCACCGTGACCCACGAAGCAAGGCCGATAGGACTTAAAATAGGAAACTTCGGCAAGGGTTAGCGGTACAGCAGCACGCGGGAGGGAATTTCCTCCACCACCGGAGGGCGGTAGCCGACCGGATGCAGCCGCAAGGACAAACCAACCCCTCTCTGGCCCGGCCAAGCCGAACTGGGCCCGTGAATCCCCGCTGCCGCACTGCAGCAAGGGTGCTACTGTCCATGTCAATCCCAACACTAGTCCCTACACTTCCGTCCACCGAGGGATCTGCCACCGCCGATCCCTGCCACCAAGCAGCAGCTCTGTCACCATCGTGCTCACCCGGGCTTGCCGGACCTCCACCGGTCTGAGGAACACCACCTAGGCCCGCGGTCGAGGTGGGACGAACATGATGACTGCCATGTCTGTGCATGCCACGAGGTCACCGCAAGCGGATGCGCCGAGCGACCACCTAATCAAGGCCGAAGCCGGATCAACATGTAGAGAGTAGAGATGCAACAAGAATGGTGAACCTGGCACCTCCGTGCCACCCGCAAGTCGCAACCATGCAGAACCCCGGGTGGGTCTGCAGGTCAGCCGCCAGAACTAGGCCCGGCCGGCCCAAATCCGACGCTCCAGCTACAAAGCAGTGGGGAAGTGTGGAGGGAACCAGGGCAACTGTCCAAGGAGAAGCTCCCACCAGGGCTTGCTAACCCAGATCGGGCCCAAACTGAAGGGTTTCGCGGCATAGTAAATCAAAATTTTCTACGGAGCGAACAGAGGGAAAGCCAAGATCTAATCTAGGAGATGCAAACAACGAGAGAGATTGGATTAGATCTTCATACCCTTGAAGATTCGCACAGCGGAACGTTCGTCGGAACGTGGGTGATGTAGTTGTACTCGCTTCTCCTCCTCGTGATCCGATCCGATCTAGCACCACAAGTGGCGGTGCCTCCGTGAGATGCACACGTGCAGCACCTCGACGTCTCCTCCTTCCTCGGACCAGCAATTATGGTGGAGAGATAGATTGGATCTACAACACGACGGCGTGGTGTATATGGTGGAGAATTTCTGCTGCAGGGCTTTGCCTACAAACAGTCGGGAGGGAGAGAGGAAGGTAGCAAGGCTGCTAGGGCTTGGAGGAAGGTGTGTGTGTAGAGGGGGCGCACCCTCTATATATAGAGGCGCCAGCCTGCCCTCCTCCAAGCCTATCTCTAGTTTAAACAATTTAAACTCTCCTTATCTAGAAATCCTATCTCTAGTTTAAACGATTTAAACTCTCCCTTATCTAGAAATTCTATCCAGATTTAAGCGAGTCAAATCTCTCTAGAATCGGCTGGGACCTATGGGGCCTTGTGCCCCAATCGGCCAGGACACTCCCTCATAGGCCCATGCCCCCTCCCGGAAGGTGGGGCCACGTTGGTCCCCTTCAGAAGGTTCTAGAAGCTTCGTACAATACCGATTAACTTGGAACAATTCCGAACTCCAAAAACTGCCTTATATGAATCTTATTCTCCGGACCATTCCGAACCTCTCGTGATATCCGGATCCCATCCGAGACTCGAACAAAAATTCATAAACCAATTATCCAATCTATCCTAGCGTCGAGATCGTTAAGTGTGTGACCTGCGGGTTCGAGAATATCTGCATATGATCTTCTATCAATAATCAACAGCGGGTCAGGCACCCATATTGACTCCCACATTCATCGATGATCATATCGGATGAACCACGATGCCAGGATTCAATCAATCCCATATATATTCCCTTCGTCTCGCGATATTTTACTTGCCGAGATTCGATCGGTACCGTCATACCTAGTTCAATCTCGTTCACGAGAAGTACTTTACTCGTTCGTAATCCGATATCACTTTGTGATTAACTCCTTAACCACATGCTTGCAAGCGGTGTTGATATCGATTACGAGTGGGCCAGTATATCTCTCCGACTTGGGAGGGACAAATTCCATCTCGATACATACAACCCAACAGATACTTTCCGATCACCTGAGAGACACCTTTATGATCACCCTCTCATAGGATGACGTTTGATGACCTCAAAGCTTTCTTCCGGTACCAGGGAGTTGCATTATCTCATTGTCTAAGGAATACAATATTTGACATAGGAAAAGCTTCGCAAAGACGAACACGATGACACGATCTAATTGCTCTGCTTTGTTTGGTTCTATCCACCATATCATTCTCCCAATGATATGATCTCATTATCAATTGACAACTCATGTCTATGGTTAGGAAACCTTAACCATCATTGATCAATGAGCTAGTCCATAGAGGCGTACTAGGGACACGGTGTTGTTCACAAACCACACAAGTATTAAAGTTTCCGCTTAATACAATTCTAGCATGGAATATAAACTTTATCATGAACAAGAATTATAATAATAACATCTTTATTATTGCCTCTTGGGCATAATTCCAACAGTCTCCCACTTGCACTAGAGTCAATAATCTAGTTTACATTTGGCAACAATCTCACACCCATGGCACTGAGGTGTTGATCATGTTTTACACATGGAAGAGGTTTAGTCAATGGATCTGCGACATTCAGATCCGTATGTACTTTGCTAATCTTCGATCTCCATCGCTATATAATCTCGGATTATATGAAACTTGCGTTGATATGCTTGGTCTTTGGATGATATCTTGGTTCCTTAGCGAGTGCTATGGCGCCAGTGTTGTCACACAATATCTCCGATGGGTCCAATGCACTTGGAACCACGCCAAGCTCGATGATGAAGTTTCGATCCAAACTCCTTCACTTGACGCTGCGGCAGCCATGTATTCCGCTTCCCGTAGATCCCGCGATCACGCTTTGCTTGCGACTTCTCCGACTCCAGCTCCTCCATTCAAAATATACACATATCCTGTCGAGATTTAGAATCATCCTTGTCGATTAAAACTAGCATCGACGTAACCTTTTACGACAAGTCGTTCATCACCCCATAGACTAAGAACATTTCTTTAGTTCTATTTAGGTACTTTAGGATGTTCTTCACGGCTGTCCAAAGGTTCCACTCTGGATCACTTTGATATCTGCTCATCAAACTAAGAGCATTGGACACATCCGGTCTAGTACACAAGATGGCATACATGATGGAACCTATGGCGAGGCATAAGGCACTTTGCTCATAGCTTCCTATCATTTACCGTAGGCGGACACTAAGCCTTGCTCAATATCTTACCCGACAACATAGGCATCAACCTTTCTTTGACTTATCCATTCGAACCTTTTGAACTTTGTCTAGGTATGTACTCGCTTAAAGCTATCGAGCGTCTTTTGTCTATCTCTATAGATCTTGATGCCCAATATATAAGCAGCTTCACCTAGGTCTTTCATTGAAAAACACTTGTTCAAATAACTCTTCACATCGTTAAGCATGTTGATGTCATTTCCGATAATCAATATGTCATCCACATACATGCGAAACGCCACCGAGCTCCCACTCACTTTCTTGTAGATACAAGCTTCAGTAGCAATTTGGAACAAATCCAAAGCTCTTGATCACTTGATCAAAATGAAGGTTCCAACTCCGAGATGCTTGCTTCATCCATAAATGGAACGTCAAGTTTGCATACTTTACTAGCATCCTTAGGATCGACAAAACCTTGGGTTGCATCATATACAACTCTTCATCAATGTTCCCATTGAGGAAAGCGATCTTGACATCCATCTGCCATATTTCATAATCATGAAACGCAGCAATTGCTAATAAAATCCAAATGGACTTAAACATCGCTACGGGAGAGAAAGTCTCATCGTAGTCAACACCTTGAACTTGTCGAAAACCTTTTGCGACAAGCCGTGCTTTATAGACGGTAACATTACCATCCGCGTCCGTTTTCTTCTTGAAAATCCATTTGCACTCAACGGCCTTTCGGTCGCTAGGAGGGTCGATGCTGCTACTGAACGTCGCAGGTCGACAAGGTCGCGTGCCCTCCTGAGTGGTACGGCAACCCTGTCTTGACTGTCTTGTTGGTAGAAGACAGTGAACCTACGAACTATGAGGAAGCGATGATGAGCCCAGACTCTGAGAAATGGCTGGAAGCCATGATCCTTGTCATTAGCTTCCTCTATTGTTGGTGCAGGCGGCACTGGAACAATTTCAGGTGCTGCGCTACTCTCCAATTCAAGAGAAGGTTCAATAACCTCGTCTAGCTCTACTTTCCTCCCACTCACTTCTTTCGAGAGAAACTCCTTCTCAAGAAAGGAACCGTTCTTTGCGACAAACACTTTGCCTTCGGTTCTGTGATAGAAGGTATACCCAATGGTTTCCTTAGGGTATCCTATGAAGACGCATTTCTCCGCTTTGGGTTCGAGCTTGTCCGACATCAACTTCTTGACGAAGCTTCGCATCCCCAAACTTTAAGAAACGACAACTTAGGTTTAGCACCAAACCACAGTTCATACGGTGTCGTCTCAACGGATTTAGATGGAGCCCTATTTAAAGTGAATGCAGCGGTTTCCAATGCATAACCCCAAAATGATAACGTAAATCAGTAAGAGATATCATTGATAGGACCATATCTAATAGGGTTCGATTCCTCCAGACACACCATTGCGCTTGTGGTGTTCGTGGCGTGAGTTGTGAAACGATTCCACTTGCTTTAAGATGCGTGAGAAAATCATAACTCAAATATTCACCTCCACGATCGGATCGTAGAAATTTAATCTTTACATTACGATGATTCTCCACTTCATTCGAAATTCCTTGAACTTTTCAAATGTTTGATTTATGTTTCATTAAATAGATATACCCATATCTACTTAAGTCATCGGTAAAGTGAGGAAATAGCGATATCCACCGCGCGTCGAAACACTCATCGGTCCGCATACATCGGTATGTATGATTTACAACAAGTCCGTTGCTCGCTCTATCATACCGGAGAACGGGGTTTTGATCATCTTGCCCATGAGGCATGGTTCGCATGTGTCAAATGATTCAAAATCAAGAGACTCCAAAGTCCATCGAATGGAGTTTCTTCATGCTTTACTCCAATATGACCTGAGCAGCGATTGCCACAAATAAGTAGTATTATCACTATCTACTTTGCATCTCTTAGCCTCAATGTTATGGATGTGTGTTTCATCCCTTTCGAGATTTAGAAGAAATAAACCATTCACAAGAGGTGCATGACCATAAAAGATGTTACTCATATAAATAGAACAACCATTATTCTCCGATTTAAATGAATAACCGTCTTGCTATAAACACGATCCAAAAATAATGTTCATGCTCAACGCAGGCACATAATAACACTTATTAAGGTTTAAAACTAATCCGAAGGTAAAACTAAGGAGAGCGTGCCGGGCCATCACATCAACTCTTGATCCGTTGCCAGCGCATCGTCACCTCATCCCTAAGTCACGCCGTCTATTCCGTAGCTCTGCTTCGAGTTACAAATATTAGCAACCCGGTATCAAATACCCGCACTACAACGAGGGCTAGTAAGGAAAACATCAATAACATGTATATCAAATATACCTTTGATGGTGCCAGCCTTCTTGTCCGCTAAGTACTTGGACGATTGCGCTTCCAAGGACCCTTGTCCTTGCAATAAAAGCACTCGATGTCGGCTTTGGACCAGACACGAGCTTCTTCTTAGCGAGGGCATTGCGCTGTCAGCCGCCTTCTTGAAGGGCTTCTTTGCTCCTTACCTTTCTTAAAGGAGGGCTTGTTGACCATCAACACATGATTATCCTTCTTGATGTCCACTTCCGGCCTTGAGCTTTGCGAAGAGCTCGGTGATCGTATCGATGGAACCAATCGATTATCGGTCACTACAAAACTTTTGTAGGTGAGGGAGTGATTGCAGAACCTGTCAATCTTGAGCTCCTCGGAATCGCATTCCGCTTGCTCAAGCGTTGAGTGTAGCCCGACATCTTTATGGCGTGCTCACTAACGAAACTCCCTTCCTCCATCTTGCGCTTAAAGAACTTCTCGGAGATCTCATATCTCTCGAGCGGGCCTGAGTCGAAACATGGTTTTCGCTCCTCGAGAATCTCGAAGGGCGGGATACTCTTCAAAACGATTTTGAAGCTCGGTTCCATAGCAAACAACATGGTGCTCTTAATCACACCATAATCATCTTTCATGATGATAGACAACTTTCTCATCGGTAGCAGTTGCGAGGGGTCACCTAACGTTTTACCAAGGACATAGTCCTTTTGTCCGCCAGATAGAATGATTCTTAGATTGCGGAACCAATTGGTGAAGTTAGACCCATTGTTTCTAAGCTTTTCTTTCTCAGCAAAAACGTTGAAGTTGAAGTTGGACTTGGCCATTGGATCTACAGTATTTGCAAGTACAACTTAGACTATGTTCATGATAAATAGTTCAACTTAATCAAATTACTAGATGAACTCCCACTAAATTCAACATCCCTCAAGTTGTTTAGTGAACACGATCCAAATTCACCACACCTAATCCGATCATCACGAGAAGAGATGTGGTTTCAATGGTGGACAACAAAGTGTCGATCATATCATTCATATGACTCATGCTTAACCTTTCGGTTCTTGTGTTCCGAGGCCATGTCTGTACATGCTAGGCTCGTCAAGCTAGACCCAAGTATTTCAGCGTGTGCAGCGGCTTGCACCCGTTGTATGTGTGTAGAGTCTATAGCACCCGATCATCACGTGATGCTTGGACACGACGAACTTCCAACGGTGCATACTTGGGGAGAACACGCTTTTATCTTGATCTTTAAGTGAGGAATCATCTTATAATGCTACCGTCGTGATCTAAGCATAATAAGATACATAAAGGGATAAACATCACATGCATATAACTTTATGTGACATGGTATAGCCAATCCTCGCAATGATCTCCATCTTGTGCGTTCCGGCATGATCTCCATCACTCCACCATGATTGCCTCCACCACGAATAGCAACTACAACTATTGCTAACTACTTAGCGATAAAGTAAAGCTATTACATGGCGTATAAGAAGTTGACTCACAGGTCATACACAATTATAAAGACAACCATATGGCTCACGCGGTTGTGTACTCATCTACATGCAAGTCGTGAAACATTACAAAACATGATCATCGCATACAATATACACATCACATCTTGGGCCATACCATATCACAGAAAACACTCCTGCAAAAACAAGTTAGACGCCTCTACTTTGTTGTTGCATGTTTTACGTGGCTTATGGGAGTAGATGCTAAAGAACGATTCTTACCTACGGAAAGCCACAACGGTGATATTATGGTTGCCAAACTCCGGTGTTAATCCCATGACAACTATAGTGAAAGCGACATACACCACCGCATGTGTGGTACAAGCCACCGTCAAGTGCGGAGCGGTCTCGCGAACGACGCCGTAAGGTTGGCCTGGACCGCTTCAATCTCACTATCCCGTCATAAGAAGAACACAAACAAGAGGCTTGCAACAGAAAACATCAACGCCTAACAACCATGTTGCGTTCTACTCGTGAAACACATCTACGCATAGATCTAGCTCGATACCCTTTGAAGGGTTTCGCGGCATAGTAAATCAAAATTTTCTCACGAGCGAGCAGGAGGAAAGCCAAGATCTAATCTAGGAGATGCAAACAACGAGAGATTGGATTAGATCTTCATACCCTTGAAGATTCGACGTGAACGTTATCCGGAACGTGGGTGATGTAGTCGTACTCGCTTCTCCTCCTCGCGATCCGATCCGATCTAGCACCACAAGTGGCGGTGCCTCCGTGAGATGCACACGTGCAGCACCTCGACGTCTCCTCCTTCCTCGGACCAGCAAGTATGGTGGAGAGATAGATTGGATCTACAACACGACGGCGTGGTGTATATGGTGGAGAATTTCTGCTGCAGGGCTTCGCCTACAAACAGTCGGGAGGGAGAGAGGAAGGTAGCAAGGCTGCTAGGGCTTGGAGGAAGGTGTGTGTGTAGGGGGGAGGGGGCGCACCACCCCTCTATATATAGAGGGGGGCGGCCAGCCCTTGCCCCTCCTCCAAGCCTATCTCTAGTTTAAACAATTTAAACTCTCCCTTATCTAGAAATCCTATCTCTAGTTTAAACGATTTAAACTCTCCCTTATCTAGAAATTCTATCCCGAGATTTAAACGAGTCAAATCTCTCTAGAATCGGCTGGGCCCTATGGGGCCTTATGCTGTAACACCCTCAGAATCGGACCTATGCAAGTTTGGGCAAAATTCACCAAACCCGCATAGAAACGATTCAAAGGTGCCCACCAGGCACTTTCGTGCGGGTGGAATACGAAGTAATAACATTACACAACAGTCCTCGATGGGACCCATGAGCAGAGATATATATAACAATGACTCCATGAGTCAAGAATACAGATATAATATACAAAGATCCAAATCACCTTGAAAGCGGTAGGCGTCCGACTACGGACAAGAACCAAATGGGGCTAAGAGCCCGAAGAATAACCAATGGCGTCCATAACCCTGCCCGGCCAAGCGGGAAGGGTAACCGCTAACGGCGTCGATCTCAAAACACCTTAACAAAGGGGTGCCGACAAAGCAGAAAACAAAGAAGGAGCGTCGATCGAGGCCAAGACACAGCGAGGCTAGAATTCGCGGTCTCGCCTACATAGGTATGGTGGATCGAAGGCGGCAGAAGATGCTGTAAGCGACCTATAGAGACTCGATACAACTGGCGGTTATCGAGAGGGAGAATGTCCTATCCGGATCCAACCTGAAGCTAACCAATCAAACCCATCGGTGTTTCCCCTCGAGACCAAACGAGGAAGTCGAGGAACTCACACAGTTGGCGGTTTACTTATTCGTTATAGTTGCGGCACTTTACTAGTCGGTTTAGTGAATCGTCACGATAAAATAAACAATGGGCACTTTTAGTTAACCATTCCGTTATAGTTGCAACAATTACTAATCGGAATCTGAGATAGCATGATATAAACCCATAACCCAAAGCTTGTTGGTACTTTTATTCAGCCATTCCGTTGTAGTTGCAAGATTTACTAGTCAGTACAATTGTCGCAAGCGACAACCAAACAAGCAATTGTGGGCGTATTAGTTAGCCATTCCATTATAGTGAAGCTGATTACTAGTCATTATAAGTCAAATTTATAGCATAAACTTTAGTTATGCTTGTCTATGATCGAGATCGTGCTCCAAGTCGTCCATATCCATGGACACGGCTTTCGAGTTTTTACCGGCGGGGTGCACCAATAGCAACACACGCCGATCAACCTCGGAAAAACCAAATCAAAACCAACGAGGCTTTCACGATGAACAATCACAGATTCAGAAATATTTGAGGCCACCTTAAGTAGAATCCATAGGAGTAAGCAAGCTCAAGACGGCCTCAAGGTTATGGGGACCAGGTGTGAGCAGGAACCGAAAGTGTGGCTGGGCTTGTCGACACCGCGAAATCGTGCCATTATATCCTAAGCGATGCAGTGTCGCACAATCGTAAATAAAGCGAGAAAGCATGGCATAAGTACAGATCGTAATAAAACCTCAAACTAGTTTGTGGCCCCAAGAAATAAGAATGAATCAAGCTCGGCTCAGGGGTCCCATATACCTCCCGGATGTGGATAGCGCATAAAATCAAGGAACAATTATCAAGTACTGGGTCTTACGGGACACAAGTGGGTTCGGAAACCAAATATTATCTATCACCCACCGATGCCTCGCTTATTCAATTTTAGTTGTTAAACGAAAGTAAAGTGACGATAAGTAAAACTAGAATCATCTCCAACATCAACATGCGGCAATACATCAAGAATCGTGGCATATGGCGACACACATCAAGACTTGAGCAAGCAAGCTGCGACGCAAGTCCAACTATCTACCAAACAACGGTAATAGGGTGTGTCCAAGGCAATATGAGGCTGCAGGAACATATCACGGTACGGAAACTAAAGCATCGCAACACGAGATAGCAATAGATCAGGAGGGAATAAAGACTATAAAGTAAGATAGGTAGAAAGGAGGTGCTCATTTGAAAACATGGTCGAAGGGTTCATCCAAGATCGGAAGCTCACATCAACTCAACGGCCTTATCATGAAGAAGCAACACACTAGAAGAAACACCGGATGCGATATTTAATAGAACGGCAGAAGATCGGCATGATGCATGTATGATGAATGACATGGCAAGGTGCGATGCAATTAGGTCATATTAAGCGGAACCGGGGTCCCGACAATTAATTAGGTGGTGCAAGTTATTTAGAAGACCCGCAATTTAAATGTTGTTATCACAAGGCAAGATAAGATACCGGTTCGCTACACAAGTTTAAATGAGGCCAATATGAGACTAGATTTGCCCGCATATGGGCCCCATATTTAATTATTGGGTGAATCGGCGGAAGGCCCCCAAACCAGATAAGATGCATGCATGAACAGTTCTTATCGACAAGTTGATATGTGATAAAATAGGGTTCGAGGAAAAAGGGGTCACACATTAGAGGGGCTCGACGATCTTGTTAGGGTTCCGGGGTTCGGGGTCGGTCTCAGGGTTCGACGGATCTGGGGTTCGGGGGTTCGGCGGAAGCGTCCTCGGATTCCGGGGTCGATCTTGTCGTATCCGGGGTCTCGATGTCCGGGAAGCAGAACTTGGGTCGGTGCCGTTCTCATCATCGCGAAGGTCTTGTCGGTTCCACGGGGTCGGTCTTGCCGAGGCGAGGGTCTTGGCGTTCGCGAGTTCTCGGCGTTCTCGATGAAGACCTTGGCGAGGTGATCTTGGGGGAGGTCTTGGCGTGTCGAGAGGAAGATCTTGGGCTCCGCCATACATCTGTTCCATGTCGGAGATCTTGGAAGCAGCCAATGCGTCGAAGGTCTCGGGGTTTCGCCGTCGGTTCGGGTTATCTTGCATTGGTTGCTCCCGGTGTACTAGTTTTGTTCTTGTCGATGTAGAGGCATACATGTAGAAGCTACACACGCACACTGCCATCCAAACTTCACCAACTATACACCAAACCACCTGGCTGCATCAGTTCCCCAAAGGAACACCGAAGGCAACAAGGAACAGGGAGCCGGCTGCAACCGCAAGCACCCACGTGCGAGGCACCAACGACGCGCAAGACGAGGACGATGGGGCGGATCCCCTGGCGGAGAGGAAGGCAGGGCGGCTGCAGACCGACGGCGGCGAGGTGGCCCTTGGTGACGCGCGGCTAGGGGCGGCTTGGGGCAGACGGTGAAGCCGAGGCGGAGCTCGAGGCGTCCGGCGACGGAGGGGAGAGGTTGCTGCGGTAGGGCGGCTGCAGTGGCTGGCGAGGCCGATGGGGGCAGAGGCGGCCGGGCGACGGCAGCGGCCATGGCGGAGCGCGAGGACCGCCAGGGCGCGAAAAGCGTGAGGCCTGCAGTGAGGCTCGGGTCGAGGGCAGGCGGGCGGGCTGGCGCCGTGAGGCGAGGCGGCCGAGGAAGAGCCGGGCGGCGAGGTGGCTTCAGCCTTGTATGCGAAGTGGCGGCAGGAGGCGGTTACAGAAGCGGCAGCGCAGTGGAAGTGGCGGAGAAGCGAGCGGCAGCGCGCAGCGAGCCTTGAGGCGGTCTTGGCGGGCGGTGGAGAAGCGGCGGGCGCGGCCGGGGTTGGCGTGGAGGAGGAGAGGTAGGAGGCAGCCGGGATGGGTCGGGCGCGAGGAGAGCTGGGAGAGAGGAACGCGCGTGGGGTGAGGGGGTGGGGCCCAGGCGCGGGGACAGGTGGTTGTGGGTGGCCAGGAAAGGTAGGTGGGGTCCGGGTGGGGGCCAGCGGCCAGTGGCCCAGGGCGGCGTGGGTCGTGTGGCTTGGTGTGTGTGTAGCAGGTTGGTGGGTGGAGAGGGTCCAGGGAGAGAGAGGGAGGGACAAGTGGCAGTGTGGGATTGGGTGAGGGGAGAGGAAAGCTGAGGTGGCGAGATGCTATTGGCCAGGGTGAGGTGGCCAAGGGGGGTGGGTAGGATAGTTGGTAGGTCTAGGATTTAGATGGGGCAGGTGGTGGACCGATTTAAAAATATGGGGCGGTCGTTCGGGTCGGGTTGGCCCGTTCGACTGCCCCTACAAAAATAATTATAAATTTTATTTGTTTTAATTAGAACATTTGCAAACCGATAGCAACAAAATAAAATACTCCGGAGCCCCGGGGTTTGGCGTTTGAAATAAAAGATGGGGCGTTTGGAAAACAAATCGGGGTTTTCGAAAATAGTTTTGGCGAACAATGCATGACGATGACGATGCAATGCACAAATTCAACGCGATTTTCTAGTAGTGATTTTGCGGGATGCCACAATTCGACACCACTAACAATGGATCTCGCCCTCGAGATCCGCCTCATGGTACCGGAAGGAAGGTCGGCGTTCTCCGTCTTCACGCTTTGTGTAGATCCTCGCGACACCACTAACGAGGGTTCTTCTTCATCTTGAAAATGGCGACACCACCAACAAAGGGTCGTTGTTCCTGATCGTCGAGAGAACACTCCGGAGAACATAGGACGAAGGTAGAGGTATCAAACGATAAGGCCACCTCTAACTTTCATTAGAAGGGGGAAAAGTTACATTGATCCACCAGTTCGATGTACAGAGCGAACAGTAAGAGTCGGGTAGGGTGATCAGTCCATCCCGGACCCAACTATCAACTCTATACAAGGGTAGGAGAATCAGGCAACTCAACTCTCGAGATTTAGACTGAAGGTCTTCATAGGCGGTATCCGGAACAAAGGAATGTTGTCAGCAGAAATCGTATGAAAGACACAATGATTAGGTTTCGCGATGGTTCCGTTGGCATGAACAACACGTGCTCAAGGTCGACTCCAACTTCACCAAAGCTCGTCCTTCTCATATGTTTTTCAACGACACTGATATCCAGCAAGGAACACAGATGGATAAGGATCTCAAGAACAAAAGATCGGATGAAGGTTCAACAGACAAGTTGCATATTGATGATCGCAGCACCTCCGTTACAGAAGGAAGAAAGCGAAGCCCTAAAGGTACGACGGAAACCCCACCACGAGAATTCCTGGACTCGAAGAGAGAGAAGAGAGCAGACCCAAAACACGTAGAGGTAAGAGAGGAATAGCAGAGGGGTAAGGAGTAAAATCAGACCTAATCAGAACTATCCAACCGATTTTGCAAAAATAGTTTTGACACTCTACTTCGGCCGTTAGCTAGGTTATCCTACGAAATTTGGACTTGTGGGTATCGCAATAGCCGAGCTCGATACCACTCAGTAACACCCTCGAATCGGACCTATGCAAGTTTGGGCAAAATTCACCAAACCCGCATAGAAACGATTCAAAGGTGCCACCAGCACTTTCGTTCGGGTGGAATACGAAGTAATAACATTACACAACAGTCCTCGATGGGACCCACAGGCAGATATATATATGGCGACTCCATGAGTCAAGAATACAGATATAATATACAAAGATCCAAATCACCTTGAAAGCGGTAGCGTCCGACTACGGACAAGAACCAAATGGGGCTAAGAGCCACGAAGAATAACCAATGGCGCCCATAACCCCCGAGCCAAGCGGAAGGGTAACCACCTTAACGTCGATCTCAAAACCTGCTTAACAAAGGGGTGCCGAAAGGCAAAGCGAGAAAACAAAGAAGGCGTCGATCGAGGCCAAGATACAGCGAGGCTAGAATTCAGCGGTCCTCGCCACATAGGTATGGTGGATCGAGCGTGGCGGCATGCATGAACGACCTATAGAGACTCGATACAACCTGGCGGTTATCGAGAGGGGAGAATGTCCTATCGGATCCAACAAGCTAACACCAATCAAACCCATCTGGTGTTTCCCCTCGAGACCAAACGAGGAAGTCGACGAGGAACTCACACAGCTGGCGTTTTACTTATTCGATTATAGTTGCGGCACTTTACTAGTCGTGTTTAGTGAATCACGATAAAATAAGCGATGGGCACTTTTAGTTAACCATTCCGTTATAGTTGCAACAATTACTAATCGACATACGAATAGCATGATATAAACCCATAACCCAAAGCTTGTTGGTACTTTTATTCAGCCATTCCGTTGTAGTTGCAAGATTTACTAGTCAGTACAATTGTATGGCGACAACCAAACAAGCAATTGTGGGCAGTATTAGTTAGCCATTCCATTATAGTGAAGCTGATTACTAGTCATTATAAGTCAAATTTATAGCGATAAACTTTAGTTATGCTTGTCTATGATCGAGATCGTGCTCCAAGTCGTCCATATCCGGACACGGCTTTGAAAGTTTTACCCGGCGGGGTGCACCAATAGCAACACTCGATCAACCTCGGAAAAACCAAATCAAAACCCAACGAGGCTTTCACGATGAACAATCACGGGATTCAGAAATATTTGGGGCCACCCTTAAGTAGAATCCATGGAGTAAGCAAGCTCGAGGGCCTCAAGGTTATGGGGGCCAGGTGAGCGATCGGGAACCGAAAGTGTGGCTGGGCTTGTCGACACCGTAATCGTGCCATTATATCCTAGATGAAGTGCACCTCGCAATCGTAAATAAAGCGAGAAAGCATGGCATAAGTACAGATCGTAATAAAACCTCAAACTAGTTTGTGGCCCCAAGAAATAAGAATGAATCAAGCTCGCTCAGGGGGTCCCATATACCTCCCGGATGTGGATAGCGCAAAATCAAGAGCAGTATCAAGTACTCGGGGTCTTACGGGACACAAGTGGGCGTTGAAACCAAATATTATCTATCACCCGATGCCTCGCTTATTCAATTTTAGTTGTTAAACAGAAAGTAAAGTGACGATAAGTAAAACTAGAATCATCTCCAACATCAACATGCGGCAATACATCGCCAATCGTGGCATATGGCGACACATCACCTTGAGCAAGCAATCTGCGACGCAAGTCCAACTATCTACCAAACAACGGTAATAGGGTGTGTCCAAGGCAATATGAGGCTGCAGGAACATATCACGGTGCGGAAACTAAAGCATCGCAACACAGATAGCAATAGATCAAGGAGGGAATAAAGACTATAAAGTAAGATAGGTAGAAAGGAGGTGCTCTTTGAAAACATGGTCAAGGGTTCATCCGAAGATCGGTGACTCACATCAACTCAACGGCCTTATCCGCGAAGAAGCAACACACTAGAAGAAACACCGGATGCGATATTTAATAGAACGGCAGAAGATCGGCATGATGCATGTATGATGAATGACATGGCAAGGTGCGATGCAATTAGGTCATATTAAGCGGAACCGGGGTCCCGACAATTAATTAGGTGGTGCAAGTTATTTAGAAGACCCGCAATTTAAATGTTGTTATCACAAGGCAAGATAAGATACCGGTTCGCTACACAAGTTTAAATGAGGCCAATATGAGACTAGATTTGCCCGCATATGGGCCCCATATTTAATTATTGGGTGAATCGGCGGAAGGCCCCCAAACCACAGATAAGATGCATGCATGAACAGTTCTTATGCGACAAGTTGATATGTTATAAAATAGGGTTCGAGGAAGAGGGGTTCACACATTAGGGGCTCGACGATCTTGTTAGGGTTCCGGGGTTCGGGGTCGGTCTCAGGGTTCGACGGATCTGGGATTCGGGGTTCACCAGGCGTCCTCGGATTCGGGTCGATCTTGTCGTATCGGGTCTCGATGTCCGGAAGCAGAACTTGGTCGGTGCGTTCTCATCATCGCGAAGGTCTTATCGGTTCCACGGGTCGGTCTTGCGAGGCGAGGGTCTTGGCGTTCGCGAGTTCTCGGCGTTCGATGAAGACCTTGGCGAGGTGATCTTGGGGAGGTCTTGGCGTCGAGAGGAAGATCTTGGGCTCCGCCACATACATTCCATGTCGGAGATCTTGGAAGCACCAATGCGTCGAAGGTCTCGGGGTTTCGCCGTCGGTTCGGGTTATCTTGCATTGGTTGCTCCCGGTGTACTAGTTTTGTTCTTGTCGATGTAGAGGCATACATGTAGAAGCTACACACGCACACTGCCATCCAAACTTCACCAACTATACACCAAACCACCTGGCTGCATCAGTTCCCCAAAGGAACACCGAAGGCAACAAGGAACGAGCCGGCTGCAACTAAGCACCCACGCGAGGCACCAACGACGGCAAGACGAGGGACGATGGGCGGATCCTCGGCGAGAGGAAGGCGGCTGCAGACCGGCAGCGAGTGCCTTGGTGACGCTAAGGCGGCTTAAGCAGACAGTGGCCAGCCGGAGCTCGAGGCGTCCGGCGACGGAGGGGAGGTTCTTGGGCGGGCGACGGGTACGCTGGCGAGGCCGATGAAGCCAGAAGGCGGCGGCGACGGCGAAGCTTCATGGCCGAAGGCCAACGAAGCGCCATGGAGGACTCTGGCAGGGCGAGAAAAAGCGTGCAGGGACTCGAGGCGGGCAGCAAGCGGCGGAGGCCGCGGGCGAAGCAGGCGCGAGAGGAGAGACCGGCGGCGAAAGGTCAGCCGGCGGCGGCCTTGAGTTAAAGGGCCCAGGCGGAGAAGAGGTGGCGGGCGGCAGCGGGAGCCCGAGAGCGAGGAGGCTACAGGAGGAGAGGCAAAGGGGCGGAGCTGGGCGGTGGAGGAAGCAGGCGGGCAGGGAGGCGCGTCGGGGGTTGAGCGTGGAGGGGGAGGGAGAGGTAGGGGACGACGCGGGGATGGGTCGGGCGCGAGGAGAGTTGGGAGAGAGGAACGCGCGTGGGGTGAGGGGGTGGGGCCCAGGCGCGGGGACAGGTGGTTGTGGGTGGCCAGGAAAGGTAGGTGGGGTCCGGGTGGGGCTGACCCCGATGTGGCCAGGCGTGGGTCGTGTGGCTTGGTGTGTGTGTAGCAGGTTGGTGGGTGGAGAGGGTCCAGGGAGAGAGAGGGAGGGACAAGTGGCAGTGTGGGATTGGGTGAGGGGAGAGGAAAGCTGAGGTGGCGAGATGCTATTGGCCAGGGTGAGGTGGCCAAGGGGGGTGGGTAGGATAGTTGGTAGGTCTAGGATTTAGATGGGGCAGGTGGTGGACCGATTTAAAAATATGGGGCGGTCGTTCGGGTCGGGTTGGCCCGTTCGACTGCCCCTACAAAAATAATTATAAATTTTATTTGTTTTAATTAGAACATTTGCAACCCGATAGCAACAAAATAAAATACTCCGGAGCCCCGGGGTTTGGCGTTTGAAATGAAAGATGGGGCGTTTGGAAAACAAATCGGGGTTTTCGAAAATAGTTTTGGCGAACAATGCATGACGATGACGATGCAATGCACAAATTCAACGCGATTTTCTAGTAGTGATTTTGCGGGATGCCACATATGCCCCTGGCCCAATGCGGCCAGGACACTCCCTCATAGGCCCATGCCCCCTCCCGGAAGGTGGGGCCACGTTAGTCCCCTTCCGGAAGGTTCTAGAAGCTTCCGATACAATACCGATTAACCCGGAACAATTCCGAACTCCAAAAACTGCACTGCCTTATGAATCTTATTCTCCGGACCATTCCGGAACCTCTCATGATATCCCGGATCCCATCCGAGACTCCGAACAAAAATTCATAAACCAATTATCCAATCTATCCTAGCGTCGAGATACGTTAAGTGTGTGACCCTGCGGGTTCGAGAATATGCAGACATGATCTTCTATCAATAATCAACAGCGGGGTCTAGGCACCCATATTGACTCCCACACATTCATCGATGATCATATCGGATGAACCACGATGCCAGGATTCAATCAATCCCATATATATATTCCCTTCGTCTCGCGATATTTTGCCGAGATTCGATCGTCGGTGCAGTCATACCTAGTTCAATCTCGTTCACGACAAATACTTTACTCGTTCGTAATCCGATATCACTTTGTGATTAACTCCTTAACCACATGCTTGCAAGCGGTGTTGATATCGATTACGAGTGGGCCCAAGTATATCTCTCCGACTTGGGAGGGACAAATTCCATCTCGATACATACAACCCATGAGATACTTTCCGATCACCGAGAGACACCTTTATGATCACCCTCTCATAGGATGACGTTTGATGACCTCAAAGCTTTCTTCGGTACCGAGTTGCATTATCTCATTGTCTAAGGAATACAATATTTGACATAGGAAAAGCTTCGCAAAGACGAACACGATGACACGATCTAATTGCTCTGCTTTGTTTGGTTCTATCCACCATATCATTCTCCCAATGATATGATCTCATTATCAATTGACAACTCATGTCTATGGTTAGGAAACCTTAACCATCATTGATCAATGAGCTAGTCCGTAGAGGCGTACTAGGGACACGGTGTTGTTCACAAACCACACAAGTATTAAAGTTTCCGCTTAATACAATTCTAGCATGGAATATAAACTTTATCATGAACAAGAATTATAATAATAACATCTTTATTATTGCCTCTAGGGCATAATTCCAACACAAACTGGCCTAGATCTGGGCCCGCGATGCCCGCTGCTCCCCGCCTCATCGCACCAGCCATCCCCTACCTCCAGCCGACCTACACCACCGGAGGACACCGCCCACAACCCAGGAATCACCGCTGCCACGCCATGCCACTTTGCCGTAGCGCATGCTGGCACCACCCGGCCTTTGCCACGGCGGCGCCCGGCGACAACGGCGGGGGAGAGAGAGGAAGATGGTTGAAGAGGGCGGCTAGGGTGCGCCCCTGTTGTCGCCCCGCGAGGACGACGCACGAGCGGGCTCTTTTCCCGTTTGTACTCTTCATGGAAAATAAACTTCATCTACTCTCTTTGTCTAATCACGGATTTCAGGATTTGCACAGACACAGAGAGTATACGCTGCATCCGGTCATCCTTGCACGACGTTATCTCTAATACCTAAAAAGAAAGTCATGTTTCGTTGTCGCCTGATACGTTAAAGGCTTCGTCCAACCTTCCTCGCCCATCGCCTGATACGTCAAAGGCTTTGTCCAACCTTCCTCGCCCATCGCCCTTTTCCCCTCGCGAGTCGCGATCCCTGCGGCGCCCACTCCCCCATCCCGATCCACTCACCCATCAAGACCGAGCTCCCCATCGACCCTTGGGCTTGGCATAGCGAGCCGCCGCCGACGGCACTCCTATCGTGGTCCTTGCCACCGCCGCCCTTCCTTTTGCGGCCACCGTCAACGGTCGACCTGGGGACCGTCACCATGCAGTCGTGCTGGCGGGCTGTGTGCGCATAGCGCCACACCAGATCATGGTGTTGCTCGCACACCCGTGCCGCGTGCCACTCGATGATGGCAGCGAACTCGCCACCTCTGTCGCTCGGAGGGGGTGGGTGCTACATCTTCACCGCGCTTTGCCCGCAGCAGCCGCTCTAGGCGAGACATGATGCCCGACACCGCTCCCGCCTTCCCCGCAACAGCCATCACTGCTGACGCCTTCGTCAGATATGACCATGCTAAAGCGCCTCCCGCCGACGGATCTGGCGTCCAGTGCCGATGGCGTTGCATCCTCCGCACCGATGGGTGGGACTACGATTCTTCCGATTATGCTCGGTGAATGGAGTCTTCTCCGTCAGCCCACCTATTGGCGATGTCCATGAGGTGATCGAGCGTTTTGGGTTTGACGCGCCCAAGTTCCTCCTTGAAGTCTTGGCGCTTGACGTTGTCCCTGAAGGCGTCGATGGCCCTCTCTTCGGAGATGTGGGCTGCGGAGTTCTTGGTGTTGGACCAGCGTAGTATGTATGAGCGAATGGATTCGCCCGTTCATTGAGTGAAAGCGCTCAACTCTTCGATTGAGGCGGGCCTTTTGCTGGTGCCCTTGAAATTTCGGATGAAGCTATAAGCTAGCTCCTCCCAGCTTCGGATGGACCCTGATGATAGGCTGCTGAGCCAGATCCGTGCAGCCTTTGTCATTTGCGGTGAAAAGGCATGGCGGTTTCTTTGTTACCGCCGTGCGGCAAGCGGATGATGAGATGGTCACCGAGCCATGCCTTTGGATCTTGCGTCGTCGAACTTTGGAGTATCCGGCGAAGCCGGAAGTGCGTGGCATCCGCGTTCGCCGAACGGATCTGCTGAAGCATCGGGCTCCACAGAGTTCTCCTTCGTCTTCGTCCATCTTGGATTCAGACGAGCATGCGCGCTTGGCTCGTGCTTTGTCGATTTTGCGTTGTGTGAGCGCGTCTCTGGCGTCGTAGTCGCGTTTATGGCGATGCGAGCTCTTCTTCCTTCGAGGAAGGTCGTGCTCCTCTTCCTCTTCGGATGAAGGGGTGGGGCTCCAGTCGTGCCTGGCCGGAGCCTTCTTCTTTGGCTCCGCAGGAGCGTCTTGGTAGAGCGCAGCTCCGACAAGTCCGAGTCCGATAAGTGCGGACTTATGCATGGCCCTCTTCGGGTCCCCCTCGGGAGGTGGGTGGGCCGCGAGGTACGCGGTGGCTGCCATGATCGCAGCCTGCAGCGTTTTCGGGATGACGTTGCCGTCGGCGTCCATCTCCATGAAGGATGTGTGGAGAGTTCGCGTCTAACTCGCGGCGCTCCTTGGGATCCATGTTCTCCATCCGAGAGCGGTGCTTGTTGCCTGGGTTGGTGTTCGATATGGAGCCGATGTCCATGGCGAAGAGCGCGGCTTGTCGCGCGCTGGACTCTGAGGCTGCTTGCTTGCGTTTGTCAAGCACCTCCTGCATCTTGACCTGCTTCTTGTGCTCCTCGATTAGGAGCAGGTGGTAGGCCATCAGCATATCTCGCGAGGCGTCTGCGGGCAGTACTATGTTGCCTGCCACAGCTTCGCGGACCTGGGTCCATCCCTCTTTGCTAAGGCGGATGACGTGGCCGCCGTTGTTTTCCCCTTCGGGTGGGGGAGATTGGCTTCTTCTGTTCCCACCGTTTCGTTCTGGCGGGTTGGGTGCTTGTTGATCCACGTCGCTTTGGATGACTGCGGCGCATTGGTAGCGCTCGTAAATTGGCCCGCTGCTGCCGCAGCTTTCAGATCCGGAACCGTAGGTCCCTGCATCCGATGGAGGATCGCACAGATCGGAGTTGCAGCTACTTCTGTTGTAGGAATCATCTGCTGATGATGTTGTGCGTAGAACGGGGTGTGGGGCCCATGAAGCGGGCCTGATTGATGGTAGGGGCACCCGCTCAGGTAGGCGGAGGGTGCCAGTTTGCCCCACCTAGAAGCAGAAACTCCCGAACAAGATTTCGAGTCCGTCGCCTACGGGCTCGAAGTCCTTCATGGTGGCCGGCAAGTGGGAGGTGAAGTCGAAAGCGCCGAAGAGGAGATGACTCTCCGTTGCTGCAGAGTTGTAGATCGATCGGGTTGGGACCATCACGATCGCACAATCAGCGCCCCCAGTTCCCACAGACGACGCCAATTGACGAGGTTTGATATCATCAATGCCCATTGTTATGGACTTGGGTTTTGGAGAAGATGGGGATGCTGGAGATTGTGGAACGGTTAGCAAACAAGCAACACGGGGACACAAGGTTTACCAGTTCGAGCCCGAAGGAAAACCCTACTCTGCTTGCGCTCTTGATTACGGCGGAACCGAAGGTTACAAGGGTGCGCAGATGCAATCTGGCGTGGAGGTGTGTATGCGAGAGTATGAGTCGAGGGATCTAGGTCGTGCCCTCCTGGCCTTTATATAGACTTAGGCAGGTCCCGGGCATAGTCCTAGTCGGTTACAGGTTCTAGGGTTTTACCCCTTTGAATTTCCTATCTACTCTAGTCTTGCTCTCCAAGGATCCGAAGGCATCATGGGCCTGGGCCACCCGAAAGTCTTCATGGGCCAGCGTACATCCACCGTGGGCCTTCCTTGGGCTGGACCAGGTATGCTGAGATCACGTACCCGTAGGGTATAACCATGTCAATCGCGGGTAGTGCCTCATGAACACGGCCACCACTTATTCCCAAGCCCCTTCTCTCCTCCCGGAGCGTGATGAACAGTCGGCACTCTACCAATGGTGATGCCACACGCTCCTCGCCCTGCCTCAGGTGCGACGCGCTAGGCATCCACGAGTCGGTGTACCACTAGTGCGTGCGCGACTCGCCTCACCGTCAGCTTCCGCTCCCTGTTCGGCACCATCTAGCTACCCTCCAGTAAGATACCTTCTCCATCCGCGTCGTTGTCCATGATTCCACCCAGCCTCGGCCGACCCTTCGCTTCTGGCCTGAAATCGCAGAGGAAAGAAAATTGAAGGGGAATCAGAATTGGCAGCCGTGCGTCTAGGATTTGTGCAGAGGAAGAAGTTGGAACAGACCAGGCTACGTCTTTAGAGCTCATAGGTGGCATACCAGTGGTATAAAGTTAAAATACGCTTCTGTTATATGGATCTCTCCCCGTTCGAGCCCAACGGCCAAACGTAGTCCCTTATCCACGCCCTGATCGGGGGCGCCCCAACCTCATCTGGTGGGTGGGCCCCTATCACCAGTGCTATATAAAGGAGGTGGGGGCCGGCAGCACGCCTCACGAGGTTAGCCGTGCCCTAGCCTCCCCACCTACAAGCCCTACCGATCTAGGCTTAGCGATGCGCCGACGGGAAGCACCACCGCCGCCACCCTCTCGCCCCCCTATTCCCCATGGCTAACGACGGCGGCTCCAGCTCCGGCACCAGCTCGGGCATCCCCTCTGGCTCATGCTTGTCGAGCCAGGGCGCAGGTGGTTTCGTCCTCTCTTTTCCTCTCTCTCTCTCTCTCCCTCTCAGATGCAATAGCTCGTGCAATACAATTACTACCATGAGTACCTAGACTAGCAGATCCAAAGCTAATCTATCAATGGTATCAGAGCCAATCGTTCTAGCCTAGATCTAGTTCCCTTTGGTAGAAAAGCAAAATAAGAACAGAGATCCTAGATCTAACAGTGCGCCTTGCCCTATGGCCGCGCCGTCCCCTCGATCCCTATGCGCATCGGCAAGCCGAGGCATAGGGAAGAAGGACAACCCCTCTGGGGCAAAGAGAAATAAAATAAACCCTAAAAGAAACCCCAGATCCTGAACAAAGATGCATCCCCATCCCTAGATCCATCCCCAGATCCCACCCCGAATCAAAAACAGAGAGCAAAAACCCCAAAAGCAAAACCCCTGTTTTTTTCCCAGATCACGCATGCAAATCCCTACCCAAAAGAAAACCAAAAGGAATCCCAAAAAGCAGCCGCCCATGAGTGCAAGCAAAGATCTTCCCACCTCAAGCAGCGGTGGCGCCCCCACCCTCGGGTGGAAGCGCGCGTCGGCAAGAAGACAAGGGGAGGCACCGCCGGCGTCGTCTTCTCTGCTCTGCTTCTCGCGGGGTGTGTGGGGGGTGCTGGACAGTGAGAACAGAGAAATGGGAAGAGGGAGAGGGAGAGAGGGAGGGGCTCGCCGCCGCAGGCACCGTCGCCGCGCGGGGGCGGCCACCTCGCCTCGTCTCCACTCCAGGGGGCGCGGGATGGCAAGTAGGAAGGAAGGAGCTGCTGCGCGCTGGGAGAGGGAGGGGACCGCCGGCGTAGCCGGGCGGCGCCGCCTCACCTCGCACCAAGAGGCGCAGCCGCCAGAGACAGTCAAGAGCGGGGGAGCTCGCGGGAGGGAGTGGGGGAAATGTGGGCTAGGGTTTCCAGGGGGCGCGGGGGAGGCGGTTTTGTTTTGGCGAACGGTGCACGGGGCCGTCCGATCTGATAGCGCAAGCGTCTGGTGAATCAGGCGCGGAGGAGCCTTGAGGGCAGCGTCTTGAGCTGGTGGTGGCGCGAGGCCGAGTTGGGCTGCGGCAAGCAGGCGTATAATGCCTGTGTAGATAGGGACCAAGCGAGCGGCGCTAGGCGAGTTCTTCTTGGCCCCGCATGGCTGCGTCAGCAATGCGGCGATGAATGATGGGCCGGTGGCAGCGATGCAGGCCAAAACTGCGCTACGCGCTACACAGTGGCTGTGGGGCATTCTTTTTAGCTCTCAGTGACACCCAGTCCCAGTTTTTTAATTGTTTTGTTCATTTTTTGAGCAATTTTTTTATACAAATTGCTCTAGTCATTTTATTTCAAGTGAATTTTTGACTAGAGAATGAAATAAAGGTAGATTTTTTCTGCAAAGTTCGAAGTTTTATGAAAGTTATTATAAATGTTTCCGCTGCAAATAGTTGATTCAAATTGCATGAATGCAATAAAAGTGTGTTAATTTTTGTTTTAAAAGATCTGACAAAGTAATTAAAGATGATTGTGTTCCATGTTATTAATTGACCAACGTTATTAATAAGCATGATCATGATCCTTTTCATTGAATATTAAAGGTGCATTTAATTTAATTTTTACCCAACGGTGATGTAATTTTAAATGGCACAAATAATTGCATGCTTAATTTATACCAACGTTGGATTAATACATACAGTTTTTTTGGTTATCTCACATCTTTTTGTGGTTTTTAGGAGGTCTCAACCTCATGAGATGCTTGAAGGACATCCCACTGCTAAGGGGGGATAACTACTCCGAATGGAGGAAAAAGGTTGATCTGGCGTTTGTATGCGCCGAGGTGGACTGGGTGGTTGACACCAAACAACCAGTCAAGCCTGCTGACCCTGTGAGGGGTGATGCTGAGGAAAGTGCTGCATTTGAAAAGCGAAAGAGGGACATGCTCCTTTGGAGCTGGCCTACTCTATAGACAATCAAAAGTGGGTGAACGCCAATAAGAAATGTTTGTCTTTTGTAAAGAACACAATTGAGAACGCTATAGTGGGCTCAATTGGAGAGTGTGCCTCTGTGGGCGAATACCTTGCAAAGATAAAGAGCCAGTTTACTGGCTCTTCAAAGATGTATGCAACCCAGCTGCTAAAACAGCTGGTGACGGAAAAGTACACGGGAGGGCCACATGGCATTAGAGAGCACATCTTGAGGATGTCCAACATGGCGGCCAAGCTGAAGCCCATGGATGAGGACCTCGAGCTCAAGCATGCACTTCTGGTGCACCTTGTCATGGCCTCTCTTCCCCAGCCATTCGAGAACTTCGTAATCAACTATAACATGTCCCCTGAAAAGTGGGACATTGAAAAGACCATAGGGATGTGTTCCCAAGAGGAAGAAAGGCTGAAGTCTCTTCACGGTGGTTCCTTGAACTACGTGAAGGACAATAGGAAGAGGAACTTCACTTGATAACCATGGTGGCTCACCTTCCAAGCCACATGGCAAGGGCCCACAGCAGCACCAGCATCAGTACCAGCAGTCCACCCCTGGGGAAAAAGACCAGTGCCACCATTGCAAAAAGGTTGGCCACTACAAGAAGGATTGTCCAGTATGGCTGAAGTCCATAATGGCCAAAAACGGTAAAGATATAGTCTCTTTTGTTAATGAATCTCTGTATAGAAAGTTTTCTAGATCTACTTGGTGGATTGACTCTGGTGCAATTGTTCATGTTGCCAACTCTTTACAGGGGTTCCATTCGACAAGGATTTTGCCAAAAAGAGAAAGACTCATTGAAGTGGCGAATGGGATTGAAGCAGAAGTGGAGGCTATTGGCAACATTCCTCTGGAGCTGGCTGATGGCTCTTCTCTTTTGCTTAAGGATGTTCTTTTTGTTCCTTCCATTCATAGAAATTTAATAAGTGTGTCGTGCTTGGACAAAGATTCGTATGAGTGCTATTTTGGATATGGCAAATGTGCCATTTGGTTAAAAGATACTTGTGCGGGTTTTTCTACCCTACATGACAAGCTATATTTATTATCTTTGCATGAGAAAGTATTTTCTGTGTGTGATGTGAATGAACAAGTTCCCTTGTCGAACAAAGATCAAAATAAAAGAAAGCGAACTCTTGACTCATCGAAGTTATGGCACTGCAGATTAGGCCATATTTCGAGGGGAAGAATAGAAAGCCTCGTTAAAAATGACATTCTTCCTCCGTTAGAGTTCTCAGACATAGAACAATGCATAGATTGCATTAAAGGAAAGTATTTAAAACAAATTAAAAAGGGTGCAAACCGAAGTATAGCTACACTAGAAATAATCCACACGGATATTTGTGGACCATTTCCGGTGAAAAGTGTGGATGGCTATGATTCATTCATAAAATTCACGGATGATCACTCCCGATATGGTTATATTTATCCAGTTAAATAAAGATCTGAAGCATTGGATAAATTTAAAATTTTCAAAGCTGAAGTAGAAAATCAGCATAATAAAAGAATTAAGATAGTTCGTTACGATGGTGGGGTACTACGGTGGCATACTCCATATGGTCAAGTACCGGGACCCTTTGCAAGGTTCCTACAGAAAATGGAATAGTCGCCAAGATTCTATGTCGGGCGAACCTCAAAGCAATAGCCGAAAGGCGTAACCGTACCCTTATGGATATGGTGCGCAGTATGATGAGCTATTCCACCCTCCCATTGGGATTGTGGATGGAGGCGCTTAAAACCGCCATTCACATTCTCAACAGAGTACCAAGTAAGTTGGTGCCCAAAACACCGTATGAATTGTGGATAGGAAGAGTCCCCTCTCTGCACCACTTGAGGGTCTGGGGGAGCCCAGCTGAGGCAAAAGTTTTCAATCCAAACATTGCAAAGTTAGACCCCAAAACAGTATCTTGCCACTTCATTGGCTATCCAGATAAATCAAAAGGCTATCAGTTCTACTGTCCTGACAGATACACAAAGTTTGTAGAAACGAGACATGTTGTTTTCTTGGAGGACGAATTGATGAGGGGGAGCACGGTAGCTCGGGAAATTGATCTTGAGGAAAAGATGGTGCATGCACCTAATCCGATGAATCAGGAGCCATTTTTCTCGCTACCTATTGTGCCACCATCTACAACCCCTGAGGTTGTGGTGCCGGCACCTGTTGTGACTCCACACGTGACAACAATGGGAGAAAGTTCGGAACCTGTCCATCAGGAGCCACCTGAACCCACTGTTGAGAACGAAAGGGAGCCAGAACAACCACATACTGAGAATGTGCCAGAACCTGAGGCAAGAAATGAGCAAGAGTCTGATGAACTCAGAAGGTCTAAAAGAGAACGAAGACCAGCCATTTCCAAAGAAATTTACAAAGTCTACAACACAGTTCATATGGAGGGCGATCCTACCTCATATGAAGAATCCATGAGTAGCCCTCACTTAGCCAAGTGGGTGGAGGCAATGGAAGATGAAATGAAATCAATGAGTTCCAACAATGTTTGGTACTTAGAGGAAATTCCTAAAGGAGCCAAAATAGTAGGATGCAAATGGGTCTACAAAACAAAGTATGACTCCAATGGGAATGTAGAAAAATACAAAGCTAGACTTGTGGCAAAGGGCTTTACGCAAAGAGAAGGCGTAGATTACAATGAGACCTTTTCTCCGGTCTCATGTAAGGACTCCTTCAAAATCATCATGGCACTAGTTGCAATTTTTGATTTAGAGCTGCATCAAATGGATGTTAAGACGACATTTCTAAATGGAGATTTAGAAGAAAATGTTTACATGAAACAACTCAAGGGTTTTTTCATGGAGGGGAAGGAACATATGGGATGCCGCCTAAAGAAATCCATTGATGGGTTAAAGCAAGCCTCTAGGCAGTAGTATTTAAAGTTCAATGATACAATTAAAAGATTTGGATTCAAAGAGAATGTTGAGGACAACTGCATTTATGCAAAGTTCAAAAGTAGGAAATATATTTTCCTAATTCTGTATGTGGATGACATCTTGCTTGCTAGAAGTGATGTTAGTCTACTACTAGAAACAAAGAAGTTACTGTCATCAAATTTTGACATGAAAGACCTTGGTGAAGCTTCTTATGTTTTAGGCATAGAAATTCACCGAGATAGAAAGAATGGAGTGTTAGGAGTCATGAGAAGCATATTGTGAAAAGATTCTAAAGAAATACAATATGCATGCGAGTAATGCAACACCTTCTCCCATAGTCAAGGGCGATAGTTTTGGGAAATCCCAATGTCCAAAGAATCAATATGAGATCGATCAAATGAAGTCAGTACCATACGCTTCGGCTATTGAAACCTTACAGTATGCACAAGTGTGCACTCGCCCTGAGTAGCTTTTATCACCGGGGTACTCGGTAGATATCAAGAGAATCCAGTCATAGAGCACTGGAAGATGGTAAAGAAAGCTTTGCGTTATGTGCAAGGCACAAAAGGCCTCATGCTAACATATAAAAGATCTGATTCCCTAGAGATAAAAGGGTATTCAGATGCAGATTTTCTTGGAGATAAAGGCACGAAAGTCCACGACAGGATATGTCTTTACTCTCGCAGGAGGTGCTATTTCATGGATAAGCGCCAAACAGTCGATTGTTGCATCATCTACGATGTATGCAGAATTTATAGCATGTTATGAGGCCATGGGACAGGCGTTATGGTTAAAGAAATTTTTACCCGACTTGAAAGTGGTTGAATGCATCAGCAGGCCACTAAAGATGTACTATGACAACGAGCCCGCAGTATTCTATGCTCACAATAACAAGTCGAGTAATGCTACAAAGTCTATAGGTATAAAGTATTATGTTGTGAAGGACAAAGTCCAGGATCAAACTATAAGACTCGAGCATATAAGGACAAAGGATATGCTTGCGGATCCACTAACGAAAGGCTTACCACCCAATGTGTTCAAGGAACACATAGCCAGCATGGGTTTAATGGGAAGCCTATGATTCCTGGACTACAGAGGCCCAAAAGTAACAGAATTTGTTTCAAAATAGAAAAGTATATAGTGGTTGTATGATTCTATCGACAATTGAGCTGAGACGATGAAACATGCTCTATTACCGATCCGTGATGAAACGTGTAAAGTATAAAGTATAAAGTTAAAAGTAAAGTCGAGATCAAGGGGGAGAATGTTAGATAGATCTCTCCCCGTTCGAGCCCAACGGCCGAACGGAGTCCCTTATCCGCGCCCTGATCGGGGGCGCCCCAACCTCATCTGGTGGGTGGGCCCCCGTCGCCAGCGCTATATAAAGGAGGTGGGGGACCGGCAGCACGCCTCACGAGGTTAGCCGTGCCCTAGCCGCCCCACCTACAAGCCCTACCGATCTAGGCTTAGCGCTGCGCCGACGGGAAGCACCACCGCCGCCACCCTCTCGCCCCCTTATTCCCCATGGCTAACGACGGCGGCTCCAGCTCCGGCACCAGCTCGGGCATCCCCTCTGGCTCATGCTTGTCGATCCAGGGCGCAGGTGGTTTTCTCCTCTCTTTCCTCTCTCTCTCTCCCTCTCAGATGCAATAGATCGTGCAATACAGTTACTACCGTGAGTACCTAGACTAGCAGATCCAAAGCTAATCTATCAGCTTCTACATACACCTTAGTCCTTACATTCATGAACCATGAAATTTTATTTTACATAGATCAGCCATTTTTGCGATGTTATAGAACTATCTTTTCTTCTCATTTTTCACATCTTATAAGAGTGATCTGACATGCTTAGCACTTTACTTTTTACATACAGGCGTGCCTCGGTTCAGTTCAGTTGAAGATATGCATGTATTAGGATGATAGGTGGAGGCCATTAGAAGAACACGGGGATGATCTTTATGCTTATTTTGCCTTTGACTTTGGAGAGTCCAAGACCATCTCACACACCACTCACAGTCAGGAATCAATGACTGTTTTGAACATTCCACCTCTCGGTCCTGCTGAAATTCAGACTTTCACTTTTCGATCTAAAAAGGCATATCTTTTTTTATGAGATTGTTTTTAATAATATATGGGCACACCTTTTGAATCTTGTGGGACACTTCAAATCAGGAGATTTTTCTTCAAAAGTATAGTGATGAATGACGAGGTTTGATCTCGTCAATGCCCATTGTTATGGACTTGGGTTTTGGAGAAGACGGGGATGCTGGAGATCGTGGCACGGTTAACAGACAAGCAACCAGGGACAGATTTACCTGTGTTCAGGCCCGGAGGGAAAACCCTACTCCTTCTTGTCTGCTCTTGATTACGGTGGAACCGAAGGTTACATGGTGCACAGATTCGATCTAGCGTGGAGGTGTGTGCGAAAAGTATGAGTCGAGAGATCTAGGACGTGCCCTCCTGGCCTTTATATAGACTTAGGCAGGTCCCGGGCATAGTCCTGGGCGATTCTGTGCTCTAGGGTTTAACCCTTTGAATTTCCTATCTATGCTAGTCTTGTTCTCCAAGGATCAGGCGTCATGGGCCTTGGCCACCGAAAATCTTCATGGGCGGTATATCTCTTTGTGGGCCTTCCTTGGCTGGACCAGTATCTGTGAAGTCACGCATTGTGAGGTATAACCATGTCGAGAGCCCCGGTGATCACCGAATCATAGATTCGGTGAGGACTCTTCCATCTTCGGGTACAACTATGTATTAATAGTTTATGTGTGTAGGGATTGTTGGCGTGTGACTCACCCGATGGATCAGGTCGATTAAGCATCTTAGGGACAAACAACACGATCTTCTTCAAGTTCGAGTCCCTCAACTCGGACCTGGAACATATGCTGGTGTAATTCGACTCAGGCCGCGGAGGACTTACAGGAGTGGAATTCTAGTGATTTTAATTAATGTACCCAACGCGTCCATCAGGATTTTTCATCACGCCTGTCGACATGGATTTGTACTAGCGAGCCTTGATCATGTATCGTTGCCGGTGTCGGATGATATCTGCAGGTCTTATCTTTGTGTCGCAGACACAGCATCCGAATGTTTGTCACCGCGGAGGTGTTTCGGGTGGCCAAGGAGATCGTTGCTCACTCAGCGTTTTGTTGGGGCAGAGATGCCAAAAAGTTTTGCGTCTTGATCCGAAGACCACGATCGAAGAATTCATAGGGTGCGCGACCAGCTCCTATGGGAGTAGCTCCGAGTGTGCTCGAGTCGTGACTCGGCAGACTTTAGTTCAAGCATTGTTCGGTTGTTAAGTCCATAAGACTCAAAAAAATTCGGATGTTTAAATCCATCCTCCCTATGGGAGTAGCCCCCGAGTCCGTAGTGGAGTCGCAGACTCGACGTAGGACTCGAAGAAATACTTTGTCGTTATTCATCTTCAGGGTGCGCGGCCAGCGCTCCTGATAGGAGTAGTGTAACATCCCAAAAATCATAGTTCCAAAACTCATTCATATCATCTTTGCATCATTCATCCATATAGGGTTTTATCAAAAATCATTTAGAGACAGATGTCTGAGCTATGATTTCATGTGAACAATTTATCTCAAATGGCCATCACCCTTTGAAATTTGAAGGTTTAGGTACTGGTTTACTTGCCTCCATTTGATGGAAAGATTAGGTGAAACTTTTAAACCAAGATTCCAAATTTAGAAATGGTTTCAAAATCCTTTTTCAAATATTTGCAAACTAGAGCAAATCTCTGTTTACTTTGAAACCCAAGTTTGACCAAACCTTGCAAAGTAACCACTAAGTTAAAAATGACTGTTTTTGAATCCACAAAACCCTGCAAAATTCCCAAAGAAGTTTGGTTTCAAAAGGATTTGAAATTCATATCAAATTCATACCAGAAAATGAATTTAGAAAAAGAAAAGGGCACTTCAATAGAAAAGGCGTCAGCGGCCCAATCTGCCCAGACAAATCGAGCCTAGCAAGCCCACCCGGGGTCTCCTTATTCTACTCCCAGCATACGCGCACCAAGTCACGATGACAGACCCCCCTAAACTCCAGCCTACCGACAAGCGGACCATCTCCACGTCGGCGTCGTCTCCACCCACGACCCGTTCGTCCCCAAATCAACGCGGCGTTTCTGGTTTTAATCTGGCGTCAATTCGAGTTATTGGCGAGTGATTCTCGCTCGACCAGGCTATAAGAATCCCTCGTCTCTCTCACTTCTTCCCAAACCCTGAACCCAGAGCGCCACCAGTCATGAAAGCATTACCCTCTGCCCGCCGTCTCGGCGACTTCTCCGCAAATTACGGTGAGTTGAGCTCCCTCGCCTCTCGTTCTTGCAAACTAGATCGGTGAGCCTCTGCGCTTCTTTTGACACCTTCGTTTACCCTCGCATGTACCGTAGCTCCGCAGATCGACAATGGCGCCGCCGTCTTGATAAACTCCGCGAACTCTAGTGGTAAGCCCGACCCCGTGACTTCTAGTTCAAACACACGACCTGCCTTGACTCGTGAATCTAACGTGTCCTCGCCTTGCCTTGGGGTGGTTCACAACGACGCCCACGACGACCATCCGACTCAGCAAGCTGTCCTCCACTCCGCGAGAAATCGTGCCCGAGCGCCCTTGACCAACCGCGAAATGCGGCGAAGCCGCTTAAGATCTCCGAGCACGGTGAGCTACTCCCCGTTCTCACCTACCCCCAGAAGCGCCGCCCGTCGATCGACTGTATTCCGCGGTAGCGCTCGCCGCCAGATCTTGGTCAAGATAATAGCAGCCGTCAGATCCTTATCGTAGCGCTAGGATAGATTCACTTAATCCGAAGCGGTACACGATCTGAGCCGCCAGATTTCATTTAGATCCTACGGCTGTGGAGTTCGATCCAGTGCGAAACGGTATGGGCGAATAAGAACATGACGCGTGGCTAGGTTAGATCTGAAAACAGATTTAAAAATCAGAATTTTGATCCAAATTCAAATGCTCATAACTTTCAAATGCCAAGTTAGATTTTTGCAAACTTTATACCGTTGGATTCAGTGAAACAAGGCCTTTCTGATTATCCAATTTATTTAACATATAGTAACAGTTAAAATGATTTTATTTGTGGAACAAGTTTAGGGCTATTTTAGATATAGATTTATTTTTGTAAATTATTTTGGGGCCAAATAAGTTTAGTGGGCAAACTTGTGTCATGTTAAGTTGCTGTAGACATGAACATACTTGGTAGAGTTTTCAAAAACACCACTTAGTAAAATCTTGCATGCATGCATTCATATTATTTTTGGTTGTATATAATTGTGTGTATTTATGCTTTAATTTCTTGTGTAGATTTTGCTAGTGATTGTGATTGTGAAGAGTGCTACTCTCCCCACTACCAAGGCAAGTGATATTTTCATGAATATTCCTATCCTAAGTTCTGTACTAGCATTAGATATTTTTGCTAAAGTAATGCATGATATTTTGCTTAGTGCTAAGATGGGAAATCCTAAGTAGAGTGAAATAGTAGAATTGCTAGGGAAATTTTCCTAAGTTAAGTTACCATACTTTGCTTAGCCTAGCTTATAGTAAACAAGGGTGGTGAACATCTACATGGTTTATGATAAAAATATTCTAAGTCAAGAGACTTATATTTTCTTAATAAAACAACTAAGTCAAATGAACCTCCTGGGTGGAATGGAATGATTGGGTTATGTTGAGTGGTTACACAAGGCCATGGACTTGGGTTGTGTATCTCACTTGTGGTATGCCACCCAGGCACAAAGGATTTGGAGGCCAAGTGTTGAGAAAGCTTACGGCAACCACTTGGCAAAATGGGCTCCCATGATCATATAGGTTGCTAGAACTTAGTCATTTGGACAGTTGGTGGTAGATGGGATGATAGGTTGAACGTCCATTTGACTAAGGAAAGGCTTCAAAGGTCTGTCTTGGGAAACCAAGTCTGGTGGGGAAAGTGCACAACCTCTGCAGATGGAAAACCTAAGTACTTAGCCTAGTCCAAGGCAATGGACACTTTTGAGCATCAAGACATGGAAGCTACAAGAATCTCATCACTCCAACTTCTAAATAAAAATTTGTGGGTGAACAAGGGTGAAGGACCTCAATTTCTATTGGTGGTTTCCTTGGGAATGTTTTGACAAAGAAAAACTTAGTGATTTCAACTAATAGGAAAAACTTATTTTCAAGCAAAGCAAGCCAAGCTACACTTAGCCAAAATGCATATAGTATTATAGTCCACTTAAAATATACTAAGGTATCACTTGCCAATACTATTCCAAAGTATTGACCCTCGTGGTGTAACTTGTGATGTTGCGGGTTACTCGATGATGAATAGGAGTCATGAGTCTACACTCAACATGCTTGCTGTGGCACATGAAGATGAAGACTTGTGTTTATTTACTTATTCCTTAAAACTCTTGTATTAGGCCTATGGCCCGAGTTGTATAAGACTATGTTTTATCTACGGAATGAATGTAATAAACGACCTTTATATCTGCATGTACTTCATCTTAAATGGATGCTAGCATTGATCCGTGGACTAGCATTGCAATCACAGGATCCTTTCCTTTACAAAGGAGGGTCTAACAAGTAGCCCAGTATTTAGTCGAATCGAAGATTCGGTGAGTACTCTTAGCTGTGGAGCCAAGAATTATAGTTGGTGCTAGTATAGCTTTTGATGACATCGTCGACGATCGATGACCTCAAGCGTCGCTACGCCGTAGATGACTTGATCGACTGACGTGGGTCCCACTTGCTGACTTTGAATTGACCACGCAGCGTGGACATAATCTGGCGTCTCCTCGATTTAGCGTAGTGGGCGGCGTGGTAACGACGGTTCGTTGTGATGTCACGTACGGCCGATTCTGCCGTTGGCGTTAGGTCTTTGGATGAACGGCTGTCGTGCGTCGTCTTCGCTGTTATAATCATTGAGGGAAACCGTGGTTTGTTTTCACCGCACCAGTTCTTGGGTTCACTGCCTCCTTGCGCTCGAGCGATTCTTGCTTCGCGCTAGGATTTCCTTCCACATTTCCGTCGTTCTATATACGTTTTCACCGCCGGCGCCGCCGTAGCGCGATGGGGAAACCAAAGAAATCTTCATCTACGGTTGGGACCTGCGCCGCCGGAGGAAAGAAGGGCACCGCCGCTACTCGCGTCACCGATGGTGGCTAGCTGCGATCAGAGACGCGGGAGAGCGATCTCCACAAGCTTCGCGAGCGGGGCTTGATCCCGCAAGATAGGGAGGCCGTCAAACTCCCCGGCAATGAGGTAATCCCTCGTCCCCCATCTGGGTATCGGGTTATGTTTCTCGCCTTCGTTTTGCGTGGGTTTTCTTTTCCGGTCCACGACTTCCTCCGTGGACTACTCTTCTTCTATGGGATTCAGCTTCATCATATGTCTCCCAATTCTCTTCTCCGCATTGCGTGTTTTATCACTTTTTGCGAGTGCTGTCTTGGCATTGAGCCGCACTTTGGCCTCTTCCGGAAGCTCTATTCCGTGAAGAGGCAGTCTGGTTCGGATGGTGTGTATCCCATTGGGGGTTGCATCATCTCCCTTAGTCCCAATCTTCTCTTCTTTTCTTTTTCCATGTCCGAATCTGTCCAGTACTGGCGGAGGCGATGGTTTTATATCCGCGAGTCCGTAGTGCCCGGGCAAGATTTTGGTCTTGTTCCCTTTGACCCCTCCCAAATGATTGAGAAGGAAAGGTCTTGGAAAAACCAAATCTTGGATGGTGAGGTGGCGGAGATAGAGGCCCTTTACCGTCGGGTGGAGGATCTCCAACTGATTCCGGAGAAGGAGGTGAACGGCGTGGACATCATGCGGACGTTTCTTGAACGTCGGGTGCAGCCTCTCCAAGTGAGGGCGCACCCAATGTTTCTTTATTCTGGGCGTCGTGATCCGACGAGGGTTTCGAGTGAGAAAATCTCCGAGGGGGATCTTGACAGGGCCCTTCGCACGCTGCTGAAGTTCAAGGCCGGAGAAGAAATCCCGGGGAAGTCGCTAACTCCTCCATTTTCTTCGACGTTGGTCGTACCGCAGGTGTAGATTTGTGCACGTAGTGCTTTTTTTGTCGGCTGTGTATTTGTTTCCTTTGTTTGCTAACAAAGTTTCTTCTGATCTTGCAGAGCTTCAAAGTGCCGGGCATGGTACCTCCATTGCCCGAAAGGTATCCGAATGCCCCGGATAATGAAGTGGTTGATTCGTGTCGAGCTACCGCGGCGCGATCTCCACGGAGGATGCCGAGCGTCAGTGAGGACCATATGCGAAAACGGTCACGGAGCTCCAGCAAATCTTCAGATGCTTTGATTCCTCCGACTCCCAGAAACCCTCTGGGCCTTGAGCGTCATAGTGACGGTCATGGAGGTTCTACTTCTCCCATTCTTGCCATTCTTGTGCGGGCTGTAGCGCCGCACCCGCCAGCGAAGCGGAAGAAGGAAGAGAAGAAGGAGGAGAAGAAGGAAGAAAAGAAGGAGGGGAAGAGAGCCCGAAGGTCTCCTCCTGTCTTTGACCTGAGCTCACTGGGCTCGTAAGTTTCTTGCTGTACCATTGTCCTTTTTCCTTCATGATTGTTGTGCTTGTGCTGATTGGTTCTTGTGCAGGCATTCCTCCCATGATTCCTCCAGTGGTGGTGAGCGGGAGATGATGGGGGAGTCGAAAATTGCGTCTCCTCCTCCTCAGACGGTGGCGACTTCGGGTGGCGCGCCTCCGGATCCTCCGTTGCAGGAGGTGCAGGTGGTTGCGCCTCAGAATTTCGCAGGCGGTCCTTCGGAGTCACCATCAGAGCATGTAAGTTTTTCTGCTTCATATCACGGGGGGATCCCCCGAGTGTCTTCGTGTGCGAATTTTGTTTTTACTCCTTTGTGTTGGGTGTAGCCCCCGAGCCCGTTTCTATTTCTTTTCCTTCAGCCTTTTGTGCAGGAGGCCAAGCGGCTGGTACAGGAGCGCCTGGCGCTGGAGGCGAACCTTCGGCAGCTTCAAGGTATTTATCTGCCTTTTAATGCCTCTCTTTTTAATCCTGGTCCTATTCTTTGACACTTGCTTGTCTTGAATGCAGAGGAGCATAACAATTCTCTCCGTGAGGTCGATGCTCTCAAAAAGAGCCTTGGTCAATCGGAGCAGAAGGCAGAAGCTGCCGTTGGTGCGAAAGAACGCCTCGAGCTAGAGCTGACTAAGGCAAGGGCGAGCGAAGGCGTCTGCAGATCGTGAGGAGCAAATGCCACCGTTGCTGCTCGTGAAAGAGAGGTGGCGAAGCTCATGGCTCACGCCAAGGCTATTTTGGGTGAGTGCTAGTTTTGTACTTGTTTCTTTTCTTGGTCTTCTTCATCTTGCTTTTCTTCATGCTTTCCTTCTTATTTTTTGTCTCAGATGCCGCAGGCATCGAGTTCGACCGCGGTGCTCTGGAGCACGGTAGTGCTCTAGATGATGCCACTGTGGCGGTCGAAGACCGCTGCAGCACCGTCGTCAACTCCCTTGCCAAGGCGAAATAGGTCCTTGGTCGTTTCTACAAGGAGCTTGTCCCGAAGGGCGCGGCACTTGATGATGTGGATGCTCTGGCGGAGGCTCTGTCACCAGCTGCAGCCTGGCATAAGCGCAAAGGGCATCGGCGCGTCCGTCGGGCTGGCGATGGCCTTGGCGGCTGGAGCGGAGCTGGATCTGCCCCAGATCACCTCTCGGATGCCGACGACTGCGGATGGATCCGAGGTAGCCTTTGCTGCCTATTCTGCTCGCTGCAAGCGATATGGGCCCAAGCACATTGATTTGCTGTCTGAGTATGCACTGCGGCAGCAGGGCGGGGCCAAAGCTAGGCAGTCTGGCTCCGAGGCGACTCAGGGTCCTGCATCTTAGGCGTAGTAGACGTAGGGTAGTTTGTAGTCTGTTTTTGTTGTAAATATCTTGAAGAACACCATCCTTGTGCCACGTGGTGGCCATATATATTTAATGAATTCCTCTGAGTTGTGCTCTATCCTTGGCTTTATGTCTGTGTTCCTTTCTTTTGCTGCTGCTCTAGGTTCCTTCGGGTGCTGACCGTGTTGACGCCCCATCCGCAATGCCATTGCGTCCATCCTTGGATGATTCCTCGCAGCTCACTTTCCTTCGGGATCGTGTGCCGATCGGAGAGGAGTTGCTCGGGTTACGCGGTCATGCCGACGTTTGGAAGTCCAAGGCGGATCGTGGTGCAGCCATAGAGGAGTACTTGATGGCGGAGCTGGTCCGGCTGTCCGAGCAGCTGCAATGTAAGTTGTTCTTTGGTTCGAGCTGTAGCTCTATCCTTCGGATGAGCCTGCTGGCCTTACTCTTATTATGTCCGATTGTTGCAGGTGTGAATCTTGCTCCGAGGGAAGAAAAGGAGTGTGTCGCTGTTCGGGTCAATTGCTTGACTCAACAGGACATGGAGGCCGGCGGATTCTTCTGGATGGATCATGATCGCGCCATAGCCCTGGCGACGGTGCAGGATCGTGTTCATCAAGTTTCGCGGGTGCTCCGCCAAGTGCAGATATCGCTTGCTTCGGTGCTGCACATCATGTTCCCTTTGGATGTCGTACCGTCGAGCCTTGCGGGTCTTCTGTCGAAGTTTCGGAGCGTAAGCAATGTCAAGGAGTTGCTGCGGCAGCAGCTTGTCGCAGGAGTGAAGGTTGCTTTGTCTCTTGTGAGGCTGCACCGGCCTGACGTGGATTTGGCTGCTGTGGCCGCTGGGCCACCTCTTCGCCCTGATGGTGGTGAGTGGGACATGCGTCCGCATTACGCGGCTGTAAGGAAGAATGCCAAACAGGTTGTAGATTTGTTTGAGCAGCGTGCCCAGGTTATTCTTCAACATAGGTAGTACCTGTAAAAAGAGAGAGATGTAAAATTTGTATATTTCGGCTGGGCGTGTTGTGCCCTTTGTTGTAAAGGTTTGTTTGTTTGTGAGTACGCAGTGCTTTAATTGGGTACGTGTCCTTTTTGTTTGCCTGACGTTGTCAGCTACTCAGGTGTACACATTTGGTCCTCAGTCGATGAAATCGTGAGGTGGGGGGAGCTCCCGAGTGCGTTTGTAGCATGTAGTACAGTTGCAGAAAATAGTGAACCGAAGTTTTGGGGCGAGACACTTAGCTTTATTTATATCGTAATGGAGGAGGTACATTGTTCGGCTGAGTAGCCTTGGCTGAAAGCCTTATTGAAAGTAAAAGGGGGTAGGTTGCTACGGATAGAATCGTCGCAGGTGCGAGATATTCCATGGGTTGGAGTATGCGGCTCCAGACTCCACGTGCTTGAGGCGGTAGGTGCCACCTGGGATGATTTCGGTGATGACGTAGGGTCCTTCCCATGGCGACTCGAATTTATTCGGTCGCTTTTGCTTGAGTCGCAAGACGAGGTCTCCTTCGACGAAGGACCTTGGGCGCAATGGCGGCGTAGTAATTGCGGAGACTCTGCTGGTGGTACCGCTGATCGAGCTGCTGCTATATCCCGTGCTTCGTCGAGTGTATCGACAACGTCTTCGAGTGCAGCCGTGGATTCGGCTTCACTGTAGGCGACGACCCGTGGGGCCTGGTGGCGTACTTCGGCTGGTAGCACGGCTCCGGCTCCGTGTATCATGAAGAACGGTGTGTATCCGGTGGAGCTGTTTGGCGTAGTTCGTAAGATCCACAGGACGGAGGGTAGCTCCTTCGTCCAGTTTCCAGCTTTTTGTTCGAGTGAGCTCATGAGGCGCTTCTTGATGCCGGCGCCGATTAGGACGTTGGCCTTTTCCACTTGCCCGTTCGTTTGCGGGTGTGCCACTGAGGCATATGTGATGTTGATCCCAAGGCCTTCGCAGAAGTCACGAATTCTTGAGATGAAGTTCGATCCGTTGTCGGTGATGATGTTGTGTATGCGCCGAACCTGAACAATGGACTCAAGAAATTGGCAGTTTGCCTTTCTGGTTGGTGACCGGCATGGCCTCGATCCACTTGGTGAATTTGTCGACTGCAACCAGGAGGAAGACGTATCCTCCTTTCGAGGATTTTGGCAGTTTTCCGATCATGTCGAGGCCCCATTGAGCGAAAGGCCAAGCTATAGGTATGGGCCTGAGCTCGGACCAAGGTGCGTGCGGTTTGTCGGCGAACCGTTGGCATCCGTTGCATCTTCGGACGATGTCCTTTATGCCGCTCATGGCCGTTGGCGATAGAATCCTGCTCGTGAGCTTTAGCGACAAGGGAGCGGCTGCCTGCGTGGTGGCCGCAGATGCCTTCGTGGATGTCTTGGAGTATGGCCTTGCCGTCGTCGATGGTGACGCACCGTTGAAGTACACCCGTGATGCGCGCTTGTATAGCTCGCCGTTGATGATGGTGAAGGCTTTTGACCGGCGAGATATGCGCCGGGCGTCTGATTTGTCGAAATTCTCCGTTATCGAGGCGGAGGTATGATCGCGTCCAAGCTTCCTCGACTGCCATGACCTGCATTAGGTTGACCATGGCTACCTCTGTGTCCAGCTTTTCGGGTCCTTCGTGTCCTTCGGGTAGCGTAGCTCCCGAGTGTTCTGCTTCCTCGGGTGATCCCTTGGGGAATTTCCGCTTGATGGATGGCATGCAGATTTGTTCGAGGAACACACCTGGTGGCACCTTTGCGCAAGTGGAGCCGGTGTTGGCGAGTCTATCGGCTTCCTCGTTGCTCTCTCTTCCAACGTGCCGAAGTTCGCAACCGTCAAATTCTCCTTCGAGTGCGTTGTAGAGCGCGCGGTACGTGATCATGTTTTCGGCGTGTGCGTCGCACTCATTCATCGTCTGCTGGACGACGAGGTTGGAGTCACTGTAGATGACCAGGCGCGTTGCACCGCATATCTTTGCCATCCTCATGCCATGGATGAGGGCTTCGTATTCGGCTTCGTTGTTGGAGGCTCTGAATTTCATCCGAAGAACGTACTTCATCTTGTCACCTTGCGGGAGGTCGGTATGACCCTCCTGCTCGGCTTGGCGCTTGGAGCCGTCGAAATGCATTGTCCAGGCTGACATGTATGCAGGGTGTCTGCGGCTGCAGCTCCATCCAAGGTACCAGAAGTCCGGAAGGACTTGAGATTTGATTGTGTCGCTTCGTGACGATGTCCAAGGGTGATAGTTCGATGCCCCACAGGCCACCCGTCCTGTGGCCTCTAGATTATTCAGATGCTGTTGGGGTGCTTGTTGGCGACCATCACTTGGTGCTCACGGAAGTAATGGCTCGGTCGAGCCGTCATGAACACGCCGTAGGCTAGCTTCTGGTAGTGAGGGTACCTCTGCTTTGTTGGTGTCAGTACCTCGTTGAGGTAGTAAATTGGGCGCTGGACCCCGTGGGTCTTGCCTTCTTCGGGTCGTTCGACCACGAGCACGGTGCTGACCACCTGATGTGTGTTGCAGAGTTCTTGGTGGTAGACCAACGTAATATGTACGAGCGAATAGATTCCCCCGTTCTCTGAGTGCAGGCTCGCAACTCTTCGATTGAGGCGGGCCTCTTGCTGGCGCCCTTGAAATTTCGGATGAAGCTGTAAGCTAGCTCCTCCCAACTTCGGATGGATCCTGATGATAGGCTGCTGAGCCAGACCCGCGCCGCGCCTGTCAGCTGCAGCTGGAGGCATTGCATAGCGGTTTCCTTGTTACCGCCATGCAGCTTGACGGATGACAAATGATCGCTGAGCCAAGATTTTGGATCTTGCGTGCCGTTGAACTTCGGAGTATCCGAAGGGAGCTTTAAATTGCGTGGCATCTGTGTTCACCGAACAGATCTGCTGAAGCATCGAGCTCCACAGAGTTCTCCTTCATCTTCGTCCATCTCGGACTCGGACGAGCATGCGCGTTTGGCTCGTTCTTTGTCGATTTTGCGCTGTGTAAGCGCGTCTCTGGCGTCGTAGTCGCGTTTATGGCGATGCGAGCTCTTCTTCCTTTGAGGAAGGTCGTGCTCCTCCTCCTCTTCGGATGAAGGGGTGGGGCTCCGGTCGCGCCTGACCGGAGCTTTCTTCTTTGGCTGCGCAGGAGCGTCTTCGTGGAGCGCAGCTCCGACGAGTCCGAGTCCGGTGAGTGCGGACTTATGCATGGCTCTTTTCGGGTCCCCTTCTGGAGGTTGGTGGGCCGCGAGATACGCAGTGGCTGCCAGGATCGCAGCTTGCGGTGTCTTCGGGATGATGTTGCCGTCGGCATCCATATCCATGAACGACGTGTGGAGAGTTCGGGTTACATCACGGCGTTCTTTGGGATCCATGTTCTCCACCCGCGAGCGGTGCTTGTTTCCCTGGTTTCCGTTCGTGCTAGAGCCGGGTGCCATGGCGGAGAGCGCAGCTCGTCGCGCGCTGGACTCGGAGGCTGCTTGCTTGCGTTTGTCGAGCGTCTCCTGCATCTTGACTTGCTTCTTGTGCTCCTCGATGAGGAGGTAGTGGTACGCCATCAGTAGGTCACGTGGGGAGTCCACGGGTAGGACTATGTCGCCTGCGACGGCACGGCGTGCCTGGACCCATCCTTCTTTGCTAAGTTGGATGACGTGGCCGTTGTTTTCCCCTTCGGGTGGGGGGACTGGCTTCTTCTGTTCCCGCCGTTTTCGCCGTTTCCGTCCTGCGGGTTGGGGTTCGTGTTGGGCGGCGGGTTAGGCGTTTGTTGCTCCTGGATGACCGCGGCGCATAGGTAGCGCTCGTAGATCGGTTCGCTGCTGCTGCAGCTTTCAGATCCGGAACCGTAGGTCCCTTCATCCGAAGGTGGATCGCACAGATCGGAGTTGTAGCTGCTGCTGTTGTAGAACTCATCTGTTGATGGTGACGTGTGTAGCACGGGGTGTGGAGCCACGCGGGGCCTGATTGATGGCACGGGCACCCTTCGGGAAGCGGAGGTGCGGTTGTCCCACCGAAGCGAAGCTCCGAACAAAATTTCGAGTCCGTCGCCTACGGGCTCGAAATCCTTCATGGTGGCCGGCGAGTGGGCGGTGAAGTCGAAAGTGCCGAAGAGGAGGTGATTCTCCATCGCCGCGGAGTTGTAGATAGATCGGGTTGGGACCGTCACGATCGCACAATCAGCAGCCCCGATTCCACAGACGGCGCCAATTGACGAGGTTTGATCTCGTCAATGCCCATTGTTATGGACTTGGGTTTTGGAGAAGACGGGGATGCTGGATATCGTGGCACGGTTAACAGACAAGCAACCAGGGACACAGATTTACCCGAGTTCGAGCCCCGGAGAAAACCCTACTCCTGCTTATGCGCTCTTGATTACGGCGGAACCGAAGGTTCTGAGGTCATAAATTCGATCTGGCGTGGAGGTGTGTGCGAAAAGTATGAGTCGAGAGATCTAGAACGTGCCCTCCTGGCCTTTATATAGACTTAGGCAGGTCCCGGGCATAGTCCTAGTCGGTTACAGGCTCTAGGGTTTAACCCCTTTGAATTTCCTATCTATGCTAGTCTTGTTCTCCAACGATCCGAAGGCGTCATGGGCCTTGGCCACCCGAAAATCTTCATGGGCCAGCGTATATCTGCTGTAGGCCTTCCTTGGGCTGGACCAGGTATGCTGAAGTCACGTACCAGTAGGGTATAACCATGTCAATGAATGGGATTTTTTCTCAAATCGTGTGAACAGGTTACATGAGTTTCAACCTTTCTGGTATGTAGTGATCATTCTCTATAATCCTTTTTTATATCTTGTGCTAGCTAGGTTTCATTCTGTTTCAACTATAAAACCCTCATATTAGTATTAAGCTTCTTGAATCAAGCAAATTTTATTCTAGACTAAACTGGAAATATGAATAGAAAATCTGAAATTGTTATGTTGCCATGTATAGGGATGGGTGTTGTTATTTGGCTCTGGTCTTTTGGTCGTTTAAGATGAAAGAGATTTTTTTTGAAATGGATCTATCTAGGATGGATCCTTACTCCATATTTTGTTGTTATTTAGATAGCAAACATTGCTAGACTGTTGTGACGCCATGTAAAATGTTGCTACCTTCTATGTTTCAACCTTTAGATATTTACACAGGGCGATGCTGCCCAAATATACTACCAAACTAACTGGTGTCATCTCCCTCCTCCGCAGATAGTCTCAAAGGCAGCCACCACCTCTTTGCTTCCTCAACGGTGGATCGAGCGGTGGACGGAAGAGGAGCCACACCTCGGTAGATCCGGCAACACAGTTGAGGTCAGCAAATATAGGACGGAAGCCCGAGAGAGGGGATAAATGCGTGGCGGCCACTAAGTGTATGGGGTGGATTGATGCTACGAAGGTCGGCGTCTATAGGCGCGCAAGGGGTCCTAAGGATGAACGGACTTGAGGACGTGCAAGGCGAACTCATCTCGCTGTCTTCTCCAACTCCCGCGGCAGGCCAGCCTTGTGTCAGTTTCATGTGGGTGCATCCTTTCTTATATGGGACAACCATATGTGGAACGATCATCTGGTGCTCATCTGGTCCGAGATCGTGCCTCTCTACGGGTGAATTCGGCATTATAAATTCTACTTGTGCGATTCCATAATTGGTATTATCTTGCCCAAGTGTCCCTATGTTGATCTTTATTTTTACTTGATATTTAATGCACCAGTGTCTTATGGTAATTATTCTCCTTTACCTTGAACGAGGAAGCTGAATAACCTTGGTAACAATGACAACAAGAACTGAACCTAAAGATAACTTCCTCTCTATTACATCCTACTTTGTAGGTGTTGGCCTTCTCTTGCAGTTAGGGTGATAATGCAGCCAGTCCCAGGGAGAAGGCTTAGGTGTAGTATATTACGATATTTTATTTTCATCAATACTTTTATCTATGTATAAGTAATTTGAAAATATTTAAAACCTTCTACAGATTTATGAAGAGTGGTTATATCATATTCATCTATTCATATTGGTAATTAACCACAACTATTTTCACAATCATTTGGTTCGGCCAGGCTATTTTGTGGTATATATTTTTTGTCAAAACTTCCTCATCATGGGCACAAAAACGTTTGTTATTATTGGTGTAGGTGGACAAACAGATTGGTTTCACATCGGAGGTGGATACTTGATGTGAGCGTGATGTATCAACATACTCAATGAATGTAGTTGGTCCCAGAGATGTACAATCTTGCCACAAGGTGAAATAATTGGCTGCTCGTGGGAAATACTTCAAAGTATTACTATGGATCAAGCATGAATAAGAAAACTTGAGTGAAGATGAAGCTCCACACGAAGCACTGCTCCGATCCTATGTACTTTTCGTATATGCGACTCAAGCATATTTATACATGGTTCTTATTGTTGCACATTGCTTTAATTTTTATTCCATATTATTCATTTCACTAAATTCTTATTTCATTCTTTGAGGAAAAAATCACCAAATTTAGGAGTATCGGCGGTATTCTAGAAGAAGATAATCTTGATGTCCTGCAAACGCTGGATCAAGTAGGTGGAGATTTTCTGATTGTCCTTTGATAGTATTATTTCTAGCAATGCAATTAATTCCACATGGAGATGGTCCATAAGACCGCGGTAACGAGGACAAGCAACAGCAGCACCAAGAGTCTTGAAGAAACCCTTGTTTAGAGACATCCCCATCTTGTATTGTCTATATTTGCATTGTAAGATTTTTCTTCTTATTAGTTTGTCTTACATATTAGTAGCTTTTGTGCAGAGTTTGCTAAAATTGTTTTCAACTTTCTATGTTGTTGTAACTTCTTTCGTTTGCAAAAAAGTAGTTTTATGTGATGTGCGTGCTCTGTTGGGTTTAGATTTAAAAGTATTGTCTTGCTGGAATATATGCTTGCAAATGCAATCAAAGGGCTTTTAGTATTTGTGTGTTTCACAAAATAGCTAGCAACATGCAGTGGCCGTGAAAGGAGATTTTAATTATATGCCTCGTGATGTAATTTTTCTCTCCCGTTACAATCGCACGAGCATGTTTACTAGTGTAAAATATTAATTTTTACAATCACCAACTCACGACAAATCTATAATATCTATAAAGTTCATCCCCACTAACAAGTATTTAATGTTTGCAAGCTGAAAACTTATGCAGCCACGTCACCCCAATTACCACTGACCATTTGATTCAAAAGATGCGGTCCCAGATGTAACGCCCGATTGTGTACCAACTGACCGCTCCCAGGTGTGTAGCTCTACTATAACTATCCTACTTCCCTATCTGTTCGCTCGACCAGCCCAACTCAGCCGAGTATCGCTGCCTACGGGGTGACGAGTCGTCCGACCTACGGGAAGAACTTACGGAAAACATCCTACGGGGTGACGAGTCGTCCGACCTGGACGCCACGATCGCTCGCCGGGCGTGAGAATAGAAGGAAGTGGACCAGCAATTTAAGGGGAAAAAAAGACGGAGAAAAAACCGCGGTCTCCAGTCTGTTGGCAAAGAAATCTCGCAATCCCAGAAATCCCCGTCTTTTTCTCGGCGGCGTGTGTCCGTCGTACAGATCGGCAACATGACCGGCGAGTTCTCTTGGCGGCCCGACGAGGGAGGTTTTTCGAGGCGTCACGAGCGGCCAGGTGCCCCATTGCGGCGCGGCAAGGCGAGCTCCCTTGTGGTGTCCTGACATGATGATCTCTTCCGAACTGGTGATTCCGTCAACAAGACGTTTGTCTTTAGTACAGTTCATCACACAGTTTCTTTTCCTGCTCGAACTCGCAAGGTTGCATCGTCGTTCCAACCTTCTCCAGATACTCTCGCCTCTTCTCTGTTCCATCCGGTTGGGCAACCTGCTTCCTATCGTTCGCCGAGGCGGGCATCGTGGCGTCGCGTGGTGAACTTTCGGGCAAAGAAAAAAGGCTGCGCCCTGCTTAATCTGAACGAGGGCAAGCCGAGAAGCTTTGTTTTCCCCAAGCATAATTACCGGCACGTCCTTCTCTTTTTCTTTTCGTTAGGCGGCAATTTTTACGCCCAGCGATCGTGGCGTCCAGGTCGGACGGCACGTCACCCCGTAGGAATTTTTGCGTAAGTTCTCCCCGTAGGTGTAGCATTATTGCCATCCCACCTCAGCTTCTTTTATAGCACAAAGGAAAAATAGAGTTTGCTTTGATCTGATCCCAGCTTAGGTAGAATCTCTACCCAGCCCAAGTCCAAGAGTACTCTACCCACAAATCCAGTTCTTCTAAAACTGCAGCACGAAGGGGAAAAATTCCATCGGTCTGCAAGACAGGCTCGATGTTGCCGCAACAAACGCCGGCCTTGCCTCCCGAGCTCCCGGTGGAAATTGATGGATGTCTCCCAACAGAAACTGCCGGATGCCTCCCGATCTCCCATGTAGCTGTCATTTTCACTCCACCTGTAATAATTGGATGGTAACGCCTGCTGTCCTGACGTCTCCCACGATTTGTTCCATCGATTTTAATGGCTTCCGTCCGCTAGATCTTGCGGTCGATCGTGTATTTTAACTCTATATTCCCCCTTCTTCAAGCCCACTCAGTTACCCCTCTCTAGCAACCTCCTCGCTATGTTCGTTTCATGCTGCGTGCTGGTGTTGCTGGATGTGACGACACTCCATACCCACATCGGCCCAACTCCCAGCTGGTCTTCATCCCATCTGTCATATCCATTGGTCTTTGATTTCATTATCCATCGTCTGTGTAGTCCATCTTGCTTTTGATTTAATTATCTGATCTATGTATGTTGTGCAACTCTATTTGTACTGCATTATCTGAATTTCCTGTGTATTCTCTACAACTCTATTTGTAGTGTCTTACCTGAACTTCCCTTGCAGCAATTTCCGTCAGAGAAGAAGCCTTACTGCATTTGAGTTATTATTTGTTTTAGCAACCATATTCCAAATGGTATGTGTCTCTAACATACATCACATAACCATTTTTTGGTACTTTACATGCTGTTGTTTGCCATAATTTGTTCTCTCCCGTAATTAAACTGTTGTCATGCTCACCTAGAATTATGATGTCCTCTATCCCTTTTTCCAATAGTTCTGTTTACAGTTTAGATTAGCATGGATATGGGGAAAAGTTTCTTCATGTTTTACACCCCAGCGTGAAGTCCCACAGGGCCAAAGTGGTCGGCGGTGACGCCAAACATGACATGTTACAGTACCTCACAGAGACCCATCTATTACAGTTGAGTCTCGACGTGGACGTAGAATAGAGAATACATGTGAAGGTTAGTTCATATATTACTGTATCCTAGACCGTTTTCCCTTTTCCGTTGATGTAGATCAAGTGCTATCTTTCATACGACAACATTCAGAACATTCCACGATAGGAAAGTCAAACACAACTTCGTCTTCATCTAATTCACATAATATAATCACGTCAAAACCATCCACCTAACAAAATATAGCTAGAAAACTCTATGGATCTACACCAAGTCGAACACAACACCATCAGCATAAGATTTTTTCTTTCTTATGTATTACGATCAGACAAGACATCTCCAAATCCTCTGAATGAAATATTACGCTCCTTCCAGGAACAGTTTTTTTGTATGTGTATTTGCTGGCCTCACTGCAAGGAAGTTTTTAGGTAAGTTCACAAGAATTAATATTTCCTGTACAGAATTTAGTAACATGTCAATGAACAATAACTCAAATGCTGATGTATGTACAGAAAATAGAGGCTTCTTCAAGGCCAGCAACCCAAATATACATTGACTTGGATATGCCAGAGGTTGCCCAATATATAATTCAATAAAACTTCCATCTATAATAGTTTTACCTTCTTTATATAGACATATACAACCCACACCACCTACTAAACATGCATACGGCTACTTTTAAGCTACCAATGGGAAATTCTGACCCTACAACAACAACAACAACAACAACCTCAGGTTGTCCGTCTATCTCCCATTCAAGCGGGAACAAAGGTAGTTGATACTTTGACACCAATCTTAACTTCCATTCTTGCAAACAATTATGACCTGAGCGCCTCATGTGGCCTTGAAGATCAAGCCTCTCAAATGAATTTCTCAGCAACCTCAATTTTTTTATAGGTAAATCTCCACATGAATAAATTATCAACAATATATCTGTTTTCTAAAATGACATATATATCATATAACTCCCCACTTTCAAATATAACGTTTTTATTGACGCTGCAGATACCCAGGCATCTTCTGATGAATAAATATCACCGTGATGGCAAGCAAGTGGTACCGGTTGTTATAGCCCACCGAACATGCGTTGATGAATAGAGACCTGACAAGGATGCACTTCTCCAATGTTCTCCTTTTTATCAAATGTTTTACATTCTCCTTCTACATGCCACGAATCCTATGATCTTATATTCGCATACATGACTTTGTTCCTGATGTGATGAATACATAATAATCACTTACTGGTGCAACTATTCTGCTATTTTTTTTATGGTACAACTATTCTGCTATTAATGGTGCACATGCATTATTCTGCTAAATTATAGCTGGTTAACTCCTACCATGAATTTATTTTCTTCATACATACCGAGCAAAGATGATTTCATATCTTTCAATTCAAGAAAGTTTGTGCTATTTCTTCATATATTTTACCCGTGGCTACACACAGCCAACTACAATACATATCTATATGCTTGCACTTTGTAACACTTTATGAAATTGAGCATTATTTTCATAGAATGTCCGTGGCATTTTTTGCATATAAATAAAACATCTCTAATGCCCGCCACAACGCGCGGGGTATCAACTAGCACGTCAGATGGCCTGACCCTACGGACGGAGCAGCCGCCCCAGGCCCATTTAACTATGGGGGTTGCTAGGTACGCAGTCCATCTACTAGTTTGAGAAGGCCTGACCCAAGTTAGTACCTGGACGAAGGAAACAAAGCTCATCGCAAGGAAGGCTCGGTGGCCTGCAGTCCTAAAAAAAACTACTCCGTAGGAAAAATTCCGAATAAAAAAACGATGGACCGATAACTGACCACTAAAATCGTGATCGCATCTACAGGACAGAATTAATATCCTACTTTTACATAAAACGTCGTATTGCCTCTGCTAGATCAACAGGAGAACAACGAGGTCACAACTCACGACAAATCAGTTGTGTTTTGTTTAGTGGCTAGGACGCTGGGTGCAAGGTGTTGAAGGGTGAACAACGAGGTCGTATTGCCTCTGCTAAATCAGCCTCGGTTCCACGTTTGAACTTTCCAATCGAATAGCAAAAAATGCCAATACTATCAGCTCCAACTCCAGAACATCAACAGTAAGGCTACTCTCTTCCGCAAAAAATCCTCTGTTATAAATGCGAAGTGGGAGACACAATCTTTTCAACGTGGAAAAAACTTTCGAAAGGGACAAGAGAAAAAAAACTATGAACGTAGGCCAGCAAAATTTTACTCTATTGACGATGTTTATAAAATGCCATGGGTTTTTCATGAAACGATAAACTCCACTCGGCGGCTTATTACAAGATGTATTTATAGACAGTAATGACGACCATACAGTTTGAAATAAGGATCAACATGAGTACTAACTGACTTCGCTTCTTGTTCAAGTTAATTCATCAATCTTTCTGTCAGTTGCACATGTTCAAAATCAAATGAAAGAAACTAAAAGAAATTTAAAATTCAAATATATTTCAAAGCTTGAAAGCATTCAACATTTATTTCATTGCCAGAATTACATTGTGTTTCCCTCATTCAAGTCATTACAATGTTACAACTACATCACTGAATGAACATCTTCCCTGCCACTAAACCAAAAACAAACACAATGAAAATAGCCACCATATTTCCATATTTTCCTTTAAGAGAAGCTAGCATTGCACTCTTCTCTTTCGGTTCATCTTGCAGAGCTTGAACCCTAGCCTCTGCCACTCCTTCTTTAGACAGTGCAGCCACATTTCCTTGTCCATGCACTCTCTACACTTCATCCCGCAGATCGCCAAGCAAATCACTCCAAAATTTTGGCAGTGGCTCATCATGCCATTCCACGTATCCACAACTAGCACCATTCTTTGAAAAATCACCAACACAAAAGAATCAAGGAAGTCGAGGAGTAAAATAGAGTAAAAATTCCAATAAAATTCATACAAAATTGAGCTCACCATTGCATCCACGCACGCGTAGTACCTCCTTCCTAGAGTCTGGGCACTCCTTGCATAGCTTCATCGGCTCGTACGTCATCGGATTCTCGCGCTATGACATCGGTGACCTTGCTTTTGCCCCCCTTCTTTGTCCTACAGCAGCTCGAAATCAAGGATCGGAAGATGCACCGAACGACCATGATATTATCCACTCTGTCGCTGCCATGGCACCCCGACCCGCTGCCCTGCTCCCAAATTCCTTTTGCCTCCGGCTCAATGAACCCTATTATAGTTGCGACAAGTAAATAACGAAGAACGAAAACGAAATCATGGCAGGGGGACACAGATTTAACGTGGAAAAACCTCTCCAACAAAGAGAGGGAAAACCATGGACGCCAGCCAGCGAAACTTCACTATATCAGGAAGTGTTTACAAACGCCGGAGATTTCACAGATGCAACTCTCCCAACCGGCGACTTACAAGAGGTTTATATATCGGTGGAAACCTAGATTTTCGATGATCTGTACCGTACCGCGGGGGGTTGTCGCCCCCAGCACCCCCCACAAGCGTCCCTGTTGGGCACGGACGGGTCTCGCTCCACTCGTCAGAAGTTGGCCTATACTTTATAGAATTTGGATCAACATATAACAAACCTTAATTTCGTTCCTCAATTATCTCTCTTTTAGCGCGGGTGACGATTCCAACTCACGGGGTCGTTAAGTAAATGTGTCGCTAGCCCACGTCTAACAGAAATCCCCACCACGTCACTGTTTTCCAGCATTAACCGTCCCAGGGTTCAAATAATCAAATTAGACTGGGATTAGTGAAGTAGGGGTGCCGATTTCGGGGGTCGTGAGTTTAGGGTTCCATTTAGCTACCCCTCTATGAGTTAAAGGTTTAAAATGGACTTTTCCCTTTACAAGAGTAGTGGAAGTCCCAATTATTTGAAGTCCGCTTTCTGGACTACCTCTCTTTGAGATAACCATGCAAGCCGAACAGTGTCATTTAGTCAAAGTCGTCGTGTGTAAATATCTGAACTTGTAGTGCCTTCTTTTCCTGCCATGATTGCTCTTTTTAAGTCTATATCGGTGATGCTTATACTTTGCTAATTAATGGAACAGGAGATGTCGTATGAATTACGAAACTAAAAAATACGAACCATGTCAGCACTTTTATTCTCACATATGACATACATCTCTGGACAAAAATTATATATTGGTCATAGATGAGCGCCTAGCTATATAAGTATGCACGGTGCCTCTGTGACTCTGTGAGTAGTAGTACATGAGCTTGCTTCCGGTTCTTTCAGTACTGCGAGGCAGCGAAACGCATACATCAGAGCAGTACACCAGAGCTTCTGTGTAGCAGTACATCAGAGCAGCAAAAACCATGAGGGTAAGCACTTCATTTCCTTGATTTTTTGTTTCTGTGTGAATCTTCTCCTAATATCCTTTTGTTTATCTTCTCTATCAACACATCCAGTTCAACTTATTTTTGGCATTTTTTCCGCAACTTATGAACTGGCGGTTTTACGTATGTGTGCACAAATTTCAGAAGGAGATCATCATCAGGATGTATGTGAGCACCGAGAAATGCCAAGCCAAAGCCATGAAAGTGGCAGCTACTGCTAGCGGTACGTACACACAACTTATATATATACGCTCGTTCATTTCATCAAAATTTGTAAATGAGTGAAAGCTTTTGGGTAATTAATTCAAGCTTTTGCGCGATTCATTCGTATGATTAATTTTGCTGTGGGGTCATGCATGTGCAGGGGTGGAGTCGGTGACGCTGGCGGGCGGCGACAAGAGCCTGCTGCTGGTGATCGGCGACGACGTGGACTCGAACAAGCTGACCAAGAAGCTCAAGAAGAAGGTGGGCTCCGCGGAGATCGTGGAGCTCAGGACGCTCGACACCTTCGACGTGTCGTCCTCCATCTCGCACCAGGCGGCGGCCACCAAGCGGGGCGCGTCGCCGTACCACGGCGCCTCGCAGCAGCAGTACTACCAGTACCAGTACGCGGCGGCGCCGATGAGCCCGTACGCCTACCACCACCACCCGTCGCCGATGATGGCCGTGCAGGGTGGCTACGGCGGCGGCTACGGCAGCAGCTACGCGCGCGCGGTGGCGCACAGCCACCCGGGCAACTACTCGCCGCTGGTCGAGAGGCACGACTACTACCCCATGGAAAAATCCTCCTCCCGCAGCGGCGGCGGTGGCGATGGCGCCGGCGTCACCACCTACAGGTCGGTGCCACGCCGCGACAGCGACTCCGGTTCCGGTGGCTGCTGCATACAGTAGCACGCGCCGGCCGTGAGGGCGTTGCTGCGCTCTGCCTGTACATCATCGATCCATCCCCCCCCCTACAGCTAGATTGATCTTCTCATGGAAGTACTCCTCTTCTTATGGGTTTTGTACTTTTGTTTACTACTTCTTTCAATCCGTTTGGAAGGTTGTAAGTGAACTTGCTGTGAACTTCAATTAAGATGGTATGTTGTCGATCGGGTGGACTGAAGTGGCCGGCATCTATGAGATGTTTCTGTAATTATGTTGCTACTACTACTACTTGAGTTTGTGCTGTCAGAGTTTGCGTGTATTAATTCAACTATTCATCTGAACATTGCTAGCTGCAAGCTGCTGCCATGGCGGCGTCGCTGCACACCGATCATCTGCATGCCCGCGGCTAGCTTGATCTTCTCATGAAACTATTCTTCTTTTTTGGTTTTCCATCCATAGTTCTTGTTTAATAGGTTCATTCGGAGGTATGTTACAGTATTAGAATTACAAATGTTATAAGTTGTCCTAATCATGTTGCTAGTTTGCTACTGCTGGCTACTTGGGATTCTGATGTCGATCGTGTATGATCACACGCTTGAGTTTGCGTATTCATCTCAACTTTACTAGCTGGTGCTGATCATGACGAGGAATAATGCGTCCAGTTAGTGATGATGTACTTGCGTGAGTACTGACTACTGAGTACCAGTATATACACGTATACGTGATGTTGCCAGGTAATTTTGTTTGCCGATTTTAGAACCATATTTCTGCTAGCACATCGTCGTCTGTACGTATGTGCACGTAAGAGGTAAAATTAGGCGGACAATGACAAGAAGTCACTACTCACTGATCGACGATCATCACTGTTTTCTGACTAGTTCAGAGCTGACGCAGGACTCCCAACGCACGCGCTGCTTGGCTGGACTTCAAATTGTTGGCAACTCAACTCAACTCAGAGCTAGCTAGCTACTATTTTGAGTCCGCTGTTTTTCTAAGGGTATTGGTCGGAATCAATTGGCACTAGTAGTGATGAGATATAAAACGATAAATGGAACTATCCTAGACAATTTCTAGTGAGACATACATACAAATGGTAAATGATGGAACCATTCTACTACTACATAAGATATATATAAGCCACTTACCCAGTGGCGTGCATCATCCTATTAGCTAGCTAGATCAAAAAACAATCCACCTAGCTCCGTCTGACCTTAACCAAAGCTCTCTTTAGATTAATCATGATTAAGCCAGCACCATCTTTGCAAGTTTATCGCCGAGCCAAGCAACGCAATTGTTGGAAATATAAGCAATAATCCATATGATTTAATCCGAATAATAAACTGATAAAACATGATCATACAAACGGTACTAAAACCAATTATGCAGATCAACAAAGTAGATGAACAGATTACGTCTGTAGGAGATAAACCTATCACATCTACACCAAACGCTAGAACGGAGAACTCTAGCATAATTCAAAAAAAAAACTATTGATGATCACGTACAGTGTAGGCTGAATAGCAGCCGCAGCGTCGCCCATGTTGTGTTGTCGAAGAGGTCGCTGACGTCCGGGAAGAAGACGTCGTCAGGGAACTCGTTGTCGGACGACGTCGTGGTTGCCAGTAGTCGCGCTTGAGCGCTCCCCAAAAACATGATCGTCCCTCACCCGTACAGGTTCACGAGAGGCGGGGTTCCGGAGGCCTACTGTCCCGATCTGCGGTGCACGCCACAAGCCGGGATGGAGAAGACGAAAGCGGCGGCGCAAGGTTCTGGAGGTAGGCGCGTGTGTGGATTGATACCGTACCGATTAGGTTTAGCTCGAACGCTTTATATAGTGCAGGTTAGGAGGATCGTGGGCTCAGCCCACGTCCGAGTCGATAAACCACGTCCATAAAAACTGGAAACGGCTGTAATTAACGCGTCCGTTAATGACTCATAGTCAGTTTTCCCAACAAGCAAAATAAAGCTCGGCTCGGCGTCGTGACGAGGAGTGCGCGAGGCGGGCGGCGTCGGAGGAGGAGTGCGCGAGGGCTACTCTTCTTGTCACACCTTAGTGAGTGGTGCAACACTCTACTATATAAGGTGGTCCAACTCCCCTTCAACTAGCAATGTGGGACTAAACTTTAGCACCACTAGCACAGCCATATGTTGCCATATACAAGTGGGCCAAAGAGAATTTCAGAATTTGTCTAATGGGTCAATAGCCCAACATACACCAAATTCCAACAATCCCCCACAAAGTCTCATTGGCACATCACATCACTTTTCTTCCAGAACATTGTTTTATATACCGTTGTGTAGTGGAGACTGTTAAGTTGAACTTCCACGTTAAACTTCATGCTACACTAGCTTGCAACTTGAATAGTGGACTATGCCTTGAACTACAAGTTTTCTGCGCGCTAGTTTCACACAAAATCTAGACCGGTACAAGGCTACCGTCGGCTTCCCCGCGGTTTGGAGCTTATGCGTCATACTCGTGGCCTTTCATGAGTTTATTAGAGAGCACCCAACTCTCACGGACTGACGTTTGACAAATGACTCATATAGGTGTATTCCTCAAGAGATGTTCTGCAGGACAACATCTCCGCTTATAAAAAGCCACTTGGGACACATTAAGATAAATATCAACCTGCCATGCAGATTAAGAGAGTATTGCATCTTTATGGAGATGTAAATATAATATGGGAATACTCTCCTCTCAGCTGACCAACAGCTTGTCTCCCAGCTCTAATTCACGGGATCTCCGATCACATAGAGTGGGTTGCCACTGGGATCAACTCATAGCGTGGGTCTCAAACCCATCTCCCTCGATGCATTATCTATCACATTGCGTGATCAACCCTTTGTGAAAGGATCTGCCAGGTTCTTAGATGTTTGGATATAATCCAACACAATAACTCCGGAGTTTCTCAGTTTCCTGACAGATTTCAATCTCCTCTTCACATGCCTTGATGACTTCATATTATCCTTAGAACTGTTTACTTTGACGATCACAGTTTGATTATCACAGTTCATTGGGATGGCGGGTATTGTTTTTTCAACCATAGGTAAGTCCATCAAGAGCTCACGAAGCCACTCTGCTTCAACAGTGGTCGTGTCTAATGCTGTGAGTTCTGCTTCCATTGTTGACCTCGTTAAGATGGTCTGCTTGCAAGACTTCCAGGAAACAGCGCCACCACCAAGTGTAAACAAATAACCACTTGTGGCCTTAATCTCATCGGCATCAGATATCCAATTTGAATCACTATAACCCTCAAGTACCGAGGATACCCGATAGTGAATACCATAACTCGCAGTGCCTTTCAAATAGCGCAAAACTCTTTCAAGAGCATGCCAGTGATCATCTCCGGATTTGACACAATCGACTCGGTTGCTTACAAAGAAAGGAGATGTCAGGTCTAGTAGCGTTGGCTAAATACATGAGCGAGCCAATAATTTGAGAATATCTCAATTGATCTTTAGCATTCCTTCGATTCTTTCGAAGTAGCACACTCGGATCATAAGGCGTTGGAGAAGAATTGCAGTCACTATACCCGAAGCGACTCAATATCTTTTCCACATAGTGAGACTGAAGTAATGTAATCCCACCATTGTCATCCTTTAGTAGCTTGATGTTTAAAATTACATCAGCCACTCCCAAATCCTTCATCTCAAAGCAGCGAGATAGGAACTCTTTGACCTCCTCAATAACAGCGAGGTTGGTCCCGAATATCAATATGTCATCAACATAGAGACACATAATTACTCCCTCGCCCCCACCATGGCGATAGTACACACATGTTAGCTTCGTTTACAACAAAGCCTTCAGCAGTTAAAGTTCTTTCAAACTTCTCGTGCCACTTCTTAGGAGCTTGCTTAAGACCATACAAAGACTTCACTAACTTACACACCTTTCCTTCTTGACCATCTACCACAAATCCGTCAGGCTGCTCCATATAAATTTCCTCATCTAGCTCTCCATTTAGAAAAGCTGTCTTAACGTCCATTTGATGAACGAGAAGACCGTGTGAGGCGCCAAGGATAGCGACTCGAATAGTGGTCAATCGCTGGTGAGTAGGTATCGAAGAAGTCTTCACCTTCCTTTTGGGTATAACCCTTAGCCACAAGACGTGCTTTGTACTTTTCAATAGTACCATCAGGTCTAAGCTTTTTCTTGAACACCCACTTACATCCTAGAGGTTTGCACCCATAAGGACGATCAGTGATTTCCCAAGTACCATTAGCTAAGATGGAATCCATCTCGCTTGGACGACTTCCTTCCAAAGAGTCAGCATCTTGAGATGCATAGGCTTCTGAAATAGAAGTGGGAGTATCATCCACAAGGTACACAATGAAATCATCACCAAATGACTTTGCAGTCCTTTGTCTCTTGCTCCTTTTGGGAGCTTCATTGTCATCCTCCACAGGATCATCAGAGTGTTCTATCGGCATAGTGGGTTCAGGAATTATAGAAAATTCCTGACTAGATGAACTAGTCAGCTCCTGATTTGATGAGCTAGACATGCCTTTCATAGGAAAGATGTCCTCAAAGAAAGTCGCATCATTCGACTCCATAATTGTACCAACATGCATGTCGGATACCTCAGATTTTACTATCAAAAATCTATAGCCAATGCTATGAAAAGCATATCCCAGAAAAACACAATCAACGGTTTTTGGTCCAAGCTTTCGCTTCTTGGGTATTGGAATATTGACTTTCGCCAAACAACCCCAAGTTCGTAAGTAAGAGAGTTTAAGCCTTTTCTTTTCCCATTCCTCAAATGGAGTCATGGTTTTATCCTTTACAGGAACACGGTTTAGGACATGACACGCGGTCATTAGCGCCTCCCCCCACCATTCCTTGGAAAGACCCGATGTATCTAACATGGCGTTAACCAAATCAGTTAGAGTGCGGTTCTTTCTTTCGCCACCCCATTTGACTGAGGTGAGTAGGAAGGCGTCCTCTCATGTATAATACCATGTTCCGCATAGAATAAATCAAATTCATTTGAAAAGTACTTCCACCACGATCCGACCTTAGCCGCTTGATTTTAAGATCAAGTTGGTTTTCGCCTCACTTTATAGATTTTGAAGTAGTTCAAAGCTTCATATTTAGATTTCAGGAGATAAACATAGCAGTATCTAGTGGAGTCATCAATCAACATCATAAAGTATCCTTTTCCACCTTTTGTCAACACACCATTCATCTCACAAAGATCTGAATGTATAAGTTCTAGCGGTGCTAAGTTTCTCGGTTCCGCAGCCGTATGAGACTTGCGGGGTTGCTTTGCTTGCACACAAACTTGGCACTTAGAACCTTTGACATTGGTAAATTTCGGAATTAAACTCATATTGGCTAGCCGCGTCATGCAACCAAAGTTAATAATGAGTCGTGAATGCCAAACATTGGACTCATTATCATTGCAAACATGATTAATAACTTTAGTACATGAGTCCTGACAGAGACAAGCAGACCTCCGCACTCATAACCTTTTCCAACAAATTGTACATACTTAGAAATTATAACTTTATTGGACTCAAAACCAACTTAAAGCCATCTCGACATAAAAGCGATCCGTGACGAGATTCTTATTGATGGAGGAACATGCTGCACGTTCTTGATTTGTACGGTCTTCCCGAATTAAACTTCAGATCTACCGTACCAACACCATGAATGAAGCACGTGAGCCGTTCCCATCGACGGAAGAAGTCCTTGAGACCGATAAGAGGAGAACATGGAAATATCGTAACATACATGTGTATTAGCACCCGTGTCTATCCACCAATCGGAGAATGACATACTGAAAGGATAGTAGGTAAAATACCGCCCAGATCCTTCATCTTAGTATCGCTAATAACAACATTAGCGGCATTGCCATGTTCCCATGTTGACGCTTGTCAAAGCGATTAGGGCAGCTAGGAGCCCAATGACCGGGATCACCAGACGTGGCAAGAGCCTTTCCTCTTATCATTTTCTTCTTAAAGTTGGTTGAGTCGTGGCCTTGTTCTTGCCATCGAACTTTCCCTTTCCTTCAGTTTTGTTCTTATTCTTAAACTTGTGGGATTGGAAGTTTTCTGCACTAAATTCGCAGAGAACCTCCCTCAAGTCCTCGAGCAGTTTTGTCCTTTGCTCGCCTTCTCTTCCACATGAAGAGACCCAATGAGATCCGTAACGGAAAACTCTTGTCTCTTATGTTTCAGAGAAGTAGCAAAGTTCCTCCACGAAGGAGGAAGCTTGGCAATAATGCCACCAGCCACAAATTTTTCCGGTAAGGAACACTTGAACTGCTCAAGTTCTTTGGCAAGTGATTGTATCTCATGAGCTTGCTCAACGACGGAGCGCTCATCAACCATCCTGTAGTCATAGAATTGCTCCATGACGTACAGCTCAGTGCCAGCGTCCGAGACCCCAAACTTGGCCTCAAGCGCTTCCCACGCGTCCTTGCCATTATCAAATGACATATAAGGGTCAACAATGTTGTCCCCAAGAACACTGAACAAAGCCGCCATAAACATGGTATCGGCTTTCTTAAAGTTCGCTTCCTGCTCAGCAGAAAGATCTCCTTCAGGCTTGCCAAGAGTGGCGCTATAACAGTTTAGATTTTCAAACCAGAGAACTGCTCTCTTGCGCCATCTCTTATAGTGCATGCCATCAAAAGGAGGCGGCCTAGTAGCCGCGGCTACACCAGTGGAATTCAGTTGCAGTGTAATCAGGTTTTTGGATTGTTGAAAATATAAGCAATAATCCATATGATTTAATCCGAATAATAAACTGATAAAACATGATCATACAAACGGTACTAAAACCAATTATGCAGATCAACAAAGTAGATGAACAGATTACGTCTGTAGGAGATAAACCTATCACATCTACACCAAACGCTAGAACGGAGAACTCTAGCATAATTCGAAAAAAAAACTATTGAGGATCACGTACAGTGTAGGCTGAATAGCAGCCGTAGCAGCGTCGCCCATGTTGTGTTGTCGAAGAGGTCGCTGACGTCCGGGAAGAAGTCGTCGTCAGGGAACTCGTTGTCGGACGACGTCGTGGTTACCGATGGTCGCGCTGAGCGCTCCCAAAACCTGATCCCTCACCCGTCAGTGTTCACGAGGCGGGTTCCGAGGCTCTTGTCCCGATCTGCGGTGCACGCCACAAGCCGGGATGGAGAAGACGAAAGCGGCGGCGCAAGGTTCTGGAGGTAGGCGCGTGTGTGGATTGATATAGTGCAGGTTAGGAGGATCGTGGGCTCAGCCCACGTCCGAGTCGGTAACAGCCACGTTCCCAACAAGCAAAATAAAGCTCGGCTGGGCGTCGTGACGAGGCGGACGGCGTCGGAGGAGGAGTGCGCGAGGGCTACTCTTCTTGTCACACCTTAGTGAGTGGTGCAACACTCTACTATATAAGGTGGTCCAACTCCCCTTCAACTAAAGAATGTGATTAAACTTTAAGACCACTAAAGACAAATGCCATACGCTATACAAGTGGTAGAGAATTGAATTTGTCTAATGGGCCAATAGCCCAACATACACCAAATTCCAACAGCAATAACATTGTTTGTGTGTGCCTCTCAAGTCAAGTAAACTTCTTTGCTACTAATAATAATCTCAATATGTCGGCATCAGTGTAACCGAAATTTCCAATTTGTGAGATGGACCACCGAGGAATTGTGGTGTTCGCCGGCGAATAAGAGAGCTGCCTTCGATCGTTCGTGCTAGCTGCTTGTCACATTATTGCGTGACACTGAATCCCCACGTGCATGATCATCATTCATCCCCGAGTTGACGCATTCTCTCTTGTGCAAGCATGACAAATGTCGTTGTTGTTGCAGTTACGGTACAGCAGGTAGAATCTGCAGGGTGTGATGTGATTCACCGGGTTTACGTTATGTTAGATTATGTTGGATGAAGAATGAGTTTGGCACCGGGACGAAAAGATGAAAAGGAGAGAATGACTAGGCCTTTCCACGAATCAGAAAAGGTTAACCGGGTATGAACTACTTCCCCTTTAAAAATATAACACGTTTTAGCTTTGTAAATCAAATGTATCTAGACGTCTTTTAGTATATAGATTCGTAGAGGTTTGGAGTGAAAAACAACACGGCCTGCCAGTGGGTCCACTCAGCGCCACGTCGTTAAATACATCACTACGCCGCGAGCGGTGACTGCGAGTGAAGTTCCAACGCATTTCCAGTGATCGTAAATTTGTATTTTCATTGTATAATGGTTGTATTGACTTTGCTAAGCAATGACTAACCGTGGATTTAACTCCTGCATAAGATCTCTAAAAGTCCTCAATCCATGTTGGCCAAGAAAAGAAACAAAAATTATGTCCAGTGTCGGTGAACAAAAGCATAGGTGGGGGCATGCAATTTCAAGTTCTATTCATACAACAAGACATGATTTTCAAACTTGAGAAAATGAACTTAACTTCTTGAATTAAGCATGAATTGACCTAGCAAGCAAGGGAGGGGGATTTTTTGGCAATGATCCACCGACATGGCTAGCAGAGATTTCTCGATTCACATAGGAATTACCATAGTAAGAGACTAGCTCTATTTGTAACCAAAAAGAGGATCTAACTTTTAGTTCTATTTGTAAGAGGGGGGTTGTTGTCGCCTAATTTTCCGCCAAAGGCACTCCGCCACTTCATGTGTCCTCTTCTCCTCACTGGCGCTACCAGGGAAACCTAAACTAACCGTCGCGAAGGGGCAGCGTGCCTCTACACCTTTATTGCTACTGACTCGATAGACACATGCAAGGTGCAAGGAAAATGGTGCTTGTGTCAAAAGCATATTGACGCAAGAAAACCTTTGATCAACACTCGCCCTATCGGGCCTCCATTTCTGGCCACCCAACATATCCCAAACAAGGTGCTGGATCTAGACATAACCACACCAATTCCAATGAGCCAATTGTCAACAATGAAACGAGCGGTGTCGAGGCTAAACCGACACATGAACTTATTAGAAACTATGGACTTTGCCACCGTCTTGCCACTGACATCAAAACACAATCCCTAAATAGAAATAGTGATGTGTTACCTCGTCGAATGTACATATTCGAGGCCTCATCTGCCTTATGATGCCACAGTGTCCATTAGAAGGGAGGGAGCTTCGGCGACGGCGCGGGTCTTGCCCTGCTGTGGGTCGTGGCGGGCGGTGCAAGGCAAGGGGTTGGCACACCGTGCTTCGGGGATGGTGGGCGACGGCGGCCAGCGGCCTAGGCGGTCGGCGGTGGGAGGTCATAGGAAGGAGCGGCGATGTCCTCCCGGCCTCAGCCTCTGGATGGTGATGGTAGGAGCGTGTCGAGCCCGATCTTGACCGTTTCCTGTCAGATCTGTTGCAGCCGGCAGCGGGATGGCTTCTGGGTTCGTCTGGCTTCACGAGGTCAAGGTTTGCGAGCCCGGGCATGGTGGTGGTGGCCTTTCTCCCCCGTCGGAGTTGGTCGGCCGATCGAATAAAGGTGGATCGGCCTAGGGTCCCTCTTGTGTGGAGATGATCACCTTCCTGAGGATGGTTCTTGATTTGGCCGGAGTGGGGAGTTCCGGAAGGCTCCGTCGGCGAATGTACCAGCGCTTCTATGCCTGCAGTTCGCTGGATCGGATGGTATTCGGTCGTATGCACCCATGTTTTATTCTAACCGTTTGGTTCAGGAGGGAGCGCCGCGAAGCTCTGTCCTTTGTTGCCACCAGGCGACTGTCGATCCATGGTGAAGTCAGAGGTGGAGAATTCATGAAGGCCAGGTTTGGAGATCTATCTATGGAGGTTTGAGTCGTCGTACAGTTGAGGGACTTGCTTGGTGTTCTGGGCTAAACAGCAGCCGTATGTAAGTGGGGGCGGCAACACATGTGAATTTCAGAATCTTACCTTTCAGAATGAAAACCCAAGGTCTGGCCTTAGCTGGTTGTGCCTGGCAATGGACTTGTTGAAGGCATTGTTTTGAGAGCGAGGATTATCTTCAGGGTGAAAATCTAGATCTTTGATCGGGCGACGACGACGCTTGTGCATTGTTCCCTTCTTGGAGGCGTCGCTTTGAAGAGCCTGGAGTCCAGGTGTTGTATTGGTGGTGGTTGTACTGTTGCTGGTAGGACCGGAACACTGTAGCAGGTCTTTTATTTTCTTAGTTTTCTTTATCTTTTGTTGGCCGTGTGCATCCGTAATGCCAATAGGATATTGCGTTGTTGCAGAGGCCGGATGTAATTGGTATCTCTTGATATTAATATATGCTCCTTTAAAAAAAAGGAGGGATATTGTTGGGAATCACTGACTAGAGGCTCACAAGAGAGAGTCTTGGCATGTAGGACAAATGTGTTTCTTAATTATTGTAGAATGACACATCTTTGTTTGATTTCAACAAAATTACACATTTTTATTTGACCTTAACAAAATAATACAACATCGTGTCACTAGCATGTGGGGTTAGTAGCCACATGTCAATGACACAAACTGTGTCATATGCGGCAAAGTGCAAACAAAGTTGTGTCAGTTTATTAAATTCTTAATAATTGAAATGTTCCATGGATTTCAATATAATATCTACGAATCTCAGATTTAATTGAGAACTATGGAATTTCAAAATGAAAAGAAAATTGGCAAAACTGAATAGAATATGAATGTTTAGGCTATGTTAGTAGCAAAGTCTCCAGTCTTCTAATAAGATTGTTCACGTTCAAATAAAATGTTTGTGTTTTGAACCAGTAATTTTCCTGAAGATTTTTAAAAAAAATCAATTTCTCGAACAAGAATTGAGACAACCATGAGTCCAAGCGCGAAAAGAAAATGGTCGAAAGAAGACCACTCGGGTAAAAGGCCTTATCAGCCTTTTTCTTATTGTAGAATGACACATCTTTGTTTCGACTTCAACAAAGTGACACATTTTTGTTTGACCTTCACAAAAATGACACATCATTGTGTCACTGACATGTGTGGTCAAGAGCCACATGTCAATGACACAAACCGTCTCATATGTGGCAAAGTGCAAACAAGGTTGTGTCAGTTTGTTAAATTCTTAATAATTGAAATCTTGCATGTCTGTCAATATAATATCTACGAATCTCAGATTTAACCGAGAACTATGGAATTTTAAAACAAGCAGAAAATTGGCAAAACTGAATCGAAAAATATGAATGTGTAGACTATGTTAGTAGCAATGTCCAGATCTGACTGCAGCTGTTCGTGCTCGGGCTGAAGCTCGATATGGAGGTTCGCGTGGAGGCTTCAAGGTGTGTCTCTGGCCGTGGTGTTCGGAATCTTAAAACAACACTAGCCTGATCCACAATCATATGCACACTGCATCGATCTACAAGAATTAATCAAAAGTTCACTGGCACTGGTTTCGGTAATGTGACAGCATCCATTGGTCGTCGCTTGCCATCAGGTTCAGCCTGAACCTTGACGAGGGCTACGCTAAGGATGTGAGTGATCATGCTGGCCATGGAAGAGTAGAGCACCAAGGAAGTGGCTTCCTTCTGTCGCGGCTTCGTCATCTCCTGTGATCTCTGTTGTAAGCCATGAGTTTGGTGCTGATGCACTCATTTCACTAAATTGTAAATAACTATATATATGCATCTTGTGAGCTATGTTATTCGAGAGTTATAATTGACTGATGACGAAGTATATGGGATTCTAAGCAATCGGTGAAACTTTTTTGAGGAAGACCGCTGCTACTCTTTCCCTTACCTTCCAATCAATTGTGAGGCGGATCACACGACCTGTGTTGTGTCTATTGAATTAATTAATTTCTCTGCTGACTTTTGTGCTTGAAAAATTGTGAAGAGATGAGGATTTTAGAATGGACTGAGAAAAAGCTGGACCAAAACCTACTTAATTGTTAAGGCATATCCAGGTAATTTGTTGCAGTAATGTTGCATGCTTGCACAATACTATCTCCCATCTTGCTAATATGAGTTTTATACATTCCTGAGTAAATAATCCGTCGTGTTGCAAATCACTTATGGCTGAAGCTTGTGAAAATCTGATATTGATATTAATCAAGAGCGGAGCACTCTCCATGAGACTAATTGCCTTGAACTTTTGTCAAAAAAGTTGCCTTGAACTGATTATTCTTTAGACGATACTATCCTCAGATCAGGGTCAGGTATTTTTGGAAAGTAAAAGTATAAATTTATTCAGGACCAATTGATAGAGCTCATATTTGACCGTTCTCGTCCGCCCCATTAAACGGCTAGGAGAAGTCTTGGTCACTGTGGCATAAACATGCAGTCCAAGCTAGCTCTATTTGCAATTGGCCGACTGATATTATTTTTGAAGTCTATCACATGTCCAACTAGCTTTGCCTAGACTAAGATAGGAGTTGGCCCGACCCATGAGTGGGGATATACGAAGAAAACAAATAGAGAGTCAAATTGACCGCATCCGATTTTGGGGCAAAGTTTTTAATCCAAAAGCTTGGCCAGTGCGTGCGATGTTTAGCATTGAAAAGGAGGCCAGTGTATTGGCGACTGTGTTCATGATAAAATAGAAACATATACAATTTTCATGAAAACGGTATTTGTTTTAAAATATCATGTGGCTATCTTGAATTAAATTTTTATATATTTATATTTATGCTAAAAAATTAGTACACCCGTAATTCAGCTAGTATATATTTTTAAAAAGTTATAAAGTTAGTGTACTATCAATTCTCGAACAAGAATTGAGACAAACGTCAGCCCGAGAGGCGAGAGCGAAAAGAAAACGGTCGAAAGAAGACCACTCGGGGGAAAGGCCTTATCAGCGTTTTTTTCGTTATGGGCTACGAGTTGACTAGTGTATTCCCCGGTAAGGGCCTCATCGAGGGCCTAGCCAAATTTCATATGGACGGCCTATGAGGTGACGAGAGCCCACTAAGATCTTGTACAGCTTTGCTTCGCTTCGTCCCCCTGACTCGATTCCAGGAGTTGCTCTGAGAAAATAGGCTCGATTTCGAGGACTCCTCTTCTCCCCTCCCCCACTCCGTTGGATCACCTGAATCGGCCATGCGGGTAGCCTCCAGGGTCGTCGTCCTCGTGCGAGACGCCGCGGGCTACGGCGCCGCGCTCGCCGAAGCACTCCGGCCGCCGCCGGGGCTCACGAGGTCCCGTTGCCCCGCAAAACCCTAACTTAAACCGTCAAAGAAACACGCACCTTCCGTCAGCTGACCCTTCATCGGTGGATGTCCTTGCAGAGGCTCCACACCCTTCGAGCTCCCCCTCGCCAAGTACGGCCTCAACGACGAGAAGGCCTCCGGCGAGCTCGTAAGCTTCTCCGACTCCACTGGCTCTCCTCAGGTAAGCGGGGTTTCTCGCCAATCTGGTAGATCCAGTTCGTTTGCTACAAATCAACATACAGTATATGAACCACCTTTTGTTGGATACAAGGGCTGTGGTTCGTTGAGTAAACAATTGCTGCGAGATGAGCCCTTCCCCTTTGAACTATTTATTACTACTAGGAGATTGCATGGTTGCAGTTAGGTATTTGAGGGCAAGGGAGCTTCAACTGAACGATGTATGTATAATATGGAAACTGTGTAATTGTCTATTGCAAATTGATTAAATATTGAGCATTGTGTAGGTTATTAGTGCAAGAGTCGGGTTCAGAAACTTAGGAAGTAGTGTGGTCTTTAAGTGTTTGACGGGCCGAGCAGCTGAACTGCTAAGTGCAATTTGGGGAAAGAGAGAGTATGGCTTATGAACATGAGACTGTATCCAAGTGTTTGTAGTGGAGTGTCATACTGGTTTTTGGTCCAGCATGTCTATTGATTGCCGCGACCTTGCATTTCGTCCAGATATATCAGTATGATGTTTCTGTGTACTGTCCTGGCCATCTGTTTACTTCCGTAAGTTCAGTTTGTACATCAGTCTAATGTATTCCTTCCATCCTAAATTAATTTACTTATGTTTGTCTAGATACACATATCTAGACATGTTTTAGTGTGTAGATACATGGGTATCTAGACAAAGTTGAGTCAATTAATTTGGGATGGAGGGAGTATGCTTTTAGCACATAGCTCTGATGTCATGGATGTAATGCTCTAAGTTAGCTTATCGTGTTTGGTTATCACTAAATTTCCATGCTAATAATGGATAATTTGAGGCAATCCACTTCCAACAGAAATAAAAATGTTTTTTGGACTCACCTTTGATTATCTTTGCTAACAAATAACTGTATATATTTTTTGTCACAAGGGACATTGTTCATTAGTGCTGTAGTCGCAACTACAGAAGCATTTAAAACAACTGCACTTCTTATGGATGCCACATCCAAGCTATATTCAAGTCTGTTGATTTTTGGCAGGTGTCCTTTTTTGTTCTGCCAGACTATAGGCCTCCTGTTGCTGCATGTGCTATGAATGAGATTTTATCATTGATTTCTTCTGAAGCTCCCTCCGTCCAGCCAGTTCTAATTGTTCCATTCATCACAAGGCCATCAAGCTACTACCATGGAATGGTTCATTCAACAAAAACTGGACAGTTAACTACAATTCATGCTGCTGAAATAGGGGCATCGAATGAGTTTACTCACTTGTTGGTTGACGGAACTACTAAACCTCCTCCATCTTTGCAAATACGTAGTGAACCAATTCTATGCTTGCTGGAAATGGTGCGTGTGTTGAAGATACCCATGGTTCTTGTCACATCAGGTGGGCAGCACCAAGGCAAAAGCTCTTCAGATTCTGACCTTGAGGTACAGCTTTCCTTTCCTTTTACCCTTTTTGTCTTTTCTTATTATCTTGTGCTTAAGTTTCTCGAAATTAATGGTACACGATACAGAATAATGTAAATGGGAAATTGTTATAGCATTTTTTGTGATATAAACTTGAAATTAACTTCATACAGGCAATTCTGAAAAGCTTAACATGTGGCCTGGTAACTTGAAGCTATTATTGATGCTGATACCGACTGAACTACATAAAAGGTGTACACCGTGAGTCTGAGTATGAAAAAACCTGGTGTCATCTCTTTCCCAATAAAAAGCAAGAGCATGATGATGTTTGGGAAGGATTCCTCCTTTGGTGGCTAATGGTTATTTATTGGTTTTATATGTGGTACTATAGTGTACAAGAATCTGTTGTACACAATATTTTCTGTGGAGAAATAATTCACAAACCATGATGCACGACCACCCATATTGTACACAAAGTCATATATACCAAAAAAAACTTTTGTTTGCTGTGAAAGAACACAACCTAGGGCAAATCTGCCCGGTATGTTTCTATGTTACATGAGTTTGTTTGTGCTACCCTCACAGTTTTATATACAAGTTGCATCGACAATAGCTTTGCGAACTCTAGTGCATGTTTGCTCACGTAATCTCTCTGCCTAATGTTACTTCCAGGTGCTGCAATGTGTGGGAGATCACTTAGCCAGGCACATCAACTTGGAGTTCTCCAAAGAAACTGTCATTGAGATGGGGGTTGAGAAATCTCCAAGCGTTCAAGAACCTTGGAGGGAACTGTATATGTGAGGATTCTAAATGCCTACAGGCTTCATGCCCTTATAGATATACATCTTCACATGTTGGATCGGGAATTCGGGATGTATTCTGTCTGTGTACGGTGCTCTGGAACTGGAACGAGGAATGATGTGATTTTGCAAGGGTTTGTAATGTCTAATATGAGCCACACTTTATTTTCCATTTACATCGCCTGTGACGTCTCGGATTTTGTCTTGCGGCATACACAATTTCTTCCGTAGTGCAACACTGACCTGGAAGGTGTGATCGAGATCTTGGAATATCAGAAAGTTCTAGGCGAAACGGTGAAACAAAATTTTTGAAAGAATCCTGGCGCCATACCAGCGTGTTGCAACAATACGATCCCAATGGTCCTTTTTATGCGATTTGAACGATTTTATGTGATCAAATTTCTTCTCTGCCAATGTTTTAAATAGCAGGATATAGTGACGCTAATAGCAGGCCATAACGTTCTGAGCATTGTCTAGCTAAATAAAGTCTGTACAATCCGTGTACAGTTCATGGAACAACAGGAACCAGTTACGAAAAAAACAGTTAATATGCGCTGCTTGAGCCACTATAGAAGACATAATTAATACCCTCTTTTGCTAGAAATCAGGTGTCTGAGTTTTAGTTATGTCTCGGTCGCTTCTCTCACCATTGAATATGCTAGGTTGTAACTGAGAATTTAATGTTGCAACTGAGAATTGATACAATTTGTATTAGTTGCAACTAGGTTGCAATTGAGAATTAACACAAAACAGTAGGTTGACACAAGCGACTTAGACATAACTAAAAATCAGGCGCCTGTGATCTAGGCTCTCCTAATTAATAAGCAGTTCTATAATGGTCCAAAGTACTTAAAGAATCACCAGCACAAGATAAACAACAGCATATGGAGAACATAAGCACTGTCGCAAATACACAATGTCCCAATATAAATTGCAACAAGGCATAACACTTATTGTTACGGCAGATCATCGTTGACAGTTGGAGCAGAATTTACGGCAGATCATCGTTGACACTAGGGCATAATTCACTAATCCAAAACTAAATATAACTCCAAGCCAACATGTGGTTCACATCCACACTTTGCCAATGTATATGTGAGTATGCGAACGGAGGTGGTGTTTTGGCTTGCAGGTGCATATAAACCTATTATATAATATGCATAAAAAGTAAATGTCAAAATGTCAAAAAAATGCTGACTATGTTTGCGATATAGTTTTTGGGAAGAAACATTTTAAATGTCTTGTGAATGGTCACGTTAGAGCATGTAAATTTATCTTTTTTACATGGAGCGCAAAAAATGTTCCATTTTCCCAAAATTTTGTGTTCAAACATAGAAGGATATCTGGATATACATACGAATTTTTGTTTCTATTTTTGTTGACATTCTAAAAATGTCAAACAATAGGTTGAATTAGAGCATCTCCAACAGACGCTGAAAAAATTGGCGTTGTAAAAGACCTTTCACGCGCGCTGTATAACGTTTACCGCGCCAAAAAGCTGTCGGCCAAACTCAGGCGCTGTAAAACTCTTTTTTGCGCGCCGCGGCAGAAAACTCAGTTTCACAGGCGCTGTATATTTGCAGCGCGCGCCAGACGCCATCTAGCACAATTTTGACAAGATCACAAACACATGGTAAATATAGATGATTCATATATGAAATTCAACAAGTTCTTCGATAGCTTGCACAATTTAAACAAGTTCCTCATTCCCCTACACAAAAGATGCATATGACAAGTTCATCATTCACACAGAAGATGCACAAGTTCTTCAAAATCTTACACAATGACAAACACATCAAACATCGGTGTTTTCCTCCTTCTCCTCGTCATCACCAACATTCTCACCTTCCTCTTCCTCATCATCACCTCCATCTTTGGCATCACCTCCATCTTGGGCTTCATCGTTTGAAACATGAACGGTGGTAGGCACATGACTTGCATTGGCCGTTGCATCTCCGTAGACATCTCCCATGCCACCCATGTTCATCATAGTGGCCATGATGAAGGGAATATGCCCGAGAGGCAATAATAAAGTGGTTATTATCGTATTCCTTATTTATGATAAATGTTTATTTTGCATGCTATAATTGTATTAATACGGAAACGTTAATACATGTGTGTTTAATAAACAAAAGAAAGTTCCTAGTTATGCCTCTCTTATAAACTAGCTCGTTGATTAACAAGATGATCATAGGTTTCCTGATCATGGACATTGGATGTTGTTAATAACGAGGTCACAACATTAGTGTAATGGTGTGATGAACATTCATCCGAAGTATAGCATTACGATCAAAGTCATTGAGTTTATATTGCTATAACAACTTACGAAGTGATCCTAATCCTTAGACCATGAGATCATGTCAATCACTAACACCAGAAGAGTTTCTTGATAACATCAAACGTCACACCGTAACAGGGTGATTATAAAGATGAGTTCGGAACTAATAAAGTGTTATGTAGAGGCTCATGGATCGAGAGGAATTTGTTCATCCCGATGACGGATAGATATACTGGGCTGGCCTCTCGGTGATATCACATTGATTAGCTTGCAAGCAAGTGATTTGATCACTAGAATGTTATATCAGGAACGAGAAAAGAGTGCATGTCGAACGAGATCAAACTAGGTATGGAGATACCGATGATCGAATCTCGGACATGTAATATATCGCTAAACAAAAGGATTAAGATACTAGCGTAAAGGTTCCACGATCACAAGAAAGTCATCGTTGAATGTGTGGGAGTCGGTATGGGTCTCCAGATCCTTCGATTATTGATCGAGAGGGTCTCGATCATGTCCGCATTATTCACGAACCGTAGGGTGACACACTTAAGACACCGACATCCAATTGGAGCAAAAGTTTCATGCGAAAAGAAAAGAAAAGCGCAGAATTTATTTCACTAGACACCAAAGCTGTTTGGTTGAAATTGTCAACTGGTTCGCATGTGAAATGGAATACTAGCAAGGGTTTTATGTGAATGTTTGTTAATTAAAGTAATTAACAAAATTCTGAATAAATAAATAAAAGAGTTTTATTTAAATGAGCTTGCATTAAATTTGGTGGAAATTTAATGCATGTGAGTGGATTTATGAGTGGAGGCTTTTTAATGGGAGTGGAGGCTTTTCATTTTGAGTGGGAGCTCCACCCACATGAATGTGTAAGAGGTGGGGGCAGCCCCATGGCTGGGCATGCCCTTGGGTGCCCCCTCTCCCTATAAAATCCCCTCTCCTCCTCTCACCACACCTCCTCGTGAAGGATCTCTCTCCCCTCTAGAATTTATTCCCCATGGTCTCGGACTAGCGAGATACATGTTCGGTGGCTTTTCGGCAAGAAAGAGTTGTGCTTCAGCATCATTTGGGCGAGGAGGCGGAGGTTGCTCGGTGCCTCGAGCGTGTGTGCGACGCGGATGCTTGGCTGTTTTTGGCGCTAGGACTTCCTCTCGATCTTGAGATCGGCAAGAGATCGTCTACATCAACCACGAGTTTGGACTCGTTAAGCTTTGTCGGTCTTCAAGGGTATGTTCTCTACGGATATACATCCGTCCGTTGTTTGTATCTAGTAGATAGATCTTGGTACATAGTTGTTCCCATCGTAGGAAATTTTTTGTTTTCTATGCTGCGAACCCTTGAGGGTATCGATCCGGATCTATGTAGATGCTTTACAGGTAGTACACATATGAGTATGGGCGATGATGATCATTTTATTGCTTCTTAGTTGTACTTTGGATATTGGTGGCATAGTGGGATGAAGCGGCGGACAAACTTTACATGTCCTCGCACATGAGACCTGTTCCACGCTTGACATGCAACTAGTTTTGCATAAGTGGCTAGCGGTGTCTGTCTCTCCTACTATAGTCAATATCTAATTTGCAACGAGTTGTCAACAATTTGGTTATCCTCGTTGTGGTTCATGTTCGTAGGTAAGAACGGTTCTATCTTCGAAAGCCCTAAGCCACGTAAAATTTGCAATGGATAAATTAGAGGCGTCTAGTTTAGATTGTTCTTTGGGCTAGTGTTATGATATGGTGATGTTGTAAGTAGAAGTATAAGATGATACTCTTACAACACACATAACGTGTAATCTCCATAGACCTTGGACTTACACATATAGGTATGATAGTGACCATACCATGATGCACATGATAGAGATCATCTGCGGGAACCATATAATCTCACTAATAAACATATGATGTTTGATTACATCTTATATTGCTTATTTAGCGCTTTGTTAAGCATAATAAGATGTTCCCTCATTTAAATATCAAGATAAGAATGTGTTCTTCCTTTAGTATGCACCGATTATGTTTTCGTGCCCAAGACATCACGTGATGATCGGGTGTTCTTGGATCCTCGACCATATTTCGGTGTAAAAGCGATTACACGCAAAATACTAAGGTTCTAACTTGGCGAGCCTAGCATGTACGCACATGGCCTCGAACACGGACTAAAGGTTAAGCATGAGTCATATAGTAGATATGATGCCCATTTGATGCTCGCTTTGAAGCTACACCGACTCACGTGATGATCGGACTTGGTGTAGTGGATTTGGTTCATGTAATCACCAAAAAGACACGAGGATGTCGTTTTTGGTGGGAGTTCATTTCTAATTTGGATTAGTAGAACTCAATTTATCATAAATTAAATCAGTGAATTTGCATAATTTGTTGTAGTCATTGGCATTCGCTCACCACCTTATGCATAGTTGTAATTGAGATAATAGAACTATAGAATTACGGATATATACTTTCTGAACTGGTATCGTATTGTGTTGAGTGTCAATCTAAAGTTTAAAGTCCTATTGCAAACTTTCAGCAAATTTCTATTTACTCCGTGAAATTTAATAATTGGTATTAAATCGAGAGTAACAATTCCAGTGTTAGTATCTTAAGTATCATGTTTGCCTCCATGATTCTTGATTTAAACATCAAGTTTATCTAGGAGCTGAAAGAATTATTTCAGAAACCATCATGTGTGGCAGATATAACGATATCTGAAACAATGTTTTGGTTGAAATATGATAGAGTATAATATATGTTCTCATATTGGATGAGAATTTGAGAAGGTTGGAGATGCTAGACATCCTAATCATCCAAAAGGATTTTGGAAAGTAATGTTATACTCACGATTCGCCTTTATAAGCTAAAGTAGCTTGATCATGAAAGTCATCATGATAAGGGTGAATAGAATATGTATGTAAAATGTTTACTACACTAAAAGATTACTAAAGAATGGATTTTGAAAGAATACCGATCATTTGATGATGGTGATCTACTTCAAAGTGCAAGTCCAAAGGTATTATTATTTGAATATACACGCTTTGGACTAGGTGTCATGTATATGGCGCCACTTTTGATGTTAATAAATTCTTTTAAAAGGAAAAGGAAATGCTGAAAGAGAATCTATAAAATATATTTGGCAGAAAAGAAAAGATTGGAAATATCCAATTTAGGTATATATATGATATACATGTTATGGTTGTATTCTTTGCTTGTTAAACAATGTGGTTCTTGGGTATTGGATACCGAATTGGTTGGTATGAAATGTCATACGGAACAACGCAATTCATGAACCACAATGGCCTAAGTAATTAGCAAGAGAAAATGTGATGATGTTCATCGAAAACAAACAAACCGTTGTTTGTATTTGTCGTTGACATCAAAGCTTGACTTCAAGATTTGTTTTAATAATTGTTATTTGAATCAGGTATTATAAGAACAAAGGTTGTTCAAATAATTACCGTATTCCATATAAGATGGATGATTTACAAATCTAGTTGAAGAAAGACTTCAAGATTTGTTTTAATAATTGTTATTTGAATCGTATTATAAGAACAAAGGTTGTTCAAATAATTACCGTATTCCATATAAGATGGATGATTTACAAATCTAGTTGAAGAAAGACTTCAAGATTTGTTTTAATAATTGTTATTTGAATCAGGTATTATAAGAACAAAGGTTGTTCAAATAATTACCGTATTCCATATAAGATGGATGATTTACAAATCTAGTTGGAGAAATCACATCCATAAATCCTAATGCTAAAATGTTGCAAGACAAATGATTGAAAGATCACTTACGAAGTGACATCGCTGTTTAAATTATATTGGAAAGAAAACATGAAGAATCTCCATATTCATGGATTTTTGGAGTCTTTGATTTGATCAAGTGGCCTTGTGAGACTTTCCTCGATAATTAAAACTTCGCTCAAAGGCCAAAGAAGAATCGACTAAATTATTGGAATTTATACATATCGATGTATGTAGTCCATTATGTGCGTAGTTTATGGGTTTCAACTTCATATGCTTTCTCCGAAATTTGAGTGAATGTTCACTTAATGAGAAACAAGTATGAAATATTTGAAAATGTTTCAAAGACTTTCAAGATGAAGTGAAAAATCATTGTAACAAGAAAAATAAATGAATTATGATTTGATCATAAAGGGATTTATTTGAGTTACAAGTGTAACAAGAAAATAAATGAATTATGATTTTATCATAAAGAGATTTATTTGAGTTGCAAGTTTAGCAAAACACCTAGATTTACATCTCCCGAAACACCATAGGAGTATGGAGTGTTTGAGATTTGTAATGAAACCTTGTTTGACATGGTTGGATCAAAGGTGTTATTTATAAAACTGCCATTATGTTTTAAAAGATTAAAGCTTTAGAGACTACCGCTTTTACACTGAAAAGAGCTCCATCTTGATCCGTTGAAATGACACCATGGGAGTTATGGTTTGGGGTAAAACCCAAGTTATCATTTCTTAAATTTTGGTATGCTAAACATAAGTAAAATGTTTACAACCGAAGTCGGATGAGCATGTCTTTGTAGGTTATTTCGAATAACAATTGGTTATTCCTCCATAACACCAAGGACAAAAGGGTTTGTCGCTTGAAACGTGAAGTTAAGTGGGAGGACAATAAAACTTTGATAAGGTTAACGAACCTTAGCTAAATGTGCTGAGTTGCGCAGCGCCGGAAATCGTTCCGAAGGCTGCCATAATGCTCATAGCTTATGTGCCTCAAAGGTTGTGGTCACGGAGGTCTAAAGTTCCTATTGAACCAAGAAGGTCGGTTAAACAATCAAATGCTAAGATTTGAGAGTAAATCATTATTGTTTGACAATGATGAACCGAATACATACAAAGAAGCGATGATGGGCCCTGACTCCGTCAAATGGCTTGAAGCCATAAAATCCGTGATAGTTCCATATACGAGAAATCAAGTTTTGAACTTGGAAGACCCTCCGGAAAGGTGTAAAAACCTATCGGTCGTATTTGGATCTATAAAGAAACAGACATGGATGTCTCACATCTATGAAATATTCGACATGTTGTAAAGTATTTTATGACAATGTTCAAAGAGTTGACTATGACAAGATTTGATCTTTCATAGCGATATTTAGTCTGGACGGATTAAAGTAGCAACCACAACATATAATCTGTTATATGGTAGATGAATAAACAAAACAAAGTTCTTCTAATAGAATGGTTACCTAGGACGTGTACATGACACGATCCAAAGGGTTTTGTTAATTCAAAGGATGCTAAAAAGGGCATGCAAACTTCAATGGTTGAAGTAAGCATCGCGGAGTTGGAATCTTCACCATGATGAAAATGAGTTTTCATCAGGAGACGATGAAGATGCTTGCATTTGCAAGAAATTAAGTGGGAGCGCTGAGACATATTTCTAATACATTATGTGGAGGACATCTTGTTGATTAGAAATGATGTATCTTTTATTGACAAAGGTTAAGAATTTCATTTCGATGAAAGACTTAGGCAAAACCCGAATATTCAGCATGAATGTCTATAGTGGATAGACGGTGACGCTAATATGATTATGCCAAACGTACATATATGAGATATTGAAGGAGTTCAATATAGAAACGACAAGAAACAGTTCTTGTTGCATGGAAAGGAATTGAATCAAGATTCAAGTGTATCGACACTTGATAAGTGAAACAAAATTCAAGTGCTTTGACACTTGATGAGTGCAATCACGAGAATGTTTTGATCAATCATACCATGATATGTACACATCCAGATATGTCCTATGCTCTAAGTGTTATGAGCATATACCAGAATGAATCATAAAATGATCATTGGACGATAGTGAGGATATTCTTATGATCTTTTGGAAGAACTAAGAATATATTTGTGTAGAGGTGACAAACAATTACAAATAGTTCATTGTAAAGCGTTACATTGATACTAGTTTTGTCACAAGATACAAATTAAGTTTATCTCAATTTAAACTATGGGTGGCACAATGTAATGGAAAGGAGATTCCATGATGGATTTGGAAGAGTTCCAAAGTTAAGACATTGTGACGAATACTACAACAAAAGGCTAAGTATATGACTGCTATAGTAGCAGCAAAGGAGGGAATTTGTGTCAAGTAGTTTGTTATCAAACTAAGGTGTGGTTCGCAACGGGCTAACACTAAAGATATATTGTATGACAATAGTATCGACGTGTTTTAACCCCAAGGAACTAAAGGTCTCACCGAAAGACCAAATTAATACAATGCCATCTCATTAGAGAATGAGTGATGCGTGAAGACGCAAAGACATGCAAATACACACGGACCTGAAAGCGTCAGATCCGTAGATTATGTTAACCACTTGCAATTGTGTATATGGAACACCGGAAAGCCATAGGTGTTCAGTACACAAAGTTTTCAAACCAGATTATTGTCTCTAGTGCAAGTGGGAGACTGAAGGGAATATGCCCGAGAGGCAATAATAAAGTGGTTATTATCGTATTCCTTATTTATGATAAATGTTTATTTTGCATGCTATAATTGTATTAATCTAAACGTTAATACATGTGTGTGTAATAAACAAAAGAAAGTTCCTAGTTATGCCTCTCTTATAAACTAGCTCGTTGATTAACAAGATGATCATAGGTTTCCTGATCATGGACATTGGATGTTGTTAATAACGAGGTCACAACATTAGTGTAATGGTGTGATGAACATTCATCCGAAGTATAGCATTACGATCAAAGTCATTGAGTTTATATTGCTATAACAACTTACGAAGTGATCCTAATCCTTAGACCATGAGATCATGTCAATCACTAACACCGAAGAGTTTCTTGATAACATCAAACGTCACACCGTAACGGGGTGATTATAAAGATGGGTTCAGAACTAATAAAGTGTTATGTAGAGGCTCATGGATCGAGTGGAATTTGTTCATCCCGATGACGGATAGATATACTCTGGCCCTCTCGGTGATATCACATTGATTAGCTTGCAAGCAAGTGATTTGATCACTAGAATGTTATATCACGGAACGAGAAAAGAGTGCATGTCGATGCGAGATCAAACTAGGTATGGAGATACCGATGATCGAATCTCGGACATGTAATATATCGCTAAACAAAAGGATTAAGATACTAGCGTAAAGGTTCCGACGATCACAAGAAAGTCATCGTTGAATGTGTGGAGTCGGTATGGGTCTCGGATCCGCTTGATTATTGATCGAGAGGGTCTCGATCATGTCCGCATTATTCACGAACCGTAGGGTGACACACTTAAGACACCGACATCCAATTGGAGCAAAAGTTTCATGCCGAAAAGAAAAGAAAAGCGCGGGAATTTATTTCACTAGACACCGAAAGCTGCTTTGGTTGAAATTGCTGGCCCAGTTACGCATGTGAAATGGAATACTAGCAAGGGTTTTATGTGAATGTTTGTTAATTAAAGTAATTAACAAAATTCTGAATAAATAAATAAAAGAGTTTTATTTAAATGAGAGCTTGCATTAAATTCGGTGGAAATTTAATTCATGTGAGTGGATTTATGAGTGGAGGCTTTTTAATGTGAGTGTAGGCTTTTCATTTTGAGTGGGAGCTCCACCCACATGAATGTGGAAGAGGTGGGGCAGCCCCATGGCTGGGCGCATGGCCCCTTGGGTGCCCCCTCTCCCTATAAAAGCCCCCTCTCCTCCTCTCACACCACACCTCCTCGTGAAGGATCTCTCTCCCCCTCTAGAATTTATTCCCCATGGTCTCGGACTAGCGAGATACATGTTCCCGGTGGCTTTTCGGCAAGAAAGAGTTGTGCTTCCGCTGCATCGCTGGAGCGAGGAGGCGGAGGTTGCTCGGTGCCTCGAACGTGTGTGCGAGCACGGATGCGCTGCTGTTTTGTGGCGCTAGGACTTCCTCTCGATCTTGAGATCGGCAAGAGATCGTCTACATCAACCACGAGTTTGGACTCGTTAAGCTTTGTCGTTCTTCAAGGGTATGTTCTCTACGGATATACATCCGTCCGTTGTTTGTATCTAGTAGATAGATCTTGGTACATAGTTGTTCCCATCGTAGGAATTTTTTTGTTTTCTATGCTGCGAACCCTTCACATGAATCCACCCGGTGCCACATTCATGCCACCATACCCACTAGACGTTGTTCCCATGCCACCCATGCCTCCCATACCACCCATGCCTCCCATGCCAACATAGGCATTTGGAGGTGCTCCCATGCCTCCGAAGCCACTTGTTGGTGCTCTCATGCCTCCATAACCTCCCATGCCTCCAAAACCTCACATGCCTCCATACCCACCTCCCATGGTTGGTGCTCCCATGCTTCCATAGCCACTTCCCATAGTTGGTGCTCCCATTCCTCCATAGCGACCTCCCATGCCTCCCACCAACATCCTCTTTTGAGCCAAGATCTCATCACGGCGTAGGTTGATCCACTCCTTTTGCCTATCATCCATATGGCTTGTGTCCATCAAGAACAATTGTTTCTCTTCATCCATGAGCTTTTGGTTTTCCTCCATAGCCACCTTCTTCTCCTCCAAAGCAAGCTTCCTTGTAACATCCCAGCATTAGAGACTAGAAATAAGCTGAACCCAGATGTGTGCATTGCATTCATGCATAGAAAATCTGAATAATTTTCGCGCTTTTAAACAAAACTTGTCAAAGTGATTGAAGCTTCTCTTAGCTTGATGGAATTGAAGTAGATCATCAAGTTGACTGCGATAAGTTTCAATACGACCTTCGTTAAAATCTCATTTTGGGTAAGAGAGATTTGATCTAAGGGTAGATCAAATGTACTATAAGTTAAACCTTAATACAATGTGAATTATATTTGATCATTAGGTGATCATGTTATAGTACTCATTATAATCATTCATAAGTACCAAGTTAAAGATATAAAACAAATAATAAGAATGTAACCACTATATCTTAATTCCATCTGCATACATCCTGAGTATCATAGTAACACCTAATCTTAAAAACTCCTTTGATGAGTTGGAGTTGGAAAGACATTAAGTCAAGATCATCCACTATATAGATATCTTTCCTTCTACAGAATCTTTATAAAACTTATTTCAATATCTGTTGTTCATCAATGTTGGAGAATTCCCCATTGATTCACAAATTCTTTAACTATTAATCTTTGATCCATTACTTGATCTTATCTGAACATCTACTTAAACTTTCTAATGAGGGCATAATCCATTAATAACTTTAATCTAATATAAGATACGAAGAAGATAATTTCCAGACAATAATAGGTAGGATATAAAGCCCTGCTTAGCCAACTAAGAACTCCAGTAATAAATGATTAGAGTATTATCATGGTAATGCTTTGGCCACCAATATTAAATGCTTATATTTAGTATAAGTAATACTGGTGGGTGGAACATGATTGGAACCTTAGTAGAGATAAGTGATCCTAGAGTAGTCTTTGAAAACCACAGAAATATAATTCAGGGATTGAAGTGTAAGTCATGAGAGTTAAGTAAATATAGGCTGATATTATTCAATTAAAGCTAGTATAGCATAGAGTTTAGAAGTAGTGTTATTCATTTTAAAAGATAATCAACCTTAGAGAAAGATCAGTGATGGAAAATTAAGGAAGATTGTGAGTGAAGTTGAAGGAACTACTGGTTGGATGGAAGTTTATCAACAGTAGAATAGTAGGTGCAATCAAGCATGGATATGAAGAAGTTATGAACTATTTTAGTATCAAACTCATTGGATTCATTCATGAGTTTAGAAGAATGATATATGAATAAGAAGATTTAAATGAGTAAAGCTCATCATGTTAATCATGATGATGGATAGGAAGAAGTATTATATCTAGGAAAGGAATTCCTTAATTAGAGATCCAAGATTTTGAAATATAATTATATGTATAAATCATTTTCCTATTTTAATCTGGTTAAGCAATCAACTCTACATCTCAAATCAAACATAATATCCATCTCATACTGTTGATCCATCATCTGATGCTTATAACACTTTATAGAAATATTTCCATATAACAAATTACATAAGCATATCTCTGTTAATTTCAACCATCATCACTATATGTGCCTAAGTATATTTTTATAAGTTCACTTCTATAAAACACTCTAATTATAACTTTCTATTAAAAAGGGAGATTTCATCCAATACTATATACATAAGGCAATATGCTTAGTTATTAAATCTTAACTCTTAAAAGGAATCTAAGCTTATACAAAACCCTAAAGCCAAGGGTAGTACTCATAATTCAAAACCCCAAACTTCTTTGTTTATTACAATAGAATATATACTTTGCCATGTTCCAACTCAATGGAGGTAGTAATGAATATATCAATGACTTTTATATTTCATCCATCAAATAATGGTATAGGATCATTACACGTATAAAAGTTCTATTCAAAATATGAGCCAACTAAAATTAAGTTGATAAGCAAATAAGAATATATCATTCAATAAATCCATAACTAAAAGAGGAAAGTAAAATAATAGGAAGAGCTTTTACAAATATTAAAAGGGGTTCATATATTAAGAAAATACAAGGAATACAATAAGATATATATAATAAAGAAATTCACACATAATACTAACTATGTTTTAGTGTTATTGAAATAGTCCAGCAAATAAATCCTGCAAAGAAAAGTTCAAAATATATAAATCAAATTCAAATCTGAATAAGAAAACAGAAAATAGAAAAAGGATAAAACAAATAAAAACCAAACCTGGCCGCAGCCCAACACACCTATACTTATCTGATGCCTATGTGCAGCCCACAACAGCCTAGTAACCAGCCCAGTCCTTTTCCATCTGTGACTGACAAGTGGGGTCAGGAGAGGACCGCGGGTTGAGATAAAGAAATTGCCAGGGGGTTATCCGCAAAAGTTGCATCGTCGTCATCGTCACACACATAGGCAGCTCGCTGGCGGAGCTCGCCGCCGCCCGATGCCGTCATCATCGTCGTTGCGCCAAGGTCAACGCCGCCGCTGCCAGGAGAGGATAAGAAGGCCACCGCAACACCCCTGCTCGTCCTAATCCACAATCTCACTTCCCAGAATCACTTCCTTCCTTCACCCGAAAACCTAGCTCGTCGGAGTTCATCGTCCCGGCCAACTCCGACCACCCCTTGCTTCGTGGTAGCCACCATTCGATGCGCCGTCGTGGACTGAACCATCGAGGACCAAGCACGAAGGCCCGCTCGCCGGGAATCATGTGAAATCGAGTGTTCCCTTTCCTTGGCCACTGTGGCCATTATTGTAGATTCGCCGTCGTCACGCCTCCCCAAACCTCCTCGACCGCTCTATCGTCATCAAGGTAAGATTACGCATCTCTGGACCCTAGTTTCATTTGCTGATTCGCACCGTAGGTCTAGTTTTGTTGAGCACCGCCGCTGTCCGCCGCAGTAGCTCGTCGCCGATGACCCTCCGATGACCATTTCCGAGCGGCGCTGCCACTATTAGGTTCAGTAGGTTGCACTGATTCGAACTAGATCTATTTCGCTTTCTTTGATAGATCGTCAATCGCGACCAATCTCTGGCGGCGGTGGTGATGCTGACGCCATCGTGACGTCATGATCACACCACGTCAGCTAGTTTGACTGGTCTTTGCTAACGTGGCTGATGACCTAGCATAGGGCCCATATGTCATTGACTCGGGGTAAGTGCGAGGTCAGTAACTAATGCATTTCTTTCATCTAAGAGCTGAGGTGGACAATGGTCCACTAGTCATTGACTGGGGCTAGCTCTAGGCGTGGTGTAAAAAGTAATTTTCTGTTTAGAAATAAATAAAATGTTATAATCCAATTAATAATATTCCAGAAATCAAATAAATGATTAAACTTTGTTTAATTAATAACTTTTGATTTATAATTCAAAAAAATATGTATAATATATGAAATTTTTTAGAAAAATAAAATCTACAACTTAAAACTATTACCAAATATTATTAGGATGATTATTTAAATAAATTTTATTTAATAAAAGGTTTATAAGTAATAAAGCTTTGATAATTCATATTTTAATAATGGTAAATATTAAAAAAATACCAAAAATCTTGGAAAAGTAATAATTTCAATATAAAACTATAATTATGTATTATTATTTCACTTAAATAAATACTTAATATCTATTTAGTAATTATAAAATAATAAGAAATATAAAAATCATATCGATTATTTATTAATCACAAAATAAATGTGATATACTAAAATGATCACAAAAATAATATCTACATGATAAAAGACTAATATTATACTTTTGAGTTAAATAAAAATTGAAATATTCTAATAACTTAAATTTAGACTTATTTACTTCATTAATAATTCATATAAAGATAAATAAAATTTATTAATATTTCTAAAATAAATCAATTAAGTATAATAAATAATATTAGTCTTAAATATTAATAATATGAATCCATAATGGATTAAAACATTATAAACATCTTTGTATTAAATTATCTTCAACTCTAAGTGAAGATTATGTTCTCAAAGGATTCCAATTCATGATAAAAACCTTAAAGAACAACTTATGAATCCACCAAACCTTTTCTATCTATATTAACTACCTAATTGCAAAAACTACCACAACATTATATAAACCCATAAGTAGTTAAGTAATAGTATGTTTTAGATTATAAACTATACTCACTCATCTATAAAAGGATAAATGATATTACTCCATAATCAAATCAAGAAACCATTATCCAAGTAAAAATAATGACCATTCTTAAGTAACCTAAAGAAAACATTTCAGATACACTAGATACAAATTTTATAAGTATTATACTCCCAAAATCATCTTTGTTTTAAAGTTAACTTTAGTCTACAGAATCTTAATACAACACTATAAGCATTGCTATGTGATTTATAGTTAACTTTGGTCTGAAGTAGTTACATTATAAAGCAACTCAAGCCAAACCATTTGAGCAAACAAATAACATCAACCACCACTAACTAACCACAAAGCTTGTTTAGACCTTAGAAGAGAAACCTTTACTTCGAAGGTTATCCTTTTTGCCACTTTAAATAAGAACTCTTGTATAAGTAATCCTAACTAGTATTATCATAAATATGTATACTTTACTCCTACATATATGTTGTCTACAACCACTTATAAAATATAATAAAAGTACAACTATGAAACTTATCTAAAAGGACCACACATTCCAAAGTAACCATTTCCGGAATCCAAACCCTAGGACAACGTTATCCCCGGGATTTGCGTGTAGAACGTGCATCACATTACTTATGCATAAAAGCATATTGCTTTAAACATTAGTCCTTGGGACCAATGATGCCGATTTCAGATTTTGGATCTTATACATGACTTGAAGACCGTGAGTACATAATCTTGCAATCACAAAAGGCAAGTTCACACTTACTCATGTACTTTGTTTATTTTCTTAAAGTAGTATTTTACAAATCCAGGTTGTTATCACCGCATTTGAAAAAGGTCTAAAACACTATTTTGATAATAATGTGGACTATTGGTTCTTGATCCGGTGATCATAATCTATTAAATCGGCGTTGGAATACCACCGGTAACTATATCACCTAGGACTTAACAACCAATGTCGCCAGTGATTCTTGCGACATATATTACGCGTTGACCATGAGATTTGGAATGGGACGGAGAAGTCAGTTGTATCTTCTTCCTCTCGCGTGAAGCCGGATGTGCAGGTCGTGGCTGTTATCCTCGTATCGTGCATATTAAATGGTAATTCGTAGAGGATATACAGCATATGGGTGGGAACCCTCAACGTCCCATGATAGTTCTGACATCTAACGGTTTGTACAAACCATTGCCGTAATTCTTTATGTGGGCATGGTGTACACCAAGGAGGCGTGCGAGGTCGCGAAGGGGGCAGTGATTGGCTTGAATCATCTTCTAGGCCCCACATCATGGAATTGTGGACGGGAATAAGCTGCTCGGTTGTGCAACAAAGAGTTGATATCTCATGGGTAAAGTAACACACCTCTGTAGAGTGTAAAAACTGTAACTTGTTACTCCCTGTTCCGGGAAGGAGCTGCGGACGCGGCGGGAAAGGAACTACATGAAAGTTCTAGTAAACCCGTGAAGGCTGATGGGCATAGCTTTTCAGAATAAAAGCAACCTTTGAAGAAATGTTTATGAAAACTTGCATTGTCTACGACCTACAGTTTATGGTTGTAGATATAGCGCATCAAACACTCCTTTTCTAGTGAATTTGCTGAGTACGCTCGTACTTAAAGTATCTTCTTAACCCTTGCTAGATTCTGAAGCCATTAAGACGATGTCTTCATCAAGTTATGCTCCAGGACTTATCAAAACCAGCTAAAGATCTTCAATGAAGACAAGGAAGTCAACATATACCTCAACTCAAGTGAAGACGAAGTTACTGATTAGATAGAAATACAATCTCTAGCCAAAGAACCTATATCTTTAGTGCGTTGCAATAGCAGCAATGCCAATTCCTTAGTTAAATACTAGTTTTAGTAGTATAATAGTTTTGCGTTATTTATCTTTGATTCTTCTTCGTAAGAAGTTCTTTCTCTCTCTTTAACCTAGAGTGTTCTTTGGATCTTATGCAAAGAGTGAGTTGTAACCTTTAGCCATGTATTGGACCCGCTGTGTTTCTGTTGTGCCATTCCGAGAGATGTAATACTAGTGAACGGTGTTTCATTGGTGTTATGTCAACGACTATAGTATACTGCATCATGCAGTGGTATGCTGGGTCACCGCATTCCTCTCCTCTACCGCCTCCTTGCACGCCTCATCCTTCTCTCTTTCCCTGTTGCGCGCCACGGTTGCTTCTTTCCTACATCCGCAATGGCCACCACCGCTATTGTCAACTCATTGTGTCCACCCTTCCTCTTGGCTTCCTTTGCTTGCTTCCTTCCCATGGGCCTTTTGGTCTTGGCAACCGAATTGGGAGTAGGGCTTCTCTTTCCCTCTTCACTTGTAGCTTCGTCATCATCCTCAATGATTTGTGCATCGAAGGTTGCATTCAAACCACTATTGGGCACCGCTAGAATGTCACGAGTCTTCCACTTCTCTTCATTCTCTAGCTCCGTGTAGCAATGGTAGTATTGAAACGACTTTCCCATGACGACACGACCTTGCTTGTTCTTCTTCCCGGTGCCTCTATACATATTTTGAGCCATGTTGTACTACAAGGAAAAAAGAAACCATGAGCACAAATTCATACATAAATAGGCACAATGAACCATGTTTGAGCAACTCACCTTGTCCCTCTCATTTGAGCCACTTGGGTTCTCGCGGTCGATGCCGGCCAAGATTCCCGTCCACTTTTGTCACTTGGTGGAGATGGTTGACCAACGCGAACGTAGAGAACGATCGGTGCGCTCAATACCACTCTTGTTGCGCTTGTCAAAGTACATCTTCATGCGATCCCAATATGTATCTCTATTTTGATCCGTGCCAACGGTTGCATCCATGCTCACATTTGTAACACCCTCAGAATCGGCCCTATGCAAGTTTTAGCGCTTCCCGCCAAACCCGCATAGAAACGATTCAAAGGTGCCCACCAGGCACTTTCGTGCGGGTGGAAAACGAAGTAATATCATTACACAATAGTCCTCGATGGAACCCACAAAACTTATATATACAACAACGACTCAAAGAGTCAAGAATACAGATATACAATACAAAGATCCAAATCACCTTTAAAACAATATAGCGTCCGAGTACGGACAAGATGCAAATTGAGCTAAGAGCCCTGAAGAATAACCATCGTCCATAACTAACCTGAGCCAAGCGGAAGGGTAACCCTGCTAACGACGCCGATCTCAAAACCTGCTTAAACAAAGGGGTGCCGACAGAGGGCAAAGGAAAAAGAGAGCGGTCGATCGAGGCCAAGACAGCGAGGCTAGAATTCGGCGGTCCTCGCCTACATAGGTATGGTGGACTGAAGCGGCAGCGCAACATGCACTAAACAACCTATAGAGACTCGATACAACTAGCGGCTATCAGAGGGGGGGGGGTAAGAAAGACCTATTCGGAACCACCTGATACTACCACCAAACATACCCATCTTGGCATTTCCCCCTCGAGACCAAACGAGGAAGTCGATCATGAACTCACACGGTTGGCGGTTTACTCATTCCGTTATAGTGGCGGCAATTACTAGTCAAATATAGATAGCATGAGTCATCCCGATATAATAAGCGTTAAGTTTTAGTTAACCATTCCGTTGTAGTTGCAACACTTACTAGTCAAATATACGATTAGCATGAGATATCCCGAACCAAAGTTGTTGGTACTTTTATTTAGCCATTCCGTTCTGTGAAGCTGATTACTAGTCGATCGGATACAAGTCAATTTATAACAAAAACTTTAGTTGTAGTTGTCTATGATCGAGACCATGCTCCAAGTCGTCCATAACGCGGACACGGCTTCTAAAAGATTTAACCTGCGGTGCACCAAAGTATCCACACACACTTGACCCTTTTGCGGATCAATTAACATACACCCATCGGTATGTCGGGGCCTAAGTCATGACGTTTCCGACCCAAAGCAAGCACGGGGCCACCCACTAAGTACACCCGCAACGGTCGGTAGGCTCGAGACGGACTCGGGGTTTGTGGAGCCGGCTGTAACGGGAACCGAAACTCGGGCTTGTCGATACAACGAAAACGGTCACGTTCCTAACAATGCAGTGCTCCTCGCACAATCGTAAATAAAGCGATAAATCATGGCATAAGTACGAATAGTAATAAAGCCCCAAACTACTTGTGGCCCCAGACAAGACTTTGAAATCAGGTACTAAATCGATGGGGTGCCCATACATCCCACATGTGGTTAGCGCTCGATCTCGGAACAGTGTCAAGAACTCGGGTCCTACGGGACACAAGTGGACTTAACAACCAAATAACATCTATTGCCCACAGCTCTGCATTTTCCTACTTCAATTTTAGTTATTAAACAGTAATTGAATTAAACGATAATTAAAGCCATGATCATATCCAACATTAAACATGCGGCAAAACTCCAACAACTGTGGTACTTGAAGACACGCATAGACGCTGAGCAAGCGACTACGACGAGTCCAACTATCTACCAATCAATGTAATAGGATGTGTCCAAGGCAATATAAGGTCGCAAGGGATACCACGTACGAAAACTATAGCATCGCATAACGAGATAGCAATAGATCAACAGAGGAATAAATACTATAAAAGTAAGATAGGTAGAAAGGGAGATGCTCTGAAAACATTGTCGAAGGTTCATCCAAGATCGGGTCGACACTGCATCCACTCATCGGCCTAGTCCGTGAAGAAGCAAAGCACTAGAGGAAACACCGATACACTATTTAATACTACGGCGTAAGATCGGGCATGATGCATGTATGATGTATGGCATGGTAAATATGCGGTGCAATTAGGCCATATTAAGCGGAACCGGGGTCCCGACAATTAGTCAGATGGTTCATGTTGTTTAGCTACCCCGCACTTTAATTGTTGTCTTAACATGGCAAAAGATAGCACCGGTTCGCTACACAAATTTAAATGGAGCCAATATTAGACTAGATAAGCCCGCATATGGCCCCATATTTAATTATAAGGTGAATCGGCATAGTGCCCCCAAACCACACAATATGTATGCAAGCATGTACAAATTAATATGCAACAATATCAATTTCATATATTATAAAAATATGAGGGTTCTCGGATAGGGGTCACACATAGGGTTGCGAAGATCTTGGTTCCGGGGGTTCGGGGCTGGACTCAGGGTTCAACAGGGATCGAGGTTCAGATTCAAGATGGAGAACTTGTTGTGTCGTGACGGAGAACTTGGGTCCCAGCGGTCGATCTTGCTGTCGCGAAGATCTTGTCGGGTCCGTGAATCGGGTCGGCCTTGGCGTTCGGGATGCAGAACTTGGCGCATGAAGTGCTTGTATGCGTGGCGATCTTGGCGGTCATCGGGTCCGGAAGCGGTTCTCGGCGAACTGGTCGGTTCCATGTTGGCGGTTTTGGGGTTCCGCGGTCTTCGGTTTCCATGTGGACAACCTTGGTGTCCCGGGCATCTTCGGGTTAGGGGTCTCGGCATCGGTAGATCTTAGTGATGGGGTCGAAGCACTTGTTGCGGGATTGGTATTGTATCTCTGATGGTGTCACGACGAGGAGCTTGAAGAGGACCAGCGGGCACATATGTGCTTGGAGGCGTTCACGCAGGGGTCGCGAGAGGACGCAACCAGCGACACATGTTGGCTGGGAGAGCCGGCGTTGGAGGAGACAGGTCCCTGGCGGCATCGACGGGTGACGCGGAGGCAGCTGCAGTGGCCGGGGCAAGGCTCAGACATGGAGGCGGCTCCCCGACAATGGCGTGGTAGACGGGTCCCCGACCAAAGCAGAGGAGGGCCAAAGCGGAGAGGCGAGTCCGGCGTCGAGGATGGTGGCGCTCGGGGATGGGGACGCTGACGGCACCGATGAGGCGATAAGCGAGGCGCAGAGACGGCCGGCGCGGCTAGCAGAGGGCGAGAAGCGGCAGCGGCGTAGCGTCGGTGGGCGGCCTCGGGACGGGCTGTGGCCAGCGGGTCAGCGAGCAGGAGGAGGCGGCGGGAGGCGAGGAGCCGGCAAGCGGGAGGTGGCTCAGCGCATGGAGGTTGGCGGAGCGGGTCGGCAGCGGAGCGTCTGGCGATTCTTGTCCGGGCGAAGTGGAGGTGGTGGCGGTGGGGCGAGGCAGTGGCGGAAAGCGGGCGGAGGAGGGAGGAGGAGAGGTGCGGGCGGCGGGTCGGGAGAGAGAGGCGTCTGTGGGGTGGTTGCAGAGAGGAGGTCATGAGGAGGCGGGAAGGAGGCGGGAGGGAAGGCAGTGGGCAGCGGCCAGTAGGTGGGGAGGGCCTGGTGGGTGGTGGGGCGGATTGGAAGGGAGAGGGGTGGAGGTGGACCTGGTGGAGAGTGGCCCAGGGGTTGGTGGGTGCTGTGTGTGTTGCGTGTGTGGCGTGTGTGGGTGGTGTGGTCAGGGGGAGAGGGAAGGAGTGGGGGTGAGGTGGCGTGATGGGAGAGGAGGGAGGAAGGGAGAGGAGGGAGGAAGGGAGAGGATGAGGTGGTAGTTGGCTATTGGGTGGGGTGAGGTGGAGGCAGGGTGGGTAGATTAGGATTGGGTAGTTTTAGGATTAGATATTTTTGACTAGGGTTTTCTTTTATTTTAAAATAAATTTTATAAATAGTTTTAGATGAATAAAAGATCCAGCTGGACCGACGGTTTGGTTTGAACAAAGGGGGAGGATATTAATATAGAAAACAAAGTAGGTCTTTTAGCAAAATAGTTGTAGACAGATAGATGTATGATGATGTCATGATGATGCAATGCACAAAATCAACGCGATTTTCTAGTAGTGGTTTTGCGGGATGCCACAACATTGCACCGAGTCTTGCAAAGAAAAATGTCTTCCGCCGGAGTGTAGCTGGATGATCTCCCCTTTGGTGGCTCAATCACCCCTTCTCCTTCCTCATCCACCTCAAACTCTGCCTCTTGGGATGCATGTGGCACATAGTTGGAATCAACATTCATGTGAGACATGAACGTTTCGTCATCAACACTACAAATAAAACGAGCTCACATCAAACACTACACTTCTAGATGATGTCCCTCTCAAATTTGACACATAGTTGCAATTTTTAACCTTGTAGTCATTTCCTCGAGCACCTCCGGCGCGTAGTTCGCCGACACCGATGGCGCCTCGTTTCTGCGCGGCGGAGGCGGCGCTTGGGGCTGGAAGTCGAAGTTCGCGGGATTCAGATGGATAGGTGGCCGCATCGCGGCAGCGCCGACGGAGGAGGGCGCGCAGGTGTAGGGCGGAGTTGGGGGGGGATGGCGCTGTGACCTTCCATCACCGGCGGTGGCGCAGCGCGGGGGAAGATTCAGCGAGGCGGTTGGCTCTTCGCGCGCGCGACGGTTTCGTTTCCAGCGTGTGGCAGCGGAAGCGACAGATAAACAGTGTACGATAGCGCAAAGTTTCGCGCGCCGAACTTTTTTTCCAGCACGCACTATTTTCCAGCGTCTGCTGGAGCGCGGTTTTGCTCCCTCGACGCGGTAAATTAGCGGTTAGTTATACGTGCGCATAGATACAGCGCCAATTGGAGATGCTCTTAGATTCCCGATATAAGAGCAAATTCAGCAGGAGCCCAACAGCGTCCCCGATACCACATATTGGGGAGAGAGAATGAAAAAACGCCCTCCAGGAGGACCCCTATAGCCTCCCCAATGTTTCCGCCTCCCCGACCCAGCCCCTCCACATCCCCTACGAATCGGGGCAACGGAGGCGTCCCCAATCCATGGATTGCTCGCTGAAGACTCCTCCCCACCGTGCCACAGAGTTCAACACTGTGTTCATTGAGTCCTCTTTTTCCAAATCAAGATCGAATCAGCAGCCATGGCGGACGACGACGACGCATGACGGCCATGACGCAGAGAGCGGGAGAGGAACCTCGTGGCATGAAGGAGGGAGTGGCACCTCGTGGCTAGGGAGGAGGAGGTGCAACATGGCGGAGCCATGGCTATGTCACTAGGAGAAGGGGAGGGGCATCTGCTTGGCAGGGCGAGCTTGGCGAGCCCCGCTTAGGGGATCTCGGCGTCAAGCCGTGTGGGCAAGCTTACGTCCGCTGTGGAGCTTCGTTGGCGCCGGAGCTCGCTTGCATCTCGAACGGGTCTGGATGCATGCGACTGGAGATTTCAACTGTGCTACTTTCTCGTGTGTTTGCTAGCCGATGAGAAAATTGTTTCCTGTTTTTGGTGATGTCCAATTGCTGTTCAAATTCTGTCAAATAGATGTCCAATTGCCCATGCCAATTGCTATAAACTTCATCAATTTTAAGTCAAGTGTATATTGGTATGATGATCTTATAATATTGTTGATTCTTGTTTGTTGTTCTGCAATTTTGCTAGCTGAAAAAACTATCGAGACATGTAATGTATATACACAAAAATTTTGCCGAAAGTGTTTTTGGACATCATTTGTATTTTTAATACACAGACGATTTCGTTTCCCGTAGTGTATGAACTAGTGAGACATGTAATGTGCTATATGAGACATGCTCTAGAGACAAGTTGCTCGGATGTATTGAAGAGATATTTTATAAACTATTTAGAAAATTGCGTTCATCATATATTATTTAAATTACAAAATAGATGGACTATGGTACATTTGAAATATGACGGTTATAAAAATAATCATTTATGAAGTTAGTTATAAAATATTAATAAAATATATGTAAATGTGATATAGGGGAGAGATATAGGGGAGCTGCTGGAAATAGACAAATTATAGGGAAGATATCTTTTTAGAAAAAGCCTCTATAGAGAAATATAGGGGGATAATTTTAGGGGAGCTGAGAACCCGATATACCCACAAAAGCACCTACTATCACAAATCTCCAGGCAGGTGCGAACGGCAGATTCTGCTCCGCCACCCGCCTATGGCACGTTGGGAAAACGGTGCTGGAGTCTGGAGATTAGATCCCAACAATGGCGACGGCGCCGTGCGCAGTCGTGCGCTGCTGACTTCTGACATGCCACCGGCTTCCCCGCCGCCGCCGCCACAGAATCCACAGTCCCCGTCTCTGACATCTCCCATGACCTCCTCCCGATCTGTGCCGACCTCCTCCGCCTCTCCAGCGGCGCTTCTCGCGCACCTCGCCGCCGTCCTCTCCACCCCGAACTGGTTTGTCCACCCCTCGCTGCCGCATCTCCCTGCTCTCCTTGCCCCGACCCTCCCCCAGATGCTCGACGTCCCACTGCCAGTCCGCCTCGCCGCTGCCGCCGTCCGCGCCGCGGCGCCCTGCCGCCACCTCCTCGGCCTTTCCCTCCCCATCCTCCTCCGCCTCCACTCCTTCTCCCCTCCCCCGCTGCGCCCCCTCTTCAACCGCCCCTTCGGCTCGCTCCTCACCCACCTTTCCCGCTTCGCCCTCACCCCGCTCATGCTCCGCCTCTTCGCTCACATGCACCTCCACTCCCCGCCTGCCCCCACGGGCGCCACCTACAACGCCCTCATCCGCTCCCTCTGCCGCAGAGCCGACCTCGCCCGCGCCCTCCGCTACCTCAGCCTCATGGTCCGCTCTGGCTGGCACCCCGGCGCCTACACATTCAACTCCTTGATCTTGGGTTACTGTCGCACTCACCAGGCTAACGCTGCCCGTGGTCTGTTCGACAAAATGCCTCTCAGAGGATTTCGACAGGACGTGGTATCTTATGCTGCAATGATCGAGGGGTTATCTGAGATTGGGAGGATTGATGATGCGTTGGAGTTGTTCAGGGAGATGGAGCAGCCAGATATTCATACGTATTCCGTCTTGGTGAAGGGGTTGTGTAAAGCAGGGCGGGGGGAGGAGGGGCTCCAGATGCTGCATAGGATAAATAAATGTCGGTGGCGGCCAGCTACTCGTGCTTATGCATCAGTGGTTGATTTGTGGTGTCGGGAGCAAAGGGTCGTGGAGGCTGAGGGAATGCTGGAGGAGATGTCTGACAGAGGGTTGGTGCCATCCGTTGTGACATGCACTGCTGTGGTCAATGCGTATTGTAAGAAGGGGAGGATGAGCGATGCGATGAGGGTGTTTGAGGCGATGAAGTTGAGGTGGTGCAAGCCGAATGTGTGGACATACAATGCGCTGGTGTGGGGGTTCTGCAAGGAGGGGAAAGTGCGTAGGGCAATGGCTTTGTTGAACCGGATGAGAGCACATGGAGTAGAACCAGATATTGTGACATACAACTTGTTGATTCGGGCCCAATGTGTCACTGGGCATATAGAGAGCGCTCTCCGTCTACTTCGCTTGATGGAAGGAGATAGTTTATCTCCTGATGTGTACACTTACAATGCGTTGGTGGATGCTCTCTGCAAGGGTGGGAAAATCGATGAAGCTTGCTCCCTTTTTGACAGCCTTGAAGACAGAGGCATAAAACCTAATCTGATGACATTTAATTCATTGATATACGGGTTATGCAAAGGTGATCAAGTTGATCTTGCATGGTCATTACTGGAAAAAATGGTCTCAGCAGGTTTCACACCAAATTCCTATACGTACAGTCCATTGATAGAAAACCTGTGCAAAATGAAGGGGTCAAAAGAAGGTCTGTCCTTTATAGATAAGATGCTAAAAGAGGGTGTGAAGCCCACGACGGTCAATTATACCATTGTAATTGACAAGCTATTCAAGGAGGGAAACTATGGATTGGCCAAGAAAATCTGGGGTCAAATGGTTTCACTGGGTTGTGATCCTGATGCAATTGCTTATACCACATCTATGCGTGCTTACTGCAATGAAGGAAAACTCGTTGAAGCGGAAAACGTTTTGAGTGAGATGAACAATAATTCGGTCGCTGTAGATACGATTGCATATAACACTTTGATGGAGGGACATGCAAGTATTGGACAGACAGATCGTGCAGTCTCAATCTTGAAGCACATGGAAAATGTTGCTTCTATGCCAAACCAGTTTACTTATACGATCTTGCTTAGACATCTCTTACAAAGAAGACTAGCAGAGGGTGGGCTTTTGAATGTAGCTGGTGTATGGAAGACCACAGAGCTCACTGACATCTTCCAATTGTTTGAGATAATGAAGAAGAATAGTATTGTTCCTAACACAAATACTTATTCTGCAATCCTGGAGAGGTTCTCTGAAGATGGAAGATCGAAAGAGGTGACATCATTAGTTTCTCGTATGAATGATGATAATATATCTTTGAACGAGGACATCTACACTGCTATCATTATTTGTTTATGCAAATCGAAACAGTATTCATATGCATGGATGTTGCTTCGCTCCATGATTGGCCATGGTTTTGTACCACAACTGATGTGCTATCAGCATCTGCTTTGCGGACTTATTAGCGAAGGACAAGCTGATATGGCTAAACAAATATTCGGAAACTCTAGATGGAAAGACTACAATCCTGATGAAATTGTGTGGAAAGTAATTATTGATGGCCTGATCAGAAAGGGTCATTCTGTTATATGCCGTGATATGATATCCAGATTAGAGCAGATGAACTGCAGACCAAGTAATCAAACATATGCTATGTTGACAGAAGAATTGTCTACCAGGGAATAATATGCTGCAACACTCACAAGTTGAGCAGCGCAGCTGGGCAAAGTTTCCATCAGTTGTGCAGAATGTGCCTTATCATAGGCCTGTATGCACATGCTGTATCCTACTATAGACACCGGAGTTGCATATTACATGGATCATTCAACACACACCGAGTTCATGTTTTATTGCTCTCTCAAAGGTACTGCATTGATCCTTGATGTTATAATTTGTTACTCTCATATCAGTGTACTCTGTGACTTCCAGGAAGCCTTTGACCAAAATTTTAGATAGCAAATTAATCTTGTCCCACTCAATGATCACAACAACTTTGCTTTTACATAACTGAAGTGGTACTTAATTTTACTATACTTCATTAGATTTTGAACAACAGTTAAAAGAACCGACGATTCACCAGTGGAGGAGCTGCCATCCCATGGAATTGATGCACTGTGCATGAGGTAATTGGCATTTCAGTTTGAAACACTGGATCGGAAGATCCAGAATAAAATAGATCAAATAATGTTAGAAATAATGGGGCTAATCCATTTAGGCCCATGAGTATTTCAGATTTTTCCTAAATCTTAAAGCCCAAATTTGTGGTAGCCCATATGTGTTTGGGCCCATGTTTGTGGCAGCTCACATGGGAGTGGAGTGGGAGCTAAAGTTTAGTCCCACATGGAAAGTTGGAGGAGAGTTGCACCACCTTATAAGGTGGAGTGTTGCACCACTTTGTAAGTGAGTGGAAATAAGAGAGATACACACGCGCTCTCCTCCGACGCCGCTGGTCGCCTCGCCGCTTACCACACGACGCTGCGGGTTATGGAATCTCGGCCGAGCTTTATTTTGTCGTCAGAAAATTGACAGACGTGTCAAACAAATCGAATTATTCGGTCGCCCTGATCGTGGCTATCAGAATCGACCCGAACGGCGAACGTGGACTCGGCCCACGTCGCCTCGTTAGGGTTTCAGCCGCCTATATAAAGTCCCGCCGGCCACCGCCACAACACCACCGAAAATCAATCTAGGGTTTTGCCATCCTCTACTTGCGCCACACCGTAGTCTACTTCATCCCGCTTGCCGGCGGCACGGGAGAGCAGTCTCGGAACCACTCGCCTTGTGATCCCGCATTTAAGAGGCGAATAAGGTTTTGGGAAGCGCTCGCGATCGCCGAAGTTCTCCATCACGGTCGCCTTCCATCCAAGTCGCTACGCCACCGCCGCCTTCGTCGCCATCTGGATCACTCTTCCCCAAAGTTTGTACTACGACAACCGAATCTGCACGTACACGTGATCTGTTTGGTTATTCATCATGTTCTGCGAGTACATGTTAGGGTCATTGCTTGTTCCGATCATCCTGTTGTTTAGTACATCTAGTATGTTCGAGTTACATGAGCTAGTAGTGGTTTTGCCATGATTTATATTCGAATTAATCGTGGAAATTATGCCTAATAATCCAACAATCCAAAAACCTTATTGTAGGCAATTTCTGAATTAACAATGGCTGGTTTTACCGATGCATCGAGGTAGGATAAGTTTATCGGTGTGCACTTTAAGAGGTGGCGAGACAAGGTGAGCTTTGGCTAACCACGATGAAAGTGTTCCACATCAATAAAGGCAAACCTGAGGAACTATATCCGACGAGGATCGTAAGAAGTTCGAGGATGCTAATACTGTCTTTGTGGGATGTATTCGAGCATTCTGCCGACGTCTGTGATGTGTTTATGCACATAAAAGACTAAAGGAGCCTGGGATGCACCGGATGCCAAGTTTGGTGCGCAGATGTTGGCAAAGGAATCTGTATATCATGGAGAGCTTTCATGATTTTAAGATGACTAAGGACCTTCCGTGGTTTAACAAGCTCATGAGATACAAGGCATTGCCAAGGAGCTCGAACTCTTAAGTGTACCTTGCGACAAGTTTGTGGCGGGATGCATTGCTAAGTTGCCCCTTCATGGAGGAACTTTGCCACAACTCTCAAACACAAGAGACAGGAGATATCAGTTGAAAACTGGCGTCCTTGATGTTGAGGAGAAGGCTCGCTAAGGACACTAATGAGAAAGGAGAGGGTCTTGCATCGCTAACTTTGTGCAGAAAGACAACCGTGAGGCAAGAACAAAGGGAACTTCAAACCCTCCTTTAACAAGCATGTAAGACTACAACCTTCAAGAAGAAGAAGACGAACATGGACAAGAGTGAACTGTCTTGTTACACTTGTGGAGAGCCCGACCATTTTTCCAAGGATCGCCCGTAACGCGCATCGCAGAGGAAAAAGGCCAAGACTGCCAACGCCGTGACCGCTAGCAATCTTGATGGGTATGGTAATTTATTTATCGTTTTCAAGATTTCAATCACCGCTTTGGTGGCTTGATACGGTGCTAATGTTCATGTGTGCCGACATCTCTATGTTCACTTCTTATCGTCGCCGGATTCATCCGTCCTAATGGGGAATGGATCACATGCTTCGCTCGTGGTGTTGGCACGGTGGATCTGAAGTTTACTTCTAAAGATCGTACCGAGGAACGCGGCAAAGATGTCCCTACTATGAACAAGAATCTCGTTAGTGGCTTCCTTCTTTGCGTAGATGGGTTTAAGGTTGTCTTAGAGTCTAATAAAGTCGTTGTTTCAAACATGGACAATTTATTGGTAAAGGTTATGAGTTCGGAGGCTTGTTCGTTTTCACTTTCGTAGTTTTGTAATAAATTGAATCATATTTGTGGTGGTGTTAATGATGATACCGTGTTTGGCATTCTCGCTTATGTCACATTAATTTTGGTTTGATGTCTTGATGTCCAAAGATGAGTTTAATTCAATTTTACTATTGCCAAAGGTTCTAAGTGCCATAGTTGTGTAATCAAAGCAACCTCGAAATCCTCACAAGGCCGAGGAGAGAAACTTGGCACCTCTAGAACTCATACATTCTGATCTATGTGAGATGAATGGTGTGTTGACAAAAGGTGAAAAGAGATATTTCATGACGTTGATAGATGATGCTACTAAATTCTGCTATGTTTACTTGTTGCAAACTAAAGATGAGGCTTTAGACTACTTTAAAATCTATAAGGCCGAAGTTGAAAATCAACTAGAGAGAAAGATCAAGCGTCTTAGGTCGGATCGTGGTGGTGAGTATTTTCCCAAAATATTTGATGAATTCTGTCAGGAACACGGAATTATTATGAGAGGACGCCTCTGTAACTACCTCGGTGAATTACGCTCCTAGTTACAAGCCTGGATGAGCGGAAATGGTTAAAATAGTACGGTGGGGCCCAAATGCCACTCACAGGTAGACCTTTCGGCCGTCCTAACCATTTCCAAACATCAGGTCAAGAACGGGCGCGAATCGGTTAAGGGATCAACTACATACACAAATGAGTATGTATGCAAGCCACCATACAACAGTCCTCAGAGCCATTCCATCTAAAAGAAATAGAAATATTGCAACGCCATACGACAAGATCCAAATGTCCTAGATAGATATGATAGTTTAGGATATCTCCTCTACATCAAACATCAGAGTATCAGGCGGAAGCGGAAAACAAGATCCGAGTACGGATAAGAAGCAAATTGGCATAAGGTGCCCCATAAATAAACACATCCTGCCCACAGATCTCACGGATCCCCGTTCCCGGAATCTCTACACCGAATGATCGTTGTCCACATCGTCCGTCTCCTCCACCCAGTATCCATCTTGTGAGTGTACTGCTCATCGAATCAAATAATTTATCGTGTGAGACCCTAGGGTACTCAAGAAGTCTTTATGCCTCTAAAGGGACACAACTGGGTGACGAATTGCAAAGAAAAGATAATACCTAACAATTCTACTCGCTAACCATCCGCCTAACCAAAGATGACTCGGATGTCCGTGAATTAATAACAACAACAAGAATATTAACAGATCCATCCTCCTTCTCTCTTACCAACAAGGAAGCTTTAACACCCCCATCCGCTGGCGCTTTATTATCCATTCCATGAGTGTTGCACTATTTACTAGTCGCCATTTAGTCAAATTAAAAGCGGTACTTTAGTTATACTTGTCTATGATCGAGAAACTGGCTCCAAGTCGCCCATAACCGTGGACACGCTTTCATAAAGTTTTACCTCAGGTGCACAAATAGCAACACACACCGATCAACCTCGAAAACCAAATCAAAACCCAACGAGGCATTCACGACAAAGCGATCACAGATTCGAATTATTTGGGGCCACCCCATTAAGCTACCCAACGAACCGGCCCGAGACGGACTCAAGGTTTGTGGACAGAAACGATCGGGAACCCAAAGTGTGACTGGCTTGTCGACATAAAACGTGTCACGGACCTAACAAGACAAAGTGCTCCTCGCACAATCGTAAATAAAGCAAGAAAGCATGGCATAAGCAGATAGTAATAAAGCCCCAAACTACTTGTGGCCCCAAGAAATAAGAATGAATCAAGCTCGCTCAGTGGGGGTCCCATAAGCCTCGGATGTGGATAGCGTGAATATTCAAGGAACATGAATCAAGTACTGGGTCCCACGGACACAAGTGAGCATGAAAACCAAATAGCAGATATTGCTCACCGTGCCACTTTCATTAGTTATCCCATTACTACTCAAAGTTAAGTTGTTTAGGTACCTCGTTATCCATCGACACTCACATACCCTACACATGTCGTTTCTACGACGCATGGCTCAAACAACTCCTGTAGTAATGGCTCATGGGATGGAGGAGCAAGCTTTGGTGGGGTTTAAAAGTAAAGGCCATGCAGTACTTGGGATTCAGTTTAATGCAATCGCGACTCAATGATGCAAGAATAAGATAGAGGCAATATGTACTATATGTATGCGAGCATGTGGTAGTGCTTGCCTGGCAGCTCAGTTGAAGCGAGAGAAGGATCCGGTAGTGCTCCGGTTTCTTGATATATCCTCATTGCCTATTCGAAGAAGAACCAAACAAACAAGGGCCAACATAAATAAAGTGCACAAGCATATGAATAAAATGCGACAAGCAAACAATCATGCCATGATGAATGATGCACAATTTGCATGGCAATTAAAGTAGCATGACATGGGTGAGGTGTGGAATACAAGAAATAAGCATTTTATTGATTTTGGGTCACATTTTATACTCCAATAAGTTGCCGTATACTTTATATTTATATGATGCATGCTGCAATTCAGATCATGGAATGCATAAACAAAAAGGTCTCGTCGAGCTGATCGATTTAGACATATCATTTGTCAAATTTGGAGTTATAAAACAAAAGTTATTAATTAATTAAGGCAAAAGGGCATTTTATTATAATTTTAATCAACTTGAACTTTTAAGTGTTCAAAATATATTTTGGATGGAAGATTTGAATTCCTCACATTTTCTGATTTCAAAACATATATTATTTGGATTTATATTTCAAAAGATATTTGAAAACAAATTTAAATTTGAATTTAAAACATTTTGAAAAGTTTAAATTAAAACAGAAAACCGGAAAACGTTTTACACTCAGGCAATCCTAGCCACAGACAATGACAGGTGGGCCATCTGCTGACTGGACGACGCAGCGCGCGGAAAAGCTTTTCTCACCGTGGGGCTTCCTAGCCACAGAGGGTGATAGATGGGCCCGGGCTGACCTGGCGAGAAACGACGCGGAGATACATTTCTCACCGCGAGCCGAGATAGCTCATGCGGCTGACAGGTGGGGCTGGCAGGGCCTAAGGGTCCACGGCGCGCGCGGCCAACTGGGACGCGACACGTGGTGGATCCGGAGGAGCGCGGGTTGAGGCGGTGAAACTTGGGGGGATGTTCTGCTAAACGGACAGAGGTCGACGCGGGCCTTTGCACCGCGGTTTAGCCGAAAAGATGCAGGGGTTAAGTAAAGGCGGCGCCGCATGGATCTTCTCCGCGCCTGCGGACGGATCGGTGATCGATCGCGCGGAGTGGGGATTCGATCCGGGGACGTGCGGGTGCGTCTTTCAAAAGCAGCCAAGTGAGGGGAGGTTGCTAGGAGGGGATGGCGGCTAGATGAGGCTCTTCGCGACGCGATGACGCAGAGGCCGCACGCACGCGACGACAGAGCGCCGACGGCTGGTCCGAGAACAGGAGCCACCATGAGGACAGAGGTGTCGAGGAGGAGGAGCTCACCGAGGTTGTTGCTATGGATCGGGCAGGAGGAGCAGTGGTCGACGACGAGGTCAAGGTCCGGCGATCTAGGGTTTCGCTAGCGGTGATGGTCCCGCGAGCATGGGGTTCTTCCTCCTCACCGGGCACGCAGGTGAAGCAGGGTACTCGGTCTTCCTCGACACCCCGAGCACCTCGCCACCGGCTGCAAGAGGGGGGAACGGTGGAGACCGACGGTGGCCGGCGATGGGGTAGGTGGTTATAGGGGAAGGCAGTGAGAAAGGGGAGCGGCCTGGGGAGATCTGGGAGAGGCTAGAGGAGGCGTGTGGTAGGAAATAAAGCAAAGAGGGAGAGGGAGGTGCCGTGGGGGAGTGGTTAGGGATAGAGGTGGCTTCGGCCACCTTTTCCCTCCTCCCTTCACGTGCTCGAGCTGGCTCGGTGGGGCTGGTCCAGTGCATGGCGGTGATCGGGACGCCCAAAGGGTGGTGAGGCCAAGGAGGTAGGCTCGGCAGGACACGCCAGAGAGAAAGAAAGGAGAGGAGAGGGAGGCTCGGGCTCAAAGTGAGCTAGGCTCGGTTAGGGTTTGGCTAGGAGAGTAGCTCGGTTTAGGCTGGTGATAGGGTCAGTAGGAGGGTAGCTCGGCCAGGGGGGGTAGGGTGGCTAGGTGGGGCCTGCATGGTAGGGAGAGGGGCATATGGGGGTAGATCATGGTGGTGGTAGGGTTAGAGATGGAAAAATAGAGAGTGGGGGGGTTTAGGGTTAGAGAAAGAAAAGAGAGAGAGAGAGAGAGCTTTGGTATGCATGATCAAGAGAGAGAAAAGATGGGCATGGGGATGGTCTTGCATGGCACTACACAAAAGAGGTGGATGAGGTTTGATGGCACAAGGCAAGAAACAAAGCAAGGTAGAAAAGATTGAGAGAAAGAGAGATGAGAAGATGATCCACTCAAAAACAAATAAAACCAAAAGAGGACAAAAGATGGTGATGGTTGCATGGCCCATGCAAAATATTTAATGCCATGTTTATTCTTGTGAGAACAATAATATTAACATGGCATTATTCTTATGCATTCCCAAAAGTGGATTAAAGCCAAGCAAAAGAATTTAAAGGAAAGTTCCAGATGGAGTAGATGGATATGATCACATTTGATTATAATTGGGACTTGCTAGTGTGTATATTCCACTAGATGTTTAATAGTCCCAAAAATATCCCAACATGAGCATAAATCCATGATAATCCATATGAAAGCTAGGAAAAAGGAGCACTACTCATAATGCATGCAAAGGTGGCTCCACATATCAATAATGTGAAAACAACATGATGCTAAGATGAGAGCATGTGGAGATAGAATTGGATCCATCCCAACCCACATGAGCTAGAGGTAAAACCCAATAAAGTGCAAAGCTCATATTTAGTTGGATGGTGGAATTATAAGGTGGTGGCAGAGAAAGGTGATGGAGTTGAATAAAAGATATACCCAACTCAAAATGGGCATTTAAACAATATATCAATAACCAAATACAATATCAAAAGGCAAATACAATTAATAATGCATATGAGAGAAGAACCAAAACAAAAAGGGTTTTATATGATGCTCAAATGCAAGGTGGCATGATGACATGAGAATGATATGATTATGATGCAACAATTATATGTATGAAGTAGCCATTATATTACTAGACCAAGTAGCATTACAATTGTTAGACAATTGGGATGCTACAACTCTCCCCCACTAAACAGGAATCTCGCCCCGAGATTCTAGGAAAAAGAAGAAGACACAAAGAGGGTAGGATACTTGGCACGGAGCTCATCTTCACGTTCCCAAGTGGCTTCATCAACGGAATGGTGCGACTCGCACCTTGCGTAACTTGATGGACTTGTTGCAGTCCTTCTTCTGCGACTCGAGGATTTTGTGGGGTGTTCTTGATAAGACAGTCTTCTTGGAGATTGATAAGCTCATGGTCCACGGTCCCGCCGGGATCCTTGAAGCACTTGAGTTGAGAGATGTGGAAAACATCATGGACCTTGAGTTTTTCCGAGCTCAAGAGCATAAGCAACTTCTCCTCTTCTTCCACGAATTTTGAATGGACCGATGTATCTAGGAGCCACTTTCCTTTGATACTAAAACGGTGTGTGCCTCTCATGGAGTGACACGAAGGTAAACGAGATCACCAGGACATACTCCATGTCCGTGTGCTTTCATCATAATTGCTCTTCCGCGACTTTGAGCAATCTTCGATTTTCAAGAATGATGTGCACCTTCTCCTCCGCTTGAGTTACAATGTCGCCAAACAATATTCTTTCTCCCGCACCGACCAACCAATCGGAGTTCGCATTTGCGCCATAGAGAGCCTCAAATGGTGCCATCTTTAGGCTTTTCCGAAGTCGTTGTTGTAAGAGAATTCAAAGATAAGGAAGACATTCTTCCCACTTCATGCCAAAGAGATGACGCAAGCACGAAGCATATCCTCCAACTGATTGATCCTTTCAACTTGTCCTGCGATCGAGGGTGGTAAGTCAGGTCAAGTTCAATTTGTTCCCAAAGCATTTTGGAAACTTTCCCAGAACTTGGAAGTGAAGATGCTCCCACGGTCTGAACTGATCTCAAGCGGAACCCCATACAGAGAGACAATTCTGTTGATATAGAGCTCAGCCAACTGAATTGCAGAAATTCACTACAAGAAATGTGTTATTCTATGACCTTCTCATAGTGACCGTGGACAAAATCGTCATAAAGTTATGACGATTTTCGCACTGTATGGTCGAAGTCGATCGGGAGGTTCAAAACCTTACAAAGTTACGACGATTTTGCCTAGGAACGCCATAGTTTCATTAGCTCAAATCGTCATAATCGACGGATATAGCTTTACGACGTTATTTGTACCTCACTGACGATTTGAAATCGCCATGACGTCAAATTAAGATAGGTTCAAATTGGTAGTCGGCCACATCAAGAATTGCGCCTGTGTCATGTCTATGTGTCGCTTTTTAATACATGTCATATTAGTGTGTTAATATCTACTTGCCTATGTGTTAGTTTTGACTACGTGTCATATTTGTGTGTTAATATATACTACGTGTCATATTTATGTGTTAATATATGCCTACATGGCTGCTCGAATCTACTAAGATTGGGACCGAAGCAAATTGCCCAGATTGCCTTATAGGTTATTTGCAAAAAGAATTGAGGCGGATTCAACCCTGCACCTCCAAACTAACCTAGCGCACCTTACCACCACGCCAACCATTCTTTCTTGTTTTACTACTACAACGCACCCATATATCTATTCAATCCCGCTTGTTCACTCAATCCGACGCCTAGAACTCAACCTCCACCCGCGGGATCCCATCCAACCCTAGCCACAGGCTCTCGCAAAAACCCTAGTCACAAAGCGGGTCGCCTGCACCCTTCCATCGCCTCTCCGCCACCCCACCTCCATCACTCCCGATCCCATCTAGAGAACCACATCGTCGATCTCCGCCACCCCTCGCCTCCCTAGCACCACAACCTCTATCTCTCTCCTCCCAAACACCACCCATGGCGACCTAGCTCAGACACGCCACCCAAGGCCCGCAGGGACGGGTTTCGTGGATCTCGCCGATGCAAATGCAGACGAGATCATCAAGGGTTCTCGCGAGAAGCCGCCGCGAGGGCGGGTTCGGCAGCGCACGGAGCGAGAGTTCCAAAGTGAGGTGGAGATCATCATCCGCTGCTCAACACCGCCACCATCTCTCAGAGAGGTGGTTTTCTTCGATGGCGATGGCGCCCTAGCAATGGGTGGTGATGAAGACTCGATCGGGCTTCACCGCGCAGTTCGCGTGTGATTAGAGTCGTCGGGGAGAGAGGATGGCCTTGCCCTCCAGGGTGATCCACATCCAGAACGTCGTCCATGAGATCTCCGAGGTCAGCAAATCCCGGTCCCTTTATGTATTTCTAATGCAAGTTCTGTTGTAGAGTAATTCGGGAGTTTCACTTGTTAGGTGGATCTGCTGTTTCGTGAATGTAATGTGGTGTTTGTGCTGCTGGTGATGTAGGCCTGTCGGATGGAGGATTTGTCTTCCCAATACTACACCCTGCCTCTAGCCAGCCCTTCTCGTGTTCGCCATCTCGCATCACCGGCCACGCTGCGCCTGACGGCAGAGCTACTGCACCACCAAAGAACGCTCTGCAGACCCCATCAAGGCCGCCTTCCTCCACCTTGCCTCTGTCCGTGACACCCCACCAACGAGGAGAGTAGGGCCACCGATCCCCTTAGAAGAAGTCCAAGCGCCGCTTAGGCGTGAGCGCAAGGTAACCCACCGCAAGAGCGAACAAGAGTCGCTTTTGGAATGTCCCGGCTCGTGCATGCTAGGTGCTTGTGGTAATGCTTGCATGTTGTTATAGCACCGCTAAATTCACCGTTAGTTTAGTTAGCACAATAGTTTCATGTTTAAGTCGAAATGTCCATTCTAATGCTTCATATGTTCGCATTAGACCATCCGAAGCTTTCTATAGTGATAACTTTGTCAATTGCCGCATGGAGTATGAGTTTGAGCTACTCCATTGCGATGTGCAATTCAATTTCGTACTATTTCTAACCGTAGGAGTATTATGTTCTTTCCGAGTCCAAGCATCAAAAGAGCAAGATCTCGCCAATTCCCAAGTCCAAGTTATAGTGTGTAGATAATTATTAAACTTGATGGTTCCATATCAGGTTGGTTTGCTATTTGGAAATGTCACTTGGTATGTTTGATTACTCTACTTAACAACATTAGTGCTTCATGAGACATTTATAGCAACATGGATTGTGCTAAGTTTTCTGCTCACGGAAGAATGCTAAAAGCCAGCACAATCACGCCAATAGGTTCTGACGCTAGTACCCACAGACATTTTGTTGTTCTTTTCATAATTTTATAATTTCGCTTGTATATTACCATGAAAAAAATTACACACCTCTTGTTTTTCTTCTTCTCCGTGCAAGTCAAGTCAACTCAAGAGGTTGTTCGTTTGTACACCAAGACTTGCAAAACGTGAGTCTTATTTCCTCGCTTATTTTCTGCTTGCCATGACAAGATATCTAAAAGCATCTGGCGATATGTCATAATATTTATATTCTCCGATCCATAATAAGTGTCGGGCTTTAGTTCAAATTTAGACTAAAATAAACTAAACCCCCGACACTTATTATGGATCGAGGCACATGGTTTGCATTTTTGATAGAATTGTCGCTTCGCTGCCTTGCATATGGTGTGGCCAAACGCAGGGGATGACTGCGTGGAATCTATGAGGAGCTTATTGATTGGTGCATGGAGTCGATGGACAATTCGTGATATCGTTCCGTTCAAGGCCGGCCACTAACACCGCCGCACCGGTGATATCAAGCTCCTCCAAGGGATCCAAAGAACACAACCAAGGACGAGGAGGAATGATAGTGGCACGTAGTGTGAGTGTTGAATTTTGATCAAGAAGAAAAAGGTGATCCTGAAATGAACGTTCACGTAGCTACTTTTGCTCTCTGTCGGAGATGAATCGATCATCGATGTGTTGCCAATCATCGTGTAGGATGATATGGTACCGAGACAAGCCAATCAGCTCTTACTTTGGTAGTATTGTGCTTCTGGGTAGTACGTTGCATCGTAGTTTTGTCGCAGGGCCGTTTCGATACACGCACTCTGTTTTCTTGTGCTTCTGATCTTGGATACTGAGGGTGCTTAATGGGGTGGTATTTCTATGGTTGTTTACTGGCCTTTTTTGGCGGAGATTCCTATTTGCCTAATGCCTTCATGATTAATTCAACTATTCTATGCAATGCAGTATTATGCTTTGATTTTTTCCTTGTCTTGTATTCAAAGAAAGCCTTATTTAATTTTGGGCTTGATCTATATAAATGGTTGTAGTGTCCAAGTCGCATTTTCCGAACTACATGTGTGTAATTTAAGTTCCAAAGAGCAATTAGTTTGATATCTTCTATTCCTATGGTACTTAATGTTAATTTGGAGTGTCTTCTTATAGTTCTATTATTTATTGTGTTTCTAGTTGAGATCTTCTATTCCTATGTTATTGTTAGAAGATATACTTTCATTTTGACTTAGGTGTCCATCATTTTCTCTTTTACATGAGCTCCAAGTGAAGTTGGAAGAAGGGAGGATTGGTGCCCGCTGTTTTCTATTTTCTATTAGGCGATCGAGCTTCCTCCGCTACGGTGCATCATTTCGTGTGTCCATCATTTTCTCTAACCCTAACCTTATCTCTCTTTGATTTCAAAGCACCGGCACATGTACCTCTTTGATCTCTTTTCCTCTTAGTTAATTATCGATACTAGTTCTTTGAGAGCAATAAACTAAACATCAAATGTGAGAGTCACCGTAGCTAGCACACTATTTCCTTCGCCATTTAATCTGCTGAAAAATTGACCTAGACATAGTAGAAGCTTTCCGGTAGGTGCAGACATTTTCCACATCCAACTAATTGCATCGGTATGTGTGTCAACACCAATTCAACATTGTTGTAGCATCTCATGGGGTAGGCATAAACATGGAAGTTGTGGGCTCACCGCTATAATCTATCACCCATTTAGCTACCCGATTTGGTGCACAGAATCGTCGCAGATCATGCGCAGTAATCTTCTCGTATACGGTCTCAAAGATGGGGGCCAAGGCCGCGCCCATAGTCCGGGTACCTCTTCCTCTTCTTCATGCGCCGCCTCTTTGCTACTATGATTCAAAATTGGTAATGTTTTTTAGTTTTAGGTTGGTCTAATGTACATAATTAATACATGACCTTGTTGTCATCCACTTGGAGCTTATACTCATGTTCCCGTATATGCTCGTTTGGTTCTTGCACTCTTATTTAGATAAGATAGTCTTGATCTATCATTTTAGCCGATTACCATGCTTTTAGTTTCTCAAAATGAATGCCTCTGTTACACTGATTCTTTTTGCTCTCTCTCTTGCTTGTTAGTTCCAATGGGACATGGTGTGTCTACATACCGGATCATTGGAATGACCAAACAGTATCTTTGGAATCTGATGCTCGAGTATGGTAATGTGCTGTCATACTTCCTGATTTCTTACACAGGGATCTAGCCCTAGGATATGTGCATGTTTGTTTTTCCCTAGAATCAACTATATGTTCATGTAAGGTAGACATGTTATGTTGGAGCTATAAATTACTTTTCCTGATCCTAAATTTGGCTTGCTGTAATCTACAATGTCCCAATATTTGTGATTTGTTCCCTGATTGTCACAGGTTTCTTAGCACAGTGTTGGAATCAAGTCGACTTTCACCAATTTCTTTTTGGTCACATTACAGAGTTGATGTAGGCATGTATAGGCGTGTAGGATGTTGTTTTATTAGGTGATGTGTTCTAAGTCCGGAACATCGGCCGATTATATAGAGTAAATCTGCATGATTTTCAAGCTATTGTGCTTAATGTCAGTTTTCCAAAGCTAATGTGCTACTCGGTTTCTACTTTGTTTGTATGTTGTTGTTTTGAATTTGTGGTGGGTTCTTACAACTGTATCATTGGTTTAAATTCTGCCACCTCCATAGCTTTAGATTGAATAGTTGATGTTGGACATGCTTATTTTGGTATTTGCTCTTATGCCGATGGTATTCATTTATATGCCTAACCTTTGATTACTATTTTGTTTGAGTTGTAGGAGAAGGCTCGCTAGTCTTCACAACACCAAGGCCGAGAGTACATCGACGACAAGATCAAGGCCACAAGCTGAAGTTCCCAAGAAGTTCGAGAGTATCATCGGAGTAGCTAGCGTTTATACTTGATGAGAGTTTTGTTTGTAGATTTGGGGTGTCCAAGATTTTTGGTTGAACTAGTAGTGATGTGAACTAGAGTGGAATTTCACGTGTTCAACTGCATCATTGTCATATTGTTGTAATGAATTGATTTGACATTTATTTAAATATTGTCATGCTTTTATCTCACGTTAGATTGTTATATTGGATATTAATTAATTAGCTATATGAAGAATCTGACAACTAGAGCCCAATTTCTACAGGAAACTGACAATTGAGACCCATTTGATAAAAAGGCCGAAATTCGAAAATGATTGGATTGTAAGAAGGCCAAGGCCTAGAAAATAAATAAGGCTGAAATATTACAAACTGCCAAAATTACTGGGCTGAGCCCATATAAGCGACCAAACTGGACTGGGCTGAATTTGATTTAAGACAGTTTAATTTCGTCATAATTTTGCCACGTAGGATCGGCCACGTAGGATCTGACTTGGCCAGGCTAGATGGCCCGTGACGATATTGGATCGTCATAGATGTTATGACGATCCAATATCGTCATAGACGGTTATGACGATTTTACCAAAAACGTCGTTATAGTTCATTTGCGACGCTCAGCTTTCGACGATCTCAAAATCGTCATAAAATCGTCATAAACAGACTACTATGACGATTTTGTGACGAAAATGGAGGGTCATATATAGCCAGATTTCTTGTAGTGATTGTTTCCTTGACGGGGAAGAAGTGAGCCACTTTAGAAAGCCTGTCAATGACAACAAAGATTGCATTGTTGCCCTTCTGCGACCTTGGAAAACCAGTGATGAAGTCCATCTCTACTTTCTCCCATTTCCATTCCGGGGGTTTCAATGGCTGTAGAAGACCGGAAGGTTTCGATGGATGCTTTAACTCTGCGGCAGACATCACACTCCGAGACATACTTGGCACAATATCGTTTCAAACCCGGCCACCAATATTGTGTTTTCAAGTCCATGTACATCTTTGTGCTGCCAGGGTGTATAGAAAGAACAGAATCATGCGCCTCCTTGAGAACTTGCTCTCTCAAACCCGGGTAGTTCGGAACAAACATCCGGTGTTCAAAGAAAAGCGTGCCTTGGTCATCGACGTGGAAGGACTCATACTTCGGAAGCTGCATGTTGGAGATGATCTTTTTGGTGTACGGATCGCCCAGTTGAATGGAGCGAACCTTTTCTTCCAAGAGAGGAGTAGCCAGAAGGTTCAGGAGATACCCTTGTTCCACAATTTCAAGGTTGAGCTGACGGAATTCCTCGCACAAGAGAGGCTGTTGTTCTTCCATCATGAGGTTGTTGACATAAGCTTTGCGGCTGAGAGCATCGGCCATGACGTTAGCTTTGCCCGGAGTGTAGTTGATGGTCAAATCGAAGTCATTGATTGCTTCAATCCACCTCCTCTGCCGAAGGTTGAGATCAGGCTGAGTGAAGATATACTTCAGACTCTTGTGATCAGAAAAGATTTCACAACGGTTGCCCAAGTAATGCCTCCATAATTTCAAAGCAAAAACAAGCTGCTGCGAGTTCGAGGTCATGTGTAGGATAGTTGATCTCATGCGTCTTCAATCGCCGAGAGGCATAAGCAACAACTTGTTTTTCTTGCATAAGGACCGCACCCAATCCTTGCAAAGAGGCGTCCAAGAATATTTGGAAAGGCTTAGATGTATCCGGAGGAACCAAGATCTGGTGGAAGTGAGCTTCTCTTTGAGTGTCTCAAAGCTTGCTTGACATGCAGGAGTCCAAAGGTATTTCTTGCCTTTCTTGAGGAGATCGGTAAGAGGCTTCGCTATCTTCGAAAAGTTCTGAATGAAGCGACGACAATAACTAGCCAAACCAAGGAAACTCCGCACTTCTTTGACATTAACAGGAGGAAGCCATTCAACAATTGTCTTTACAGTTTCCGGGTTGACTGCAATGCCCTTGGCAGAGATGACGTGACCAAGATAGGTTACTTGAGGCAGCCAAAACTCACACTTGGAGAACTTTGCATACAGGCGATTCTCACGAAGCTTGTTTAGGACACACTGAAGGTGTTCTTCATGTTCTTCCTTAGACTTAGAATAGACTAAGATGTCATCCAGATAGACCACAACGAACTTATCAAGATACTCCATGAAAACCGAGTTCATGAGCCTCGAGAAGGTGGCAGGTGTGTTGGTGAGACCGAAAGACATGACCGTGTACTCATACATGCCATAGCGGGTGGTGAAAGCTGTTTTAGGAACATCTTCCTTGCGAATCTTGATTTGATGATAACCACTTCTTAAGTCAAGCTTAGAGAATACCACAGCTCCAGCTAGCTGATCGAAGAGATCATTAATCCGCGGAAGGGGATATTTATTCTTGATGGTTTTAGCATTGAGAGCCCGATAGTCAACACAAAGTCTACAGTCATGTCTCGCTTCTTCACAAAGAGGGTTGGGCTACCCCACGAAGAAGTACTGTGTTGAATGAAACCCAACTTCTCTTGTTCATCAAGCTGACGTTTGAGTTCAGCCAACTCAGCAGGACCCATTTTATAAGGCCGCTTGGAGATAGGAGCGGTTCCAGGTTCAAGCTCAATTACAAACTCAACCTCACGATCCGGAGGCATACCCGACAACTCTTCAGAAAGACATCCGAACTCACAGACCACCGAACACTCAATAGCTTCCATAGCATCATCATTCGATCCGCCAAAGAGAAAAGCTGGATAGTAGGAGTCGCTTGGAGAATAGACTATATGGCCTTCGTGAATCTTCGTGAGAAATCGGCGCTCAGCACAATCAATCACAGCTGCATTTGCCGTCAACCAATCCATGCCCAAGATGACATCAATGTCAGAATTGCCCAGAACAATTAAGGACGGCGAGAACGAAGAGCCACCAATCTCAATTTGATTGCCATGGCTGATATGAGCAGCCCTCATGTTTGAACCAGGAGATTGTACCACCAGACGATGTGATAAGGTAACCATATCCAGATCATGCTCATGCGCAAACTTATGCGAAACAAAAGAATGCGGCACCGTAATCAAACAAAACTCGTGTAGGACCGAGTTAACGGGAAGCATACCCATCACAACCTGTGTGCATGCTCAGCTTGAGCGGCATTGACACAGTTGGCACGAGCTACAGTAGACCCGGGCTTGGTGTTGATGTTGAGAGCCCGAGGTGGTGGTGCACAAACCAAAGGAGAGCTTGCCGCAGATCTTGGGGGTGGTGGAGGAAGAGCTTTGTTTTTCATCAGACAGCCCAGCTTTTGATGCCCGGTTCTCCACAAGTGTAACAAGCACCGGTGGACGTGGAGCAACGTAGCTGGGACTCCGCCAGCGCCCAGGTAGTGGTGGTTGTAGCCCCGGGAGCAGCGTGAGGAAGTTTGGTGGCCTTGCCAGTAGCTTGAATGTCTTGGTGGAGCCGGAGCGGTGGGGTGTTAGGAACCCGCACGACGCTTAGAAGGAGTTGACATAGTGAAGAGCTTGCATCGCGGTTGTGTTTCTTTGACTCCTCAAACACTTGCCTACTTGCTTCTTCCTACAGTATCTTTGAAGTTCCAAAAGACGCCGGCCTTGTATGTGTGATTGCATATTTAATCGATGCATTGAGCCCTTGCGGAACCTCTTTGCTTCTTCTTGTCATCGAGATCTCATCGCCACCATAACGAGAAAGGTTCATGAAGTTCTGATGTAGGTATTGACATTATCATTGCCCGCTTGAGGTTGAGAAACACTTCCTTCATCCTCTCCATGACAATTTCTCGATGTCTTGCTCTTTGAAAGCTCCAGTGAACTGTCCCCAAGTAGGCTGAAAACCAATGCAGTTTGCCTTCAGGTAATTCTCCCACCAAAGAGCTGCATCTCCCTTCAGAAGGTGAGTGGCACACTTTACCCATTCTTGCTCAGGAACATCAAGAGTCACCAGTAGCCTTGACATCTCACGCAACCAATCATCAGCATCAACTGGTTGATCGGACACATCAAATTGGCGTGGGTTGAACTTCAGGAAGCTTTTGATGTCTCCTCGCTTGGGAGGTGGAGGTAGCGGAGCAAACTCATTCCTCGTGACACTTTCTTCAAAACGCTGTTGGTTCTGCTGCATTGCTGCCAAGGCATTGGCGATGCTTGACAACGCCCCCGCTCAGTTGTATGTCCTCATCGAGCGGCGTGGTGGTGCCATCCCGTGATTGATATAAAACACAAGTCAAGATTATAATGGAGAATAATAATAATCCAAAATAGTACCAAGATGGAATTAACCAAGATTAAAGGATACAATTTACTAAGATGATATTAAAATATCAGCAAAGTTCAAAGCACCTAGAAGATATTAAGCATATCGCACACGACTGAAAAGGAGTGTGGTACACAACTATCAAAGAAAAAATTTCCGCAAATTTCGGCATTAAAATACCAATAGATGCGCAAAATCACTTAACGAATCGAGATTAGTGACTCTACCAATTCAATATACAAGAGCGAATGATAAAAGTAGTGGTATGGTCGCGACTCCATCCCGCACTCAAATCATTACTCCGCACATGAATAAGTAGAACACGTATCCCAACACCTTCTTCTCAAGATGAACCTAAAGATTAGTAACTACGGAAACGAACACCCCAAACAAGATAACGTCGGATAACAAAGAGTAAGACATATCGCGGCGGTATACAACGAATCAGATAGATCGCGTCGGTTTGCATAAGCCTGTCGGTATGGAATGTACCAACAGTTGATAACCAAAAGGCCGATTGTGATAACAACTTGGATGCAACAGATAGACAAGGAATTACACACACACACATTCTATGGTACTACGGAAACCCAAAACACGTGAATCCTAGTTTGAATTTTAAGAAGAGGATTGAAAACGTTACACTTCCTTACCAGAAAAGGGTGGGTGGGTGGGTAAGAAGAAAAGTGGAAGCAGTCCTACTCGCGTTTTGTTTTTCCCTAGTATACATAGCTACCAAAATATTTGCTAGACTGACAACGACCATTTGGCTGAGACCACGAAGGCGGGATGGCTCGATACCAATTGTAACTACCTCGTGAATTACGCCCTAGTTACAAGCCCGGATGAGCGGAAATGGTTAAAATAATGCAGTGGGGCCCAAATGCCACTCACAGTAGACCTTTTCGGCCCCAACCATTTCCAAACATCGGGTCAAGAACGGGCGGCGTAATCGGCAGGCGAAGGGATCAACTACATACACAAATGAGTATGTATGCAAGCCACCATACAACAGTCCTCAGAGCCATTCCATCTAAAAGAAATAGAAATATTCCAACACCATACGGCAAGATCCAAATGTCCTAGATAGATATAATAGTTTAGGGTATCTCCTCATACATCAAACATCAGAGTATCAGGCGGAAGCGGAAAACAAGATCCGAGTACGGATAAGAAGCAAATCTGCATAAGATGCCCCATAAATAAATACATCCCGCCACGATCTCACGGATCCCCGTTCCCGGAATCTCTACACCGAATGATCGTTGTCCACATCGTCCGTCTCCTCCACCCAGTATCCATCTTGTGAGTGTACCTATTCATCTGAATCAAATAATTTATCGTGTGAGACCCTAGGGGTACTCAGCAAGTCTTTATGCCTCTAAAGGGGACACAACCTGGGGTGACACAACTGCAGCAAAAGATAATACCTAACAATTCTATAGATACTCGCTAACCATCCGCCTAACCAAAGATAGACGGATGTCCGTGAATTAATAACAACAATTATAACAGTAATATTAATAGATCCATCCTCCTCCTCGCTTACCAACGAAGAAGCGGACGAACACCCCCATCCGTTGGCAGTTTTATTATCCATTCCATGAGTGTTGCACTATTTACTAGTCAGTTAATTAGTCAAATTAAAAGCGGTACTTTAGTTATACTTGTCTATGATCGAGAAACTGTGCTCCAAGTCGTCCATAACCGCGGACACGGCTTTCAGAAATTTTTACCTAGGTGCACAAATAGCAACACACACTCGATCAACCTCGGAAAAACCAAATCAAAACCCAACGAGGCATTCACGACAAAGCGATCACAGGATTCAGAATTATTTCAGGGGGCCACCCCATTAAGCTACCCGCAACGAAACTGGCCGGCTCCGAGACGGACTCAAGGTTTGTGTGGACGGCTGTAAACGACTGGGAATCCGAAAGTGTGACTGGGCTTGTCGATACAGCGAAAACGTGTCACGGACCTAAGCGATACAGTGCTCCTCGCACAATCGTAAATAAAGCGAAGAAAGCATGGCATAAGTACAGGATAGTAATAAAGCCCCAAACTACTTGTGGCCCCAAGAAATAAGAATGAATCAAGCTCGCCGGGGGTCCCATAAGCCTCCCGGATGTGGATAGCGCGAATATTCAAGGAACATGAATCAAGTACTCGGGGTCCTACGGGACACAAGTGAGCATGAAAAACCTGTTGGAGATATGCCCAAGAGGCAATAATAAAGTGGTTATTATCATATCTTCACACTTATGATAAATGTTTACATACCATGCTATAATTGTATTAACCGGAAACATTAATACTTGTATGATTTGTAAACTAAAATAAGAGTCCCTAGTAAAGCCTCTTGTTAAACTAGCTTGTTGGTTAATATATGATCATGGTTTCCTGATCATGAACATTGAGATGTTATTAACAACAGGATCATATCATTAGGAGAATGATGTGATGGACATACTCCTATAGATAAGCGTAGCATAAAGATCAAGTCATTTCAATAGTTCAATTGCTATATGCTTTCTCGATACATAGTAACCTAATTCCTTCCGACCATGAGATCATGCATATCACCTTTTCCTGATGGATACTTTGATGTCATCAAACACCACACCGTAATGTGGTGGCTATAAAAGTGGCATTGAGTGTTCGTAAAGTATTGGTTGAAACACATGGATCAAGAGTGGGATTTGTCCATCCTCATGACGGATAGATATACTGGGCCCTCTCGGTGGAATGTCATCCAATTAGCTTGCAAGCATGTGACTTGGTCACAAGGGATCACATATCACGAACGAAAAGAGTACTTATCGATGAACGAGGTTGAACTAGGTATGCAGAGATCCAAGCGATCATAACCTCGGATAAGTAACATATCGTGAGACAAAGGGAAATTGGTATCGTATGTAAGTGGTTCATTCGATGCAAAGTAATCGTAGAAATATGTAGAGCCATATGAATTTCCATTCTATTGGTTATTGTTCGAGAAGTGTCTCGATCATGTCCGCATAATTCACGAACCGTAGGGAGACACACTTAAGGATTCGACGTTGTTTGAGTAGTTATGGTATTATGAGAAAGAGACCGAATGTTGTTCGAGTCTCGGATGGGATCCGGATATCACGAGGTGATCCGAATGGTCCGAGAATAAGATTCATATAAGGAAAGTCCGTTTAGGAGTTCGGGAATGATTCCTGTTTTCATCGGAATGTTCTAGAAGGTTCGGATTGTCCAAGACCGGGGAAGGGTACATGAATGTGTCATTGCTCATTGAATGATTGCATCATGTACTAAGTGTTCTTGCTGTCCCAAATAAAGGATTAAATTGAATCCTAAAACAGAAAAGTCAAATGTCCAGTTTGAAAGTCAAACGCCAAAACAAGAAACGTGGGAAACAAGCAAGAGGAGTTGGAACCAACCCGAGGAGGAGTTGGACTCCTCCAGCCGGCGCCAAGCCCTGGTCCGAGTTGGGAGGACTCCCTCCTCCTGGCCGCCAAGGACCCTCCCATATAAGGAGGGCAGGCTCTCCCATAGACACATAACTTTCTACTCTAGATCTCCGGTTTAGAGCTGTTTTGGTTTAGAGCTTCTAATTGCTTTAGCCACAGTTTAGAGCCTTCTAATTGGTTTAGAGCCTTCTAATTGGTGTGTCTAATTACTAGACCACTAATAGCCTCTCTCATAAGCTCCACCATACTACCGCTTAAGGCGAAGCCTGGGATCTCCCTCTACTTCCGGTACCACAGTCTTGGGAATCGCGAGGAGAGTGCTACAACCTCCATTTCTTTGGAACAAGGAGAGGAAGGTCTTCGTCGAGTACCAACGTGTGACCGATCAAGGAGCGCCGGAACGTGGCGGAAGGATCGCTCACGCGATCTTGAGATCGGAAGTGTATACTACATCACCCATGAGAATCTGCTCTCGTTAACCGCTTTGGAATCTTGAGGGTGAGTTCTCTATCGACTCGTTGCTACAATCTAGTAGATAGATCTTGGCTTGTTTGTTTGTATGCGATAGAAAATTTTGTTTTCCATGCTACGAACCCCTACAATTGGTATCGAGCCGTGTCTATATGTAGATCTGCACAGAGTAGAACACAATGGTCATTGTGGGCATTGATGCTTTTATTGTAGATTGCTTTTTGTGTACTTTGCATCTTGCGGTATGTTGGGATGAAGGCTCGGGCTAACCTTACATGACATCGTTCATGAGACTTGCTCCACGCTTGACATGCAACTTGTATTGCATAAGTGGCTTTATGGTGCATGTTTCTCCTAGCATAGTTAAGATCCAATTTACAACGGGTAATCAACAATGCTAGTATCAATGTTGTGGTTCTTGTTCGCAAGTTAGAACGACACTTATTAACAGCCCCAAGCCACGTAAAACATGCAAAGAAAGTAGAGGCGTCTAACTTTGTTTTGCGGTGTGTGCAGGATGTGATATGGCCATGATTGTGATTATATATGATGTATGCAATGTTCCTTATTGTAAGTCGGCAACCGCAGAGCCATATGGTTGTCTTTAATTTCTCTAAGACCAGCGTGTCTATTCAAAGTAGTTGTAATAGTTGAAGCCGGTGGGCGACAACCATGGAGAAGCGTCATTGACCTTGATGCAATGCTGATGATGGAGATCATGTTCGTGCTTGAAGATGGAGATCGGAAGCACAAAGACGAAAGGCCATATCATATCACATATTATGAATTGCATGTGATGTTAATCCTTTATGCATCTTGTATTGCTTAGTAGACGACGGTAGCATTATAAGATGATCCCTCATGCACATGAATTTCAAGTCATAAAGTGTTCACCCTTAGTTAGCACCGCTAAAGCTTGTTGTTTGAAGCACCACGGTGATCGGGTGTGTTAGATTCTACAAGTGTATACAACGTGAGCAAGCCGATTTGCTCATGCGGAAACTAAGGTTTGATCTTGAGCCTAGCATGTATGCATACATGGCCTCGTGAACACGGATTACCGAAAGGTAGAGCATGAGTCATATAGTAGATATGATGAACATGTTGATTGTCGCCATTGAAGCTATATCAACTCTCGTGATGATCGGTTTTGATGTGGTGGATTTGGTTCGTGTGATCACTAAAACAATGTGAGGGATATTGTTTTGAGTGGAGTTCACCTAGATTAATTTAATTATTAATTAGAACTCAATTTATCATAAACTAAATCAAAGTGAATTTGCATAGTTGTTGTAGTCATTGGCATCCGCTACCACCTTGCGCTTAGTTATAATTGAGATGATAGAACTATAGAATTACGGTTAGTTACTTAACCGGTATCGTATTGTTTTGAAGTGTTAATCTAAAAGTTTAAAAGTCCTATTGCAAACTTTCAAGTAAAGTTCAGTTACTCCATGAAGTTTAATAATTAGTATTAAATCAAGAGTAACAATTCCAAGTGTTAGTATATAAGTATCATGTTTGTCTCCATGATTCTTGATATTCAAAGGATTCTCCTAATATCAAGGTTATCTAAGGATCTGAAAGAGTTGTTTCAGAAACCATGATGTGTTGAAGATATTGTGATATCTGAAACGAAGTTTTGGTTGCAACATGATAGAGTATAATATGGCTAAAGTCATGTTCTCATATTTGATGAGAATTTGCGAAAGACACTTGTTGTCCTAATCCTCCAAAAGGTTTTGGATAACAACATTATACTCATAATTCATCGTTATAAGCTAATAGTAGCTTGATCATGGACGATTCCATGATAAGGATGAAAAATTGATGTAGGTAAAATGTTTACTACACTAAGAGATTGCTAAAGAAAGGAATTTGAAAGAACACCAAACATTTGATGATGGTGATCTACTTCAAGGTGCAAGTCCAAAGACATTGGTATTTAACTATACACGCTTTGGACTATGTGTCATATGTATGACTCCACTATTGATATTGATAGATTCTTTCAAATGAAAAGGAAATCGAAAGAGAATCTCATAAATATATGGCGTAAAAGAAAAGATTAGAATTGTTCAATTCAAGTATATAGATGATATACATGTTATGGCTATATTCTTTGCTTATTAAACAATGTGGTTCTTAAGTATTTGATATGAATTTGTTGGTATGAATTGTCATACAAAACAATGTAATTCATGAACTACAATGGCCTAAGTAATTAGCAAAAGAATATGTGATGATGTTCATCGAGAACAAATAAAGGGTTATTGTGTTGCTCGTTAAACATCAAAGCTTGCCTTCAAGATTTGTTTTATCGGTGTTATGAGAACAAAAGGGTTGTTCAAATAATTGTAATCCATAAAAGATGGATGATTCACAAATCTCGTTGGAAAAATCACATCCATAAAGCTAATGCTAAAGATGTCGAAAGACAAATTGATTGAAAAGATCACTAGGAAGTGACATCGCCGTTAAATTATATTGGAAAGAAAACATGAAGAAACTCCATATGTATGGAATTTTGGAGTCTTTTGATTTTGATCAAATGACGCCAGAAACTTTCCTAGAGATAATTAAAACTTCGTTCATAGGCCAAAAGGAACGAAAGACTAGCTTATTGGAATTTGTACATATTGTTGTACGAAGTCCATTATGTGTAGTCAAGAGCGATGGATTTCAACTTCATATGCTTTCTCAAAATTTGAGTGAATATATGAATATTTACTTAATAAAGATGAAGTGTGAAACATTTGAAAAGTTCAAGGACTTTCAAAATGAAGTGCAAAATCATTGTAACAAGAATATAAATAGTTTATGATAAGATCATAAAGGAAGATATTTGAGTTACAAGTTTAGCATAATACCTAAGATTTAAAGGAATCGTTAGTGATTTGCATTTTCCCAAACACCATAAGAGTATGGAGTGTTCGAGATATGTAATTAAACCATGTTTGACATGGTAAGATCGAAGTTGTAATTCATAAAACTGCCATTATATTTTAAAGATTAAAAGCTTTAGAGATTACCGTTTTTCCACTGAAAAGAGCTTCATCATAATCCGTTGAAATGACAACATATAAGGTTATGGTTTGGAATAAAACCCAAGTTGTCTTTTCTTAAACATTGGTATGCTATGCATAAGAAAGATGTGTGCAACCAAAGTCGGATGAACTCGTCTTTGTATAAACTTAAGTATTCCTCCATAAACAGGAGACAAAAGTGTTTGTTGCTTAGAACGTCAATTTTCTTTGAGAAGGAATTTTTCGTGAAAAGTTAAGTGGGAGGACAATAGAACTTTGATAAGGTTAAAAGAACCTTAGCTATATGTGCAAAGTTGCATACCAAAAAGTGTTTCGGAGGCAACAATGCTCATGGCTCACGTGCCTCAAAAGGTTGTGGTCACGGAGATCTAAGTTCCTATTGAAACAAGTAGATCGGGTAAACAATCAAATACCAAGATTTGAGGGTTGAATCATTATTTGAGAATAATGAACCGACTACATGCAAAGAAGCGATGATGGGCCCCGACTCAAATGGCTTGAAGCCATAAAATCCGTGATAGTTCCATACACGAGAAATCAAGTTTTGAACTTGAAGGACCCTCGAGAAAGGTGTAAGACCTTACAGTTGTGTTTGGATCTATAAATAAATAGACATGGATGTTGCACATCTATGAAATAGTCGACATGTTGGGAAAGAGTTCACAATAATGTTCAAAGGTTGACTATGACAAGATCGATCTTTCATAGTGATATTTAGTCTAGACGGATTAATGTAGCAACCACTACATATAATTTTGTTATATGGTAGTAGAATAAACAAAACAAGTTCTTCTAATAGAATCGCTACCTAGGACATGTGCATAACACGGTCCATAGGGTTTTGTTAATTCAAAGGATGCTAAAAGCATATGCAAACTTCAATGGTTGAAGTGAGCATCATGAGTTGGAATCTTCACTATGATGAAACCGTTAAAAGAGTTTAATTTCATCGAGACAATGAAGATGCTTGCTTGCAAGAAATTAAGTGGGAGCTAAGACATATTTCTAATACATTATGTGGAGGACATATTGTTGATTAGAAAAGATGTATCTTTATTAACACATATTAAGAATTTCATCCCGATGAAAGACTTAGGCAAAACCAAATATTAGGCATCAATAGATGCTAATATGGTTGTGCCGTAAGTACATAGACGAGATATTGAATGAGTTCAATATAGAAACTACAAGAGAGGTTCTTGTCGCACGTAAAGGATTGAATAAGTTCAATGTTGATGATATATTCAAGTGTATTGACATTTGGTAAGTGAAACAAATAATCAAGTATAGATTGATACTTGATGTATGAAATCACAAAGAGTATTTATATCAATCATATTGTGATATGTACAATCCAGATATGTCCTATGCTCTAAATGTTGTGAGCATATACCAGAATGATTTGTAAGATGATCATTGGACAATAGTAAGGATATTCTTATGATCTTTTGCAAGAACTAAGAGTATATTATTTGTAAAAGTGACAAATAGATAGTTAGTTCATTGTAAGAGTACTACATTGATACTAGCTTTGTCGCAAAGTACAAATTAAGTTTATCTCAATCTAAACTAAGGGTGGCACAATATAATGGAAAGTGAGTTCCATAATGGATTTGGATGAGTTCCAAAGTTAAGACATTGTGACATACTACAACAAAAGGCTAAGTATATGACGCTATTATAGCAAGAAAGAGGGCATTGTGTCAAGTAGTTTGTTATCAAACTAGGTGTAGTTCACAGAGGATAATACTATGAAGATATATTGTGCGACAATATTATCAACATGTTTTAACCCCAAAGAACTAAAGGTCACACGAAAGACCAAATTTATACAAAGCCATCTCATTAGAGAATGAGTGATGCGTGAAGACGCAAAGACATGCAATTACACACACTGGAAGTGTCGATCCGGAGATCGAGTTGACCACTAGCAATCGTGTACATACAACAATCGTAAAGCCATAGGTGTTGAATACACAAGGGTTTGAAACTAGATTATTGACTCTAGTGCAAGTGGGAGACTGTTGGAGATATGCCCAAGAGGCAATAATAAAGTGGTTATTATCATATCTTCACACTTATGATAAATGTTTACATACCATGCTATAATTGTATTAACCGAAACATTAATACTTGTATGATTTGTAAACTAAAATAAGAGTCCCTAGTAAAGCCTCTTGTTAAACTAGCTTGTTGGTTAATATATGATCATGGTTTCACGATCATGAACATTGAGATGTTATTAACAATGGATCATATCATTAGGAGAATGATGTGATGGACATACTCCTATAGATAAGCGTAGCATAAAGATCAAGTCATTTCAATAGTTCAATTGCTATATGCTTTCTGATACATAGTAACCTAATTCCTTCGACCATGAGATCATGCATATCACCTTTTCCGGATGGATACTGTGATGTCATCAAACACCACACCGTAACGGGGTGGCTATAAAAGTGGCATTGAGTGTTCAGAAAGTATTGGTTGAAACACATGGATCAAGAGTGGATTTGTCCATCCTCATGACGGATAGATATACTGGGCCCTCTCGGTGGAATGTCATCCAATTAGCTTGCAAGCATGTGACTTGGTCACAAGGGATCACATATCACGAACGAGAAAAGAGTACTTATCGATGAACGAGGTTGAACTAGGTATGCGGAGATACCGCGATCATAACCTCGGATAAGTAACATATCGTGAGACAAAGGGAAATTGGTATCGTATGTAAGTGGTTCATTCGATCGCAAAGTAATCGTGAGAAATATGTGGAGCCATATGAATTTCCGATTCCTCTATTGGTTATTGTTCGAGAAGTGTCTCGATCATGTCCGCATAATTCACGAACCGTAGGGAGACACACTTAAGGATTCGACGTTGTTTGAGTAGTTATGGTATTATGAGAAAGAGACCAATGTTGTTCGAGTCTCGGATGGGATCCGGATATCACGAGGTGATCCGGAATGGTCCGGAGAATAAGATTCATATAAGGAAAGTCCCGCTTTGAGTTCGGGAATGATTAGGTGTTTTCATCGAATGTTCTAGAAGGTTCCGGATTGTCAAGACTCCGGGGAAGGGTACATGAATGTGTCATTGCTCATTGAATGATTGCATCATGTACTAAGTGTTCTTGCTGTCCCAAATAAAGGATTAAATTGAATCCTAAAACAGAAAAGTCAAATGTCCATTTGAAAGTCAACCGCCAAAACAAGAAACGTGGGAAACAAGCAAGAGGAGTTGGAACCAACTGGAGGAGGAGTTGGACTCTCCTCCGGCGCAAGCCTGGTCCGAGTTGGGGAGGGACTCCTCCCCTCCTGGCCAAGGACCCCCTCCCATATAAGGAGGGCGGGCTCCTCCAGACACATAACTTTCTACTCTAGATCTCCGGTTTAGAGCTGTTTTGGTTTAGAGCTTCTAATTGCTTTAGCCAACAGTTTAGAGCCTTCTAATTGGTTTAGAGCCTTCTAATTGGTGTGTCTAATTACTAGACCACTAATAGCCTCTCTCATAAGCTCCACCATACTGCACTGGCTTAAAGAAGCCTCAGGATCTCCTCTACTTAGGTACCACGTTGTCTTCTTGGGAATCGCGAGGAGAGTGCTACAACCTCCGCTCTTTGGAACAAGGAGAGGAAGGTCTTCGTGAAGTAACGCATGTGACCGATCATGAGCGCTTAGGAACGTGGCGCCTAAGGATCGTCTACGCGATCTTGAGATCGGAAGTGTACGACTACATCACCCATGAGAATCTGCTCTCGTTAACCGCTTTGGAATCTTCGAGGGTGAGTTCCTCTATCGACTCGTTGCTACAATCTAGTAGATAGATCTTGGCTTGTTTGTTTGTATGCGATAGAAAATTTTTGTTTTCCATGCTACGAACCCCTACAAAACCAAATAGCAGATATTGCTCACCGGTGCCACTTTCATTAGTTATCCCATTACTACTCAGATTAAGTTGTTTAGGGTATCTCCTCATACATCAAACATCAGAGTATCAGGCGGAAGCGGAAAACAAGATCCGAGTACGGATAAGAAGCAAATCGGCATAAGATGCCCCATAAATAAACACATCCCGCCCACAGATCTCACGGATCCCCGTTCCCGGAATCTCTACACCGAATGATCGTTGTCCACATCGTCTCCTCCACCCAAGATCCATCTTGTGAGTGTACTGCTCATCTGAATCAAATAATTTATCGTGTGAGACCCTAGGGTACTCAAAGAAGTCTTTATGCCTCTAAAGGGGACACAACCGGGTGACGCAATTGCAGCAAAAGATAATACCTAACAATTCTATAGATATCGCTAACCATCCGCCTAACCAAAGATAGGCGGATGTCCGTGAATTAATAACAAAGCTATAATAAAGAATATTAACAGATCCATCCTCCTCCTCGCTACCAACGAGGAAGCGGATGAACACCCCCATCTGCTGGCGTTTTATTATCCATTCCATGAGTGTTGCACTATTTACTAGTTAGTTACTTAGTCAAATTAAAAGCGGTACTTTAGTTATACTTGTCTATGATCGAGAACTGCTCCAAGTCGTCCATAACCGCGACACGGCTTCAGAAAGTTTTACCTCTAGGGTGCACAAATAGCAACACACCGATCAACCTCGGAAAACCAAATCAAAACCCAACGAAGCATTCACGACAAAGCGATCACAGATTCGAATTATTTCAGGGCCACCCCATTGCTACCCAACGAAATCGCTCGGCCAGACGGACTCAAGGTTTAATGGACGGTCAGAACGATCGGGAACCCGAAGTGTGACTGGCTTGTCGACATAAATAAAACGTGTCACGACCTAACAAGACAGTGCTCCTCGCACAATCGTAAATAAAGCAAGAAAGCATGGCATAAGCAGGATAGTAATAAAGCCCCAAACTACTTGTGGCCCCAAGAAATAAGAATGAATCAAGCTCGCCTGGGGTCCCATAAGCCTCCGGATGTGGATAGCGTGAATATTCAAGGAACATGAATCAAGTACTGGGGTCCCACGGACACAAGTGAGCATGAAAACCAAATAGCAGATATTGCTCACCGTGCCACTTTCATTAGTTATCCCATTACTACTCAAAGTTAAGTTGTTTAGGTACCTCGTTATCCATCGACACTCACATACCCTACACATGTCGTTCTACGACCCGCATGGCTCAAACAACTCTGTAGTAATGGCTCATGGGATGGAGGAGCAAGCTTTGGGGGTTTAAAAGTAAAGGCTATGCAAGACTTGGGATTCAGTTTAATGCAATCGCGACTCAATGATGCAAGAATAAGATAGAGGCAATAGGTACTATATGTATGCGAGCATGTGGTAGTGCTTGCATGGCACTCGATTGAAGAGAGAAGGATCCGGTAGTGCTCGGTTTCTTGATATATCCCCGCCGCCTATTCGAAGAAGAACCAAACAAACAAGGGCCAACATAAATAAAGTGCACAAGCATATGAATAAAATGCGACAAGCAAACAATCATTCCATGATGAATGATGCACAATTTGCATGGCAATTAAAGTAGCATGGCATGGGTGAGGTGTGGAATACAAGAAATAAGCATTTTATTGAGTTTGGGTCACATTTTATACTCCAATAAGTTGCTGTATACTTTATATTTATATGATGCATGCTGCAATTCAGATCATGGAATGCATAAACAGAAAGGTCTCGTCGAGCTGATCGATTTAGACATATCATTTGTCAAATTTGGAGTTATAAAACAAAAGTTATTAATTAATTAAGGCAAAAGGGCATTTTATTGTAATTTTAATCAACTTGAACTTTTAAGTGTTCAAAATATATTTTGGATGGAAGATTTGAATTCCTCACATTTTCTGATTTCAAAACATATATTATTTGTATTATTTGGATTTATATTTCAAAAGATATTTGAAAACAGATTTAAATTTGAATTTAAAACATTTTGAAAAGTTTAAATTAAAACAGAAAACCGGAAAACGTTTTACACTCAGGCAATCCTAGCCACAAACAATGATAGGTGGGCCATCTGCTGACTGGACGACGCAGCGCGCAGAAAAGCTTTTCTCACCGCGGGGCTTCCTAGCCACAGAGGGTGACAGATGGGCCCGGGCTGACCTGGCGAGAAACGACGCGGAGATACATTTCTCACCGCGAGCCGAGCTAGCTCATCTTGGTGACAGTGGGGCCGCGGGGTTTGGCGGTCCACGCGACGCCACCGGGACGCGACACGTGGTGGATCCGGAGGAGCGCGGGTTGAGGCGGTGAAACTTGGGGATGTTCTTAAGCTAACGGAGAGAGGTCGGTGGGGCTTGTCTGCTGGTTTAGCGAAAAAGATGCGGGGTTAAGTGCAAAGGCGCCAGATGTGGATCTTCTCCGCGCCTGCGGACGGATCGGTGATCGATCGCGCAGAGTGGGGATTCGATCCGGGACGCAAAGCGTCTTTGAGGGTCGAGCAGCCACGGTAGGTGAGGGGAGGTTGCTAGGAGAGGGATGGAGGCTAGATGAGGCTCTTCGCGACGCGACGACGCAGAGGCCGCACGTGCACGCGACGCACCGAGAGCGCTCGACGGTTGGTCCGGCGAGAACAGGGAGCCACGGCGAGGACGGAGGTGTTAGGGAGGAGGAGAAGCTCACCGGGAGGTTGTTGGTGCGGTCGGATAGGGCAGAGGAGCAGTGGGTCGACGACGAGGCTGGCGGTCCGGCGATCTAGGGTTTCGGCTAGTGGTGATGGTCCTGGCGAGCCTGGGGTTCTTCTCCTCCTCGCTGGCGCGGTCCAGGCTGAAGCAGGGGTACTCCTCGGTCTTCCTCGACACCCCGAGCACCTCGCCACCGGCTGCAAGAGGGAGGAACGGTGGAGACCGACGGTGGCCGGCGATGGGGTAGGTGGTTGTAGGGGAAGGCAGGGAGAAAGGGGAGCGGCCTGGGGAGATCTGGGAGAGGCCAGAGGAGGCGTGTGGTAGGAAATAAAGCAGAGAGGGAGAGGGAGGTGTCGTGGGGGAGTGGTTAGGGATAGAGGTGGCTTCGGCCACCTTTTCCCTCCTCCCTTCACGTGCTCGAGCTGGCTCGGTGGGGCTGGTCCAGGCAGGCAGGGCAGGTGATCGGGGACGTCCAGGTGGGGCAGGGTGAGGCCAAGGAGGTAGGCTCGGTGTAGGACACGCTTGGCAGAGAGAAAGAAAGGAGAGAGGAGAGGGGAGGCTCGGGCTCGGGTGAGCTAGGCTCGGTTAGGGTTTGGCTAGGAGGAGTAGTAGCTCGGTTTAGGGCTGGTGATAGGGTTGGGGTAGGAGGGTAGCTCGGCCAGGGGGAGTAGGGTGGCTAGGTGGGGCCTGCATGGTAGGGAGAGGGGCATATGGGGGTAGATCATGGTGGTGGTAGGGTTAGACATGGAAAAAGAGAGAGGGGGGGTTTAGGGTTAGAGAAAGAAAAGAGAGAGAGAGAGAGCTTTGGTATGCATGATCAAGAGAGAGAAAAGATGGGCATGGGGATGGTCTTGCATGGCACTACACAAAAGAGGTGGATGAGGTTTGATGGCACAAGGCAAGAAACAAAGCAAGGTAGAAAAGATTGAGAGAAAGAGAGAGATGAGAAGATGATCCACTCAAAAACAAATAAAACCAAAAGAGGACAAAAGATGGTGATGGTTGCATGGCCCATGCAAAATATTTAATGCCATGTTTATTCTTGTGAGAACAATAATATTAACATGGCATTATTCTTATGCATTCCCAAAAGTGGATTAAAGCCAAGCAAAAGAATTTAAAGGAAAGTTCCAGATGGAGTAGATGGATATGATCACATTTGATTATAATTGGGACTTGCTAGTGTGTATATTCCACTAGATGTTTAATAGTCCCAAAAATATCCCAACATGAGCATAAATCCATGATAATCCATATGAAAGCTAGGAAAAAGGAGCACTACTCATAATGCATGCAAAGGTGGCTCCACATATCAATAATGTGAAAACAACATGATGCTAAGATGAGAGCATGTGGAGATAGAATTGGATCCATCCCAACCCACATGAGCTAGAGGTAAAACCCAATAAAGTGCAAAGCTCATATTTAGTTGGATGGTGGAATTATAAGGTGGTGGCAGAGAAAGGTGATGGAGTTGAATAAAAGATATGCCCCCAACTCAACTTGGGAATTTAAACAATATATCAATAACCAAATACAATATCAAAAGGCAAATATAATTAATAATGCATATGAGAGAAGAACCAAAACAAAAAGGGTTTTATATGATGCTCAAATGCAAGGTGGCATGATGACATGAGCATGATATGATTATGATGCAACAATTATATGTATGAAGTAGCCATTATATTACTAGACCAAGTAGCATTACAATTGTTAGACAATTGGGATGCTACAGCCTCCCTACTCGCCCCAATCAAACGGGGTTGCCGAGAGGAAAAACCGCACGCTGACTGACTTGGTGAATTCCATGTTAGCCACTGCTGGTTTATCAAAGGCATGGTGGGGGGAGGCTTTGTTGACTTCATGTCATGTCCTGAATAGAGTTCCTAACAAGAATAAAGAAAAGACCCCTTATGAGGAGTGGGTTGGGAGAAAACCATCACTTTCAGATCTGCGTGCATTTGGGGTGTTTGGCGAAGGTCAACATACCGATTCCCAAGAAACGCAAGCTTGGACCCAAGACAGTGGATTGTATCTTTCTAGGATATGCTCCACGGAGTGTAGGCTATAGATTTCTAGTGGTTAAATCTGAGGTACCTGATATGCATGTTGATACTATAATGGAATCTCGTGATGCAATATTCTTTGAGAATATTTTTCCTATGAAAGATATGCATAGCATTGGTAGGATTTCTTCTGAAATACTTCCTGAATCTAGTGCATCTATTGATAATTCTAAACAACCACATGAGGAATTTCTTGAGAAGGATGACAATGAACCTCTCACGAGGAGTAAGAGACAGAGGGTTGCAAAATCCTTTGGCAATAATTTCATCGTGTACCTTGTGGATGATACTCCCAGATCCATTACTGAGGCATATGCATCTCCTGATGCAGATGATTGGAAAGAAGCTGCCCAAAATGAGATGGACTCGATTCTTTCTAATGGAACTTGGGAATTATCAGAACGACCCTATGGTTGTAAACCTGTGGGATGTAAGTGGGTGTTCAAGAAGAAGCTAAGGCCTGATGGTACTATTGAGAAGTACAAGGCACGACTTGTAGCTAAGGGCTACACACAGAAAGAAGGCGAAGATTACTTTGACACCTATTCACCTGTCGCTAGACTGACCACCATTCTAGTACTCATCACCCTCGCCTCTTATGGTCTTCTCGTTCATCAAATGGACGTGAAGACACTTTCCTTAATGGAGAGTTGGAAGAGGAGATCTATATGGATCACCGGATGGGTTTGTGGTAAAAGGTGAAGATACAAAGGTGTGTAAGTTATTGAAATCTTTATATGGCCTGAAACAAGCACCTAAGCAATGGCATGAGAAGTTTGGAGAACTCTACTTCTATGGCTTTGTCATTAATGAGGTCGATAGGTGTGTTTACTATCGCCATGGTGGGCGATAGCGTTATATTATGTTTGCGTGGATGACATTCGATCTTTGGTACAAACATGAAAGTGATAATGAAGTCAAGTCTTTCTGTCAAAGAGTTTTGATATGAAAGATCTGGAGAGGGATGTCATTCAACATCAAGCTTATTAAGAACGAGAATGGGATTACTTTAACGCAATCTCATTATGTTGAGAAGGTTTTGAGCCGATTTGGCTTTAATGATGGCAAGACTTCTCCAACACCTTATGATCCCGATTTGACATTACGAAGAATAAGAAGGAACCAACAGATCAGCTGAAATATTCACAAGTTGTTGGTTCTCTCATGTACTTAGCAAGCGCTATAAGACCCGATATCTCTTTTGCTGTAAGCAAGTTGAGTAGGTTCATGTCTAACCCGGGTATTGATCATTGGCATGCACTTGAAAGGGTCATGCGCTATCTATGTGGTACAATGAGCTATGGGATTCACTATTCAGGGAATCTGCGTGCTTGAAGGATATAGTGATTCGAATTGGATCTCTGACGTTGATGAACTCTACGCCACGAGAGGGTATGTGTTTACCCTTGGAGGTGGCGCAGTGTCATGGAGGTCTCGTAGACAAACCATATTGACGAGGTCAACTATGGAAGCAGAACTTACTGCTTTAGACACAGCCACTGTTGAGTCAGAATGGCTGCGTGAGCTCTTGATGGACTTGCCTGTGGTTGAGAAACCTGTGCCGGCAATCCTTTTGAATTGTGACAACCAAAGCTATTGTCAAAGTGAACAATTCTAAGGATAACGAAGTCATCAAGACACGTGAAAAGACGTTTGAAATCACTGTGAAATTGAGAAACTCGAGTAATAACTTTTACGATATTCAAATGACAAAAAACTCGAGATCCCTTTACAAAGGGACTATCACGAAATGTGATAGAAAGTGCATCGAGGAGATGGGGTTGAGACCCATGGATGTCACACCTTAGTGGTAACTCAACCTATGTGATCGGAGATCCCGTGAATTAGGACCAGGAAGAACAAGCTAGTGGTTTGTGAGGAGAGTATTTTGTAACCCTCTATGTGAAGATGCATGACTCTCATAATCAGTAAGGCAGGTTGGCAACATGTCTTAATGTGTTTCGCTGGCTTTAATTAGTAAAGATGCCGGCCCTACCGGAATTCTTGAAAGAACACACCTATATGAGCTCGATCAGAACGTCGCGGTCTATGAGATCTGGGTGATCTCTAGTAAACTCATGAAGAGACCAGGAGTATGACGATATGCTCCAACCGGGGTAGGCTAATGACAGCCAAGTACTAGTTATGATTTTGAGCGAAATCTATTGGCACCAAACTTGCAATTCAAGGTTCGCCCATTGTTCAAGTTGTTGATAGACGTAGTTCAAGATTCTAGGTGGAAGTTCAACTTAATCTCTGCTGAAACCGGTATATAAACAAGTAGCAAGGATTGGCAAATCTTCAAATGGACATTTGAGATCTGGTGGGGGATTGTTAGAAATAATGGGGCTAATCCATTTAGGCCCATGAGTATTTCAGATTTTCCCTAAATCTCAAAGCCCAAATTTGTGGTAGCCCATATGTGTTTGGGCCCATGTTTGTGGCAGCTCACATGGGAGTGGAGTGGGAGCTAAAGTTTAGTCCCACATGGAAAGTTGGAGGAGAGTTGCACCACCTTATAAGGTGGAGTGTTGCACCACTTTGTAAGTGAGTGGGAATAAGAGAGATACACACGCTTCCTCCTCCGACGCCGCCGCACGCCGCCTCGTCTCACGCCACGACAGCTGCTGCTGGTTGCGGGTTGCGGGTTGCGGAATCTCGCCGAGCCGAGCTTTATTTTGCTGCTCAGAAAATTGACAGACGTGTCAAGCAGTCGGCTTATTCGGTCGCTCCGGATCGTGGGCTATCAGAATCGACCGAACGTGCGTAACGTGGACTCGCCCACGTTGCCTCCGTTAGGGTTTCGAGCCGCCTATATAAAGTCCTGCCGCTACCAATCAAAATCAATCTAGGGTTTTGCCATCCTCTCTACTTGCGCCGTCACCGTAGTCTACTTCATCCGCTTGCCGTGCCACCGGTCGGGTGAGCAGTCTCGAACCACTCGCCTTGTGATCCTGCACGGAGAGGCGAATAAGGTTTTGGAAGCGCTCATGATCGCCGAAGTTCTCCATCACGGTCGTCTTCCATCCAAGTCAGGTGGTCTACCGCCGTCTTCGCCCCCATCTCCTGCGATCACTCTTCCCCAAAGTTTCTACTACGACAACCGAACGGTACGTGCTACGTGATCCTGTTTGGTTATTCATCATGTTCTGCGAGTACATGTTAGGCTGCTGTTTGTTTCCGATCATCCTGTTGTTTAGTACATCTAGTATGTTCGAGTTACATGAGCTAGTAGATGGTTTTGTCATGATTTATATTCTGGAATTAATCGTGGAAATTATGCCTAATAATCCAACAAATGTAACCTCAACATTTCACAAACTTGACATGGTTATGTGTGCTTGTTTTGCTCATTTTATACTATAAGGTGGCTTCAAGCAACACAAGTAACATGTGACGTCAATTTGACAGGTCACCACTGGGGCCAATACTGGAATGTAGAACTAGGAAATATTCATAAATTGTGATATCTCTGGAAAAAGGAGACTGCTTAGCACATGTTCCTTGAGCTGTGCAGTCCTTTCATTAGATTCCCTTTTTGTCTTGTGCATGGTATAGATTTTTCAAGTAGAAACATCTCCTCTTTTATCAAGAACAAGCAACCAAAGGTTGCCTGTCATTTTCTTTAAGATTGGAAGCAGAACATATACAAGATGGGTCTCTTACATGTGGTCATGCCACCTAACAACTGGAACTCACTGCTACCCGCCGTACGCCTAGCCTACTCCCAGCAGCCTAACTCGTCTACCACTTGTTGTGCCACTTGGATCATGGTGCTGCTCTTGCTCTCCAATGTCCTTGCATTGCGTTCCATCCAGATGTTCCACATCTGTTTTGATTACAGGGTAGTTAGAATTTAAGCTGAGTTTGAAACTGAACAAAAAATATAACTTTTATATCCAAAATTATAAATTTGACATCATGTTCTACTTTTTCAGAAGGATGTGCTATTTTGGACTTTTCAAGGATGCTTTTGAAGATGGGTCTCTTACAAATGTTGAAGACAGATAGCTGGTCAGGTTGCCACTAGCTTGCTGTCAGTTGCTGCAATCTTGCATCAATTTTAGTGTTAGATACGTTCGTATCTAGACAAATTTGAGTCAAGTAATATGAGTCAGAGGAAGTACTTGATTTACAAGCCAGTTTAACATTCAGCTTTATCCCTATGATCAAGTATATATGATCTACAAAATGCTGGTTACAGCCTGTAATCTCACATTGTGGGTCTCTTATGACCTTATGGATGCTTTAATTTACAAAGTGGGTTTTCCTGACCATGGTCCATGTGAAAGATGTTTCCGTATGTAGATCTACTATCTTGGGTCTGCAAATGATAGTGAGAGAGACGTGACCGCCCTTCGATCTAGAAGTCACACAATAGCCTCTTCATGTATCTCCTATACGTGTGCTGGCGGGCTCTACCCATGTATTTGTGTGGGGGTGGGGGTTACATCATGGTCATGTAAATTATAGGCCAGGTAAATTATGGACACGAACCACTAAGATACAAATACAAGTTGACTTAAGCTACATCGACGGACGAGCCTCCCCATGGGTCCACCCTACACATACGTGCCTCCCTATTGGTCCACGTGGCGGGTTCAGGGGTACCTATGTCCCAAAAATCCACTCTCGTAAGATCACATGTTGGCCTAATAATTTCTACAGTACAATGTGATATGCCAATTGAAGCCAGGATGAATGGGGGCGGCCTCCAGCGTGAGATCCCCTGACCCATGTGTTGTATTGCTAGGGTGGTAGGTCTAAAATTTTTTAGTTGTTTGTGGTTAATTCTTCAACTTCTTAATACTACCTAAATAACACATATACAAATGCAACTTATGAAATGAGTTCACTATTTCTTGTTTATTCTTGGCTTGGAAGTTTTTCCTGAAAGTTTGACTATCTAAGTGATATCAGAAGGTTCAAGACACAAACTAGGGAGAGTTTGTACAAAAATCTAAAAATTAAACAAAAGTTGTAATTATTTAGCATTTTGTATGGCAACTCATTTTGAGAATTTTGCATAGGTCATTGATAGTCATATCTCTTATGAAATTTCACGACGGTATATTTCTACCAAAAATCTAGACACATAATATTTTTATTATTATTTTCAAATGTACATTCATATGTACTCGGATACTATTATTTTGTTATTTTATTTTCTTAAAGTTCAAATTTGAGAAAATTTCTCTATTTGTTTGAAAATTCATTCTATAATGTCGTTGTAATTTTTAAATTCTATTTTTGATACCTGAGATTTTTTGAAATTTTTGAATCTTTAAGTTTGTGAGAATTTTCCAAAAGTTTATAAAAAACGGAACCATGGTTTTAACTTTTGGTAAGAGGATTGTAAGATATACACTAGAACCACACCTGATTAGGATATTTCTTCGAGCATATATTTTAGAGATCTCTATCTTGATATTTAATGATATTAAAATATATACGTTGACATACATACATAGACAAACACTTATGCATTTGCTACATAATTTATTCTAATATGGATAATTAATTAAAGGGAAAATTAATTACAACATATAAATTAAATTTAAAACAACCAAACCATCTAGGGATACATTACAACTTAATAACAAAGAATGCTATGACTAACTCACAAACATTGTTATATGGTTAATTATGTCATCTAACTAAATAATTTGTTGTTAATGCTAGTGTAGGAAACATAACTTTAAATAAGTATAACTATTTAGTATAAAACATATTTGTTTAGTCATGTGTGCTAGCCTAGTACGGCAAAATCATACGCCAATAATAGGGTAGTAAACTTACTATTTTCTAAAAACAAACAAAGCTTGCAAAGGAAATGGCATCAAGAGACAAGCGATGCACAACTAAGAAGAAGAGGATGAAACAAGTAATCCACGGACAAGGATATGTGCCATCCAAATTCATCTAACGGATAAGGCCCACGTCCCATGCATGGCATGCCACACGGTAACACGCCCCATCATATCCGTCATCCAAATTCATCCAACGGACAACAGACTCAACAACCCTAAATCCAAACTTTATGGAGAGAAATGACTAAGTTTCTACTCTGGAATGCTTGTTTCAGTTGTAGCATTTGTTGGTGTAGATTTTGTATGTGAAAATCTTCTCGGTACAAACATATATGCCTGTTGTGTGTATTTTTAAATGACTAGAAGCTTGTTGTTTGTATTGTTTAGTGTCAACATTTTTGTTTTGTTGCTTTTGGATGGATGCCTGAGACGTAAGTTTGGGAGATTTTTTTTTGCGTTGGGTCAATTATGTTCGTTGGATGAAGTGTGAATGACAAATTTAATGGCATATTACCTAATCCCAGTCCGTAATCCATGATTTGGAATATGAGTTCGGAAAGTTATGAGGATGCAACATCAATCCAAGTTAACTCTCTTGTTATCAAGATAGGTGTACACATAATGTCTCCTCGAGTCTTTTAAAGTTCATTTTTTATTGCAAAATAGATCTTAGACCGATCAAGCCAGCATTACATAGACACTTGAAAAATAAACAAAATACATTGAGATATCTGAGGGGTTGATCCTCTCCTTCTGAAGGAGCCGATGTCGTGTTGACCAATCTATTTAATGCACAAATATTTGATGAAATATACTAATGATTTTTTTTCTAAAATATTAGATAAACGCATATCTAGACAAAGAGAGAGTCGGTTCATTTGGGACGAAGAGAGAAGTTTGGATTTCACGAAAAGTTAGTAATTAAATGGCATGTATTTGTGCGCATCTCTACAACCTAGTAAGTGAGAGTCACAAATAAGAGTAGCTCGGCTCCTAAGGTGTCAAATGGGATCCCGCACAATTAGCGGAGCTAGGGCCTGGCGACCCCGGTCAGTTGCCCTGGCTGCTCCGGTCACTCTCCACTAAATAATGATGTCACACGGTGATTAGTATCATGCTTTGATGGGCAAACACGAGGCAACATCACACTCAATGAACCTTGCCCAGGCTCCTTGAGCGGGCTGGCTCTGCCACTGATCCCGCAAAATCCCACATTTAGTTCATTTGTTAATTCTAGTTTAAAATTTTGCTCAAAATCTGAACTAGATTGTATCAAATGAACTAAAGGTAAAACTTTGGTGAGATCCCACTTAAGGGCTTGTTTGATTCATAAAGAAACAATCCCCATGTGGAACAAACCACCCGAGGGATTGGATGATCCTCTTGTGTCACCTAGATCCCATTAATCCCTTCCTGTAGCCCCCGATAATACCTGCACGATTTTCACCTATTCGTTTACTCCCCATGGAAACTACAGCTAAGACACCGACGTACTAAACAAACAATCAAAAAATCAGGAAGAATATACCAATGAACTCCCCATGGAAACTGCAGCAGCATCTGCGTGAGTCTAGGAGCACCAGTCTCCTCTAGTTGCCTGTCGAGCCGACGTCCCCCGCCTGCACGCGTCGTCGACCACTCCATGCTTGTCGCCGTCCTTCATTCGACGCCGACGCCGTCTCGGAATCGGGAAAGAGAAAATGCCCGTGGAGCTGACATCCACTTCATGCCCGCCGCCGCCCATCCATGCCCGCCGCCGTCCTTCCATCGACACCGGCGCCGCCTCGAAATCGGGCGAGAGAAAAAAGAGTGATATGCCTCTTTTTCGACTGTACCGTTTTCGGACAAGCACTCGGGAATAGTTCCACTAGATGGGACTCGGTGTTTTTTCCCCCGCAATTTTGACGGGCTTAGGGAGGTTTAGGCCAGGGAGGAATCTCGGCCGAGTTTAAATGAACACGTTATTTAGCTTTGTTCGGGATTGATTTCTTGGCTAGACCGATTCCGGCTCACCCACGGGAATGAGTCCAAATCCCGGCCGTTGCGGGAATAATCGAACAAGCCTAAGAGCATCTCCACTCGCCTACCTAGGAGGCCGATCCGGACGCCGAAATTACATCCGGACACCGAAAAATCGGTCCAGTCGCGTACCCAGCAACCTGTTTTCGTCCGGATTTGGGCGAATAATGACCCACAAGTATAGGGGGTGTATCGTAGTACTTCCGATAAATAGGAGTGTCGATCCCAACGAGGAGCAGAAGGTGCTGAACAGTGGTATGGAGCAGGAAATCCCTGTGAATACTTAGAAAATGGATTTTTAGTGGTTTTCTGATAAGGCAACAAAACAAAGAGCAAGTAATAAAGACAACAAACAAACGGAGCAAGTGGCCCAATCCTTTGTTAGCAAAGGACAAGTCGGGTAAATACTTATAAGGACCAAACATTCTCGAGGACACATGGAAATTCTGTCAAGTGCTTTCGCTTCAAATAGCTGAGTACTCTTCTCCGGCGCTAAGTGTTGTGTGGGTGAACATGTGCTAATGTACCGACCTTACTTGGACTAATACATACTTGTGATTAAACCCCCTGCAAACATCCATAACTACAGGAAATTAATTAAGATATAAACCTAACCACAACCTTAAACTCTGAGATCCTACGCTCCCTTGTGCAAAGGTGTCCTAACGGGGGTTCAGATTTCTGTCACTCCGGCAACCCCACAATTAGTAGCCAAATACACAATGCATTCCCCTAGGCCCATAAATGGTGAAATATCATGTAGTCGACGTTCACATGACACCACTAGAAGAATAGCACCACAACATAAATACTAAACCATTGAATAACAACTCATCATAGATTCACTACTAACAACATGACTTCTCCCATGTCCTCAAGAACACAACGAACTACTCATGAGACATCATATGGATCAATATCAAAGATGGTATGGTAATGGATAATAATCTGAACATAAACAATAATCCAATGGTTCCACTCACAAGCATCAACTACAATAGTAATCAACACCAGGAAAGTTTCCCCTAAGAACTAAAGCAATATCCAACACAATTGTTACAGCGGGACGGAGTGGTGATAATGGTGCTGGTGGAGATGATGGTGTGGATGATGATGATGATCCCGATGAAGCCTAGCTTGATGATGGTGTTGATGGTGATGGTCTCCCCTCTCCGGGAAGGAATTCCCTCGACGGAAATCTGTCTGCCGAAGAGATCTTTCTCTCTCGGTGTTTTCTGCCCCCAGAGGCGGCAGAAATCTATCTGTGGTCGCCCCCTGGGCTTAGGGTTCCGTAGGGAAGATATAGGCAAAGGGGCGGAGTCGGAGGCTGGGAAGGTTGGCCACACCTGCCCTAGGAACGGGGTCAGGTGGGCCCGCGCCTAGGGGGTGGGCCCCCTGCGGCCCCTCTTTGCTCTTCCTTCTGGCTTCCTTCGTCATCTTGGAAAATAATATGTTTCCATATTTTTCTGGTATTTTTATGATCTTCATAAATTGCGCCAAACGCCTTCTTTTCCATCGTAATCCGCATCAGTCCATCCTCCAAGAATCATCCAACATGCATAAACAGAGGAAAATCCATAAGTAATACCTCATAATAAGACAAATATCGATGAATAGAGGTAAATTATGATATAGAAAGGTGATGCAAATTGGGCGTATCAACTCCCCAAGATTAGACTTCGCTTGTACCCAAGCTAAAACTGAGCTCAGTAAACATGTCCACAGGTTTATGGAGTGAAGTGTCGATAAAAGGATACGAACAAGAAGCATCACACTTACCGTTGCACAACTCATAGAAGAAAGCAACTCACCATTATATAACTTAGCTTGCAACCAAGTACAATAGTCACAATAGAGATGCATAAAGATAAATCATAATTGGAGTTAGCAAACTTGTTCTTGGTCAGAGAACCCCTGGCAAACAGTTTCACAAAATATTTTTGTAGAAGTTTCAAAACAGGAGCACTCTTTGCTCAAAAAGGTTTTTCACAAGTGAAGGCCTTGAAAGTAATACTCAATAGATAAGAGTTTTGTGCAAACAAGGAAGATAAATAAGATGATTGAATAAATCACCATATTAATGCTTGAAACACAATAAATAAAATGCTTGCTGGAGAAAGAGAGGAAGTAGTTTATGTAGGGGTTCGTAGCATGGAAAACAAAAATTTTCTATCGCATACAAACAAACAAGCCAAGATCTATCTACTAGATTGTAGCAACGAGTCGATGGAATAACTTACCCTCAAAGATTCCAAAGTGTTTAACGAGAGCGGATTCTCGTGGGTGATGTAGTCGTACTCTTCCGATCTCAAGATCGTGGACGATCCTTCCAGGCCATGCTCCCAGCGCTCCAAGATTCGGTCACACGCTCGGTACTCGACGAAGACCTTCCTCTCCTTGTTCCAAAGAAAATGGAGGTTGTAACACTCTCCTCGCGATTCCGGCAGCACAACGGCATGGTACCGGAAGTAGAGGGGAGATCCCGCAGGGCTTCGCCTTAAGACGGAGCGAGTATGGTGGATTATGAGAGAGGGATATTAGTGGTCTAGAGATTAGACACACCAATTAGAAGGCTCTAAACCGCAGGCTAAAGCAATTAGAATCTCTAAACCAAACGGCTCTAACCCTGAGATTAGAGGTGGAAACTTGTGTGTCTCAAGGAGGAGCCCTGCCCCTCCTTTTATGGGTGGAGGGGACTTGGCGCGCTAGGGGAGGGAGGGAGTCCCTCCCCAACTCGGCCTAGGGCTGGGCGCCGGCTTGGAGGAGTTGGACTCCTCCTCCAAGTTGGTTCCAACTCCTCTTGCTTGTTTCCCACAGCCTCGCTTCCAGCTTCTGTTTTAGCCGCTTGACTTTCAAACTGCAATTTGACTTTCATGTTTTTGAAACAGCAAGAACACTTAGTACATGATGCAATCATTCAATGACACACTCATGTACCTCCCCGAGTGTCGAACAATCCGAACCTTCTAGAACATTCTCGATGAAAACACTAATCATTCCCGAACTCAAACGGACTTTCCTTATATGAATCTTATTCTCCGGACCATTCCGGATCACCTCGTGATATCCCGGATCCCATCCGAGACCAACAACATTCAGTCTCTTTCTCATACCATAACTACTCAAAACAACGTCAATCCTTAAGTGTGTCTCCCTACGGTTCGTGAATTATGCGGACATGATCGAGACACTTCTCCAACAATAACCAATAGAGGAATCTGGAAATTCATATGGCTCCTACATATTTCTACGATTACTTTGCGATCGAATGAACCACTTACATACGATACCAATTTCCCTTTGTCTCACGATAGTTTACTTATCCGAGGTTATGATCGCTTGTATCTCGCATACCTAGTTCAACCTCGTTCGATAAGTACTCTTTTCTCATTCCCGTGATATGTGATCCCTTGTGACCAAGTCACATGCTTGCAAGCCAATTGGATGACATTCCACCGAGAGGGCCCAGAGTATATCTATCCGTCATGTGGATGGACAAATCCCTCTTGATCCATGTGTTTCAACCAATACTTTCCTAACACTTAATGCCACCTTTATAGCCACCCGCCACGGTGTGGTGTTTGATGTCATCAAAGCATCCATCCGTAAAGGTGATATGCATGATCTCATGGTCAAGGAATTAGGTTACTATGTATCGTAAAGCATATAGCAATTGAACTATTGAAATGACTTGATCTTTATGCTACGCTTATCAATAGGAGTATGTCCACCATATCATTCTCCTAACGATATGATCTTGTTGTTGATAACATCTCAATGTTCATGATATGGAAACCACAATCATTTAATCAACCAACAAGCTAGTGAAGTATAGATGCTATACTAGGGACTTCAATTTAAGTTTACAATTCACACAAGTATTAATGTTTCCTTGTTAATACTACTATAGCATGAATATAAACATTTATCATAAACACAAAGATATAATAATAACTATATTTATTATTGCCTCTAGGGCATATCTCCAACAGTCTCCCACTTGCACTAGAGTCATCTAATCTAGATTACATGGTAATATACAACACCCATGGCAGTTTGGTGTTGGTCATGTTTTGCCCTGGAGAGGTTTAGTCAACGGATCCGCCACATTCAGATCTGTGTACTTTGCAAATATTTATATCCCCATCCGGATATGTTCTCGAATAGCGTGAAAACGCAGCTTGATATGCTTCACTTCTTGTGTGACCTTGGTTCTTGCGCATTGGCTATGGCGCCCATGTTGTTATCACAAGAGATAGACATTGGGTCCAACAAGACTTGGAACCACACCCACTCGTAATGAACTCTTTCATCCATATCGCTTCTTGTGAAGCCTCCAAGAAGCCATGTATTCCGATTCGCTTGAAGATCTCGCCACAACGCTTGCTTTGCACTCCTCCAGCTAATCCGCACCATTCAAAATAAATACGCATCAGATTGTGATTTAGAATTATCTGGATCGGTGTTCCAACTAGCATCGGTGTAACCATTAACAACGAGCTGCTCATCACCTCCATAAGAAAGAACCATATCCTTAGTTCTTCTCAAGTACTTAAGGATGTTTTTGATTGTCCAATGATCCATTCCTCGATCACTTTGATATCTCGCTAGTTAAACTAACGGCATATGCAATGTCGGGTCTAGTACATAGCATGGCATACATTAGAGATCCTATGGTGAGGCATAGGAGTCTTACTCATCCTTTCTCTATCTTCTGCCGATGTTGGACTTTGAGTTTTACTCAAGGTCGATTAGCAACATGGGCAAGAACCCTTTCTTGCTTTCTTCCATTCCAAACTTCTTTAGAACTTTGTCCAAATATGTACTCAGACAATGATATTTGGCGTTCGATCTATCTCTATAAATCTTTATGCCTAATATGTAAGCTGCTTCACCAAGATCCTTCATTGAAAAACTATTATTCAAATATTCCTTGACACTATTAAGAAGGTCTACATCATTCCCAATCAACAATATGTCATCCACATACAGATTAAGAATGCTGAGCTCCCACTCACTTTCTTGTAAATACAAGCTTCTCCATAAGTTTGTATAAAACCAAAACTTTTGATTACCTTATCAAAACGTTGATTCCAACTTCGGGATGCTTGCTTCAATCCATAGATGGACCGCTGAAGTTTGCATACCTTGTTAGCATCTTTAGGATCGACAAAACCTTTGGGTTGCATCATATACAACTCTTCATCAATATCTCCATTGAGGAATGCCGTCTTGACATCCATCCGCCATATCTCATAATCATAATATGCAGCGATTGCTAACATAATCCTCACAGACTTTAGCTTCGAGCATCGTGAGAAAGTCTCATCGTAGTCAACTCCTTGAATTTGTCGAAACCCTTTGCATAAGTCGAGCTTTATAGACAAGAATATTACCATCAAGATCTGCTTTCTTCTTGAAAATCCATTTGTTCTCGACAGCCTTCCGCCATCCTAAGTCCACCAAAGTCCATACTTGGTTTTCGTGACATGGATCCAATCTCGATTTCATGGCTTCTTGCCATTTATTGGAATGGGCTCATCATTGCTTCCTCATATGTCTCGGTCATCGGTGTTGTCCACCAACATGACACTCATAACGGAATCATACCAACTGGAGTGGTACGAGTTCTCGCTGACCTCCGAGGCTCAGAGCAACTTCAACCAAGTTTTATGATCATTATCATTAGCTTCCTCTCTAATTGGTGCAGCACCACAGAACTTCTTCCGCTGCGCTACTCGCAATTTCGAGAGAAGGTTCGACAACCTCGTCGAAGTTCTACTTTCCTTCCACCACTTCTTTCGAGAGAAATTCCTTCTCTAGAAAGGATCCATTCTTGGCAACGAAGATTTTGCCTTCGGATCTATGATAGAAGGTATACCCAATAGTTTCCTTCGTATCCTATGAAGACGATTTTTCCGCTTTGGGTTCAAGCTTGTCCCAGAACTTCTTTACATAGGCTTCAGATCCCCAAACTTTAAGGAACGATAATTTAGGTTTCTTCCCAAACCATAATTCATACGGTGTCGTTTCAACGGATTTAGACGGTGCCCTATTTAAAGTGAATGCGGCTTTTCTAATTCATAACCCCAAAATGATAGCGTAACTGTAAGTGACATCATAGAACGAACCATATCTAAGAGAGTTCGACATTACGCTCGGACACACCATTACTGTGGTGTTCCCGGCGGTGTCAATTGTGAAAGTATTCGCACTTCTTTAAATGCTCGCCAAACTCAGAATTTAGATATTCACCTCCACGATCGTAACGTAGAAATTTAATCTTCTTGTTACGCTGATTCTCTAACTCACTTTGAAACTCCTTAAACTTCTCAAATTTTCGGACTTATGTTTCATGAAATAGATATACCCATATCTACTCAAGTCATCCGTGAAGGTAAGAACATAACGATAACCATCACATGATGCTACACTCATTGGACCACACACAGGTATGTATGATTTCCAATAAGTCCGTAGCTCGCCCATCATACCGTAAAATGGAGTCTTAGTCATTTTTCCCATCGACATGCTTCGCATCTTTCAAGTGATTCAAAATCAAGTGATTCAAGAAGTCCATCGAATGGAGTTTCTTCATACGCTTCACTCCAATGTGACCAAGACGACAAGGCTACATATAGGTCTAATTATCGCTGATTTCAAACGCTTAGCCTCAATATTGTTGATATGTGTATTTCCACTATCGAGATTCAATAAGAATAGACCATCTATCAAAGGTGCATGTGCGTAAAACATATTACTCATATAAATCAAACAACCATTATTCTCGACTTAAACAAGTAACCGCCTCGCAATAAACAATATCCCGATATAATGTTCATGCTCAACGAGGCACTAAATAACAATTATTTAAGTATAAAACTAATCCCGATGGTAGATGAAGAGGTAGCGTCACCGCTGATCACATCAACCTTTGATCCGCTTTTCCACGCCGCATCGTCACCTCGCTCTTCGCTAGCTTCCGCTTATTCGCAAAGACTGCTTCGAGTTACAAATATGAGCAACCGAACCAGTATCAAATACCCAGGCACTACTACGAGTACTAGTGAGATACACATCAATAACATGTATATCAGATATACCTTTCTGTTTGATGTTGCCGTTCTTTAGATCCGCCAAGTACTTTGGGCAATTCCGCTTCCAGTGACCTTCTCCCTTGCAGTAAAAGCACTCAGTTTTAGGCTTTGGTCCAGCCTTGGTTTTCTTTGTCGGCGTGATAACTTTCTTACCACCCTTCTTGAAGTGTCCCTTTTGCTTAGACTTGCCTTTCTTGAGTTTGGTGGTCTTATTGACCATCAACACTTGGTGCTCTTTATTGATCTCCACTTCTGCAGACTTTAACATAGCAAATAGTTCTGGCAACTCTTTGTTCATGTTCTGCATGTTGTAGTTCATCACAAAGTTCCCAGAATTTGGTGGCAAAGTATCGAGGACGGTAAATCCCCAAAGCATTAGGAATCACTATACCCAAGCTTTGAAGTTTGTTTGTGTGCCTGCACATCTTAAGCACATGCTCACCGATGGAGCCCTCTTCCATCTTGTAGTTAAAGAACTTTTCAGAAGCCTCATAGCTTTCAATTGCCGCATGAGTCTCAAAAATCAATTTGAGATCCTCGACAATATCATATGGGTCTGACTCTTCAAACCTTTTCTGAAGCTCCGATTATAAACCATACAAGATAGCACATCAACTATGGAGTACCGATTCTTCCGAGCGAGGTAAACATTCTTTACTTCATCGAAGCATCACCGGTGTGGGTCACCCAATGTGCATCCAAAGACATAGGTCAAATTACCGTGTGAGGACAATCTCAAATTGCGGAACCAATCCGAAGTTGCTTCCATTGTTTTTCAACTTTTCTTTCTCTAGGAACGCATTAAAATTGATGGTAGGGTCTGCCATTGATCTACAACATATTTGCAATAGTTTAGACTAAGTTTATGACAAATTGAGTTCAAATTAATTAATGAAATTAAACTAGGTGAACTCCCACTCAAAACAACATCCCTCACATTGTTTTAGTGATCACACTAACCAAATCCACCACATCAACACCGATCATCACGATAGTTGATATAGTTTCAATGGCTAACAATCATCATGTTCATCATATCTACTATACGATTCATGCTTTACCTTTCTAATCCGTGTTCGAGACCATGTCCATACATGCTAGGCTCGCCAAGATCAAACCTTAGTTTTTGCATGAGCAATCTGGCTTGCTCACGTTGTATACACTTGAAGAATCTAACACCCGATCATCACGTGGTGCTTCAAACAACAAGCTTTAGCAACGGTGCTAACTAAGGGCTTAACACTTTATGATTTGAAATTCATGTGCATGAGGATCATCTTATAATGCTACCGCTGCCTACTAAGCAATACAAGATGCATAAAGGATTAACATCACATGCAATTCATAATATGTGATATGATATGGACTTTCTTCTTTGTGCTTCCGATCTCCATCTTCAAACACGAACATGATCTCCATCATCACCGGCATTGCATCAAGGTTAGTGATGCTTCACCATGGTTGTCGTCCACCGGCTTCAACTATTACAACTACTTTGAATAGACACGCGGGTCTTAACATAAATTAAAGACAACCATATGGCTCCTGCCGGTTGCCTACTTACAATAAGGAACATTGCATACATCAAATATAATCACAATCATGGCCATATCACATCATCAGACACCCTGCAAAACAAAGTTAGACGCTTCTACTTTCTTTGCATATTTTACGTGGTTTGGGGCTTTCAATAAGTGTCGTTCTAACTTACGAACAAGAACCACAACATTGATACTAGCATTGTTGATTACCCGTTGTAAATTGGATCTTAACTATGCTAGGAGAAACAGGCACCAAGAAAGCCACTTATGCAATACAAGTTGCATGTCAAGCGTGGAGCAAGTCTCATGAACGATGTCATGTAAGGTTGGCCCGGCCTTCATCCCAACATACCGCAAGATGCAAAGTACACAAAAAGCAATCGACAATAAAAGCATCAACGCCCACAATGACCATTGTGTTCTACTCTGCAGATCTACATATAGACACGGCTCGATACCATCGTAGGGGTTCGTAGTATGGAAAACAAAAATTTTCTATCGCATACAAACAAACAAGCCAAGATCTATCTACTAGATTGTATCAACGAGTCGATGGAATAACTTACCCTCAAGATTCCAAAGTGTTTAACGAGAGCGGATTCTCGTGGGTGATGTAGTCGCACTCTTCCGATCTCAAGATCGTGTGGACGATCCTTCCGGCCATGCTGTTAAAGCGCTTCCACATTCGGGTCACACGCTCGGTACTCGATGAAGACCTTCCTCTCCCTTGTTCCAAAGAAAATGGAGGTTGTAGCACTCTCCTCGCGATTCCAAAGACAACGGCGTGGTATCTAAGTAGAGGGAGATCCGCAGGCTTCCTTAAGCGGAGCGAGTATGGTGGATTATGAGAGAGGGATTAGTGGTCTAGATATTAGACACACCAATTAGAAGGCTCTAAACCGTAGGCTAAAGCAATTAGAAGCTCTAAACCAAACGACTCTAAACCCGAGATTAGAGGTGGAAACTTGTGTGTCTCAAGGAGGCCCCCCTCCTTTTATGGGTGGAGGGGCCTTGGCGCGCCAGGGGAGGGAGGGAGTCCCTCCCCAACACGGCCTAGGGCTGGGCGCCGGCCTGGAGGAGTTGGACTCCTCCTCCAAGTTGGTTCCAACTCCTCTTGCTTGTTTCCCACTTTTCCTGTTTCCCACAGTTTCCTGTTTTAGCCGTTTGACTTTCAAACTGGCAATTTGACTTTCATGTTTTTGAAACAGCAAGAACACTTAGTACATGATGCAATCATTCAATGACACACTCATGTACCCTCCCCCCCGGAGTGCCGGACAATCCGGAACCTTCTAGAACATTCCCGATGAAAACACCGGAATCATTCCCGAACTCAAACGGACTTTCCTTATATGAATCTTATTCTCCGACCATTCCGGATCACCTCGTGATATCCGGATCCCATCCGAGACTCAAAACATTCGGTCTCTTTCTCATAATACCATAACTACTCAAAACAACGTCAATCCTTAAGTGTGTCTCCCTACGGTTCGTGAATTATGCGACATGATCGAGACACTTCTCCTAACAATAACCAATAGAGGAATCGAAATTCATATGGCTCCTACATATTTCTACGATTACTTTGAGATCGAATGAACCACTTACATACGATACCAATTTCCCTTTGTCTCACGATAGTTTACTTATCCGAGGTTATGATCGCTTTATCTCGCATACCTAGTTCAACCTCGCTATCGATAAGTACTCTTTTCGCTCCTGATATGTGATCCCTTGTGACCAAGTCACATGCTTGCAAGCCAATTGGATGACATTCCACCGAGAGGGCCCAGTATATCTATCCGCCATGTGGATGGACAAATCCCTCTTGATCCATGTGTTTCAACCAATACTTTCCGAACACTTAATGCCACCTTTATAGCCACCCGCCACGGTGTGGTGTTTGATGTCATCAAAGCATCCATCCGTAAAGGTGATATGCATGATCTCATGGTCGAAGGAATTAGGTTACTATGTATCGTAAAGCATATAGCAATTGAACTATTGAAATGACTTGATCTTTATGCTACGCTTATCAATAGGAGTATGTCCACCATATCATTCTCCTAACGATATGATCTTGTTGTTGATAACATCTCAATGTTCATGATATGGAAACCACAATCATTTAATCAACCAACAAGCTAGTGAAGTATAGAGGCTATACTAGGGACTTCAATTTAAGTTTACAATTCACACAAGTATTAATGTTTCCTTGTTAATACTATTATAGCATGAATATAAACATTTATCATAAACACAAAGATATAATAATAACTATATTTATTATTGCCTCTAGGGCATATCTCCAACAGTTTACTGACTCAACTTGGAAGTGGGAGAAAGGTACCTTTATAGAGGGAATCAGGGATTATAAATCATAAAGAGCTTCCAAAAGATTATGGTACTTACTAGCTTTGAGCCCTCATTGCCCCTATCATAGGCATCTTGAGATGATTAAGGTTAAAGTGCACAAAGATGGAGTATATGCTTGACGAAATATAAGTTGGCAATCTCATGACCCTTGAATATGAGGGCCACTCCTCATGTTACTCAACTTCGATCACAGGTAAGTTCTTCTCATTGTAAGTATTTGCATATCATTGAGAACCACCAATGGGGTACCCCTTGCACATGGTACAGGAGTTTTTCCATAACCAAAATGACAAGGCAAGCAGACAATGAGCATCTCACATCTTTTATTTACTATATGCATAGCTTTTTATTGAGGATGCTTCATAGATGGCTCACTATGGTGATGCTGCAAGTTTCCACCATGATTAGGCATGGCTTAGGCTAGCGGCCCAGGCGTTTCTCTAACACAGGATACAAACTCCATGGACTTACAAGTTCCCTTTATATTTCACACCGTTGACATCCATAGACAAAAGAGCACGATATCAACTATGTACAGAGTACAAGTGCAATGTTGAAAACGTTCCCCGTGATAGCACGGTTCTGCTAATTCCAACGTATAGATGCAAGCATATACAACTCCGATGGCACAATGGTTCAAGTCTATTAGGGGCAAGAAATAGAGTGTGCCATCAAGTTCGTGAGAGCTTTACTAACTTGTTTTCTCATAACAAAATACTTTTTAATTCGAAAGGTAGATGAAGCTTGAGAATTTGCTTGGAATAGCAACAATGCTACTAGGTAGATATGGTGGACACAAGTGGCAAAAGTTTTGGTTCAGAGGGATTTGGGAACATGAGAAGTATGCCTTCTCAAAACAGGTTTTTGGCTAGCAAGACTGGGTAGCAAGCAAGAGAGTTGAAAGAAACAAGCAAACATACAAGTAATAAAGCCAAACATGCAATCTTTCTTGAAGACACAAAAGATCTTAAATAAAGAATACTAAGCTTATGAGCCAACAAGAAAGAAAACAAATGATACAAAATACTTGTAAGCTTTTTATCTTTTTCTTTCAAACCTCAAAAAGTATTGCTACTGACCAGAACTTGATTTGCCAAAACCAATTTAGATCCACTTGATGATCCCAAAGTGATGCCAATCGATCAACAAGATCCATCATATAATAGAGATTGCAAACTAAAATAAGAAGTGCAAAAAGTAAAAGATGGGACTTCTCATTAATATTCAATAAAGGCACTCACACCAAGGATACATAGATAATCAACTAAAGGAGAGATACTTCCACATGCAAACCAAACTATAAGATAACCTCTCTACCATAGATATGAATCCACTAAAAAGGTAAAAGATAATGGTGGTGATACCGCGACACTCCCCCAAGCTTGGAACAAGCCAAGGGGATGCCAAACCTGATGACGAATTACTCCTTTGGTGGTGTGAGACCCTGGCGCATGGCTCAATAGGATTGATAGGAAACCCATACCAACAAGTTGCAACTTCTTTTCCGGAAGCTCATTCGAAAAGAACTCTAAGGTTAAGCGTGCTTGGCCTAGAGCAATTCTAGGATGGGTGACCGACCGGAAAGTGGGTACCGGGTGCGTAGAAAAGACTAGTGTTGGTCTGTGGGGTTAGTCTAGAGATCCTATTGAGCTGCTAGAAATGACAGCCGTCGGTCCGGAGTGACCGGGGGTGTTACAAGTGGTATCAGAGATGACCCTTGCGGTTACATGGGCGTGTGCGGGTCAGTGGCGGACATGTGTAGCATGGAGCGTGTGGCCCGGAGTGGACACAGCATGGCAATGTGCCGGCACTGGACGCACAAACATGTGCCAAGAGGGGACGTTCCTGGCTTGTGGTTGATCGACGAGGACGTCGATATTCTAAGGGTGGGTGTATGTGAGACCCTGGCACATGGCTCAATAGGATTGATAGGAAACCCATACCAACAAGTTGCAACTTCTTTTCCGGAAGCTCATTCGAAAAGAACTCTAAGGTTAAGCGTGCTTGGCCTAGAGAAATTCTAGGATGGGTGACCGACCGGAAAGTGGGTACCGGGTGCGCACGAGCGAGGACAAAGTGCGCAGAAAAGACTAGTGTTGCACTACTAGAGAAAATCCTATAGGAGACATGCTTATGCGAGGCACATTTAGCATATGCGCCTCCTATAAAAATAGGCGAGGCGCACTTTGCGATATGCGCCTCTAGTATAAAAATAGGCGAGGCGCATATGATAAGAATGCGCCTCCTATAATCCCTATACGGACAGAATCTAGCAGCCCCATATTATGCGAGGCGCATTCTAGTCATATGCGCCTCGTATATATCAGATAAGCGAGGCGCATATGGGCACGCGCCTCGCATTCGTGTGGCCCGCGTGTTGGTAGGTGCACGAATATGCGAGGCGCATATGGCTATATGTGCCTCCTATATTTGATAATATGCGAGGCACATATGGCCAGAATGCGCCTCGCATATTCTGTGTGGGCCCGCGTGTTGGTAGGTGCAGGAATATGCGAGGCGCATATGGCTATATGCGCCTCCTATATTTGACAATATGCGAGGCGCATATTGCCATATGCACCTCAAGTAACTCATGCGGGCCCGGGCGCTGGTAGGTGGCCGCATATGCGAGGCGCATATTGCTATATGCGCCTCCTATACCTGATAATATGCGAGGCGAATATAGCGTAATGCGCCTCCAGTAAATCCCTCGCACAGACGCTCCCACGTGCAGATCTTTGCCCACGCGTGGTCAAACCGGACCCGCGACCCCAGACCGACCCCGCACAGCCGCACTTAGCTCGTGGCCCACCACCCCACCTCGTATCCCCCTCGTCTCTTCTGGCTGCCCACCACGCCTCCGCCCACCTGTAACCTTCTTCCTCTCGCTTATCTCGCCCACCACCGCCACCACCAAGAGAGAGAGAGAGAAGGAAGGAAGGAGGATGGGGACCCGGGACGCGCCGCCTCGCCTGCTCAAGATCCTCCACGAAGGTGACCGACATCCCTACCCTAACCAATCTCCCATCGATCTGCCCTCCTACGTCCCCACCTCCGCTGTGCCGTCTCATCACTCGATTCGCTTTTTTCGTGCAGACCACGACCGGTGGCCGCTGGAGGCCAGGTTCATCGCAACCGCCCACAACGGCGACGTCCGCAAAATCAAGAGTAAGGCCGCATCCGCAACCGTCTCCCTTTCCGCCCAGCTTAATTTGCTCGCCGCTGATCCGGGGTTAAGGATTAGCTGGAGTGCGATTCGCTTCCGATTTCTTGCGGATTGTGCGCGTCCAGGGTCTCGATTTGGGGATTTAGACCGGAGGCGTCTGGTGATAGTCTACTTTCTCGTCGCAAGTTGTGGTTTTCCTCACCAACTCATTTTTCTGGGACCTGCGATGATTTCTCTCTGATTTCTCGTCACGATTCCAGGCTAAAAATGCCCTTTTTCTGGATCGCAGAGATTGCCAAGGAGCTGGACGTGCGGTAGCGGGATCCCGGCGGTGGCAGCACGACCTACATGGGCATGAACGCTCCACGCCGCCGGCTATGGCAAGCTGCCCGCCTACCGATTACCTTGTCAAGGAGGTCGGATGGACGCCAACAAGCTGAACACCGCTGGGTAGCTCGCCTCCGATCCTATATTCAGGTTGTTGACTTGATGAGCATCGTTAACTTCCGGTGTCTTGGATCTATCTTGATGCTAGAGTTTACTGTGGTGCATGCCGTCATCAACGGCCGCCTTCCCCGCCTGCCGTCAAGTACCTTCTTGATCATGGCGATGTGCATCGAGAACGCCCAAGGGGAACATCACTCTTCTTCATACAAATGCAGTTCTTGGTACGAAGGAACTTCACTTGATTGTTACTTTCCTGTGTAAGAATATAGATGGACTTTGAGTTGTTGGCGAGATCAGCTTTTAGAGGACTCATTATTGCTACCAACCAATCTTTTCAGTTTAGCCATTTAAACTAGTTTCGGAGAAGCGTTTGTTTACCAATTCTTGGGGCATCTATTTCATACACTATTCTCAGCTGTTCAAAGCAACCGCCATACCCTCAACCACCCCGCCCAAATGGTGACTCATTATTTAGTATGATTGCTGAATTCTTATGGTGACCCATATATATGCATGATTCTATCTTGTGAACTGCTAGCTATTGCTTTCCACGACATAAGTAATATCATCTTTATTATGTAGGAGATGGCGAGGAAGTGTTATGTCGGTACATCGGTCGGGTTCGTGTGTACGAGGAGTGGAAAGACTGCGAGCAAGTGAACAACTTCTCGGCAACAACTACCAAGGATATGAGAGTAGAGAGGTGGCAGAAGAGAAGTGGAGGAGGCATGGAAGGAAGAAGTGGAGGAACTTCCTCGTGATCACCACCTTGTTGCTCTTCATGGTAGGTTATGTGTTCTACTTCATCTAGGTAGAGCTACCTAGTTGGAGTTGTAATGTGATTGTGAACTTGTACTCGGAGGTGTAATGTGATTGTAAACTTGTACTCGGAGGTGTGAACTTGTGGCACAAACACTTGATGTATGAACTTGTATTCATGTTGGTTCTATTATGCTTTGGCAAATTGCAAGTTTCTGAAAATTTTTGTGCTCTTTATACTGTATTCTGGACTATATTGTATATTTGAATATATGTATATTATTATTTATAGTGGTCTGTAAAACTTGAATTTCGAAAATATTACCGGAGGCGCATATAGGATACTATAGGAGGCGCATATACTATAAATATCCGAGGCGCATTCTGAAACATATGCGATATGATATGCCTTATACTTCACATATGCGAGGCGATATCGATATGCGCCCATATGAAGTATAGGAGGCGCATATGATATGCGCCTCGCATAATAAATACCCGAGGCTTGAAGCTAGAGGCACATGTGATATGCGCCTCAGATAGGCTCTTTGGTGCGCCTCGCATAGGCTTTTCTCTAGTAGTGTTGGTCTGTGGGGTTAGTCTAGAGATCCTATTGAGCTGCCAGAAATGACAGCCGTCGGTCCGGAGTGACCGGGGGTGTTACATGTGGTGGTGGTGTTGCCCCCTTGTTTAGGATAAGTGAACCCTCCAGCATCTTACGAAGCTTGTTGTTCTCCTCTTGAAGTTCGTACACCTTTATACTCAAAGCACGGTATCTTTCACAAAATTCATCAGTGGTTCGAAGGGCTTCCGCTGCTTTGGGGCAGTATCTGAAGTCTGGACCAAAGGCTATGATTCCCTGCATATGACAAGAAAAAGCACCCGCAGTGTTAATTGCTCCTACAAAATTAGGTTTCCTTCCCCTTGTTACTGCGGCGGTTTGTTCTTCCAACTTTATCTCCACGGGCTTCTTGCCTTTGTCGTTGGCAGAGACCATGGTGCTCTAAACTTGAGAAGATTTCCTGACAGAAATAGATCGAAACGGAAACACGGCGAGAACACGATACATGAACCTCGGGGGATCCGGGGGGTTATATATTACAAAATTTCAAGGCATAAGGAAGGTACTGACACAAAAACGAGGCGGAGACGGAGTTTGAGGGTGGCACACCCCCTCTAGGCGCGGCCAGGCTGGGCCCATGCCTGGGGTGGGTCTGTCCACCCCAGACTCTGTTTCCTCTTTAGTTCCGTCTGATAACTTGCCTTATGTAATTAAAACATCAAAAATATAAAAAGATTGGGGGTTTCACGAACCTTCTGTTTTCACCGCTTTTACCTATTCAAAAACGAACTCTGTAGATTCCTCTTCTCCTTCTCCTAAAAATTTCCTTCTTACAAAACCCTTGCACAAACTCAATGAAAATATTAGTTTAAGCAAAAACAATTAACCTTTGGGTACACACTTCAACTGAAAACCCATCAACACAAAATCTTCTATAAGAGGCAAATGCAAAATGATGGCAAAAATCTTTCAAAACAGACCAGCAGGTAAAGATTAATTTTTTCGAAGACCTTCTGCTGATGAAATCAAAAAGTGCAGAACTGATGAAAGTTGGGTAACAACCTGGAGAACAAGCTCAGAAAAATGAAGATCCATCCGAAGTACTGAGCTTCCTCACGAATTTTTACAATGCAACACAAAAATCTGTCCCAGGACAGCCACTTTTCACAACTCCTCTACTTCACAAAAGTAGTTGAACTTGACAGAAAAACCAAAACAAAAAGGATAAGGAGCGGTTATTACTGACTCGACAAAACTCTTGGGTTATCTCCCAACAAGTACTTTTCTTTAATGCCTTTAAGTTAGGCTTGAAACTTTCAAAGATGCTCACATAGTATATATATCTGGAGTGAAAGAGAGCATAAAGAAGCAAATAACCAACACACTTGAGTCTAACCCACTTCCTATGCATGGGGGTATCATGAGAAAACAAATTGTTGAAACAAAAATCTACTAGCATAGGAAGACAAAACAAATCCAACTTCAGAGCTTTCAACATAAAACAGGGAAACTTAACATCATTGAGATGCATAAAACCATGTTTCACTCTGATAGAACATGTGGGCCCCCATGTGTGGTTTTGGTAATTAATGACAATCTCTATGGACTAATGCTTGTATCAAGTTGTACTTGTAGGAATTGTCCATAGGCAATGCTTGAACCATATGTTGGCTTCAAGGTTTGGAGAAGAAGAAAGTGAAGAGGATCAAGTGGTGACCAAGGTGTTCAAAGAGTGATCCACAGATTGGTCATGTGAGAGTTAAACCTATGGCAAGTATGTCTTGAAGAATAAGTTGGAGTAATATCTCTGGTGCACCTTCAAGGCATCAACATAATGAAGAAAAGAAGAAATGATGTGCAAGCTAAAGATGTGCAATATCTAGAAGATCTCATGGTTGAAGCTTTCCATCCTCGGTGATCATGGATCGATGAATACAAGGTCAAAGTAAAGGTTTCCCCATGTTTTATGGGGGATTAACTTGCAAGTATTCATCAAGAAAGTGGGTACAAGATCAATCAAGAAAGGTGTTCCATCTTGAGAAGGACAAGACCGTCTACATCATAATCAAGTGGAATATGTGCAAGGCAAAGGTATGATCTTGATAGGGTTTCTTTCTTACCGGTCTCGGGATGTTAGTTGGGGAGACCGGTTTATAGGATAGACAACCGTACTATCAAGAGGGGCTCTCAAGTGAGTAACTCGATCATATCTTTCAGAGTGAGCTCAAACCTTTGCCTACTTTGCATCATCATTTCTTGGTTGTTATTTGGATCTTATCCATGTAAGGTACTAGAGCTTGTGGCAATATTCATAACAAGCCCTAGTTCATCAAAAACGGATTTCCCCTTTATATCTTATTGCGTTTTTGATCTTTGAGGTTTTGCGGTTTATCACCAAGAGAGGTATCTCACTTTATAATACATGAAATGTTCTCTCTTGGTGGTATCCAATATTTTTCCAACAAAATTGGTTTCGGGTCAATCGGAGTTTCCAAACTCTAGATATCGCCATTTGAAGTTTGCCTCTTATTTGGTCCAGACCGGAGTCTCCGGTGTGGTCCGGAGTTTCCGGAACTGTCTCCGGTGGTGACTTCAGAATCAGGGATGGGACATACTATATGGGGGTCCGGAGCCAGGTCCGGAGGCTACCCCAGAGTCTCCGGTGTTGGCTCAGTCCGGACTCTCCGGTGTTGGAAGACCGGAGTCTCCAGTCTTGTTGGGTCGTGGCTGGTCCAGGTCATTCAGATGGGCGGTCCGGAGGCTAGTCCGGAGGTTGGGCCGGAATCTCGGTGTAGACCGAGTCTTGATCGACTTTTCTAACCCAAAAACGGTCAGAAATCTATGGGCCTATAAAAAGGGGCCCTTCTTCCCCAATGCAACAGCTCGAGTTTTACAGGCTTTCTCCTCCATTCTTGACCCTCTTGAGCTTGCTCCCCCTTCAATCCCTCCCTTGATTCTTGCATATACTTTAGGGATTTTAAAGAGGAGATCTAGATCTACAAACCCACCAATCCATCTCTCCTCTAAGTAAGGGGAACATCTTGGGATCTATATCTTGGAGTCTTTTGTGGATTTCCTCCATTGTTATTCCTCTCTTATTCCCCCACAAGCTTTTGTAGCTTTGGTGGAATTTGGGAGAGAAGGATTTGAGCACTACTTGTGTTCTTGCCATTTCATTTGGTGCATCGGTTTGAGTTCTCCTCGGAGGATTTGGGTTGAGTTACTCATTGGAGTTTGTCCCTCTTGGGTTCTTGGAACCCTAGACGGTTTTGTGGCCTTGGTGGCATTGTGGCCTTTTTTGGCATTTGTTGGGAGCCTCCAATTAAGTTGTGGAGAAGTGCCCCAACCTTGTGAGAGGTTATGGTTGCCACCGACAAGTGTACCGATAGTGGATGCGTGGATCGATCCCGTTGGGTTGAGATTCATCGGAGAATAAGGGATGCCTTTTGTGGTGTTGGTGGTTTGATACCACCCCCTCTCCAAACGAGACATACTCCATGTTGGGAGGAACTCAGTAAAATATCGTTGTCCCCGCGTGCCTCGGTTATCTCTATACCCGAGCTCTTTACTTATGCACTTTACATTGTGATAGCCTTCGTGCTTGAAGTAATATATATATTTTGCTATCACTTTGTTGCTTGTATTGCTTAGCATAAGTTGTTGGTGCACATAGGTGAACCTTAGTTGTTCTAGGCGTGCTTTAAAAAGTAAACACTAGTTTTATTCCGCCTTTGTTGAGCCACTCTAGGAAAAGTTTTAATCGCCTATTCACCCCCCTCTAGGCGACATCCGTATCCTTTCACCCTCTCTCAAAATAACTTTCAGTAGCACTTCGAATAAAGTTGACAATATAAATGTTACTGGAATCAACTTTATCACCTGAGTAAGCATACTTACATTCACCAAAAAGAGGTCCAAGGTCATAGACTGGATCAATAGAAGCAAGTTGTTCCATCCCGAAATCTTTATTAGGCAAGTTGTTTTCACAAGGAGCTTTAGGAAATTTGGAAAAGTTAAACTCATAAGAATCTCCATCAAACTTAGTTAAAACCTTTTCCTTCTTACAATCAATAATAGCTCCACAAGTGTTCAATAAAGGTCTACCAAAAATGATAGGACAAGTGTTGCTAGCTGCTGAATTAATTACTAGAAAATCAGCAGGATACTTAATCTTACCGCAGAGAACCTCCACATCTCTTACAATACCAATGGGGCAAATGGTTTCCTTATTAGCAAGGTGGATAACCACATAAATGTCCTCAAGCTCACAAGGACCAATATCATGCATAATTTCCCTGTAAAGCTCATAAGGAATAGCACTAGAACTAGCACCAATATCGCATAAACCATAATAACAATGATCACCAATTTTAACAGAAAGCACAGGAACACTAGCTTTTCTAGACTTACTAGGATGAGAGATAATATTAGAAGCATCTTCACAGAAGACAATGTGCTCATCCTCTATATTTCTAGTGACAGTGTCTTTCACAATAGCTACCACAGGTTCATCACTCAAATGCTTACCAGGCTCCATAATTTTCATTGTACCTTTATTATTTGCACTAATAATCATAGAATACTCCTTTACCTTAGCTGGGAAAGGCATTTTCTCAACATGAGGTTCAGGCACAATATGATTAGTAGTAAAAACTTGAGTACTTCTAACGGGAGCATGATTAACAACATGTTTATACAGAGCATGGTATTTATTCTACTTCTTCTTGGGAATTTCTATGTAAGAGGCAAAGAACTTAAAATAGTTGGCAATACTTCGAGAATCAAGACCAAACTCATTGCTAATATCACGGAAGTCATCAGTTCCCATAAAAGATTTAATGCATTCATAATCATAGTTTATACCTGACTTTCTTCCTTTGTCATTCTCCCAAGCTTCAGTGTTCTCTTGAATACGGTCTAAGAGATCCCATTTAGCTTCTTCCTTCATACATGTGAATGATCCAACACAAGAAGCATCTAGTAAATCTTTATCATGAAGAGAAAGCCTAGCATAAAAATTATTGAGAATAATATTGTTAGGGAGTTCATGAATAGGACATTTAAGCATTAGTAACTTCAATCTCCCCCAAGCTTGAGCTGTACTCTCTCCATCAAGAGGCCAAAAGTTATATATAAGATTTCTATCCTTATGAATCTCACTGGGAGGATAAAATTTAGAGTAAAAGAGAGATGCCATCTCCTCCCATTCCATTGATTGTCCATTCTTCAGCAGCTTATACCATTCTTCAGCAGCTTATACCATTCTTAAGCTCTCCCTTTCAAGGATATGGAGAGCAACTTCTTCTTCACCTGTTCAGTTGTGATACTTGCACACTTAAACAACCCGCATAATTCATGGATAAAAAGCAAGTGATCACTAGGATGGACAGTTCCATCCCCAAAATAATAATTATCCATAACACGATTAACAATACTTGTAGGTATCTTAAAAGGATCTATCTCAACATGTGGTGGTTCATCTACTACCATAGCAGTGGTAGTAGTTTTCCCAAACAGAAAACCAAGTGGGTTATCCATATTAGAAACAAAGTAACAAGCAGTAACAAGAGCAATACTCACAGTAAAAGTTTCCCTTACCAGTTCCACTATTCAATGGCGCCAGAAAATAGTCTTGATGACCCACAAGTATAGGGGGTGTATCATAGTACTTTCGATAAATAGGAGTGTCGATCCCAACAAGGAGCAGAATGTGCCGAACAGTGGTGTGGAGCAGGAAATCCCTGTGAATACTTAGCAAACATATTTTTAGTGGTTTTCTGATAAGGCAACAAAACAAAGAGCAAGTAATAAATACAACGAACAAACAGAGCAAGTGGCCCAATCCTTTCTTAGCAAAGGACAAGCCGAAGGAAATACTTATTGATGACCCACAAGTATAGGGGATCGCAACAGTCTTCGTGGGTAGTATTACTATAGAGGTCCCAACCTTTAATAGGGTAGAGATCCCTGTGTTTACAATGCTAGTCCCTGGATCAATAGCTAGCATCCATAGTTAAGATGTAATATCAAGAAACAAAGGTCATAATACAACTTTATAACCAGGAATAAAATAATTCATTACATCTTACATAGCGCATTTGGCTATCTCAATACAATGCACCAGAAATAACTATAGCACAGAGTCCTTCATCTTCAAGGTGCCACAGGCAATCATGTTGGTTGTAGACTTGTAATCCTAATCAACACACTTCACTAACATCAAACAAACCTACAACATAATAAGTTACAACCACAAGGGTCAATACATTTGAATTGTATTGGCAAGTGATACTATGGTAGTATAGTGGAGTCTATCATCTATATGCATTTGGCTAAGTGGATCTTAGGCTTGCTTTGCTCAAATATATTTTCCTTATCATTTTAAAACACTAAGTTTTTGTTTGTTAAAATCACCCAAGGAACCACCAATAGAAATTGGTGAACCTTCAACCCTTGTTCAACCACAAGTTTTAACTTAGAAAATTGGGATGAGGAGATTCTTTATAGCTTCCATGTATTGATGCTCAAATTGTCCATTGTCGGGGACACGACTAAGTACTTAGATTTTTCACTCTGCAGAGGTAGTGCACTTTCCCCACAAGACTCGACATGCATCGAGACAAGATCTTTCAGAAGCCTTCCCTTAGACCAGAATTGACGCGCTCCAAACCTATCATCCCCTACCACCAACTGTCCATTTGGCTAAGTTATTGCAACCTATATGATCCAGGTAGAGCCCATAATGCCAAGTGGTTGCACTTGAAGCTTCTCAACATTTGACATCTCAAATCTCTTTGTTCCTGGGTGGCAATCCACAAGTGAGATACACAAGGTAAACCATAGAAATGGGCCTTGTGTAATCACTCAACCAAAAACCACCAAGCAATTACCAATCCACCCAGGTGTTTCATTCACTTAGTTGTTTTATTAAACAAAACACAAGTCCCTGACTTAGAAATATTCCATAGCATGAATATAACCCACCCTTGTTTTCTACTAGCTAGGCTAAGCATGGTAGTAGTAGGAATCTTAACTTAGGAAAATTATACTAAGGTTTCATCTACTAGGATTTCCCATGGCATAGTTTATACTTAGCAAAAATTCCATGCAAGTCCTACTTAGAAATATCACTAATTCATAGTGAAAATAATTGGACAAAAGTATGAAGCACCACTTGCCTTTTTGGTAGATAATTATAAGTTCACTCCTTGATCTTGCAATAGTCACACTCTTCAAATTTCACTACAATTCAATCAAGCAAGCAAATATTCAATCTACCATTCAAGCAATCATCACATAGAATAATAAAAACAAAGCAATGCATGCAAGCATGCCAAAGATTGTTTTATTTGGAAAAGTGGTTTCTAATAGGTTATAAACATTTTAAAACACCTATTGGTCATTTATAAAAGTAGTAAAACCATTTGGTATTAAGTTAGTGAAAATGGCCATTTAAATCATTTTTGTTTTGCTAGAATGATTTAAATCCAAGGAATATTTTCTAGTGTTTGACAAATATTTTTTTAAACACAAATGTTATTGTTTTAAGGTCAAGTGTTTAATATTAAAACCATTTGCAAAAGGTTTTACTTACAAATTCAAATCATTTCCCAAAGGTTTTACTCCAAAAAGCATGTTTAACATATAAACAATATTTTTATTTAGCTAGAAATGTTCTTATTCAAAGATTTATTATTTAGTATCACAAAATATGTTTTTAAATCCACAAGTTGGTTTCTATGGTCAGTGGGTTCAAAACAAACCATTTGCCAAATATTTTATCCTAAAAACATTTCTAGAATAATTTTTATGTTCAAAATATGCCTACACAAGTTTCTGCAAAAACAACTGATTTTCCAGAAGCAATTTACTAAACAAAGTGCATGGTTGGAAAGTACTTGTTTTGCTGATTCAATTCATATAAAGTTTGCAAAATTTGGACGTGTGGATTTAAAGTTATGCAATTTACAAATTCACATATCTAATAGAGTCAAATCTGTTTTTTTAAAACAACACACATGCCACGTGTCACGTTCCTACTGTTTGGTACCGCTTAGGTTGGATCGACCTCTCTGAGACATCATATCTAAATGACTACACACGGTACAGATCAAAGGATACCTATTCGGGTTATGTTCTATCGTAGCCACGTGATTAACATCCAACGGTTCACAGCTACTGGCCATCTTCTGGCGGCGCTGGCGGTGGTGAACGGTGGCGGCGCGGTCAGACGGTGGGGTTGTCGATGATGCAGGAAGCAAAAGAGGCAGGGGAAAGGCTCACCAAGGTCGTCGTGGTGTGATGATGCTCAACGATGCCGCGGTTGTCGAAGGGGCGCTTGGGGTCGACGTGGATTGCTCGCCGAAGAAGCTCCTGGCATCGGTGTGCTCGGGCGGGCGTCGTTGGCGATGCTACAAGGCTTGGAAAGGCAAGAGAAGTAGTCTGTTAGATTCGTACAATGATCCTGGTATGCGTGTGTCCACGAGGGGGAGAGGGGCGGTCGGTATTTACCACTGAAGGTCGTCGGAGAGGAAGCAGACAGCGGCAGAGTATTGTCGATGTCGTAGTCAAGGCTATGGTGCTCGCGCGGGCAAGCCAAGGGTGCTGAGAGGTACATGGGGCAATGGGGAACACGTTCGTGTGAAGCAGGGCTTGCGGGGGTGAGGGTGATGGCCGGAATTTCTCGGAGAGCTCGTTGGAGTCCGCGACGGTGCAAGCTAAAATGGAGACGGCCTGGGGCCTCTCTTGTCACGGTTTCTGAGGGGAAAAGGAGGGCAGAGAGGGGCGATTAGTAGGGCGTGATTACTAGGCGGATTAACTGTGGTATTGACACGGATTTAATCGAGGTTTGATGGACAGTGAACGGCAGGGAGAAGGAGGAAGCGATCAGGCAAGGGTGTAACGAAGGCGACACGTGGGGCTTCAATCAGCAGAGAGAGAGAGAAGGGGTGGGGTCTGGTGGTCAGTGTCTCTGCGGGTTTGTTAGTGAGTGAGAAAAATGTTTCGGGGGAGAGGGGAAGGTGGGATCGCTGGGCTGGTCTAGGCCTGGGTTAGTTGGGCTGGGTCCGACTCTCTATTTTTTTGTTCTAATTCTTTTTATTTTTCTATTTAAATTTTCTGTTTTGATTTTATTCAAATGATTTTCAAACCTTTTTCAAATTTTCACTATATATTTCTATACTGTTTTAAATAGTTATTTTAAGTCTATTTTAGAATAATTCCTTTATTCTTTTATGGTTCATATTTAATTTAAAATAGGCTCTTGCCCTAATTCAAATAAGATTTTAAATATAATTTCCATTCTTATTTAAATTCAAATTTTTATCAAAACCTTTTCGAGTAGATTTTATTTATCCAAAAGGGTGTTGAATAATTCATTTTGATTTATTTGAAATATTTTCATATGATCTGTTAATCATTTAAATTGGGTAAATGTCTTTATTCCACTAAAATCAAATATGGTTTTTAATTCCAAAATTTTATTTAAATGATTCTTTTATTCCTTTTAAGTTAATTAAATAACTTTATATTTACCTTGTGAAACTCCATTTTATTATTTTCTCATGATTTAATTAATCATTCTTATTAGGGATTTTGTCTTTAATCAAATGGAATAGAGTTTGGTTAATGCCATATAATTTTATTTGAATATTCTTTATCCATTTATTTTATTTGGATTATCTTTATTCCATTTGTTTATGGATTAGGGCAAGTTTTAATTTGGCTTTTAGATATTCCTTATTTATTTATTTATTCCTTCCTTTATCTTATAAAATCCATATCTTTTTATTTAAAGATCCAAACTTGGTGATTCCAATTTGTATATTTTTATTTAATATTTGCTTGTTCTTTTAAATCCTTTAGGATTATTTGCTCACCATTGGTATGGATTTTAGATAGGTGATTTATTAGCTTTGGGAATAAATTCCTTTTTAACTTATTAAATTCATAAGATTTTATCCATGGTTCCAAATTGAATGAAATCAATTCCTATGGTTTTATAATATTTAACATACTTGATCATTTTAAAATGTTTGTTGGCCAATTTTTATGTGGATCAAATCTATAGGCTTAGAAAGATCCTTGGAAATGATTTTCTTTCATTAGGGTTTTTAGAGTTTTGATTTATTTTCCAAGTGTTTAAATTTCAAGATGCATTTATGAAGAATGCAATTCACTTGATTTGAATTTAGTTGGATTCCCTTTATTCAAAGTTTGTTCAAGATGGGTTTTGATGTTTCCATTTGGAATCAAAAAGTTTCTTCTCACCCTAAATTTCAACAATTATTTATTTTGTTTATTTATTTTTTACATTTCAAAATTTGGAAAATTTTGGGATCTGACAATTACCCAATTTATTGATTCGACACAAGGGGAGCCAAAGAATACTTGCAAGCCTTAACAACTGAGTTGTTAGTTCAGCTGCATCTGGAAATAGTTCTTGCTCACAAAAGTTTATTAGTAGCAATAGTTTGTAGTAGCAACAACATCAGTGAAATAATAGCAATAGTAACAGTAACGGTAACAGTGGAATTCGAGTGCGGTAGACATAGGGATGGATGGACGGGCGTTGCATGGACAAGTCTAAATATGTAACTTAAATATCTAGGGCATTGTAGATAAATAATAACAAGCATCCAAGTACTAAGCAATCCTAGGCATGTGCTCCAAATATAGTCATACGTGCTCGCAATGAGAACTTGCACAACATCATATGTCCGATCGGCCCGTGGCGTGGGCCTCTAGGAACTCTCGACAATTAAGGTGCTTCTTTTAATAGAGCACCGGAGCAAAGCATTAACACTTTGTGAACACATGTGATCCTCACACCACAACCATCCCCTCCGATTGCCCCAATTATTGTCATTTTGGGGCCTTTGGATCCGAACAATGATATGTGTACATAACTTGCGGATAAGATCACAAAAATACTATCATAATGATTCAATAATAAGTTCAGATCAGATCATGGCACTCGAGCCCTAGTGACGAGCATTAAGCACAACAAGTTGCAACAAAGTCAAATAGCACTAATAGAGATACTAGGCACTATTCCCTAATAGATCTTATTCGATTACATGATAGGTGCAGAGGGGCCGAGGGTGCACAGGATGGCCGCACCCCTTATGGGGGCGAGGCCCACCCGCTGCCAGGTGTGGTCCCCAGGCTCCTTCTCCTCTTCTTCCGTGGATCTTCTGGTGAAATATAATTTTTGGCATATTTTCCGGGATTTTTCCTGATAGTTCATTTTCTGCACAAAAACAAGACACCAAGGTAATTTCGCTGAAAATAGCGTCAGTCCGTGTTAGTTGTATCCAAATCACACAAGTTTAGAGAAGAAACAATAGCAAAGTATTCGAGAAAGTAGATACGTTTTGGACGTATCAACTCCCCCCAAGCTTAGCTTATTGCTTGTCCTCAAGCAATTCAGTTGAAAACTGATTGCGATAAAAGAACTTTCACGAACACATTTGCTTCATATGATGTATATATTCTCAGCACAGGAGTAGGTGCTTAGACAATTCATAATAAGAAGTATGCAACTAAGTCTACTCAATAATCATTGCAAGCTATGAAGAGAAACCAACTCAATAATAATAAGTAGCATGAAACATAAACATAAGCAACATTGCAATGCTCATAATAAGGTATGATAGAGTGGTATCTCGCTTGCCTTTGTTTGCAGAGCACAATATAAATGCCAAGGCACCTCTGAAGTTCAAGTGAATACTAGAAGTAAAGATATCAGAGATACAAGCATCAAAGTCATGACATAATTAACCAAGTTTTGGAACAAACATAAAAATGACAACTATGCTCTCAAGAAGGTGCTCATAGAATAAGTGGTGACTCAACAAGGTTGTGAAAACGGTTTTGTGAAGGTTTGAAAGGCTTCCCAATGCTGAAAGGAAGGTACTCATTAGCTTTGAGCTCTCATTGCCCCTATCATAGGCATCTTCATGTGGTCAAGGTGAAAGTGAGGTTCACTCTGAATCATATGCTTGACAGACCATAGACTGAAAATCCCAAGTCCCTTGAGTACGAGGGTCGCTCCGCATGCTACTCACATTTTGTCACATGAAAGTTCTTGTCATTGTAAATACATGCATATCATCGAGAATCGCTAACGGGGTACCCCTTGCACATGGTACAGGAGCTTTCCCATAACCAAAATGACAAGCCAAGCGCACAATGAACATCTCATCAATCTTTTTATTTACCATATGCATAGCGTTTTATTGAGGACACTGCATAGATGCTCATTATGGTGATGCTGCAAGTTTCCACCATGATTAAGCATGGCTTAGGCTAGCGGCCCAGACATTTCTCTAACACAATGTATATACTCCATGAACTCACAACCTACCCTTTTATTTCACATCGTCGACATCCGTAAACAAAAGAGCAAGGAATCAACTGGATGATATATCCAAAAAGTGTTGAAAGCGTTCCCCGTAACAGCATGGTTCTGCTAACTCCCAGCATATAATTAGCAAGCATATAACTTTCATGGACAGGTCACAATGGTTCAGAATTATTAAGCGCAAAGAATAAAGTGTGCCATCAAGTTCGTGAGAGATTTACTAACTAACTTTCTCAAAACAGACAAACATTTTATTTTGAAAGAAAACACGACATATAGAATATGCAATGAAGTAGCAAATGATGCTAATAGGTAGGTATGGTGGACACAGCTGGCAATATTGGTTTTAGGGAGTTGGAAACACAGGTAGAGTACGTACTCAGTGAAAGTGAAGGCTAGCAATAGAGAGGGAGCGACAAACGAGAGAGCAATAGCTATCATAATCATGCTTGCAACAAAACAGGACTAACTATGGTATGAAAGTGATACAAGAACTCTGAGACAAAATAAATCATCGAGGCTTACTAACTATTGATTAGTCATATGCATACGTGAGCATCTGCCAAGTCGATTCACATGAACAGTCATAGGAGGATACCACAATATCATACCAAAGTATGAATAAAACAATGCAAGCAAACATTCATATGACATGCTACAAACTATTAGCAAGCTGGAGCTAATTATAGACAAGCAAGAACTACTAAGCATCCATAATGACATACAACTTACACAAACAGGCTAAGCATGCTCACAATGATGAGTATATGTACAAAAATGAAACAAATAGAGTTTGTTACCAGCCTCTTACTACACCTCGAGTTGTCTTAATCTTCATTATTGTCCTTCACTTGTGTGACTTGAATAATTAACATGAAACCAAAATCTACTGAGGACGGCTGAACCCTGCAAAGAACTCACAAAATCAAAGAAGAATAACAAATATTTTTGGTTTTTTCGATTTTTAGAAAGAAGCAACAAAAACCAAAAAGAAAGCGAAAACAATGGATATACAAAGATCCGACCGAGCATGATATAAAGATGAGTGTGACGTCGGTATACCTCCCCCCAAGCTTAGGCTTTTGACATAAGTGGGGCTCAATCCCATGGTGTCCAAGAGGATGAACCTCCATTGTATGTCGAGGAAGCTCCCTCGTCCTGGTATGACCTCGAGGCCGCCCCTGTGTAATACACAGGGGGGTTGTATGATGGTGCTTCCTCCTGATAGTGCTCGTGGAAGTTAAGAGAGCGCAGCTTGTCATCCATCTCCGTCTTTGAGCGTGACCAAGGTCCACGAGAAATCTTGAGCAAAGTGGTTTGGGGTAGAGGGATCTCTCTCTCTTCCGTTGGTAAACATTCTATAAACCAAGTTCTCAAGAGTAGAGCTAGTGGTGACAAAGTGGTGCGCCTTCATGGCAGAAAGATCAAGCCTCCGAGGAGCCAAAGTTGTATCATGTGGATCAATAGCAATGTTCAAGGCAACAGCAACGCAGTAGCAATAATTCCCTCATAAATGGGTCCCTTAGCGACTAGGCGAGCAATGAGATAACCAAGATTATACTTATCCTCATTGTTGAGCGCAGCAGCTAAGAAGGCCAATTGATAGTTGGAAATATTACTAGTGTTCTCCCTACCAAGAACACTGGTGGTAAGATAGTAGGCAAAATACTTGATGGCTGGAAGTTGAATGTTCTTTATGTTCCCTCGCTGAGCTCTACGGTCATCATCATTTGTTATTCCTCGGTAAAGCTCTAACAAATCAGCGGTTAGAGATTGAATCTTCTTTGACGACCCAGTTGTACCAAGTCCTAGGGCCTTGCAAAATTGCTTCAAAGTCATAGAATGAGCCCTGCCATAAATTTTGAAAGACACGTAAGGCTTGAAAATACTATTAGTAAAGTAGAAACTCTCCACAAATGTTTTAGTAAGCAAAGCATATTGTGCACTCTCGTCCTGCATGTAACTTGTTAGTCCATCCCTCTGCACCAAAGTCATAAAATCATTAAGAATCCCAGCAGCTCGCAAGAAAGTTTGGCAAGGAAAGGTGGAGGGGTGCGCATCCCCTTCATCTCCCTCGTCACCAACTCATGAGTGATGAGATCCTCATTGTATGAGGGTCTAGTACTGGTAGATGACCTTGGAAGCCTTGCCCTTCTAGGTGCATCACTCTCAAATATATCACCAAATTGTGTGGTGGTCCATGACTTGACTTTTCTGAAATTTTAAACAACCATCAAACCAAGTGATTTCTAAGTTGATAGATGATGAACAACTACTATAGGAACTTGCTAGAGTACTACACATGCATCAAAACAAAGTTTCTAAGCAAAGAACAAGCATGCAAGCTCAAAAAACTTATCACCTATAGCAGCAAAATACTCAAGATACAATCTACTAATCACAAATCTAATTGGACAAGTGGAGGAGGCACATACCAAGGAACAATCCCTCCAAAAATCATCACTTGAGATGGGCTGAACAAGGAGATCAAAAATCGCGAGCAAGAACAACAAGAACTCGAGCTTGAGCAAGTTTTCCGGTGTTTTCGGGAGAGAGAAAGAAGATGGCTTTGAGGAGGCAGCCTAGATGGGCCCAGGTGGGCCAGACCCTCCTGGCGCCGCCACCTGGTAGGCCGCGCCTACCATAGGTGTGGTGTCTTGGGGTGGCCCCTGGGTCACTTCCGTTGCCTCTCTGCCCCTTTTTTTGAGGAAAAATTTATTTTGAATTTTTTGGGATTTTTCGGGAAACTTTATTTTTGGCCAATTTTCAGGGTATGAAAATTGATTTTCTCGCAGAAACAGTTTTTTCAGAAGAAGCAAAAGCAAACCAAAAGCCAAACTACAGGAGCTCTAAGAAACTCAAACAAGCAAACAACTAGCAAAACTAAAGCTAAAGCAAAGACTAGGAAGGAGAAAAGTAAAAGAAAGCAAGTATAACCACAGTGGAAACATTATTTTGTTCATTAAAATCCTTTTATTAACAAGGATGATCAAGTCTTGTTACCAAAAAAATCTTATATGAAGCAAAACTTTTCATTCCACAAGGTGATTATGTTACCTCATACTTGATAGCAATGGTCCCAATCATAATAGTTTCAAAATTTTCTTGTGGAATGGGACAATATATTTCTCCAACCTTGATGCTCTCAATATTTTCAATGGAATTCAGGCAATAGCTCTTAACAACCTTCTTGGGGAAATAGACAGTGTGCTTTTTGTCATTATATTAAATGTTAATTTCCCTTGATTGCAATTAATGACAGCACCTGCAGTATTAAGAAAATGTCTCCCAAGAATAATAGACATATTATCATCTTCAGGCATTTCAAGCACAACAAAATCAGTTAAAACCATGCAATTATGAGCAACTTGAACAGGTACATCCTCACATATACCAACAGGAATAGTAGTTGACTTATCAGCCATTTGCAAAGATATATCGGTTGGTATCAACTTTTCTAGCTGGAGTCTCTTGTAGAGAGAAAAAGGCATAACACTAACTCCGACTCCCAAATCACATAAAGCAGTTCTAACATAATTATTCTTAATGGAGCAAGGAATAGTTGGTATACCTGGATAACCAAGCTTCTTTGGAACCTTACCATTGAAGGAGTAATTAGCAAGCAAAGTAGAAATCTCCTCATTAGAAATCTTCCTTTTCTTAGAGACAATATCCTTCATATACTTTGAATAAGGAGGCAACTTAATAGCATCAGTCAAAGTAATTTGCAAGAATAAAGGTTTCATCCTCTCATAAAACTTGTTGTAGTGTTCCTCCTCCTTTGACTTGTGTTTCTTACCTGGAAAAGGCATAGGTTTCTGCACCCAAGGTTCTCTCTTTACCATGTTTATTAGCAATAAAATCTTGTTTTGTGTACCTAGTGTTCTTAGTGTGCTTCTTAGGTTCTTCCTCACCTTCCTCCTTATCGGGAGACTCATTTTTATCATTACCACTCTCGTTTGACATCAGAGACAGATATACTATTAGGATCTACAACAGGTTCAAGTGGTTCCTCAACTACTTTATGTTTCTTTTTCTTTCTCTTACGGGGACTGCCACTATCTTCACCTTGTTGGGAATCCTGCTCTATTCTTTTAGGGTGTCCTTCGGGATATAAAGGATCTTGAGTAGTTATACCACTCCTAGTTCTAATTCCATAAGCATGTTTATCTCCTGAAGCATTAACTAGCATATCCTTTTGCACCTTAGCAAGTTGATCAAGTTGAGTTTGAACCATTTGAAAGTGTTTACAAAGCATTTTAACATCATTAGAAGTTCTTTCCACAATATCTTTTAACTCATGGATAGCTCTAGAGTTTTCCAATAAATGATTCTGAACTTGTTTATTAAAATGACCTTGTTTAACAATAAAAATGTCAAGTTCCTCTAAACATTGATCACGAGGCTTACCATAAGGAATATCACCTCCATCAAAGTGTTGGAGAGAGTGTATGTCAATAGTAGATGAGTGGGGAATTGGCTTACATAATTCTTCTATAGGAGGTAGATTCTTCACATCTTCAGCTCTAATACCTTTCTCCTTTAGACACTTCTTAGCTTCCTTCATCATTTAATGCAATAACTCCCCTCTTATTTGTTGTTGGTGCTGGAATTGGTTCAGGGACCACTGGTTCAGGAGGAATAGGCTCAGGTTCAACTCAGTTGAAGTCCAATCATCATAATTCTTTCTTATCTTAGTCATTAATTCTCCAGCATCTGTAGGAGTCCTTTTCCTGAAAACACAATCAGCAAAGCTATCTAGGTAGGTCCTAGAATCATCAGTTAGTCCATTATAATAAATATCAAGAAGCTCATTCTTAGGTAATGGACATCCAGGATGTGCATGAATCAAGGAACAGAACCTTGTCCATGACTCAGGCAATTTCTCTTCTTCTCCCTGTTTAAAATCAAAAAGTATCTCCAAAGCAGCATGTCTAGCACTGGGAGGAAAATATTTCTGGAAGAAAGAAGCAATCAAGAATTCAGGGCTATCAATGGAACCAGGAGGTAATATATTAAACCAATCCCTAGCTTCTCCTTTTAGTGAAAAAGGGAAGATCTTAGCAACAAAGTACTCGCGCATCTTAAAATCATCAGAGAATAAAGCACTCAAAGTATAAATCTCATTCATATGAGCCACAACACTCTCATTTTCAGTCCCACAAAAAGGTTCTTTCTCAACAATATCTAAATAAGATAAATCAAGAGAGAAATCATAATCTTCATCTTCAATATCTATGGGAGAAGTGGCAAACTTAGGATCAGAGGACAACTTAGGCATAATAGTACGTCTAGCAAGGAGACTCTTAATAGCACTGGTACCATGTGTGTTTCGGCACTCTTCAACAAAATCATCAGTGAACTCAATGTAACCATCATTAATATCATAAATCTCACTAGCCTCAGGTGAGCTAACAGGTGTAACAGTGTCTTCACTAGGAGTTTCGGTATTTCCTAGACCAGCCATAGTAACATCTAGAAAAGGACCTAATGAACAACTCGCATCAAGCACAGTAGAAGTAACATCATGAGCATCAAAAGCAGTTTCGGACTCAGTGAGTAGCAATGTGTGTAGCATGAGTATGGTGGTGGTGTGACAACCTTACTTATAACGATGAATCAAGAGCGTGAGAGGTGTTTAGGACTGTACCTCTTCTTGTAGTGGATGGTAGAATAGGAACTTTCCATCACAAGACTTCCCATGATGAAAGGAGTAGCGGTGAACAATAATAGATCCAAGTGAATTTACAAATAAAGCTATGGTCCCCGAGAATGGCCTTGGAAAATAGTCTTGATGACCCATAAGTATAGGGATCATAGCAGTCTTGCGGGTAGTATTACCCAATTTATTGATTTGACACAAGGGGCCAAAGAATACTTGCATGCCTTAACAAGCGAGTTGTCGATTCATTGCACCTAGAAATAGTTCTTGCTCACGGAAGTTTATTAGTAGCAGTTTGTAGTAGCAACATCAAAGCAACGACAGTGAAAGCGATAGTAATAATGTGATGGTAGTAGTGGAATTAGTCACGGTAGGCATAGGGATGGATGGACGGGCGTTGCATGGACAAGTCTAAACATGTAACTTCAATATCTAGGGCATTGCAGATAAATAATAACAAGCATCCAGGTACTAAACAATCCTAGTCATGTGCTCCAAATATAGTCATACGTGCTCGCAATGAGAACTTGCACAACATCTTATGTCCAGCCAGCCCGTGGCAGCGGGGTCTCTAGGGAACTACTGGCAATTAAGGTGATTAACACTCCGTGAACACATGTGATCCTCACACGACAGCCATCCCCTTCGGTTGTCCCAATTATTGTCACTTTGGGGCCTTTGGATCCGTACAATGATTTGTGTACACAACTTGCACATAAGATCACAAAAAATACTATCATAATGATTTAATAATAACTTGGATCGAGATCATGACACTCGAGCCCTAGTGACAAGCCTTAAGCACAACAAGTTGCAACAAAGTCAAATAGCACTAATAAAGATACTAGGCACTATGCCCTAACAGATCTTATTCGATTACATGATAGAACTCATCCAATGCCCACCATCCCCAAGCCTACAACAGGGGATTACTCACTCATGGATGAGGGAAACATCGGTGGTTGATGGAGATGCATTGGTGATGACAATGGCGATGATCCTATCCAAATTCCTTGTCCCGAGAGGGTGCCAGAATGGAGTTTTTGGATCCGAATCTTGGTTTCTGGTGGCGGCGGCAGAGCGGAACTCTTTCTGGAAAAACTATCGAACCCCCTGATACGTCCAAAACGTATCTACTTTCTCGAACACTTTGCTATTTTTTTTCCTCTATACTTGTGTGATTTGGATACAACTAACACGGACTCACGCCGTTTTCAGCAGAATTACCTTGGTGTCTTGTTTTGTGCGAAATGAACTATCGTGAAAAATCCGGAAAATATGCAAAAATTATATTTCACGGAGATCCATGAGCCAAAGGGAGGCGGAGGGGCCTGGGCCCAGACCCACCAGTAGCAGCTGACCCCGACCACTGGGTGAGGTTTAGCCACCCCAGACAGCTTCTCAGCCTCCCTCCGCGTCTATAAGTTGCCTTCTGACCTAAAAATAGAGGGGTGTTTGATAGTTTTCCAGAAAGAGTTCCGCTCCGCCGTCGCCACTAGAAATCAAGATTCGGATCCAGAAACTCCATTCTGTGTAACATCCCAGCATTTAGGAACTAACGAAGGGTAGATTTAGGAATATGGAATGTTGCATGCATTCATCTGTGAAAATGTGGGTAAAATTTTCGCCAAATAAAAACCTTAAGTGATCAATGTTTCTTTCATAACTTGAGATTAGGTTTAGTCTTAAAGGGTGATTGCTATAGACTTTGATATGATCTTTGAGGAATTATGTTTTTTAAAATGAATTGGAATTTTAACTTGAGTGTTTGAATTATAATTCAAATGAATTAGGAATAAGGTTTGAATCTTGATTTAATTATGAGTTAATTATTTTAACTCAAAACTTCATCTAAAGAAAAAAATAGAATATAAAAACTTATTTCATATATATAAATAAGTTACAAAAATTGTAACTTATTGAAATCATCCACACACTCCACCAAAGTAAATAAATAAGAATATTCTTTGTTGATAGTAATGTAATCTTTATTACAAAAGAATAAAAGGAAGATTACAAGATAATTAAATGAAAATTTCAAAAGAATAAGAAGATTACATTGAATTATTCTATAACTATTCTATAAAAGGAAAAAACTAAACTACAATATTCATCTTCAAATCTGTACCTGCAAGATAAACAATAATAAAACAAAAATAAGGTTAGAATTAGTATTATTTTTCTCTCAGACATGTCAGTGAAGTGCACTAGACAAATTCATCATTGAGAAATTTATTGAAGGGGCAAGTTTCACCAAATATGAAAGAATTTATCTTTCATAAATTTCAAGCCGAGTCAAATAGCGACCAAGAGGCAAATTTCACCGGCCGGTGAAAGTAACTGATAATAGTAAGTTTCAAAATTAAACATATCCACAAGTGCACAAGCACAGGCGGGACACACACCAACATGCATGTGGTGCATCGCCACCTCACACAGACCCCAAACTCACAAAACCATCAAGGCAAACCGTGGAAGGCACTAGTGTATCTCTCCGCTTGCACACAAGAATGACCGACTTAGGCAAAGACTTACCAAGCATAACAGCCAAACCAAACCACCAAAGATCAACCAAACATCACCGGGATGGTGACATAAGGGAGAAGAATCGGTGGACAACAAGGCCAAGTCCAGAGCTAGGAGGCAGGCTAGCTCAAGGACAAGCATGAAGCTCAAAAAACAAGATCATCACCACCTTACTCACAAACATCAGTTGGTGAGTTTCATAAAACCTTCACATGAGCCAATCATATCATCTAGATAGAAGCATGTGTTGTTTAATGAAACAAACCCTCAGAAAGCACCCAAGTGGGGTGACTCCATCATAGGGATTTTTAAACTCTAAAAGCAAACAACAAAGTACATGGATCCAGCCAGAGCTCAGAGCAACATCATTGCTCTGGTTGTCAGGCTATATCTTACAATTCAAGCATAAGTATATCGATGACCTATTTCTAGGCACATCCCTAAAGAAAGGGTAGCACCTTAGAAACTAATCCTTTGGATCCAGATCATGATCAAGCTTACTATCATTTTTCCAAGCTTTGATTCAAGAAACAATAGCTGGTAGCACTACCAGGACTATCTATATGAATCAACTAGATAAGATATGAATCCCTAAGCCTTAGACCAACATCATTGGTCTTAGGGAATTTAAAAAAGAGCATATCTATTTATCTTATAAATCCAAGTTTGTCTTTAGCTTAAACCAACCCAAACAATGGATTAGAATCAAACGTGTGTGACATACCATTATGGTGTCACAAGAACAATTCTATATGAATCAGGATAGACATTTAATCATAACATATTCAGACAATCAACTTACTAATCATTTTCCTGTTAACACATGAATCATAACTAGGATATTCCTATGTTAAACTTCATTATGATCTTAAACCACACACTAGTTCTCAAGACAACAACACTAAGACAGTGGTTTCATCATATCATAACCATGATCAAAAAACCATAAATGGCAGTGAAAATTAATCAAGTAACTCAGTTTATCAATCATAGTTCATCTCAAGCAACAAGACTCAGGCCAATAATCATTTAGCATGTTACAGAAAATCCAGACATGAACTAATTCATCTAGTATATGATCAACCCCAGGATAAGAACCCTAAATAGATAAATTATCCTAATCAGAACCAGACAATAACCAAAGAGGTCACTGCTAGCATCTAGCATCTAATCAGCAAGCACAGAGAGCACTAGGGGAGAGGAATCGAACTCACCGTAGGTCCTCGCTGGAGATTATAAGAGGAAGAAGAGGCCAGCGACCATGGCGGCGCAGGAGCACCCGGAGGCGCAACCCATACGACGCAATAGTGGCGACCATGGACCCACATAGATGCGAGGAGCATCACCACAACGCGAGACGGCGGCGGCAGCGCCTAGATCCACGCCAACCCCCAAACCCTAGAGTTCGGGACGGCATCCATCCATCGCAGTGAGCCCAGTGCTCGAATCGATTGGATAGAAAGGACAAGCATCATCAACCCCTGTTGCTGCAGGCGGCGACAGGCAGCCTGGCAGCGGAAATCGTCGGCGGCGGCATCGCCAGCCACGGGGTCGGGGTCACAGGAGGAGAGGATGAACTCGAGGGAGAGAGAGAGGCAGTGAGGAGTGGGCCGAGTTGGGCCAGACCCTTCAGGGTGGTTCTTTTGTCTATGACTAATGGGCCACTAGGGCCCAATAATATTAAACCAGCCCAGAAATCCTTCCAGGCCTGTTTGAATAAAAAATAAAAGACCAAAATACCCCTAGACATAATTAAATCCTAGAAAATAAAATAAAAGTCCAAAAATTATAAGTAAACTATTTTTGGATTCACAATAATCCACACTATCCAAATAAAATAAGATATAAAAAATTTTAGACATTTAAATTTTTATAAGAATTTTGTAATTTATATATTCCTTATGGAATTTTACAAAATTATTGAAAGATAATAAAAATAAATAAAAATCACTTTCATTATATATTAATATTATATTATTTATCAAAAATACTAAATAAATATTTAATAACAATTTTTAACGTATAATTAATAATTCCTAAAAAGAATTATTAAATCAATAAAAGTCAGATAAAAGGAAAATAAAATAAAATCATTCAATATGTGTTATAAATATTAACAAGTAATATTTATAAATGTTTTATTATTACTAAAAGTCACCTTATATAATAATAGGGTAAATGCATATAAAATTAAATAATGCATTACATTACTTGCATAATCATTTTGCTTCTTTAAATATTGTCCTTACCGGGCAATAATGATGTTTTTGTAGACATAGAAGCTCAAGGTCCGGTGCTGACATCGGACTTCACTACCTTGCCATCACAAGGCAAGTTCATCACTTGCTCATGACCTTTGAAGAGTCTTTATCAAAGTATTTGCAAATTGTGTGTTATCATATTTACTATAAAAGAAAGAAAATATTATTTTCACAAATAAAGAAATCATAGATATCATCCTAAGTGATGATATAATGGAGCAATAGAACTTATGGTTCTATTTGCAACAATGATGATCAAGTAGGGACTTAATAACCCCTGACATCAGTGATTCTAGCGCCGTATATTACGCGTTAGGCATGAGATTTGGAATGGGACAGAGAAGTCAGCTGTATCTTCTTCCTCTCGCATGAAGCCGGATGTGCAGTCCGTGGCTATTATCCTCGTAGCGTGCATATTAATTGGTAATTCGTAGAGGATATGCAGCATATGGGTGGGAACCCTCATCGTCCCACGATAGTTACGGCATCTAACGTTTGTACAAACCATTGCCATAATTCATTATGTGGGCATGGTGTACACCAAGGAGGCATCTTGGGTCGCGAAGGGGCGTGATTAGATTGGACCAACTCTGGCCCCACATCATGGAATTGTGGACGAAGAAATGCATGGGTTGTGCAACAAGGAGTTGTTCTCATGGGTAAAGTAACACACCTCTACAGAGTGTAAGAATTGTAAATTGTTACTCCCTGTTCCGGGAAGGAGCTACGAATCGGCAGGAAAGGAACTCCATGAAAGTTCTAGTCAACCTGTGAAGCCTGATTGTCATAGTTTTTCAAAATAAAATCAATCTTTGAAGAAAGATTTACAAAAATTGCATAGTGCCAAGGATTTATAATCCAAGGTGGTAGTTAGAGCATCAAACTTCCCACCTTGCATATAATAAACTTGTTGGGTAACGTTGTTACTCATTCTTTCCTTTGATCCCTTCTTAGACTCTGAGGATCCCGAAGACGTGCCAATGTATGCAGCCGAATTTCAAGAAGATGTGTTTTACAAGGAACCCGATCTGTCCGGAGGAGTTGAAGGAGTGGATTACGAAATCCGATACGGTGTTGATGATAACGAGTCCAACTAAGTATCCCTAGATAATAGTAACCAACGGAGTCGAGCAACATGAACTCTATAGAATAAGCTGTTGAGCTCAACTCCTAGTCGGAGTTGCTACTTTTAAATTCCACTAAAACACTTTATATTTTGGTTTGTAAGTTGAATCTTTTGAAGTCTTGAACTTCTGGTATTGTAATAATAATAATATGTGAATGTTTGTAATATGGACCCGCAATGTTTCTGTTGTACCACTCTAAGGGATGTGATATTTACAGAACGATGTTCTGTGGGTGTCATGTCAACGACTATAGTGTACTACACATGCAGTGGTATGCTGGGTCACCGTAGTTGGTATCAGAGCAAATTGCTCTGACCTTAGGTTGGAAACCTAGTAAATGGTATTACCTGTAGGAAATTTAGCAACGATAAAGAATTCTCTAAAAGTAATATAATGGGTATTCAAATGAGAATATTCCGTTATATAATTTAGTGTGATAATTCTTTGTTATGATGCAATATATCATTGGATACTAATAAAAAATTATTTTTTCTGATATACAGAGATATGGCACCAAAGTTTCCAAAACAGACTTTGGTAAGGAAAGAGGAGACTCTTGATGATTATCAAGGATCATTCACAGACCAACTTCGTCAACTTTTAAAGCTCTTTAGTTGTCCAACTAGAATTCCAGTGAACACTATCACTTACCTTGATGGTCGGATGTTATCCAAGTATCGTGTGAGTATCCAACTTCCAGAGAAGCTTGGATTATATCATGATATACCTATAGGAGAAGGTAGGAGTCATTTAGCAGCATATCATGTTGCTGTTGTGGAGGCGATATCTAATATCCGGGAGTAGAAAACCAAGGAGCTAGAAGGTAGCACATTCTCTGTGATACCCCATGATTCTATAGACTTAGAGCCTATACCGGATCATCTTACTTTGGTTAAGAAGCATCCTAAGTTAGCTTCCAAGTTTATGGATTGATATCGAACACTCGTTGCATCTTTTTATAAGACACATCAAGTGATTGTTGAAGACAAAAATGATATGTTAGAAGATCTAACTGATCCAGAAAGGAGGAAGCAGTTAGCATTCCAGTTAGAGAAAGAAGCAGGTAGTAGTGCAACACCTATCTTTAAGGATATACCTATAGATCCTGGATCTTTTATACCATATCCTTATTCACCAAGACCGGAACCTATACATGATCCTACTAGGGATATGAGGTATGAAGTACCACAGGGATCAGAGGATGGTTCTGACTCAGAACTTCCTATTGAGAATTCAGATGGTTGGAGAATGGGATCATATAATGGATCTCATGAACACCAGATGTCCACAGATGGTTCCGACAGGAATGTTGGACAATCTAGTTGGATGGGTGCAAGAATGAACCCTAATAATAGTAGAAGAAATACCATGTCAATAGATAATCAGGATGAAGAAGAAGATCCCGAGGAGAGAGTGTTTGAATCATCAACATCTTCTCAAAACCCAGGGAATATACATTATCCAGTGTTTAATTATCTTGACCACGAGAGCACCTGGGAAGTAGCAGGATCTGTGTATCCTGTTGACAACTCAAGAAATGAAGCTCAGGAGATGCAAGCGGGAGATAATATTGAATATGTTTCTGAAGACTTTTCAGCTGAGCTGGAGGGAGTCAATGTGCTCATGTTGAGTAATGACTCAAGTCCTGACACTTGAATCTGAGTATGTTCCTTGGAAGGCCATATGTTCCTAATGCGACGAACAACACGTCATCACGGTTGGACATCAGGCATGTACGATGAGCGTAGTTACTACTAGAAGGAGGCAATTAGTTAATAGTATCAAGTATCGTGTTTTGTACTCCAAGTAATAAGGTAGTTTTGTGATTATAGCTATATGGTATATGTTGTAATGAATTTGTATCATTATGATATTATGTAAAATATGTGAAATGCATATTTGGATTTTCTTTGGATCTTCATTGTGTGACTAGTTATGTGCGTAAAATCGAGCTCGGAACACATGTGCATGATGTAATTATGAGTATTCGCTTTATGTTGCAGGACTAGAGGGTCATGGATACGGGTGTAGAAATGGAAACTGAGCAGCAGCGGATGGAGTGAGAGGACAAGGAGAAGGCCGATGCAGATGCAGCAAATCAAGGAACATTACCACCACCACCAATGAGGCCGTTAATGGAGCAGAACTTTATGCAATGCATGCAAATGATGCAAGAGACCCAGAAGAAGTTCATGGAAGATCTGCTGGGCCGGGCAAATCAAAGGGCACCTGAAGGTGGAGGAGTGAGTCTATCGGATTTTCAGAATGCAAGACCGTTACCTTTTGCATCAGCTCCTGAACCAATGGATGCAGAAGACTGGCTAGCAGATACTGAAAGGAAGCTGAAAAGTGTAGGTTGCAATGATGAGGAGAAATTGAGGTATGTAACTCATCTTCTGACTGGACCTGTAGCATCATGGTGGGAGAATCAGTTAGCCATGCAACCACCAGGAAGGGAGTTTACCTGGGAAGAGTTCAAGCAGAGATTCCGTGAATATCATGTTCCAGAAAGTTCTATGGAGTTGAAGCGGAGAGAATTTGAGGAGCTTCAGCAAGTATATACTAGTGTCATGAAGTACATCTGGGAGTTTAGTAAACTATCTCGTTATGTTGAGGAGGATGTCAACACTGAAGAGAAGAGGAAGAAGCGTTTACCGCGTGGATTAAATCCATTTATGAAGATGCAGCTAAGGTTAGCCAATAAGCAAACTTATCAGCAGTTGTTGGATGCAGCCATTACTTTTGAAGATGACTACAAGAATGTCCAAGAGGATCGGAGGAAGAGAGCCAAGAAGGAAACCAAGAGAATTCAGGCAAGCAAACCTAAACCTAACCTGGATTTCAAACCTCGGAATAGGAATTATGGTAACAATAACAATAACAATAACAAGGGCAATGGTGGAAATCAATCCAATCCGAGAAGGAATGTTATTTGTAGCAATTGTGGAATTCCAGGGCATTTCCAGAGGGAATGCAAAAAGCCTGTAGTGATCTATTATGGTTGTAGTCAGAAGGGGCATATCAAGCCAGATTGTCCGAGCAAACCACCTGGAGGATGGCCAACCAAGGGTGGAGGACAAGCCAGTGGAGGAAATGGACAGCCCAATAAAGGAAGAAATAATGGCAAGAATAACAATGGCAACAGGAACCGACCTACCGGGAAACTGAAGTGTGCAACCCTCGAGGAGGTGGATAATTCGGAGCATGCAGTGATAGGTACGCTCAATATCCTTACCAATCCTGGCGAAGTTCTATTTGATACTGGTGCAACTACTTCATTCATTTCTGAAGAATTTTGTGATAAGTTCGGGATTAGAGGGGCAACGTTAGAAAGTCCTATGATGAATTACGGCGGAGGGAATGTGATTGTACGCCACATAAAACAAGATCATGTTATCTCGATCTGAGGTTGTACTTATTTCGCAGACCTTTATGTGATTCCTTTGAAGGGAATTGTAGTAGGTGCTGGGGATGGATTGGATGATGGAACACGGACTCAGATAAATTGTGAGGAGAAAACCGTCTCAATCAAAACTCCAAGTGGAGCAAGGATAGTTTACCAAGCAGATAAGCACAGTCATATCATGGTGGATCTACAGTTAAACTCAATGAAAGAGGTCAAATTGGAAGAGATTCCTGTAGTAAATAAATTTCAAGATGTTTTTCCAGCAGAGCTACCAGGAATGCCACCAGACCGGGAGATAGAGTTTACTATTGACCTAATTCCTGGCACAACACCAATAGCTCAAGCACCATATAAGATGGGACCCAAAGAGTTGAAAGAACTCAAAGAGCAAATTGATGAGTTAGCTAGAAAAGGATTTATACAGGAAAGTGTATCCCCATGGGGAACACCAGTATTCTTTGTGGATAAGTGAGATGGTGGAATAAGAATGTGTGGTGATTATAGAAATCTAAACAACGTTACTATCAAGAATAAGTATCCTTTACCAAGAATTCAAGATTTGTTTGATCAAGTGAAAGGAGCTAGAGTATTTTCAAAGTTCGATTTAAGATCTGGATACCATCAAATAAAAATCTAACCGGAAGATATTCCAAAAACAGCATTTGTCTCAAGATATGGACACCATGAGTATCTGGTAGTACCATTTGGTTTGACTAATGCACCGGCAATATTCATGAATCTGATGAACAAGATCTTCATGCCATATTTGGACAAGTTCCTCATAGTTTTTATTGATGATATTCTGATATATTCCAAGGATAAGGAAGAGCATGCTGATCATTTGAGAATAGCATTACAGACTTTAAGAGAACACAAACTCTATGCTAAGTTCAGTAAGTGTGAATTTTGGCTTGATGAGGTAGAATTCCTCGGACATGTGATCAGTAAGGATGGAATTGCTGTGAATCCATCTAAAGTTTAGTCAGTACTAGAGTGGACTGCACCGACCAATGTGAAGCAAATTCGAGGTTTCTTAGGAATGGCTGGTTATTATCGGAGATTCATTGAAGGTTCTCCAAAATAACCGGACCAATGACCAAATTATTAAGGAAGAATACACCATTCAAGTGGGATGATAAATGTGAAGCAAGTTTTCAGGAGTTGAAGACTAGATTAACCACAACTCCAATCTTAGCAGTTCCTGAAACAGGGAAGGACTTCACCATATATTGTGATGCATCTAAAGAAGGTTTGGGTTGTGTATTAATGCAAGATTGGAAAGTGATTGATTATGGTTCAAGAACACTGAAACAACATGAAGACAACTATCCAACTCATGTTTTAGAGTTAGCGATAGTTTTTGCACTGAAAGGATGGAGGAATTTTCTTTATGGATCCAGATGTGAGTTATACACTGACCATAAAAGTCTCAAATACTTATTCACTCAAAAGGAATTGAATATGAGACAGAAACGTTGGTTGGAACTAATCAAGGATTATGATTTAACAATCAACTACACTCCAGGGAAAGCAAATGTTGTAGCAGATGCTTTAAGCAGAAAGAGTGCAGATATTCAGCCTAGCAATAGGGAGCTACCAAAGGAGTTACAAATGTACTTGGAAAGATTAGAACTCCAATTCATTAGAACAAAGGTTCTTGGAGGATTAGCTACTATGCAGGTAGTTGTAGAGCAGGACAGTGATCTTAAACAAGAAATTTTCAGACATCAAGTAGAAGATCCTTTTATTGCTGAGGAAATTCGGAGGATAACTCAAGGGCAAAAATCAGTTTTTCGCCTTAGGGATTATGGGTCTTTATGGTTTCAAGACCGTCTTTGTGTTCTAGATGTGACTGAGATTAGAAATGTTATACTCAGAGAAGCACATGAAACACCATATTCTATACATCCAAGGAGTACTAAGATGTATATGGATTTGAAAGAACTATTCTGGTGGAATAACATGAAAAGAGATATTGCTAAATATGTATCTGAATGCCATACTTGTCAAAGGGTGAAGGCTGAACATCAAAGTCTAGCAGGACCATTACAACCCTTGGAAATTCTTGAATGGAAGTGGGAGTAAATAGGTATGGACTTCATCACAGGATTGCCCATGACACTGAAAAGGAAGGATATGATATGGGTAATTGTGGACAGACTCACTAAGAGTGTACACTTTATTCCGGTGAATCAAAAGGATAATGTCGAGAAGTTAGTTGAAGTATATGTCAAAGAGATAGTAACTAAGCATGGAGTACCCAAAAAGATCGTAACTGATAGGGGATCAGTGTTTACTTCAGCATTTTGGAAGCAATTGCATGAAGCACTTGGTTCAAAGTTAGATTTCAGTACAACATATCATCCAGAGACAAGAGGTCAAACTGAAAGAACAAATCAAATACTAGAAGACATGCTAAGAGGTTGTGCACTAGATTTTGGGGGAACATGGGACGATCATCTACCATTGGCAGAATTTTCTTATAACAATAGCTATCAGAGTAGTCTGAAGGCAACTCCATACCAAGTTCTGTATGGAAGGAAGTGTAGATCACCAATATGTTGGTATGAACACAGAAGCAACAAGAATTTGCGCTTGATTATATCAAGGAAAGACAAGATATCATTGATAAGATCGGGGATAGTGAAAATAGCCTAAAGCGGAGAAAAGTTATGCGGATCAAAGTCGAAGATCATGGCATCCAAGTAGGAGATATGGTCTATTTAAAAGTAAGTCCAATGAAAGGGGTGAAAAGATTCAGAGTTGAACGGAAATTGAGTCAAAGATACATCAGAGCATTCAAGATACTGAGTCAAAACAGAACTATAGCTTATGCTTTAGAGTTACCATCAAGATTGGCTCAAGTGCATAATTTTTTCCATGTGTCACAACCGTAAATGTTTGAAAGTTCGGATGATGCAATTACACACGGAGATAGAACTACAAGGCACCGACCTATATTGAAAAGCCCTGTAAGATTACTGGAAAAGCTGGAAAGATTGAGGAACAGATCAATCAAATATTGCAAGATATAGTGGGAATATCACCCTGAAAGGGAAGCCATGTGGGAGAAAGAAGAGGATTTAAGGAAAGCCTATCCAGAATTATTCAGGTACATCTTCGCAAACTTCAGGACGAAGTTTAATTTAAGAAATGTAACATCCAGCATTTAGGAACTAACGAAGGGTAGATTTAGGAATATGGAATGTTGCATGCATTCATCAGTGAAAATGTGGGTAAAATTTTCGCCAAATAAAAACCTTAAGTGATCAATGTTTCTTTCATACCTTGAGATTAGGTTTAGTCTTAAAGGGTGATTGCTATAGACTTTGATATGATCTTTGAGGAATTATGTGTTTTAAAATGAATTTGAATTTTAACTTGAGTGTTTGAATTATAATTCAAATGAATTAGGAATAAGGTTTGAATCTTGGTTTAATTATGAGTTAATTATTTTAACTCAAAACTTTATCTAAAGAAAAAATAGAATATAAAAACTTATTTCATATATATAAATAAGTTACAAAAATTGTAACTTATTGAAATCATCCACACACTCCACCAAAGTAAATAAATAAGAATATTCTTTGTTGATAGTAATGTAATCTTTATTACAAGAGAATAAAAGGAAGATTACAAGATAATCAAATGAAAATTTCAAAAGAATAAGAAGATCACATTGAATTATTCTATAACTATTCTATAAAAGGAAAAACTAAACTACAATATTCATCTTCAAATATGTACCTGCAAGATAAACAGTAATAAAACAAAAATAAGGTTAGAGTTAGTATTATTTTTCTCTCAGACATGTCAGTGAAGTGCACTAGACAAATTCATCATTGATAAATTTATTGAAGGGGCAAGTTTCACCAAATATGAAAGAATTTATCTTTCATAAATTTCAAGCCAGAAGTCAAATGACAGCCAAGAGGGGCAAATTTCACCAGCCAGGTGAAAGTAACCAGATAATAGTAAGTTTCAAAATTCTGAACATATCCACAAGTGCACAGCAAGCACACAGGCATGACACACACCAACATGCATGTGGTGTCTTTGTCGACCTCTAACAGCCCCAAACTCACAAAACCATCATCACGGTGGAGAGGCACTAGTGCATCTCTCCACGCTTACACAAGAACAACCGGCAGGCGACTTACCAAGCACAACAACCAAACCAAACCACCAAAGATCAACCAAACATCACCAGGATGGTGACATAAGGAGGGGGAGAATCAGGTGGACAGCAAGGCCAAGTCCAGGAGCTAGGAGGAGCAGGCTAGCTCAAGGACAAGCACAAAAGCTTAGCAAAACAAGATCATCAGCACCACCTTACTCCACAAACATCAGAATCTGTGGTGAGTTTCATAAAACCTTCACATGAGCTAATCATATCATCTAGACAGAAGCATGTGTTTTTAATGAAACAAACCCTCAGAAATCACCCAAGTAGGGTGACTCCATCATAGGGATTTTTAAACTCTAAAAGCAAACAACAAAGTACATGGATACAGCTAGAGCTCAGAGCAACATCATTGCTCTGGTTGGCAGGCTATATCTTACAATTCAAGCATAAATATATCTATGATCTCTTTCTAGGCACATCCCTAAAGAAAGGGTAGCACCTTAGAAACTAATCTTTTGGATCCAGATCATGATCAAGCTTACTATCATTTTTCCAAGCTTTGATTCGAGAAACAATAGTTGGTACCACTACCAGGACTATCTATATGAATCAACTAGATAAGATATGAATCCCTAATCCTTAGACCAACATCATTGGTCTTAGGGAATTTAGAAAAGAGCATCTCTATTTATCTTATAAAGCCAAGTCTGTCTTTAGCTTAAACCAACCCAAACAATGGATTAGAATCAAACTTGTGTGACATACCATTATGGTGTCACAAGAACAATTCTATATGAATCAGGATAGACATTTAATCATCACAAATTCAGACAATCAACTTACTAATCATTTTCCTGTTAACACAGGAATCATAACTAGGATATTCCTTTGTTAAACTTCACTGTTTGAGATCATGATGATCTCAAACTATTTCTCAAGCCAACATCACTAAGACAGTGGTTTCATCATATAATAACCATGATCAAAAAACCATAAATGACAGTGAAAAGTAATCAAGTCACTGACTTTATCAATCATAGTTCATCTCAAGCAACAAGCCTCAGGCCAATAATCATTTAGCATGTTTACATACATGAACTAATTCATCTAGTATATGATCAACCCCAGGATAAGAACCGTAAATAGATAAATTATCCTAATTAGAACCAGACAATAACCAGAGAGGTCACTGCTAGCATCTAGCATCGAATCAGCAAGCACAGAGAGCACTAGGGGAGAGGAATCGAACTCACCGTAGGTCCTCGCTGGAGATTAGAAGAGGAAGAAGAGGGGCCGAAGACCATGGCGTCACGGGGAGCACACCAGAGGGGGCGCTGCAACCCATACGACGCCATGTCAGCGACCATGAACCCGCATAGAGGCGAGGAGCATCACCACGACGCGAGACGGCGACGGCAGCACCTGGATCCACGCCAACCCCCAAACCTTAGGGTTCGGGACGGCATCGATCCATCACAGGTGAGCACCAGGCTCGAATCCAGTTGGATAGACATGACAAGCGTCATCAATAACCCCTGCACTGGCGGCAACGAGCTGCACGGCGGGAATCATCGGCGACATCGCCAACCACGGGGTCGAAGGAGAGGAGAGGATGAGCTCGAGGAGAGAGGCGAGAGGAGTGCCGAGTTGGTCCAGACCCTTCAGGGTGGTTCTTTTGTCTATGACTAATGGGCCACTAGGGCCCAATAAGATTAAACTAGCCCAGAAATCCTTTCAGGCCTGTTTGAATAAAAAGAAAAGACCAAAATACCCCTAGAATTAATTAAATCCTAGAAAATAAAATAAATTTCCAAAAATTATAAGTAAAATATTTTTGGATTCACAATAATCCACACTATCCAAATAAAATAAGATATAAAATTTTAGACATTTAAATTTTTATAAGAATGTCGTAATTTATATATTCCTTATGGAATTTTACAAAATTATTGAAAGATGATGAAAATAAATAAAAATCACTTTCATTATATATTAATATTATAGTATTTTTGAAAAATACTAAATAAATATTTAATAACAATTTTTAATGTATAATTAATAATTCCTAAAAATAATTATTAAATCAATAAAAGGAAAATAAAATAAAATCATTCAATATGTGTTATAAATATTAACAGGTAATATTTATAAATGTTTTATTATTACTAAAAGGAACCTTATATAATAATAGGGTAAATGCATATAAAATTAAATAATGCATTACATTACTTGCATAATCATTTTGCTTCTTTAAATATTGTCCTTACTCGGCAACAATGATGTTTTTGTAGACATAGAAGCTCAAGGTCGAGTGCAAGCATTAGACTTCACTACCTTGCCATCACAAGGCAAGTTCATCACTTGCTCATGACCTTTGAAGAGTCTTTATCAAAGTATTTGCAAATTGTGTGTTATCATATTTACTATAAAAGAAAGAAAATATTATTTTCACAAATAAAGAAATCATAGATATCATCCTAAGTGATGATATAATGGAGCAATAGAACTTAGGGTTATATTTGCAACAATAATGATCAAGTAGGGACTTAATAACCCCTGACATCATTGATTCTAGCGCCGTATATTACGCGTTAGCCATGAGATTTGGAATGGGACAGAGAAGTCAGCTGTATCTTCCTCTCGCATGAAGCCGGGTGTGCAGGTCGTGGCTATTATCCTCGTAGCATGCATATTAATTGGTAATTTGTAGATGATATGCAGCATATGGGTGGGAACCCTCATCGTCCCATGATAGTTCTGGCATCTAACAGTTTGTACAAACCATTGCCGTAATTCATTATGTGGGCATGGTGTACACCAAGGAGGCATGCGTCGGTGAAGGCGATGATTGGCTTGGACCAACTACTGAGCCCCACATCATGGAATTGTGGATGGGAAAGTACGCCAGGTTGTGCAACAAGGAGTTGTTCTCTCATGGGTAAAGTAACGCACCTCTGCAGAGTGTAAGAATTGTAACTTGTTACTCCCTGTTCCGGGAAGGAGCTACGAACGCGGCAGGAAAGGAACTCCATGAAAGTTCTGGTCAACCTGTGAAGGCTGATTGTCATAGTTTTTCAAAATAAAATCAATCTTTGAAGAAAGATTTACAAAAATTGCATAGTGCCAAGGATTTATAATCCGAGGTGGTAGTTAGAGCATCAAACTTCCCACCTTGCATATAATGAACTTGTTGGGTAACGCTGTTACTCATTCTTTCCTTTGATCCCTTTCTTAGACTGTGAGGATCCCGAAGACATGCCAATGTATGCAGCCGAATGTCAAGAAGATGTGTTTTACGAGGAACCCGATCTGTCCGGAGGAGTTGAAGGAGTGGATTACGAAATCCGCTATGGTGTCGATGATAACGAGTCCAACTAAGTATCCCTAGATAATAGTAACCAACGGAGGCGAGCAACATGAACTCTATAGAATAAGCTGCTGAGCTCAACTCCTAGTCGGAGTTGCTACTTTTAAATTCCGCTAAAACACTTTATATTTTGGTTTGTAAGTTGAATATTTTGAAGTATTGAACTTCTGGTATTGTAATAATAATAATATGTGAATGTTTGTAATATGGACCCGCAATGTTTCTGTTGTACCACTCTGAGGCATGTGATATTTATGGAACGGTGTTCTGTGGGTGTCATGTCAACGACTATAGTGTACTACACATGCAGTGGTATGCTGGGTCACCGCATTCTGGCACCCTGCCGGGACGGGGGATTTGGAGAGGATCATCGCCATCGTCATCACCAACGCATCTCCATCAACCACCGATGTTTCCCTCATCCATGAGTGAGTAATCGTCCGCTATAGGCTTGGGGATGGTAGGGATTGGATGAGTTCTATCATGTAATTGAATAAGATTGTTAGGGCATAGTGCCTAGTTTCTCTTGTGCTATTTGACTTTGTTGCAACTTGTTGTGCTTAATGCTTGTCACTAGGGCCCGAGTGCCATGATCTCAGATCTGAACTTATTATTGAATCATTATGATAGTATTGTTTATGATCTTATCTGCAAGTTGTGTACACATATCATTGTATGGATCCAAAGGCCCCAAAGTGACAATAATTGGGACAACCGGAGGGGATGGCTATGTTGTGAGGATCACATGTGTTCACGGAGTGTTAATGCTTTGCTCCGGTGCTCTATTAAAAGTAGTACCTTAATTGCCAGTAGTTCCCTAGAGGCCCCGCTGCCATGAGCTGGCTGGACAGAAGATGTTGTGCAAGTTCTTATTGCGAGCACGTATGACTATATTTGGAGCACATGCATAGGATTGTTTAGTACTTGGATGCTTGTTATTATTTATCTGCAATGCCCTAGTTCATTGAAGTTACATGTTTAGACTCGTCCATGCAACACCCGTCCATCCATACATATGCCTATCGCACTCGAATCCTACTATTACCGTTACTGTTACTATTGTTGCTGTTTCACTGTTGTTGTTGTTGTTGTTGCTTTGCTACTACAAACCTGCTCTTGATAAACTTTTGTGAGCAAGAACTATTTCCAGGTGCAGCGGAACTGACAACTAAGTTGTTAAGGCTTGCAAGTATTCTTGGCTCCCCTTGCGTCGAATCAATAAATTGGGTAATACTACCCGTGAAGACTGTTGCGATCCCCTATACTTGTGGGTCATCAAGAATATTTTCTGGCGCCGTTGCCGGGGAGCATAGCTTTATTTGTAAGTTCACTTGGATCTATTATTTTTCACTGCTACTCCTTTCATCATGGGGAAGTATCATGATGGAAAGTTCCCTATTTTACCATCCACTGCAAGAAGAGGTACAGTCCTAAACACCTCTGCTACTCTTGATTCACCGTCTATGATAAGTAAGCTTGTCACACCACCACCACATTCTCATGCTACACACACTGCTACCACTGTTGAATCTGAAACTGCTTTTGATACTCATGATGTTACTTCTACTGTGATTGATGCGAGTGGTTATTAGGTCATTTTCTAGATGCTACTATGGCTAGTCTAGGGAATACAGAAACTCATAGTGAATACACGGTTACACATGTTAGCTCACCTGAGTCTAGTGAAAGTTTTGATATTAATGATGGTTACATTGAGCTCACTGATGAATTTGTTGAAGAGTGCCGAAATACACATGGTGCTAGTGCTATTAAGAGTCTCCTTGCTAGACATACTATTATACCTAAGAAGTCCCATGATCCTAAGTTTGCCATGTCTCCCATAGATATTAAAGATAAAGATTATGATTTCTCTCTTGATTTATCTTATTTAGATATTATTGAGAAAGAACCTTTTTGTGGTACTGAAAACGAGAGTGATGTGGCTCATATGAATGAGCTTTCTACTATGAGTGCTTTGTTCTCTAATGATTTTAAGATGCGCAAGTACTTTGTTGCTAAGATCTTCCCTTTTTGACTAAAATGAAAAGCTAGGGCTTGGTTTAATAGATTACCTCCTGGTTCCATTGATAGCCCTGATTGCTTGATTGCTTCTTTCTTCCATAAATATTTTCCTCCCAGTGCTATACATGCTGCTTTGCAGAGACTTTTTGATTTTAAATAGGAAGAAGAGAAATTGCCTGAGTCATGGAAAAGATTCTGTTCCTTGATTCTTGCATATCCTGGATGTCCATTACCTAAGAATGAGTTGCTTGATATTTATTATAGTGGACTAACTGATGATTCTAGGACCAACCTAGATAGCTTTGCTGATTGTGTTTTCAGGAAAAGGACTCCTACAGATTCTGAAGAATTAATGAACAAGATAAGCAAGAATTATGATGATTGGACTTCAACTGAGCTGAATACACGTGAGCCTATTACTCCTGAACCAGTTTTTCCTGAACCAATTCCAACACCAACAACAAAGAAGAGGGGAGTTATTGCATTAAACGATGAAGTGATGAAGGAACCTAAGAAGTTTCTAAAGGACAAAGGTATTAGAGCTGAAGATGTGAAGAATCTGCCTCCTATAGAATAATTATGTAAGCCAATTCCCCACTCATCTACTATTGAGGTACACCCTCTCCAACACTTTGATGAAGGTGATATTCCTTATGGTAAGCCTCCTGATCAATGCTTAGAGGAACTTGACATTTTTATTGTTAAACAAGGTCACTTTGATAAACAAGTTCAGATCCATTTATTGGAAAACTCTAGAGCTATCCATGAGTTGAAAGATATTGTGGAAAGAACTCCTAATGATATTAAAATGCTTTGTAAACACTTTCAAATGGTTCAAACCCAACTTGATCAACTTGCTAAGGTGCAAAAAGATATGCTAGTTAATGCTTCAGGAAATAAACATGCTTTTGGAATTAAAACTAGGAGTGGTGCAGCTACTCAAGATCCTTTATATCCTGAAGGACACCCTAAAATAATAGAGCAGGATTCCCAACAAGGTGAGGATAGTGGTAGTCCTCATAAGAGGAAGAAAAAGAAACATAAGAAAGTTGAGGAACCACTTGAACTCTTGTAGATCCTAATAGTATCTGTCGATCTTTGGAACCGAGTGGTAATAATATTGATGAGTCTCCTGATAAGGAGGAAGTTGAGGAAGAACCTGAGAAACACACTAAGAACACTAGGTACACAAAGGAATATTTTATTGCTAATAAACATGGTAAAGAGAGAGAACCTTGGGTGCAAAAACCTATGCCTTTTCCAGGTAAGAAACACAAGTCAAAGGAGGAAGAATACTACAACAAGTTTTGTGAGTGGATGAAGCCTTTATTTCTGCAAATTCCTTTGACTGATGCTATTAAATTGCCTCCTTATTCAAAGTATATGAAGGATATTGTCTCTAATAAAAGGAAGATTCCTAATGAGGAGATTTCTACTTTGCTTGCTAATTACTCCTTCAATGGTAAGGTTCCAAAGAAACTTGGTGATCTAGGTATACCCACCATTCCTTGATCCATTAAGAATAATTATGTTAGAACTGCTTTATGTGATTTGGGAGCTGGAGTTAGTGTTATGCCTTTTTCTCTCTACAAGAGACTCGAGCTTTCTTTTCCCTTCTCCTTCCTAGTCTTTGCTTTAGCTTTAGTTTTGCTAGTTGTTTGCTTGTTTGAGTTTCTTAGAGCTCTTGTATTTGGATTTTGGTTTGCTTTTGCTTCTTCTGAAAAAACTGTTTTTTGCGACAAAATCAATTTTCATACCCTGAAAATTGGCCAAAAATAAAGTTTCCCGAAAAATGCCAGAAAATTCAAAATAAATTTTTCCTCGAAAAAGGGGCAGAGTGGCACCTGAGATGACCCAGGGGTCCACACCTAGGCCCCACACCCATGGTAGGCGCGGCCTACCTAGTGGTGGCGTCTAGGGGGTCTGGCCCACCTGGGCCCCTCCAGGCTGCCTCCTCAAAGCCACCTTCTTTCTCTCTCCCAAAAACACCGGAAAACTTTCTCAAGCTCGAGTTCTTACTGTTCTTGATGTTCTTGCTCGCGATTTTCGATATCCTTGTTCAACCCATCTCAAGTGCTGATTTTTGGAGGGTTTGCTCCTTGGTATGTGCCTCCTCCACTTGTTCAATTAGATTTGTGATTGGTAGATTGTATATCGAGTATTTTTCTACTGTAGGTGACAGGTTGTTTGAGCTTGCATTCTTGTCCTATTCTTAGTAACTTTGTTTTGATGCATGTGTAGTCCTCTAGCAAGTTCCTATAGTAATTGCTCATCAGTTATCAACTTAGAAATCACTTGGTTTGATGGTTATCTAAAAATTTCAGCAAGGAAGATGAGTGCTTATTCACTGAATCAACATGACTTGATGGTGCATGAGCCAATGAAGGTTCATCGTGAGGAGGCAGTTTTTCCTTCCATATATCCATGCCATGAATTCATGAGAGCTGCGGGGATCCTCCAAGATTTCCAAACCTTGGTTACAAGTGCAGGGTTGGAGCACTTTGTTGAAGGTGAAACAATCCAATATGTTAAGCTAACCATGGATTTTGTGCAGGACTTCCGGTTCACTTGGTCTACTTCTAATCCCATGGTCCATTACAAAATATATAATATGCCTGTCAACCTGCCTTTTGCTGATTTCTGTGCAACAATTAGAGTACCTCAGTGGGGATCTTGTGAGAAGATCAAGGAGAGGCCCAAGTCACTTGTTGATTTGTATGCTGAGATTTGCCAAGGTCTCGACTTCTCAAAGGAAAGTGGTAAAATTGGGAACATCCAGCTCTCAGCTATTAGATACTTTTCCTATTTCATTACCAAGTGTGTTCTTGCTAGAAAGACCGCTAGAAAGTTGTGTTCTTTTGATCTAGCTTTTATTGCAGCTGCTCTGAATAGGAATAGTTCTTATAGTTTGGGTGCTTTGATAGATCACCGTCTCACCACCAACCGTGAGAAGGGTGGAATTTGTGGAGGCCTCATTGCGTCTAGGTTGCTAGCTTTCCATGGTTTAGAGCCTCATTATTCAGATTTTCAGTTTTTCATAGAGAGGCTTGATATTGAATCCATGATTAAGCATGGTTTTGTTTCTTTGGGGGCTAATGTGAGAAGTTTGCCATATGAACTATCTTTTGTCCAGCAAGGTCGGAGAAAAGGTAGGAGTGATGGAGGAGGAGGTTGACACATATGTTGGAGAACTCTCCCAGCGAGAAGAGAATGTTGAAGAGGATGCCGAAGACAATTCGGTTCAGCCCTCCAACTTGGGAGAGTCTTCATACCAGCAGCCCTCATTTGATTGGGGCGTCTTCTTCTTCACCACACGTGCGACTATGATCATTCCTACGATGACCCACCAAAGATGGGGTTACTATCCGTTATTGAGCCCACTTAGCCAAAATCCTAAGCTTGGGAGATACAACGACATCACACTCATCTATATATCATGTTCTATTAGGTTCTTTGTATATCCATTTGTTTTGCTTTCTTTTGGTTCTTATTTCTTCTTTATCAAAACCCAAAAATACGAAAAATATTTTCGTTGTTTCTCTTAGTTTGTTTCTTTGCTTTGGTTTGCCTTGAAAGAAAAATCCAAAAAGATTTTGCTTTGTTTGGTTTGCTTTGTTTTTGTTTGGTTTTTCTTTGTTTGCTTGTTTCTCAAAAATCGAAAACACCAAAAATATTTGTTGTTCTTCTTTGGTTTTGTGAGTTCTTCGCAGGGTTCAGCCGTCCTCAGTACATATTGGTTTTCATGTTAATTATTCAAGTCACACAAGTGAAGGGAAATAATAAAAATTAAGACAACTCGAGGTGTGGTAAGAGGCTGGTAACGAACTCTATTTGTTTCATTTTTGTACATATACTCATCATTGTGAGGATGCTTAGCCTGTTTGTGTAAACACTACTAGAGAAAAGGTTATGCGAGGCGCACCTAAAAGGTTAGATCTAGATCTAGCTTCAAGCCTCGCCTATTTTTTATGCGAGGCGCATATGATATGTGCCTCCTATACTTCACATATGCGAGTTGCATATCGATATGCGCCTTCTATATTATGCATATGCGAGGCACATATTGATATGCGCCTCCTATACTCTGCATATGCGCCTCCTATATTCTACATATGATAGGATCATATTGATTCGAATGCGCCTCGTATATTATTTTTGAATTTGAAAAAAATGTGGCCAGATCTAGATCTAAATCTAGATCTAGATCTGGATCTGGCCGGAATTTTGTCGGAGCTCGTCGGAGGCCGTGCGCGTGGCCACATTCTACTACCGCAGGCATGTCCGGGTTGCCATGGTCATGGGGGTCGCCGAAGATGGTGGAGGAGGATGAGGCCGCCGGAGGTTGTCACCGTAGGTGGTTATCAGAGGTGGAGGAGGAGGAGATGGTCGGTGTGGTTGTGGAGGCCATGGCCGGAGTGGTCGCGGAGGAGGAGAAGGTCGCCGGAGGAGGAGGAGGAGGAGAGTGGAGGAGGAGGAGGAGAGTGGAGAAGGAGTAGGAGAAGGGGATAATAAGGAGAGGTGGAGGAGAAGGAGAAGGAGGAGAAGGAGAAGAAAAAGGAGAAGGAGGAGAGGTGGTAGGTGTTATATAGGTGTTGTAGGTGGCTATTTCGAATTTGAATCCGGCCAGGTTATAGGAGGCGCATATTGCTCCATATGCGCCTCCTATACTTGAAACTATAGGAGGCGCATATTGCTCCATATGTGCCTCCTATACTTCAAACTATAGGAGGCGCATATGACCATATGTGCCTCGCCTATGTGGCACCTACCTCCATCCGGCCCCATAGGAGTTACTTGAGGCACACTTTGCTGCATGGGCCTCGCATATTATCAAGTATAGGAGGCACATATGGTCATATGCGCCTCGCATATTCGACCACCGACCTCCACCCGGGCCCACACAGCTTATTGGAGGCGCATTCTTCCCATATGCGCCTCCTATACTTGAAAAAATAGGAGGCCCATATTACCTATGTGCCTTGTTGTGGAGGTGACCCCGAATAGGGTCAAGACAGGGGAAGATAAAAGGAGTTTCCCCTGTCATATGCTGAGTTACTGTTTATATCGGCCGAGTTCTGTGAAAGTCGGCCGAGGTAAGCACGACCATGATACCTACGAAGGGAGCGATACCTGATCCGACCGACATACGAGTTAAGTCGGCCGAGTATGTATGTACAACTTAAATACAGGTAAAGGTCGAGCCGAGTTATCCAAGACAACGCCGAGTAACATGAAGCTTGCAGGAGAAGGAGGCGCCTAAGGTCAAACCCTAGCTGCTATAGGAGGAATCTGGACAGAGCCAAGCGCTAAGGACAAAGAGCAGAGATGCAGAGGCGGGGCAGGCGTCACGGAGGTGACAGTGAGGAAGCCCGAGGCGTACATGTGAGGCCCTCTGGAACTTTGCCGCCGATAGAAGGGAGACACGGAAAGGAGCTCGCCGAGTTACCACTTTGGGACAAGCATATTCCAAGAATATGCTTGCCACGTCAGCCCTAAGAGGAGCCAAAGAACTCCTTTATAAGGAGGAGCATGGACTCCTGAGAGGGGGATCGATTCATTCAAGGCCATAAGGCTCGTGTAGCTTTTCTCTTCTTCTTGTAAACAACTCGAGGAGCACTTGTAGCCCAAGAGAGGAGAAATAAAGATTTGCATGTTAGTCATTTGTGTGTAGAAATCGCATCTTCCCTCCCGGATCCCTCTAGCATCCATTGGCCCCAAACATTAGCCTACCCATGGCATCTGCCGTGCCACCACCACAACAGTTGGCGCCCATGGGGCCGGCGGTGCTAAGGAGTCAAGATCCGGACGGAAACTTCATCCACCGCGTGGCGTGTTGTCTGGCCTAGTCCGGAGATTTGATCTCTGTGACTATGTCGGCGATAACGCAGCAACTTCGGAGAAAAGCTCCTCCACGCATAGCAGCGTCTTCATCGACCAGGCATGCACGGATCTACGTCGGCGTCGACATCATGCGTTTATCCTCACCACGTTATTGATGCAGGAGATCCTCCCCTCAGCGCCGCAAACGATCCGCATGGAGAACGCCCCGCCAACAGCGTCGAGGTGATGGTCACGGCCGGGGTACAGGCAGCAGCAGGAGGCGCCGGATCAAGTAAGGATCCAACGACGGGAGGATAGGTGACCACAAAGCAAGCAGATCCACTGCCCACCGAGGTAGATCCTTGACCAAGCCGGAGGTGCAGGAGACAACCCCGAAGGCACCAAGGGTAAGATGTCCACCTCTGGAAAGACCAAAAAATATTCTCCAGGCGACTATAGATAACCTGACCACGCCTGTAGCGTCGATACTTGATCCGGCTAATGCTCGAGGCAGTTAGAAGAGACAAGCAAAAGTAATCTTGGTAGAGGCAAAAAGGTGTCGGCCTTGTGGGAGTCCCTAACAGACCTCGAGAATATGCCAAGGCAAATAAGCTAGATATTTCCCAGGCGAGTAGATGAGTTAAGATTGAGAGGAAAAAATCTCATGAATGATATCAACAAAGAACATGAGACTCACAAGGGGACTCAAGAGACCTAGGCTTGCCGAGGTATAACACCGACAAAGAACCTAAGAGGCTAATGCCGCTGCATTGGAATTGGAAGGACTAACCGGCGAAGCCCGACAAAAGCAACAAGAAAGAGTGAATGAGCTGGTATGCATCGCGAACCAGCAAAATGAAGAAATGCTTAGGGCTGACCCGGAGAGACCGGGAGCCTCGCACATGGTTCATTCGACTGGAGCAGCACCTGCCTTGTCAATGGCAGCAGCATCCTCACCTGGAAACAACGGGCGAAAAGATAAAGCAGTAACTTCAGGAGAAAGGAATAAGCAAATAGCGGTAGCTGAAAAGGTTAATGAGAACAGAGGCAATGGAAGCCGAGGTAACAGTGGCGAAAGAAACCCCGGCTGTGCCAATAAAGGCAACGGAAGCCGAGGTAATGGATACCTCGGAATAAGAAATCATGAGAATGAAATCCCGGCAGAAGGAAGAAGGGACCCGCCGCCCAATCCTCAGCCGAGGTATGAACCTCGGCAAGAACGAGAAGTGATACCAACTTACCATAATCACGCAAATGAGAGGTACAGCGATGGTTACTCAGATATGGAGTATGCAGGGCATGGTGGAAATAACCATTATGGAATGCAAGAGAGAATCATGTACAGAGACTTACCATCAAATGATGCAAGGTTAAAACTGGACAGGTTGTATCGGTCCGAGTTGTTAGAAGAGCAGGGTCCGCCTGGTCCGGCGTGTTTTCGACCTCGGATCATGGGTGAACCGCCAGTGCCGAACTTTCAGCTGGCAAGGGACACGAAAACATACAATGGGAGCACCAAACCACATGATTGGTTGATTGAATATGCTACTGCGGTAAAGATAGCTGGTGGGAACTTGCGATGGGCAGTAAGATATGTCCCGCAAATGCTGGAAGGACCAGCCAGAGTATGGTTGAACAATCTTCCAGTGGGAAGTATCAACTGCTGGCTAGATTTTGAAGAGATGTTTGTTAGCAACTTCACCAGTACTTACAAGAGACCAAACAGGCCACAACAGCGTGCAATGTGCAAGCAGAGACCAAATGAGACAGACAGAGAATTCTTAACTCGGTGGTGTAACCTTAGGAACTCATGCGAGGGAGTTATAGAATCTCAAGCGATAGCTTGGTTCGCCCAAGGATGCCGATATGCCAGTGTCTTGTGGCAGAGACTGCAAAGAGATATGCCAACCACTTTGGCAGAAACCATCAGGATAGCGGATTTGTATGCATTGGGTGATCCGACGCAACCAGAACTGATGTTGGTGGAGCATCAGGAGCATCAAGATCAGTATGCAAGAGATGCGGCCGGATCATCGAGGCGCAACGAGTTCAGAGGTAGAGGAAGAGAGGAAAGACCGGATTACAGATATGCCTCCAATCAGGTGGCAGCGGTAGTGCAAGATCAGCCGAGTCACAGAAATAGTCAGCGGCAAAAGAATGGTCCTCAGCAATGGACACCAAGGAATGAAGGGAAGAGATAGTGGACGCCAGAACAGAAGAAGCAGTGGCATGAAAGGCCGAAGTACACGTTTGAGTCCATGTTGGATCAACCGTGTAAGTTTCACACTCCAAGCCGGCTAATCATACAACTCGGCAATGCGCCTGGATGAAAAATGCAATGGGGAACCCAGCGGGCATGCAAGCACCTTCTCATCAGGCACATCAGCAGCAGCAGCCACAATTGACTGGGGCAAATGCACAACAGTTAATGTTACCCCCTCCTCCCTCGAGGTATGATAAGTCAGACCGGAGAGATGCAATGCATCAAGTAATAAATCAGGGTCAGGATGGAAGGACAAACCCCGGAAATAATGGACGCAATGATTACAGGGAACATCATCAATCACATTGCGTGTTCTACAAACGACAAAGACGCAAAGTGTACTGGTAGGCATATGGAAGTGAATGCGATTATGCGGCGGTACCAAGATATGTACCTTGGTCGGATCAAGAGGTAACTTGGAGCATAAAGGATCACCCCAAAATAATCAATCCGGTCATACGCACTCGTACTAGATCCGACTTTTGTCGGGCCCAGCATTAACGTGAAATTTTCAAAAGTACTCATTGACAATGGGAGCAGTATCAATATCATATACAAAAATACAATGCATAAACTCGGAATATCGCAGAATATGCTGCAATCCACGAGAACCACGTTCCATGGAACAGTGCCAGGACTTTCATGCGAACCCATTGGGAAGGTTCGAGTGGATGTATTATTCGGCACAAGGGATAACTGCAGAGCGAAAAATTTGGAGTTTGAAGTGGTGGATCTAGAAAGTTGATGTCATGCTTTACTCGGGCGGCCGACATTGGCCAAATTCATGAGCAACTGCCACATCACTTACTTGAAAATGAAGTTACCCGAACCACAAGGGGTGATAACAGTAGAAGGAGATTATAGGAAATCGATGGAATGTGCTTCGGCCGGATCAAACCTGGCCGAATCATTGGTGATCGCAAGAGAAAAAAGAAGCATTCAAGAAGTAGCGGCTCTCGCTCAGTCGGCACAGCTGAATATGCCAGCATTAGCCAACCCACATGGAAGTGTTTCTTTCCAACCGACTAAAGAGACAAAAAAGGTTCAGATAGATGAGCAGTTCCCAGAGCGCACCATCACGATTGGCGCTGGCCTGGATGCCAAATAGGAAGGCGAGCTCACCAACTTCCTCCGTGAGAATCGGGATATCTTTGCTTGGTCAACTCAAGACCTGCAAGGTGTGTCGAGGGAGTTGGCTGAGCACTCTTTGCATGTAAGGCCATGATCAAGGCCGGTGAAGCAAACTCTCCGCCGCTTCGCCGAAGACAGGAGAAAATTAATAGGGGATGAGATAGCTCGGCTCCTGGCGGCCGGGTTCATCATGGAAGTACTTCATCCAGATTGGCTATCAAATCCGGTGTTAGTAGAAAAGAAAAAGGATGACCCAAATGTAGCCGTCGTATGGCGAATGTGTATTGATTACACGAACCTAAACAAGGCGTGTCCCAAAGATCCTTTTCCTTTACCTAGGATAGACCAAGTCATTGATTTGACCGCTGGTTGTGAGCTGTTGTCATTTGTAGACGCGTATTATGGTTTCCACCAGATACCATTAAATCCGGCCGATCAAATAAAGACTGTGTTTATAACCCCGTATGGGGCTTATTGCTATCGTACCATGCCATTCGGCTTGCGCAACGCAGGAGCAACATACCAGAGATGCGTGCAAAAGTGTCTACATGATCAGATAGGAAAAAATGTGCAAGTTTATGTGGATGATGTGGTTATAAAAACCAAAGAAAGTAAAACACTACTGGATGATATTCGGCAGACATTCGCAAACCTGAGAAGATTCCGAATGAAGCTTAACCCGGAAAAAGGTACCTTCGGTGTCCCGGCTGGGAAATTACTAGGTTTTCTCGTATCCAGCCGAGGTATAGAGGCAAATCCAACTAAAATACGAGCAGTTGAAAGAATGGAATTACCGAGGTGTCTAAATGATGTACAAAAATTCACGGGTTACCTGGCCTCGCTTAGTCGATTTGTGTGTCGGCTGGGGGAAAAGGCATTACCTTTATATCAACCGATGAAACAATCTGATAAGTTCATTTGGACACCGCAAGCAGATAACGCATTTCATGAATTAAAAAAGATGTTGGTCACGGCAATTGGCCTCTTCATTATCAAAGGATCCTATGCTACTTTATGTAGCTGCCACTAACAGTGGTAAGCGGTGGTTGTCGGAACGGAATGAAGATGATAAGTCGGTACAAAGGCGGTATATTATCTAAGCGAGGTGCTATCAGCCTCAAACAGAACTACCCGCTACCAAAAGATAGCTTATGGAGTATACATGTCGTGAAAAAACTTAAACATTACTTGAGGAACATCCGATAAAAGTGATTTGTGAAGCACCCATAGCCGATATTGAGCAATAAAGATGCCAGTGGCGAATAGCAAAATGGGCAATCGAATTATCACCTTAGGCCCCAATTCGATAGGAGATGCAATCAAATCTCGGTGGCGACTTCTTTGTGGATTGGGCCGAGGTACAATTGAGCCACCATTACGGATCTGAATTATTGGACAATGCCTTTGACGGTTCCAAGGCGAGGAATGGCTTGGCGAGGATAGTGTTAACCTCGCCAAAAGAGATCAGCTGAAATATGTCTGCAAATACATTTCGCGTCAAATAATGTAGCCAATGGCAAGCACTCGTCCATGGGTTAAAGGTGGCAAAGAGATTGGCATCGTCGGATCCTATGTTACGGGATTCAGATCTAGTAGTACAAAGTATCGGGCAATTGGGACGCTAGATGCGAATATGGCCCTATATAGATTTTTTTCATGTGCAAAAAATCAGTGGATACTTTGATGGATGTGAGTTTCATCATATACCTCGGGCAGAAAATGATGCTGCAGACACGCTGTCAAAACTCGGATCAACTAGGCAATCAATTCCCCTGGGTATCGCCCTAGAACACCTGATAAAACCATCAATAACACCATCAACAGAGTCCGAGTCCATCTATATCTTGGCAGAATCAAGAGAAGATAGTATGCCAATGGAAGTTGACAGAGAATGTAACCCGGAAGTTCCGAAAGTGAACCCGACCATCGCACGAATGGATGTGGAAAAATCCGAGGCTGTTATGTCAGCAGAAAATATGGAAATAGATAGTGAAATTATCCCAGAGAAAATCATGCCGACATGGGACCAACCCATATTTTCCTTCCTTAAGGATGCAATTTTGCCGAGTAATGAGGTACTGGCTCGACAAACAGTAAGAAGAGCAAAGTCTTATACAATCATAAACAATGAGCTGTATAAAAAAGCGTCGCAAGCGTGCTGTAGAGATGTGTTGACTCGGCAGAAGGCCAGGAAATCCTCCTAGATATACATCAAGGAGAATGCGGGCATCACGCCTCGTCCAGAGCTTTAGTGGACAAAGCATTCATGCATGGATTTTATTGGCCGACGGCGTTGAAAGAGGCCAAAGAATTGGTAGAAAAATGTAATGGTTGCCAAAGATACGCCAGCAAGATACATATGCCATCGTCCGAGTTAAAGACAATACCAATTACTTGGCCATTTTCTGTATGGTGCTTGGATATGGTGGGACCATTCAAGCCAGCCCGGGGCGGAATGACTCACATTTTAGTCATGGTGGATAAGTTCACAAAGTGGATTGAAGTAAAACCAATAAAAAAGTGTGATGGACCAACAATAGTAAAATTCCTCAAAGATATTATCTTGAGATATGGTTATCCACATAGTGTTATTACAGACAATGGCACAAACTTTCTTTGAAGGGCTTTTGCGATTCGCCAAGAAAACACATAAGACTAGATGTCGCCTCGGTGGCTCACCCAAAGATCAAATGGGCAAGTAGAAAGATCTAATGGACTAGTATTGTCCGAATAAAACCCGACTCGTCGAACCTGCAAAAGGTCGGGATGTCGGATCGAGGAACTACCGACTATGGAGCCTCGAACTACACCAAACAGGTCAATAGGGTATACCCCATTTTTACGGTATATGGGGTGCCGTGCTTCCGGTAGACATAATACATGATTCGCCAAGAGTAACCCAAAGATACAACCGCTGAGGTAAATGAGGTAGCTCGGCGAGATGATGTAGATTTACTAGAAGAGGCCAGGGAGTTGGCACTAACAAGGTCAGCTATTTATCAGCAAGACCTACGACGATATCATAGCAAGAAAGTCAATCCAAGAGTGTTCAAAGAAGGAGATTTGGTTCTTCGGCTAGTGCATCATACCGCATGCACAAACTATCACCCCCATGGGAGGGGCCATTCATCGTGAGTAAAGCATTGCACAATGATGCATATTACCTAGTCGATGCTCAGTCACCAGAAAATAACAAGGCAAATAAAGCCGGCGAAGAATCAAAAATACCATGGAACATAGCTTTACTTCATCCATTTTACTCGTAGGAGCCATCTAGGGCACGTTGTAATATGACTCTTCAAGTCAAAGTATCAACTATGTATTAAACTTCGGAACTTTTGAGCAGTGACTCGGGGACTACCCTATGTTATTTCTTATCTGAGTTATGTATTAAACCTTGGCACCTTTGAGCAGTGACTCGGGGACTGCCCTATGTTATTTCTTATTTGATTTATGTATTAAACCTCGGCACCTTTGAGCAGTGACTTGGGGACTGCCCTATGTTATTTCTTATCTGAGTTATGTATTAAACCTCGACACCTTTGAGCAGTGACTCGGGGAATGCCCTATGTTATTTCTTATCTGAGTTATGTATTAAACCTCGGCACCCTGAGAAGTGACTGGGGGACTGCCCTATGTTATTTCTTATTTTGAATCATGCATTCAACCCGGCGCCTTGAGCAATGACTCGGGGGTTACCCCGTAAGGTTCTCTGCATTAACCCATGAAATATATTTCGGCAACTAGATTTGCAACTCGGAGACGACCACATGGTCCAAGGTAATTCTTTGAGCACACACAAGAACTAGATAGCCCAAGTGATAACTCGGGGACTAGTGGGTTTAATGGATTATTTGTCGCCAAACACATAAAAGTTCCATAGCTCAGCAAACAAAGATCTCTAAGAATGATGCAAAAAGAGTAACACTCCTAGCGAAAGGAAGTATGATAAGGGGTGCAACTTATTGTTTCACTTTTGCTGAATCAGATACGGGCTTTATATCTCGGATAGAGGTCAATAACACAATGGCCAAGCCGTCGAATTTATAAAGGCCAGGCAATATAAGCGCCGGACTAAGGTCAACCACATGAAAACATACGATCCGAACCTATGAGATTGAAGGTTGCCAAAACAAAGATATAAAGCTACAAGATTTGTTTAAACAAACTAATAATGATCACCGTCAACCATGCCTCAGCGGCAACAGGCAAAAAGGGTTTGTACCACACAGAAAGTCGGACAATTGTTTCACACACATCATACGCCCGACATACCAGGGACTGGAAATAATTTAAGAAGTTTTTGAACCTAAGAGGCAGCGGCATGATCATTCACTGGGTGCTCCGAGGTAGACGGCGCCTCGTCCGAAGTTACTTCGCCTTCCACAAAAGCAATAGTAACTTCGGGGGAAGTCCTGGGCTGCTGAGAAACATTAGTTTGAGCTTGAGATTGCCTCCTTTGGAAGATGATCGCGTCGCCGTCCATCCGAGCTTACGGAATCACCGAGTTATCCGAGTCGCCCTCACCCTCATCACGGTTGGTGAATCATTCGGAGGCATCTTCGATTTCGACGTCATCCGCAGGTTTGGGAAGAAAGCTCGGCCCTTCAATCTAGTTATGCACATCAGCATACTCAACAAGCTGGAAGGCACGAGATTGGCAGCGAGCGACGAATTCTGGATCCTCAACCCAACGAGAGCCAGTGCACAATTTTATCAAAGTGTCGAGTGAAATGTCCTCGTACCAAGACATAATGACTGTGAGCGCCATATCAGCACCAGCCCTTCCAGCGGATTCCCTCCAGAGATTTAACTGGGTCTGGGATGCCATTAACCTTTCCACAAGTATCTTGATCTCGTCAATATCTGGAGTTCCAGAAGTATTCGTCCAGAGAACATGGTAGGCCCGAATGGCTGCTTGCACCAAGTCCCTGCCCATAATCTTCATTGGCCCAATAGCAGCGCCAACGGCAACCAAGAAGTCTTCCATTGAATATTCTGGACTCGAATTTATGGGGACACCTCGGCGCTGGCGAGCATTAATCACCGCTCTAGAGCTCACGGGTCCAGCTTCCGGAAAATGATCTATGCAAAATAAAAGTATATTAGTTAAAAGTAAGAAAGAGAAGAAGATAACTCGGACACGGTCAGAAACTTACGATGAATATAGTTCAACATTTTCTGGAGATCCTGAGTCCAGTCAACCTTCATCGTCTCAAAGCGAGTGAGTTCCTCGCTCATCGTCCGATTCTTAAGTTCGGCATCCTCGAGGAGTACTTTATCCTTCTGTAGTTGCAGACTTAGCCAGTTCTTTTCTTCGGAGAACTCCTGATCAACCTTCTCTAACTCGGATTTGTGAGAAAGCTTGAGGGACTCCACCTCGGCGCGCAACCGGTTTATCTCGTCATCTTTATCTTTCAATTGCGCCGAATGAGTGGCGGCTTGCTCTAAAAAATGCAGTATCATATCAGGCATGGGTATGCATTCTTGATGCGACGTTGCAAGAGTTTGTAACTCGTCTATACCAAAGCCAGAAGGTTATAAGAAACCGTGATAAGTCTCGAACGAAAATCAATAGAGAAAAATAATAACTAACCTTCCAGAGCTTTGACTTTCTTGTCAAGACGGATATTAAGATTATTGATATTACCTGTGTACCAGCGAAAATGGGTTAGCACCTCAAGTTGAAGATATTAAAAACTTAAGGGACAGTACAAAGACTTGTTAAGATACCAGCTTTCTTCACCACGGGAAGAACTTTCTCATACTTCTCTTGTAATTTCTTGTGCGCGAAAAGCAGCCTTTGGAATTCGGCTGCCCGACGATCGTGGGCAACCTGAGTGCCAAAATGACTTACACAGTCAGATATTCAAAGCTAAGACAAATCCAAATCAAGAAAATCTTAACTCGGATCTAGGTGGCTAGATATTCAAAGCTAAGACAAATCTGAATCAAGCAAATCTTAACTTGGATCTAGGTGGCTGGATATTCGAAGCTAAGACAGATCTGAATCAAGAAAAGCTTAACTCGGATCTAGGTGGCTAGATATTCAAAGCTAAGACAAATCCGAATAAAGCGAAGCTTAACTCAGATCTAGGTGGCTGGATATTCGAAGCTAAGACAGATCCGAATCGAGCAAAGCTTAACTCGAATCTAGGTGGCTAGATATTCAAAGGTAAGACAGATACGAGTCAAGCAAAACTTATCTCGGACCTAAATAGCTGGGTAATCAAAGCTGAAACGGATCCGGATTCAGAAAACACTTAATATGGAATACAAATGAACCACGATGAGTCAAAGTCATACAGTAAATTCACTTGGCAAATAACGCACTTTAGGCCTAACAAAGCTTCCAAACGAATAACAAGTTATTCGGTTGCAAGCTTCGGGGACTAGAGTATATATATTATCATTCGAATAACTAACCAAATGTCAACAAAAGCAATTACCTCATTCATCTTATCGCTGTCAAGCACGATCTTAGCAGCCATATGCAAGCGACTGCTGATGTCGGAGAGTTGAAATGGCTGATTGCTCGGATTGCCCTCAAGCTGATCAGCAACATTCCAATTATTGGCATACTCAACCAAGGAGCCAAGGCTGTTCCCACTCTCGGTACGAGTCAACACTATACCTCGGACACGTTGTGTAACCACCGCCATCGCCGGACTCTTGTGGAGATCAAGCTGAGTATCAACGGCCGAGGTGACAACGGTCTTAGCAGAGGAAACCCCCTTGCGGAACGCATCAGCAATGTTGGGTTGATAGGAGCTACCCGGCCCCTTCTGAGATGATGAAGGTCTGGTAACAACAACCTTCTTAGCCTTAGAAGAGATTTTGGCAGGGGCCGCAACCTCGGCACTTGGAGTGGCATCTTTGGGGGTCGGAGGAATTATGGTTTCCGAGGGCGCCGAGGTGGTGATATCCTCGGCTGGAGTTGGAGTTGCAATTGGAATTGTGGGGATCAAAGGAATCTTGGGAGAAACTTCGGGGTTCGCAATGGAGGCAACAAGTTCGGTAGGAGAATCTACTGGCGGAGTTATATTGGCATCAGCAATGGAGACCACGGGTACATCTTGCCGAGGTGATGTCTGAGTCGGAGCAGGAGGAGAGTCAACGCGAGCTGGACTAGGAGCTCTAGTATCTTCAAGATGCGGAGGAGAAGGCAGCCGAGTTGTATGACTCGTCATACTCGGGCCACTTGGCTTAACAGAAAGAGGAGCGCTGCAAAAGCACAGAAAGTCAAATCAAAAGACAGAAAGAGAGAAACAAGAAATACAAATGAAAATGAACTCACCCAGTAACTCCGGGCATGCTTTTACGCTTCGGAAGGTGCTGGGCTGACTTCTTTGTTCGCTTCTTGGGAGCGGCTTCAGAGACACCTGCTGGAGCGGTACGCTTCCTCGAGGGAGCTGGAGGTTGGGAGGCGAGAGGCTCGGTGTCGTACACATGACCGGCCTGATTAGCTGGGGAAGTAGAAGCCAGAAATGCATAAGAGATAGGCATTGCGGCGACTGCCTCAAGAATTTGGACATCGTCCGAATCACCTTCCTCCCCGTGGGCCAAGGTCTTGCCACGGGCGCGAGCCGGAGCGAGGTCTGACTTGGGAACAAACTCCTCCGAGTCAGGCTCCCCACTGTCCAGGGTGTTCCGATCTGTGGTCCACGGGAGGGCCAGAACCTCGGCATCTTCGATCTTTTGCTGCGCAAATCTCTGCAAGAAAAGAGACAAAGAGGAATTAGCAAAAGGAGTCACAAACGCAATTAGAAAGCAAGACACAAATGCGTAAACTTACCTCGGGAGGAGGATTCCCGCGGGTGAACGGCTTTAGCCCCCAGGTCCAGTCTCGAGCTCAACCGATGAGACTCGGTTGGGATCGAGCGGACCGCTCATATAACAGAGTTTGTGCGTACGACGCTGGAAAGGGCAGATTCGGCTGTTGACGAAGGTGGTCACCAGATCCTCGCCGCGTAGCCCGGCGCGGATCAACTCCTTCAGCCGAATCTCGAAGGCCTCGGCCAAAGCATGGCTCTTCCTGGGGTTGTAGGTCCAGTTCCTCTTGGAAGGGGGGCCGATGGAGAAGGCAGGGAGCCGAATCTTGTCTTCCTTTCCAGTGTTCTTGACATAGAAAAACGATCTATGCCACTTCTTACAAGACTCGAGACCAGCAACACGAGGAAACTCGGATTTTCTCCGAGGTGTGATGGACGCGGGTCCACACTGGGTGAGCAACTTCTTAGAGGGCTGAAGGGATTTGTCTGGAACGACGTTAGATTGGATCTGGAAAAATTTGGACCATACGTGCACAGACGGCCAGAGGCCGAAGTACCCTTCCGAGGCCGAGATAAAAGCGGATAGGGAGGCGATGGCATTAGCCGGAAGGTGATGCGGCTAAACGCCGAAGTAATCAAGGAAATCCTTAGCAAAATCGCTAAGAGGAAGACCAAACCCACGAGCAAAGTGAGACATAAAAACGACATACTCACCGTCGTTGAGTACGGGAGAAGGTTCGTTGCCGGGTAAGTGACAGCCTACCTTGGCAGGAATCCGGCTAGTCCTAATTAACCACTCGATCTCACGACGAGTGACGGAGGAACCCTGCCAGGAGCCCCACTCTGGACCAGATGCTACGTCGTCGTCTTCGATGAGCGCGCCACTAACTGAACTCGACATAGGGTCGCCGGAGGAATCAACGGAAGAAGAACTAATGGCGGAGCTAGGTTTAGAGGCGCAGGGCCCCGTCGTGGTTCTAGGCGAAGACGGCGGTGGAGCGGAAAAGAGCCGCACGGGAAATCTGGAGGACGGAGGATGCGTCTAGGGAGAGAGCCTAGCAGTGGGACCGTAGAAAAACTCACCGGCAACGGCACCGGAACAGGCGCACGGCAGGTGGGGTCGACGGAGCAGAGGAACTATGCCCTCGCTGTCGAAGATGTCGACGATGGCGCAGCCGCAGGAGCACGAACAGACGCATGGGCGCAAGGAGGAAGAAGAGCAAGGGTAAGCAAAGGGGGGAAGTGAACCCTATAGCCCCGTGCCCCTCTTTATAACCGCGCGACCCTGGCAGTAGTGGGATCGTGCCTGCGAGCGTTAACCGTGTAGATCGTGCGTGCGGCGAAACCGCTCGCGGCTGAGTGGAGCCACACCAAGGACCACACGACGCATGAGAGGATCAGGCCTCCTGACTGATGCGGTGCGCGAGGCGTCGCAGCGCCGACGCGACAAGCGCAGTAATCACTGTAGCATGTCAGTGGGCACTGTAGAGGAACAAAAAACTAGAAAAATAATGATGAGTGTTATATGTAGGACGAGGCGTGCACGAGAAGCAGCGCGGGTACCTCGAACAGGAAAAAGTAACTCGGAGATAAGGAGAAATGAATATAGGGAAACTGATGTGGCCCGGCTGAGGTTACGGGCAGGACCACACCAGCTTCGGGGATTAATGTTGTGGAGGTGACTGCAGATAGGGTCAAGACAGGAGAAGATAAAAGGAGTTTCCCCTGTCATATGCCGAGTTACTGTTTATATCGGCCGAGTTCTGTGAAAGTCGGCCGAGGTAAGCACGGCCATGATACCTACGAAGGGAGCGATACCTGATCCGGCCGACATACGAGTTAAGTCGGCCGAGTATGTATGTACAAATTGAATACAGGTAAAGGTCGAGCCGAGTTATCCAAGACAACACCGAGTAACATGAAGCTTGCGGGAGAAGGAGGCGCCTAAGGTCAAACCCTAGCTGCTATAGGAGGAATCTGGACAGAGCCAAGCGCTAAGGACAAAGAGCAGATGCAGAGGGGCAGACAGGCGTCACGGAGGTGACAGTGAGGAAGCCCGAGGCGTAAATGTGAGGCCTTCTGGAACTTTGCCGCCGATAGAAGGGAGACACGGAAAGGTGCTCGCCGAGTTACCACTTTGGTACAAGCATATTCCAAGAATATGCTTGCTACGTCAGCCCTAGGAGGAGCCAAAGAACTCCTTTATAAGGAGGAGCATGGACTCTGAGAGGGGATCGATTCATTCAAGGCCATAAAGCTCATGTAGCTTTTCTCTTCTTCTGTAAATAAATCGAGGAGCACTTGTAGCCCAAGAGAGGAGAAATAAAGATTTGCATGTTAGTCATTTGTGTGTAGAATCGCATCTTCCTCCCGGATCCCTCTAGCATCCATTGGCCCCAAACATTAGCCTACCCATGGCATTTGTCGTGCCACCACCATGACATGCCTCGCCTATGCGGCCACCTACCTCCACCCGAGATCGCATGAGTTACTTGAGGCGCATATGGTGCCTCGCATATTATCAAGTATAGGAGACGCATATGACCATATGTGTCTCTCATATTCAAGCACCTCCCAACACTCGGGCCCACACAGATTATGCGAGGCGCATTCTGTCCATATGCGCCTCGCCTATCTGATATATAGGAGGCGCATATGACTAGAATGCACCTCGCATAATCTGGGGCTGTTAGATTTTGTCCGTACAAGGATTATAGGAGGAGCATTCTTATCATATGTGTCTCGCCTATTTTTATACTAGAGGCGCATGGACAAGGAGTGCGCCTCGCCTATTTTATAGGAGGCACATATGGTCTAGATGTGCCTCCTATAAGCATGTCTCCTATAGCCTTTTCTCTAGTAGTGAAAGTGTATGTCATTATGGATGCTTAGTAGTTCTTGCTTGTCTATGATTAGCTCCATCTTGCTAATAGTTTCTAGCATGTCATATGAATGTTTGCTTGCATTGTTTTATTCATACTTTGGTATGATATTGTGGTATCCTCCTCTGACTGTTCATGTGAATCTACTTGGCACATGCTCACGTATGCATATGACTAATCAATAGTCAGTAAGCCTCGATGATGTATTTTGTCTCAGCGTTCTTGTATCACTTTCATGCCATAGTTAATCCTGTTTTGTTGCAAGCGTGATTATGACAACTATTGCTCTCGTTTGTCGCTCCCTCTCTATTGCTAGCTTTCACTTGCACTGAGTACGTGCTCTACCTGTGTTTCCAACTCCCTAAAACCAATATTGCCAGCTGTGTCCACCATACCTACCTATTAGCATTATTTGATACTTCAGCGCATATTCTATATATGTTTTCTTTCAAAATAAAATGTTTGTCTGTTTTGAGAAAGTTAGTTAGTAAAGCTCTCACGAACTTGAAGGCACACTTTATTCTTTGCGCTTAATAATCCTGAACCATTATGACCTGTCCATGAAAGTTATATGCTTGCTAATTATATCTTGGAGTTAGCGTAACCATGTTGTTACGAGGAACTTTCAACACTTTTTAGATACATTTATATCTAGTTGATACCTTGATCTTTTGTTTGCGGATGTCAACGATGCAAAATGATAGGGGGACTTGTGAGTCCATGGAGTTTGTATTCTATGTTAGAGAAACGCCTGGGACGCTAGCCTAAGCCATGCCTAATCATGGTGGAAACTTGCAGCATCACCATAGTGAGTCATCTATGAAGCATCCTCAATAAAAAACTATGCATATAATAAATAAAAAGATTGTTGAGATGCTCATTGTCTGCTTGCCTTGTCATTTTGGTTATGGGAAAGCTCTTGTACCATATGCAAGGGGTACCGCGTTGGCGTTTCTCGATGATATGCAAATACTTACAATGACAAGAACTTGCCTGGACCCAAAGTTGTAGTATGCGGAGTGGACCTCACACTCAAGGGACTTGGGATTTTCAGTTTATGGTCTGTCAAGCATATAATTCAGAGTGGACCTCACTTTCACCTTAACCACATGAAGATGCCTATGATAGGGGAAATAAGAGCTCAAAGCTAATGAGTACCTTCCTTTCAGCATTTGGAAGCCTTTCAAAACCGTTTTCACAATTTTGTTGAGTTACCACTTATTCTATGAGCACCTTCTTGAGAGCATAGTTGTCATTCTTGTGTTTGTTCCAAAACTTGGTTAATTATGTCATGACTTTGATGCTTGTATCTCTGATATCTTTATCTCTAGTATTCATGTGAACTTAGAGGTGCCTTGGCATTTATATTGTGCTCTTTAAACAGAGGCAAGCGAGATACCACTCTATCATACCTTATTATGAGCATTGCAATGTTGCTTATGTTTATGTTTCATGCTACTTATTATTATTGAGTTGGTTTCTCTTCGTAGCAATGACTATTGAGTAGACTTAGTTGCATACTCCTTATTATGAATTGTCTAAACATCTACTCCTGTGCTGAGAATATTTACATCATATGAAGCAAAGTGTTCATGAAAGTTCTTTTATCGCACTCAATTTTCAACTGAATTGCTTGAGGATAAGCAATAAGCTAAGCTTGCGGGAGTTGATATGTCCAAAATGTATCTACTTTCTTGAACACTTTGCTATTGTTTTTCCTCTATACTTGTGTGATTTGGATACAACTAACACAGACGGACGCTGTTTTCAGCAGAATTACCTTGGTGTCTTGTTTTTGCGAAAATGAACTATCGGGAAAAATCCCGAAAATATGCAAAAAAAATATTTCACCGTAAGATCCACAGGCGAAGGGGATACAGGGAGGCACAGGGGCCCAGACCCACCCATGCGCGGTCCTGACCCCGCGCTTTGGGGAGGTTTGCCCAGCAGACTCTCGGCCTCCCTCCGTCTATAAGTTGCCTTGACCTAAAAGCAGAGGGAGGTTCGATGGTTTCAGAAGAGTTACGCTCATGCCGCCACTAGGAAGCAAGATTCAGATCCAGAAACTCCATTCTGGCACCCTGCCAGGACAGGGGATTTGGAGAGGATCATCGCCATCGTCATCACCAACGCATCTCCATCAACCACCGATGTTTCCCTCATCCATGAGTGAGTAATCCCCCGCTGTAGGCTTGGGGATGGTAGGGATTGGATGAGTTCTATCATGTAATCGAATAAGATTGTTAGGGCATAGTGCCTAGTTTCTCTTGTGCTATTTGACTTTGTTGCAACTTGTTGTGCTTAATGCTTGTCACTAGGGACCGAGTGCCATGATCTGAGATCTGAACTTATTATTGAATCATTATGATAGTATTGTTTATGATCTTATCTGCAAGTTGTGTACACATATCATTGTCCGGATCCAAAGGCCCCAAAGTGACAATAATTGGGACAACCGGAGGGGGTGGCTATGGTGTGAGGATCACATGTGTTCACGGAGTGTTAATGCTTTGCTCCGGTTCTCTATTAAAAGGAGCATCTTAATTGCTAGTAGTTCCCTAGAGGCCCCGCTGCCACGGGCTGGCTGGACAGAAGATGTTGTGCAAGTTCTCATTGCGAGCATGTATGACTATATTTGGAGCACATGCCTAGGATTGTTTAGTACTTGGGTGCTTGTTATTATTTACCTGCAATGCCCTAGTTCTTTGAAGTTACATGTTTAGACTCTTCCATGCAACGCCCGTCCATCCATCCCTATGCTTATCGCACTCGAATCCTACTGTTACCGTTACTTTGTTGTTTCATTGTTGCTGTTGTTGTTGCTGTTTCACTGTTGTTGTTTCACTGTTGCTATTTCCTTTATTCATTCTTTGTTACTCGATAAACTTCGTGAGCAAGAACTATTTCAGTCTTGGAATCGACAACTCGCTTGTTAAGGCTTGCAAGTATTCTTTGGCTCCCCTTATGTTGAATCAATAAATTGGGTAATACTACCCGTGAAGACTTTTGCGATCCCCTATACTTGTGGGTCATCACCCCCCTCGATTTTTAGGTCGAAAGGCAACTTATAGGCACAAAGGGAGGCCGGGGGTGCACAGGGTGGTGCACCCCTAGGTGCGCAGGCCCACCACCGGCTGTGTGTGTGGCCCCCTAGGCTCCTTCTCCATCTCTTCTTCTGGCTCCGTGGATCTTCTGGTGAAATATAATTTTTGGCATATTTTCCGGGATTTTTCCTGATAGTTCATTTTCTACACAAAAACAAGACACCAAGGTAATTCTGTTGAAAACAACGTCAGTCCGTGTTAGTTGTATCCAAATCACACAAGTTTAGAGAAGAAATAATAGCAAAGTGTTCGAGAAAGTAGATACGTTTTGGACGTATCACTTATAAGGACCAAACGTTCTCGAGGACACATCGGAATTCTGTCAAGTGCTTTCGCTTCAAATAGCTGAGTACTCTTCTCTGGTGTTGTAAGTGTTGTGTGGGTGAACCTGTGCTAATGTACCGAACTTACTTGGACTAATACATACTTGTGATTAAACCTCCTACAAACATCCGTAACTACAGGAAAGTAATTAAGATATAAACCTAACCACAACCTTAAACTCTGAGATCCTACGCTCCCTTGTGCAAAGGTGTCCTAACGGGGGTTCAGTTTCATCACTCGAACCCCATAATTAGTAGCTAAATACACAATGCATTCCCCTAGGCCCATAAATGGTGAAGTATCATGTAGTCGACGTTCACATGACACCACTAGAAGAATAGCACCACAACTTAAATACTAAACCATTGAATAATAACTCATCACAGATTCACTACTAACAACATGACTTCTCCCATGTCCTCAAGAACACAACGAACTACTCACGAGACATCATATGGATCAAGATCAAAGATGGTATGGTAATGGATAACAATATGAACATAAACAATAATCAATGGTTCCACTCACAAGCATCAACTACAATAGTAATCAACATCGAAGTTTCCCCAGAACTAAAGCAATATCCAACACAATTGTTACGATTAGGGGATTGGTGATGATGGTGCTGGTGGAGATGATGATGATCCCGATGAAGCCTAGCTTGATGATGGTGTTGATGGCGACGGTCTTCCCTCTCTAGGAAGGAATTCTCCTGGCAGAAATCTGTCTTCCGGAGAGATCTTTCTCTCTCAGTGTTTTCCGTCCCCTAGAGGCGGCGGAAATCTATCTGTGGCCGCCCCCTGGGCTTAAGGTTCCGTAGGGAAGATATAGGCGAAGGGGCGGAGTCAGAGGTCGGGCAGGTAGGCCACACCTGCCCTAGGCGCGGGGTCCGTGCCTAGGGGGTGTGGGCCCCCTGCGGCCCCTCTTCGCTCCTCCTTATGGCTTCCTTCGTCATCTTGGAAAACAATATGTTTCCATATTTTTCTGGTATTTTTTTTATCTTCGCGAAATTGCACCGAAACGCCTTCCTTTCCATCAGAATCTAGACTCCAGCAGTCCATCCTCCAAGAATCATCCAACATGCATAAACGGATGAAAAGCCATAAGTAATACCTCATAATAAGACAAATATCGATGAATAGAGATAAATTATGATATTGAAAGGTGATGCAAATTGGGCGTATCAGTGAACTTTGGTCCGGGCTTCCCAGGCCGAATCCAGGTTCCCGTGTACGCCCTGGAAACGCCGGACGAAGCAAACTCGGCGAAAAAAACCGAAACGACGCATGGACCCGCCGAGTCAGCGACGGAAGCCGAGTCGTCATCATCCTCAAATCCACGTGGCGACCGCCGGACATTAACTGCCCGTCGCATCGGCCACGCGTCGCTGAATTGTCGCGCCACCATCGTCGCCTCGGCTCCCGCGATGGACCGACGGGCACTAACTTCCCGTCATTTCTTCTTTTCCGCCGCCGCTCGCCCCGCCTCGCCGCCCTTTCGGCCTTTATAAGCCGTACCCCGTTGGAGTTCTTCACACTCTCCGGCTCACACCCTGGCCCGAAACTCCGTGAACACTCTCACTCTCCCATGGCCATGGCGGTACCCAGCGGCGGTGTGGCGGCAACCGGCTTCGCCGCCTCGAGCTTAGGGCGCGCATTTCGAGGCTATATGCGCCACGGACACGGAACCTCCTGGTGGAAGTTAAGGCCCGGGAGGCGGAGGCGGCAAGCGCGTCCATCGCTGCGGCGGCCGGAAAGCGGCGGCGGACGGCGATGTCCGGCGTGCTTTCGCCGCTACCGGTACGCTCTTAAGTCTCGACTACGGCGGACGGCCCCTCTTACTAGTGGAGTGCGCGAACCCGGATAGGGAGCTCGCCGTCGCGACCGCCGGCGGCGACGGCGGCGGCGGCGAGAATGATGGCGGGCGATCATGACTACGGCGTTCTCTGGTTTTTAGTTTACTATGTACTACTTTAGTTTAAATTCAATGTAATCCGTCTATATCCACCCATCTTTAATGAAGTTCGCTTATCTTTAATGAAATTTACCAACATGTAGAACGTCAAATCGAAAACTTTGTTTCGCCGAAAAAGATCCTGCTTTCGGCGCTTCCAACAAGTGGAGATGCTCTAACAATCTATCGGCTCCTTAAATCAAGCGGCGAGTTTCGATTTTTTTCTCTCTCTAGCGAGCTGGATGATTGCCTGTGTCTTGCGGTCAGCACGGTGTCACGTCGCTATATGCGGGCCCAAACATAACAACGGCGTACCAATTGTGAAGAGCCGACGTGCGTGCCGCTCCTCCCATGGCTCGGGAAGGAGAGACGCGGAACGGAAACATGACGCAGGTTGCTCTCCTTGAGGACGACTGGGCACATAGATCTCTAGACCAACCCTGTCAGTGGCTCGTCACTCGCGGCGTGTCCGTTGCTACGGACCGGTGCCCGTCTGTGTCAGGTGTCCAGCTCAGGCTCAGGCTCAGGCCGGCCAGCGGGCCCGGTCGTCGTCCATCCGAAGCAGAACAAACAACGGTCGCGGTCCTCGTGGGCACGGCGCGCTCCTCGTCCGTAGCTACCGGAGCACTGGCTCCCGTACCCGGAGGCAGGTCAGGTAAATGCCCACGGTCTCGGTCCCCTCCGTCCGATCTTAATGGACTGTCCTGCATCTTGATTCTTGACCGTTCAAATCATTCATTCCAAGTACTACCCCCTGTTCAATGCAGAGTGCCGTGCGAGTAACCCGACCTGTATGCAGTTACAGTGGACGTCACCTCCACTACAATTTTTTCTATCAACGGAGTGCGAACTCGATATTTTTTTTAGACAAGGTGGTCGTATCCGCCATCCAATTAGATACTAAGATAGCCTCGATATACACTCGGCCACCCGTCGGACATCACGCCAAATTCGGGGTTGCCGCCCCCGACGTAGCAGCCAGATCGACCTTCGTATTGCCCGAAGAGGAACCAGCCAGGTCGACAGACTCGCCGTCCACTAGGGTGGAAACGGAGCGGATACGGTCGAATAGTAGTGGAACCATATTCGTATCATATTTTTTCCGGATACGGAGTCAGAGTGGATAGTGTGCGAATATAAATATGGAATTTGAGCCTGCCGGTTACGAATACAGATCAAATACAGGACGGATAAGGTTCGGTTGTGGATAGACATTTTGTCGGATGACGATTCAAAATAGGTAATTGCAATAGTTAATGCGCGACAATCCCTTGATCATATGATATAACATAGTAATATTTAAGGCCGAAATTCATTACATTGATAATAAGTGCAATGATAATACCTAAGCATAACAAAATATTAGTGGGACTAAGGTTTGAGTTAGTAGTTGCCGATTATTTTGTCGAATATTGGACAAATATTACGGTCAAATATGGTATATTTTCGGATAGGGACGGATATTAGTAAAACCACGTCCTTTTCTGTATTCGTCAATCACTAACCGTACTCGTACCAGCAACTATCCGACCGAATCCATATTTGTCTTCCGTAAGCTTTCGGTCGGTCGGTCCGAAATAATCCGTACTGTTTTCACCTCTACGTGTCCACATAGATCTTCAAGTGACCGCAGGCGGTACGACCGAGCCCCATAGGACGTCGTTGCGAGGTTGCCAAGGCCGCCACCTCGACAAACCACCACCGTCAGGCCACTCACCGCCTTGACTACTACCCTCGATCAGGCCACACCGAGCCATGGTGAACCGTCACACCGCTAGGACCAGAGCTCCAAGGCAACGTCTCCAACAAGGTAGTGATGCTTCATCGCCGATAGCCTCTTAGTGGAGATTAGGTTTTCACCGAGATCTTGGAACCACCACGTCGGTCGGGATCGGCTCGCGACAACGCAAGAAAGGAATGGCCCACAAAGCGCGACGTTGTGGTCGTTGGCACCGACTGAGTCGGCAAAGCTTTTCGCTGGAGCTCAACCACGCGAAGTTCAAGGAGGCAAGATGGTAAAGTATTTGTGCCAACCGCCTAGCTCCACCGCATGTCGCGACCGCAACACCTCTTGCTTTGTGGCGTTTGCTATCTTGACCGCCGGCCTTCTGAGCCCATGACATCCTCGCGCGGGCAAGACAAACCAAAGGAGCACACGCCTAAACTCCCAAATCGGCAACTCCCAGCCACGCGTGCGCCTCTGCCCGCACGGACCCACCACGCACACGAACACCGGCGTCCTTCGGCTGAGCCGCGACACCTTGCAGCATGACAATGTCGGCATGCACCTTGCCGCCATGCTGGCCTCCACGATCCGGCCCTCGCCCTCGCCCTCCAAGAAAAATAGATAGTCTTAAGTCATGGGACCGAGATAGTATTGCCTGTTCTACTATATAAGCTTTTTTAGCAAACTAAAACAGCTTAGTAAAAAAGCTTATATTATGAAACGAGGGAAGTAGTACATAATATACTCCCTCCGTTTTAAAATATAAGACGTTGTAGGTTTGTGAAGCAAATGTATCTAGACTTGTTTTAATATATATGTTCACTTAACTTAGGAGTGAATCTACACACTAAAAGAAGTCTAGATTCATTTTCTTTACAAACCTAAAACATCTTATATTTTAAAACGGAGGGAGTAGTATACAAGAAAAACCCATTCCACGTGAACATCCAACGTGGTAGGAAGTGGGGAGACCAAGTTTTGGATAAAGAACAGAGACAGATTAAGAAAACGTACTGTATACTTTCCTTACCTCGCTACTAAGCAGCACTCCTTTTTTTTCCTTTTCTTTAACATACCGTATTCCAAAGGCACTCCTCGTCCAATCTCTCCAATTCCAAAAAGGAAAAGCCTCTTCTTGCCCAAAGGAACAAAGGAGAAGCAGTAGAGGAGGCTAAAAGTAAAGGCAGAATTCAAAGGCGTGATGATATGCCGCTTTTGTAGAATGCCACCTGTAAAATAACATGGTGTACTACTACTACTAATGGCCACTGCTAATGGCCATATCTGCATAGCATTAATCATTTTTTGGCAATGACCAGCTAATCCCAACAAAATGACCAGAGAGAGAAACGACCTCCGACCTTACCTGCACTGCACCTGGAGAACAGTTCCGCACCGAAAGACCAAGAAGCCCCAGGGCTCTCCCGGCGACTCGCGCCGGCCGGCTCCCCACCCTCCGTCGCGCCTCCTTGCCGTCTGCCTCCTTCGCCCCGGTCTCCCCTAGCTTCTGCTGCGACTGAAGAAGGCGACCGACGGCGGCGCTCCGTCTCGGCGCAGCTCGTACCGGTGAGTTCCTCCATTAATTTTTCACCCAATTGCTGCCCCCGCCTCCTTTATATACATTAGTTTCTCCATCAATTCATATCTGGGCCGCCTTCTCCTGCCACCGGGGACTTTTATACTGCACATTAGTTTCTCCATCATCTGCCACCCCTCTTCTCTTGCCTCTCTGGGGTTACGGGGCTGAGCGGGCGCGGAGGCGTGGCCGCCGGCTTCTGACCTCAGCTTGTGATTTGGGTGCGGTCGAGCCTGAGTCCATCAGGTAAGAAGACTTCTTCTTTCTCTCCCATCTAGTGTCACTTCGATGAAATGCCTCAAGGGAATATGGTTGTTTCCTTTGATCATTAAACCAGTAGTAGTATTGATATATGCGTGACATGACATTTTAGCAAAGTACAATGTGTCATTTATCAGTTGCAATGTATAGTGTTGTCATATCAGTAAGTGGCATTCTACAATCTGGCATTTCATCAGATTCCCTTCTGAAGAAGGGAGATAAATCCGAGAGAGACCAGTCCATTCTTCCAAGTCAAGATCTGCTTCCTAGCCACTCTTATTTACGTTTTGTTGGTTGGAATATTCTCTTTCCTGTACCGGTAATGGGAGCCATGGTGCTGACAATATTGTCATACATGTAGGTCAAGTTGCTGCATTTTTGTTCACTTGGCTGAAGAAACTGGTTATCCTTAGGAGTTAGGATGAAGTCTAAAGGCTAACAGGGGCATACAGAAGGCGGGAAGAGTAGACCATCTCCAAGGAGGAGGACCAAACTGGGTTCTTGTTGCGGAGGAGTTTTGCTAAGCACTCTTTCCGTCAAACTTGGATGCAAACTAAGGCAAATGTTTGATATGAAGCAGCAGAATAGCTCTTCCAAAGGTCTAATGCTCTCATCTGAAGTTGTTACCTTTATTGCCTTTTTCGTACTCTTTATATGCTCTCTGCTTACTGGGCAAAACTGCAGCCGAAAGAAGGTCTGGAGGATGTGAATCGCACTCAAACCTCTGCCGGTTTCGTGGCCAAACTAGCTGCTACTATTGTATTTCAGGTGCTTCTTTTGTAACTTTTTTTGTTCTGTTACCCTATTTCTCATTTCGGCTATACCTTTTTAGTCTGTATGGCTTAGATCCTTTTAGCCTGCATTAACTTTAGAGTTAGCATACAACTTCCATTGTGATGTTTCAGGATTCTGAAAGTAGCATTTCTGCAAGTTTGCATACTGGAAATGAGCAAAACTTTAAGCCCTAAACTGTCCAATGTACGAGAAGCATAGGCATAATGCTGGCTGTGATGTTCACACCATCGAATAACCACCCATTGAACTCATTCAAAACAGTCATTCCTTCAACAAGGTTTGGTTGTCCATTGGAACCGATCAGAAAGCCCAGAATGACGGTTCCAGTGATGGGTCTAGAAGTGGAACTGTACTGAAAAGTCTGAGTGACAAACAATTCGAAGTCAAATTGTAAATTCAAGGTATCCTGTCAGTTTCGTGGTCATTTGGCCAGAGGCACCACATATTCCACTTGGAGATGATAGGTACACAAATTGCATAAAATAGAAGTATGGAAAATTTCGATACTGGTATATACGTAAGACAACAGGAGAGATGCATTTGTAGTTTATTAACCCAAGGCCTCATGGCAAAGATTTGGCATAGTGATAAAAATAGATGCCCTTTTTCTTAACTAGCTGCTTTATCTTATCTGAAATAGTTTATTTCCATCATATCGATTTCTATACTGTAAGTCTTTTACTGTGGGCGTGAACAAAGTTCTACCCAGTTATTAGCATTTTCATGGTAACCGTATAATAATTTTCAGACAGTTGCCTGTCAAAGACAGAAATACAACCTGAGAGTTCAGTGATGATTTGAGTGGTTTTTTACTGGTTTCCACTGGCAGCAACAGGTCAAACCTCTAGCCAAGCCCAGCCAGGAAAGTGAAACCTGTAGTGGAAGTTAAATATCTGCTTTCAACTGTAAATGCATGATGCCAACTCTTGCAATAAGCTATTCTATCAACTGCCCCGTTCCGAACATTTTGCAATCAGGCCACATTTCACGAGAACCTGTAAACTAGGGAGGGGGGGGTGTTAGTTTGACAAAGGGGCTGACTGATATGTGTCTTTGTAGCTGCAGATGACTACCATAAACGGCGTTTGGTCATGATAGTAGCTCATAAGTGCTTCTAACACCCCGCCCCACCCCTTCCCCTACTCCTGAACCTTGTTTTTGTGAATTTCATGCGTGGGGCATGGCCCTGCTGTTCCATGATACTCAGGCACAGTTTACAGTTATTTTATAGGGGACTTCAGAATTTTCATAAAAGATAAATCACAAAAGATCGTGATAATTCAGGAATCGTTATCCCACCTTTTTTATATATATATAAGTAAATAGTTCAGTTTTGCCAACTACTTTCCATTAGATGCTGCTATTTCATCTTCATATCCATGGCGTGAATGTAATTATGAATGTTGATTGGTAAATGAAGAACACATGTGTTATATTCAACTATCTTGGTCATAATAATTGATACTTTCCCTTCGTTTTTTCATATACCTTGAATTCATGGAAGTCATGTGAGAAGCTAAACATAACTTATATGTAAACAGTCGTTCACCCAAGCATAATCAGATCGATTTCATGGGAAGTCAATAACTGTAACCAGATGTAAATACTTCTTAGAGGAGCAATGTTGAGTGGCATGGACTTCTTCCTATAAGCTTAGGGCTTTTAATTTGTCAAGAGTGAGCACCTTCCAGCTTATGATGCATAGTCTTATAGAAAATCACATATGCAGAAATGATAGGAATAATTCCTGAGCCAGACTTCAGGTTGCTACTTAACAGAATCATTCTGCACATGTAATCCACTAACCAGCCAAGCAGGTTCTTCTTGGCTAGTGTAAAAACCTATCAACCCTAAGGAAATTTGATTGACTTTGAGAAGTACAACTTAGAGCAGGTTAGACAGACTCTCAAGAATTCTGATGTCATACAACTTGTCCACAAGTTAATTGGTAAATGAGACTTTACACTGTCTTTGTTTGTCTTGCTTAGTACATTGTCTTGCAAAATGACACACATTTGAGTGGGATTGGATAGCGTTTTGCTAGCTTTTGGATGATTCATCTTGAGTATACTATTATATTTATGATGGTCCACAGGCTCAACATCCCCTATTGGCTGTTAAGTACTGGGATCTACAAAAATAGTTAGGATGATTACATTACTGTATTTATACCATGTTGGCAATTGACACGAGGTCCAAAGCATTTAGAGACACAACAATGTCATATTCTCTGTTTCATCAACTCTGCTGACATTAGAATTAAAGTACCTAGTTTACATTCTTTTGTTACAGTTTGGCATATAAAATTCTGTTGGTGGTCTAACAGTTTTTTCCAAAGTGTGGAAAATAGTAAATGCTGATTTTTCGTATGCGAGGGCATTCAGATGGTGGAGTGGAAGTAGAAACATCCACCTCCAAGTCCTTTGTCTAAATCAGCGAACCCTCGCTTCCACTCGTGGAAGATACCAGGCAAGAACCAAAGGCAAAGACAACAAGCGGCGTCATGTGGATATCATCGCCCTGACCGCCTCGGGAGATCCTCCGTAAACCTTTCCAGTACTCAAACAGTTCCACGGCTCTCCAGCGCTGCTTTCAGAGTCGGGATCCGACATCTACAGCAAGAGGGAGGTGATACAGAAGCTGAGGCAGCACCTGAAGAGGCCAGCGACAGATGATGATCATGGAGATGCAGGCCCAGATCGCGGACCTCAAGAACTCCCCTGGCCATCCAGGAGACGCAGTCCTCCAGCATGCAAGGCCAGCTGGACTCCGCCAGCCGAGACATGTTTGAGTCGGCCCATGGAGATCCAGCACCTGAGGAAGATCATCGCGGACCACTGCGTCAGCCACGCGTCCCACGATAAGCATGGCGGACACTGGCAGCCAGATGCACGCCAATGGCCACGCTAATACTTGGCTACGCCCGACAGTAAAGCGTCGATGACCCCGAGCTGCCCTTTGCTGGCGCGTCGAGAAGAGGAAAGGGGAGCTGGAGAAGGTGGAGATGCTCCAAAGAGGGAGGGTCCGGCGAGCTCACAGGGAGGATTATCGGGGCAGGACTTCCTGCTCCACAGCTACAAGGAGCAGAAGGTCGAGAGAGCTCAGCTCCCAGATCAGGGAGCTGCAGCAGAAAACTCTCCTCACAGGTGCCCAGCATCTTGTAGGGGATCTAGTAGTCGAACGTTTGGTTTTCTAGAGGATCCGAGCTGTAGCTGTGATCCCATTCATCACCAGTTTGCAGGAGAACAATACCGAAGCCCACATCCTAGGATATTTGCAGAACGTGTTAGGCTGATTGGTTTCTTTCTTTTCCCAGCCATATTGTTAGGTTGAT